>CM076146.1:27507500-28707500 GCA_038025085.1 Tetragonia tetragonoides | reverse complement strand
AACTTAGTCCTATTAAGGGCATGTGTTATTGGACTGGAAATTAGAGAAAACCGGAGAAAGTGGTAATTTTTAACTGGAAACTGGAGAAAAGTGGGTCTAGAACATATCGGAAATTATTGAAACTTATGCATTTATGTGTTTTTATTATTATATAAGTTTTACGAAACTAATATTAAGTAATACAGTAATTGTAATAACAATAATATTTAGTAGCAGTATATATATAACATTGCAATCCAAAAGAACATGCCCTAATACTACAATGTGAACAGCAAATTAACAAAACATAAACTCCAAATACTAAAACCTACCCATGGCATCAATTTTGTTGGTTCGGCGCTCCATCCTTCATAAGACCCCTCATAATTTTGCACCTTCTCTTGTAACAGTTGAACATAATCTATCACCTGAATATACAATCCAAAGTATCTTATTTTGTCTTGGTGGCTGTATAAAAAAGAGTGGAAAGCACTTGGTCCTGAATTCAATCATGTACCTCTAAGAGAAAAGATGCTGTATCTTTCTTTTGATCTCCATGGGGTATCAGATCTCTCAATATCTGAAATCTGTAAAGGCAAATGCATCAATTTCTTGATTATCATACACTGACAAAGAACGATGTTGTGCTGGCTAATAATGCTGCCCAAGCTTTCAGTACAGTATGTTGCTGAACAGAAGTCACTACATGATGGATGTACAGCAAGTTGATGGATCATCTTTTCTAGAGAAAGAAACAGTTTTATTAATATCAATAAAAGAAATAAATCCTAAGAGGACAAGGAGTCCTCAAATGGAACTTAAATACAAATCAGCCCAATGAAGCATACCCTGCGAACAGGATAACTTCGAAAACAACAAGCAGCCTTAGCCCACAAAGAGGCCAGGTAGACCACCATATCGCATAGCAAATCAACCGACAATGAAGTACCAGAAAATATCCTAGCTTTACTCTCTAACCAAATACACCAAAGCACTGCAAAAAGAGCACACTTCCACAAAACACCTTTCTCCTTCCTCACCCGAGCCTCCCACGCCTCGCTTGCAAGAACATTACAGTATTTGGGAACTCCCAAGTCTCACCTATGATGCCAGCTAACCTGCTCCAAAGAGTCTGCAGAACTCAAAACCACAAAAAAGGTGAGAGTTAGACTCACTGCCAGCCCAGGAAAGCGTACAAATATCAGGTCACAGGGCTATATTTGGCCTACGTTCCTAACGCATGTTGTTAGTATTGACCCTATCCAACAACAACGTCCACACAAACGCCCGTATCTTATAAGGTACTTTTTCCTTTCACAAGCACCCCGCAATAGAGAAGCTAGGCTGCTGCGCTGGCAAAGCCAATTGTACAAGGAACGATCTGCAAGAAAACATCCCAGAAGAATCACCATTCATCTCCTCGAGTCATCCCTATCCGGAACCTGCACTGACTCCAGAAACTCCAACAAAACGGTAATCTCCTCCATCTCCCACTCCTGAGGGAGCCTCCAGAAATGCAGATTCCAGCAACCTGTCGCCGTGAAATAGAGCTCAGTGACAACAGCCTCATGTAGCACTCACTCTAGGGAAACACACACACACACACAAAGGCTGTTCATCTCCCTAACCCTCCTCCCAAAATCGAATTCGCAACCCTTTCCCCAGGTTTCTGAACCAGAGGGAAAAAACGATGAAGACACCTGGGAGTACTGGGACACAAATGTCCAAGGACACGCATGCATTACCATCCGCATTCTGAGTGTCCCATCCAGTAACCTGCATGACATATTTACTCTGAATCACCTTATGCCACCAAACCCCCGTCTCCAATGGAAAGCACCACCACCACTTACCTATGAGCCCAATATTCTTATTTACCAACTTACCAAAACCCAACTGTTAGCAAGTTGATGGATCATGATCAACTGTTATCTTACAATTAACACCTCGCTCCCCCAAAATAGGGAAAAAAAGCCACCCAGAACTAATGTAAAATTTATTTCAAAAACCATTGACAGTATAGCTGAAGGATGAACAATGCAGAGATTAGATTTTATAGGTCTATCTGCCACTCCGTTTCTCAAGTTTAACCAAAGCACGATGATTTGACCTCATGTTTTCCAGAACATAAAGAACTTCCCAAACCTCAAAAGGTGACAAATAGACTGTATGTTGGCTTTGACAATTAGAGAAGTGATTTACTGGATATCGTAGAATCTGCAAATGTAGGTCGCGGCAGATGATTGTAGAAAAGGGGACTTTTTTTTTTTTTTTTTTTTCTGCTTCCAAAAGGAAGTAGCAGAGAGAAGAGATTGCAAATCTTAACTAAAAGAACTTGACACGTTTATGACTGAACAAGCCATGGTAGAGAGACAATGGTAACCCACATTACCTGATCCACGGCTGACTTAAATTCAAGATGACTCAATCCCAAAACTGACATATGTTCTCCAAATACAGGTATGACCAAAACCTCTCATGACTCAACCTGCAATAGAGCTCACACCTGCATTTACCCCCAACAGACTGATTCCCATAACCAAAAGTTCCATGAACCAATTCGACCCGAACTAACACAATAGCCAAGACATAAGGCTCCTAGTTTCCAAACACCAATATAAGGTCATAAATGTCTCCTCTTTCTCAGTTTAAGCAAATATAAATCCCTTGTTAAATTTCATCAAACTGATACAGGAATATTCTTTCTCAGTCTAAAGTAACGGCTAGATGAGTCATCATGCTGAGTCACCAAAGTTTGTTAGTGTTGTTAGTCCTTTTTTGTCCTGTTATAGCTGGTTGTTACGCTAGATTCACTGTACTAGCATTTCCCTTTATTTTCCCTTTATTTATTTCCCTAAAATCCAAGCTACTGGTGTAGTATAAGTAGTGGTGATGTAATGAGATGAGTAACCAGAATTTTACACTCATTCTCCTCTCCTAAAAATCCTCTCTAAATTCCTTCAATATTCATCAATCCAATATTGCTCAACAATCATTCTTAAATTCTGATTGTTCTGCTTATTGAGTTTATTAATTCTCGAAATCAATTGCATTTCCTGGATTATCTATATCATTGGTATCAAAGCTTGTGATCCTCTTGACTGTGGATATTCACAAGATGACTGGATCTACAACCACTCGCCATCAATTGTCAGTACAAGAGATGGAAGAAGTCATAGCCAAGAAATTGGTTGATTCTAATGCTCATATCACTGCTCAACTCACAACTAAGTTTGACTCAAGACTGGAGACCCTAGCTGACAACTTCAAGAAGATGATCTTGGAGGCTCTCAAGCAGGAGAGAGCAAGCAGTAGTGAAGTAGTGAATCAGGAACTCAGGTTCCTACACCACCACCTCCTAAACCACCCCATGGTAAGACTCATGATATTCCCCCTCATGGTATGAATTATGCTCAGAATAGTGGAATGCTAGCTACTAGGCTGTCAAAAATAGAATTCCCTAAATTTGATGGATCTATGTTGAAAGAATGGTTATATAAGTGTGAGCAGTTTTTTGCCTTGGACAATACCCCACCTGAGACCAAGGTTAGGCTAGCATCTATTCATTTAGAGGGCAGGGCCTTGCAATGGCATCACACTTATATGCAGGGCAAGTATAAGTGTTTCCCTAGCTGGCCTTATACTGACATTACTATTCGTTTTGGGGAGATGTACGATGATCCAATGTCTGAATTGGTGAGTTTGGAGCAAAAGGGTTCTGTGCAGAATTATCTTGATGATTTTGAGGCTATATTGGCAAGATTGATATTACCTACTGAGCATGCCCTTAGTATCTTCCTGTCTGGGTTAATTCCTTCAATTCAATTACATGTCAGAATGTTTGCACCCAAAACATTGCAACAGGCAGCACAACTTGCAAAACTCCATGAGGCATCTGCAGCCTCAAGCCAAAACAATCCCAAATATCCCTTCTCCACCAGAAACACCACAAAACAGACCTACTCCCAACCTTTTTCCCCAGCCAAAAACACCTTCACAAAATTCTCTAGCACCACAGAAAAACCCTTTTCTCAACCTTCCACCCCAAAATATCAAAATCCAAAACCACTCATTGAAAAAACACCCAGGAGGCTTACATCTGCAGAAATAGAAGAGAAAAAGTTCAAGGGACTGTGTTTTTTGTGTGATGAACCTTATACCGCAGAGCATTACAGACTTAAACATAAGAGGGCACAATTGTTTATTATGAATTCAAATAATGATGATGAAGAGGGAGAGACGTCAGATGAGCCAGTGGAAGATGACAGTAACACAGGAGATACACATATCTGTACATGCTATTGCAGGGTCATCAAATTTCCAAACCCTCAGGGTCACAGGATCATACCAGAAGAAACCCATTTATATCCTAATAGACAGTGGAAGCACCCACAATTTTGTGGATGATCAGCTAGCTGCAAGGCTAGGTTTTAAACTGGAAGCCACAAGACCTCTCTCTCTCAGTCTCTGTGACAGATGGTAGTCAGTTGATTACCAAGGCTGAATGCAGAAACCTTCAGTGGCAGAATACTACCTTCATGGCTGACTTCAAGGTTCTGCCATTAGGGTGTTGTGACATGGTTTTGGGAATTCAATGGTTACAAACCCTAGGGAAAAGTGTGTGTGATTTCAAGGAACTTTATATGGAGTTCTATTACCAGGGCCACAAGCATGTACTAAGGGGGTCACCAGCACCTTCAGTAAAGGCTTTGAGGGGTAAGCATCTGAGTTAGACCTTGAAACAAGAACCTCAACTAGCTCTTCTGCATCTTACTGAGCCTGAACCAGTAATGGTTAGTTCTTTTGCTTTGCAAGCACAAGCTGAAACCACACCACCAAATGAAATTCTAGAGTTGTTACAAGAGTTTAGTGATCTGTTTGAGGAGCCTCAAGGATTGCCACCAGCTAGACCAGGGTATGACCACAGAATACCATTACTTGAGGGGTCACAGCCTATTCACAAAAGGCCATATAGGTATCTTGCCTTTCAGAAGTCAATAATTGAAAAATTGGTGCAAGAAATGGTGCAAAAAGGGGTTATTCAGTCTAGTACCAGTCCTTATTCAGCTCCAGTTGTCCTAGTAGGCAAGAAGGATGGTAGTTGGCGCATGTGTGTAGACTATAGGGATTAAGCAGACTGTGAAGAATAAACAGCCACACTAATATCTCACTCTTTCATCTTTAAAACAAATTATTATATATAATAATAAAGAAATGAGCAACAAGAACAACAAATCAGCATTTTGAAAGGGACAAAGAATTAAACATGCTCAAGGAACATGCCTCGCATTAATAAAAAAATATTACAAGAAAACCTGCCTCTCATTAATCTTGCTCCTCCGACGTTGTTCAGTGACAGAATGCTTCGAACGCATTGCACTTGTCTTATCATTGCTTCTTGCATCTAATTTTTAAAAAATAAATAAAAATCAATCAATTAAACAAGAGTAATTGAATGAATTAGACACCAACACCAGCAAACGAATTTCAATTACCCACATCAAAATTCCCAATAAGAAGGAACCCTGTGTTTAGCCTCTACAAAAATTTCAACAATTAAAAAAAAAAACACAATTTGAAGAACTATAA
Organism: Tetragonia tetragonoides; assembly: GCA_038025085.1. NCBI lineage: Eukaryota > Viridiplantae > Streptophyta > Magnoliopsida > Caryophyllales > Aizoaceae > Tetragonia > Tetragonia tetragonoides. The sequence continues at coordinate 28,701,932 of CM076146.1, read as the reverse complement.
GATTAACACCAGTTCTCAAATGGGTTTTCGAGAACTATGTGATTCAATCAAATGGGCAACCTTTAAAATGAAAATATATATAAAAAAAAAAAAAAGAGGTACCTTTATTACTGGAAGTGCCCTCTTTCTTAGAAGTGAAATCTTCTTCATACTCTTCTTCCTCTTCCATAGTATTGCCCTTACTTGATTTCATAACTTTATTATTGTATATAATTGTATACTCAGAAGAAAATCGGAGAAACCAAAATTGAGATATGAGAGAGGATTAGATAGGGAGAAGATCTGATAGATTGGAAGTTGAAAACCCTCCCACCAACAGAAGTGAACACGAGCAGCAGGTGAGAGAGAGAGAGAGAGATAGACAGAGATGCCCAACTAGAATCGAAGAACATGAACTAGAAAATCATTTTGATGCCCTTACTTTGTGAGTTTAGTCTCATTAACAAAGACCTGTTGCTTTTTGTGCTTTGCCTTTTTTCTTTTTCATGGGAAGTCGGTAAATGGTAGGTCAAAACATGCAAGTGCTGGTTAGTGGTAGGAATGTAGGATACAATTTGACTACATTTGTAGACAAAGATTAAAAATTTATAAATAAAATGTTTTTTGAACAAAATAATAATTAAAAAAAAAAAAAAAACAAATTACAAAAGTCATATGAGACGGCCTGTGAGGCATTTCATACTCATACTAGCGTCATACTTGGTTATAGAGGGGTCTCACCTTGAGGCGGTTTCATAAGAGACTAAATATGTGAGACAATATGTGTAGTCAACTTGGCTACACCTAAGGTGACTCTAACCACCCAACTAGGAGATTAGTTAGTCTGTTAACTTGAGTTAATAAGCGTCGGGTGGGTTCAATCTTACTTATACTTTTTTTTAAAAAAATCAACCAAACTAGAAGTATTATGAAAATACATATTTTGTACCATTGTCATCATGCCCATCTGATTCAGGGCTGAGTTAAGATGTGCGTCTGTTGTGGATCCTTTTGTGATATAGCAAGGGCTAGAGACAAAATGCAGCAACCTTTTTTGCCAGTAGCTTTCACATTTGAATAACATCTGCATTTGATCATGGTTTTATGCTCAATTTCTAAAGGCATGTTATACTTCCTTGGAACTGATCACTTTTTTTTTTTTTTTTTTTGCTGCAAGGAGCTAGATCACTTTGATGTGTCACTAAGTCGCATTTCATGACATATGATATGATTAACATGGTACAAACAGTATTTCAACTGACGAGAAGACAACCATCCACTCAATTCAGTGAGATTCTAGCCTTCATTGAACTCACTAATTGAAACTTCTCTGATCTGTAAGTTCTGAATATCAGCAAAGTCACAATTTCAACCATTTTGGCTTTTGTCTGTTGTACTTCTGAGGATTTGAATTTACAACTTCAGACTCAGGTTGAACTGCCTCCTTTATTGGTTCTGAGACAAGGTCAAACCCTTTAGAAACATCACATTTTCTTGAAGAAAAACGACAGAAGTAGCTTTATCCCCTTTTGGCAATTTGCAATACATTCAACTTTTAAGTTTGACTGTAGAATCTTGAGTCACATAGATTTCAAGCTGCAAGCTTAGATCTTCAAATTTGAAAGTCATGAATTGACCTGCTTTATCAGTTGGATTCTCGTATACATGAAGAAATTGGATTCTCGTATACATGAAGAAAAGTACTAATACCCAGCCATAACTTATCTAAAAGCCAATGGGCAGAGCTACGTGCGATGATTCTCTCCAGTTCTTGTGACTATGATCAGTAATCACATCTGGAAACTGGTAGCTGATAATAGAACTATAGAAGAAACACAATGGATCTGTTTGTGACTTGAGGAAACTGGTAGCAGATAACTATAAATTCAATCATAATTGAACTAGATAGTTTGTGAGTTCTCCCAATCATATATAATCAGCTACAACAGAACAAGCTATTTAAAACTTGTGCGGCTTCAATTCGTTTTCTACTAATCAATTCAACTCAAATACATTCTTGCACTCCTAGATGCTTTAACAATCGCAAAAGAACACTTATTAGAACACATTTCCGACATTGGTTTAAACAATCATCGTTTCCTTCAGTGAGTTACTTTACAGAAAACTGTTCTGGTCTACAACTTCCTTAACAAAACATGAACAAGTCTTTTTCTGACGTACATAACAAAGAATTACTTACACTTATGTCATGACAAACTGAAACGGTCATTATTTTGTGGGAAATTGTACAAGTTCTTCCGATTCTTAAGTCGTCAGAGCTCCTGGTTTCGCTAGTATGGCATCACGTAACTTGACAGCATCAAGGTTATTTTTAACATTATGTACTCTTACAATGTCTGCACCACTTAAAATTCCAGAAGTGAAGAAGCAACAGTTGCTGGATCCCTATCAGTTGCTGTAGGGCAATTGCAAATCTCACCCAAAAACCTCTTCCTTGAAGGTCCAATTAGTAGGGGACAGTGAGATACAGCCAAACTCTTCTTTGCCATCTCTTCTTTTATTCTTCTCAAGCCCATGAGAATTTCCAAACTCTGCCTGGTATCCTTGGAGAATCCAATGCCAGGTTCGATTATCATCCGCCAAGCAGGAATACCTGCTAATTCTGCTTCTCTAACCCTAGAGCTTCACTCCAAAGCCACCTGCTTACAGACATCATTGTATTTAAGCTTATCGCTATTTTGCATTGTAGTAGGATCTCCTCTCATGTGCATAGCTATGTAAGGGACCTTAAGACCTGCAACAACGTTAAACATCCCTGAATCTAATTATCCACCTAAGACATCATTGACAATATGTGCCCCCTTCTTGACAGCTTCTGAAGCCACTTCTGAATAAAAAGTATCCACAGATAAGAAGTTGCCCTCTTCCTCGACCATGTCTTTGACAGCTTCAAGTATAGGAACCAGTCTTTCTAGCTCTTCCTTGGCAGAAATCTTTGATGCCATTGGACGTGTGGATTGTGCACCGAGATCAATTATATCAGCACCTTCTGAGATCAGCTGCCGGACCTGAGAAACCGCACTTTCCACAGATTGGAACCTTCCTCCATCACTGAAGCTATCTGGAGTCAAATTCAGGATTCCCATCACCAAAGTTTTGGAAGACCAGTCCCACAATTGATTTCCAATTGGTATAACCCGTTTGATTCCATCCTTCCCAATGAGGGATTCCCCACCAAGTTTATCCCACGCTTCAAATAGAACACCTGAAAATTTTGAAAAAGAATGCCAGGATGCAACCACATCCTTTTCAATATCTGATCCAAGTAAATCCATCAAAGGTGCCATCACAAATGGCCTTTCCCGTTTGTTCGACCCATATCCCTCTCAATTTTCTTCAGTCCCCCTAATAGTTCATGAGGTCCAAGTTTCGTGAGACCTCGCACTGCAGAATTCAGAAATCTTGGTTGATCAGTCACATAAGCTGCGTCCGTCTCATATAAACAACCATGTCTTGTGATGTAAATGCCTAATTTCTTCATCAACTGCAAAGCCTGGTTGAAGTTATCCAGCCTATCTCCAACATTACTTCCTAGAGCAATAACGACTTCTTGCTCCTTAGAACAAATTTTAATACAGGCATCTGATGATGAATGGCTGAAAGAAAAACGTAAGGCTGCAAAAAGCACACAGCTTCATTTAGGCTGGTGAGGAAATGTCTGCTCATTTTTCCTCAATTTTTGTGGAAACATTACTTCCTCGGCGGGACATCTACTGGGTCGTTGTTGTTGTTGTTGTTGTTGTTGTTGTTGTTCTTGTTCTTGTTCTTGTTCTTGTTCTTGTTCTTGTTCTTGTTCTTGTTTTGTGAAAATAATGCATTAGTTTCTTCCTGGAACTTTACTGGAGTATCTTCCAGCCCTAAACCTACCCACCTTACACTATCCCTACTCTAATAGACATATTGAGATCAGACTCTACCCACATACTTGAAAGCTCAAAACACATAGAAACATTTTCCTTTTATTTAATTTGAATGAACACATTGAATTTGAAGGGAAAAAACTTGAAGCAACAAAACCGTTTCCAAAAAAAAAAATATTACTGTTTTCAGTGAGATAAGTTGATATACTCGAGACCTTGTAGGAAATTTTTTTCCAAGAAACAGATCCTTATTACTGACTCACATATGGACTCACTCTATACATCATAAGTCCTACACCACCATCTAAGTAAAAGGAAACACTTGAAAGAAAGGAAACAAAACACCTGTGAATCGTGAGGAGTGATGACTGCAAATTTTGGTTAACTGAGCTTACCTCGACAGTACTTGATTGACAATGGCATTTGAGATTGATTTGGTCGGTCTGAGCTGCTTCAGTGTATTCATCATTTCTAGATTGCTTCTTTCAGTTCTTTGTAGTGCCAAATTTCGGTTTTGTATCTTTGTCAGCTTCTCACATCACTGCATTAGAAAAACTCTGATTTGATAAAGCATATTAACATTGTCATTGAAATATAAAAAGGCACACAATTTGCAGCAATCAGTCTACCATAACATTCTACTGATACATAATAAGCAGATAACAGAACAGGAAAAAACAAAAACAAAAAAAAAAAAAAAACCTAACCTAACCTTTTTCGAAAGAGTAAGAGAATCTCAGGTCTTATCATCACTATCTCTCTTTCTTCTCCATAAAGTTCAAGAACAGATTATGACTTTCCCATGTGAGTCCTCTTTTTTCCTCATTTGTCTATTTAAATCACTCACATTGATTTATTAATGCTAAGCTAATAAGGATAGTACAGATTTGGAAGCTAAGTAACGGAAAGGGAATCAACGAGAGGCAAAAGGAAGGGTAGATTGAGAGAAAGTTGATACCTTGTTTCAGCACCAAATCAACATTCTGAAAGGGACAAAGAATTAATCTTGCTCAAGGAAGCTGCCTCTCATTAACAAAAGGAAACTGTAAATATTATATGGAACCTGCTGCCTCTCATTAATCTTGCTCCTCCGACTGTGCATGACAGAATGAAAACATTGCATTTGCCTTATTGTTGCTTCTTGCATCTAATTTGCAAAACCAAGAACCAAATAACAACCACAAAGGAGAAGGAAAAAAAAAACCTTAACAAGTCGAAGAGTTATTGTTAAATGTATCACTAAATCCAGTTGTTATTATGCAACATCAACTTGATAGCAACCATATTTCGAATAAGACTGTATTAATTACACCAATTTTGATTCTTGTTCATCCATCTTTCATTTTGAGCACTTTTGGTTTCCGAATCTTGTCTTTACAATGAAAAGTAAATGATGAATTGACAGTAGCCGACGGGTAGCTCAAGCATTGTCCAATATACTACCCTCAAAATAACATGTTTATAAGTTTTTGTTTAGAATAGCAAAATGTTATACTCCCTCCCTAAACATATGATAGGTAACGCGTACATGTATGAGAATTTGAGGCAAATACTATACAGCCATACATGTTAAAGGGGCCCTTCTTCCCGCGCACAACCTATATACCATTGCCATCTCTATTATGATGTTACGATGTTTCCCCTTTGTGGCTCCTTTATGCTGTAGCAAGGAATGACAAATGCAAAAAGACCAAATACCGCCATCTTAATAGTCACTTAGCCATAACATTGTATCCAATATCCATAACATTTATTTTGATCATGGTTCCATGCTTTCTGATATCGTGCAAGGCATCTCTTAGTTCTCAAGCATGCTCTGCTTCCACAGATGTATCAGAAAACGCATGCACCTGCTCACTTCACAGTGCAAGGGACCAATACAACCAACATTACAGGCTTCAAATTACCAATATCTATCTATATAGATATTAGAAGAGAAGTTTAGCTGTCAAATTGCTGTACTATACATCTGTGAGATATAACACATTGATATTGAAGAAACAAAATCACGAAAACAGGCAGGCACCACACTGTATTTTGCCAATGATCTGTCACTGAAAGTCGCAGTTACAAAAACATCTATAGTTCTATACCCATTTTGCACCGAGGTGATATAAAGATGCATGACATAACATGAGACAAACAGTATTTGAAGCTAGTGACAAGATAATCATCCACTTACTTCAGTGAAAGTCTAGCCTTCATTGAACTCACTAATTGAAACTTCTCTTTAAGTTACAAATATCAGCAGCGTCACATTTTCAACCATTTCGGCTTAACAACCTTCTTGTCTGTTGGCTTGCGCTCTTGAACAACAGGAGAAGGATTTGAAGTTACGGCTTCAGATTCAGGTTGGATTGCCTCCTTTGTTGGCTCCGGGACAAGTTCCAACCCTTTTAGAGACATCACATCTTCTTGAATAAACGGACCAGAATTAGCTTCATCCTCTTTCGACAATTCATAAGAGAAATACACAATTGCACCAGGAACAAAACCAGCAGCAAAGAAATCCTGAGAAGTATCTTTAATTTGCTTCTTGGGAGGTGTTGTATATAAGTAATATGGCAACTCAGGTCTAACAAGCACTTTCGCCAAAAGATCAAAGACGCTCTGAATCTTCTCTGATGGATGAAAAGTTGCCTCCAACGTATGATTATCTGGAAAACGCACCCTAATTACCGCTTTAGTCATTTTAGACCTGCGAGCTGCCTCTTCAGCTTCCCGAATTTTTCTTGTCTTCAAGTACTTCTCTTCCTTTTTGCTTCCCAAAATAGTATAGTAATCTGCTGCAGTGAACTCAAAGAAATCATCGGTTTCCTCAGTATTCGCCACTTCAGCTGGTGGCTCAGCAGCTTTCAGTGTTTCAAATACACGAATCTCTCTTCCATATTTTTCTTTCGCAACTTCAAGCTTTCCCCTAGTTCCCTCCATGTCCATGGGGTCAATGTTGGTCAGTCTTCTTCGTTTCCAAGCTGGGGGTGAATCAAAATTCATTTAGTGCACGAAGCTAAACCTAGAAAGAATACCAAAACTCAAGAACTTAGCCACATGTATTCTTGAAATTCAAGATCTCTCTGATCTCAAAAATCAAAAAGAGGTCAATTATATGAAAAACCTAGTCTTCCCAAATTGGTCTTATTTATGGATTTACTATAACTCCTTGGCATTAAGAGGCATCAATAGAAATACATAGAAGCAAATTCAAGCAAAAAATTCATTGGGTACACAACATAAACAACAAAACAGAGCAATCTTTACTTCAAATTTTGTTGAATTAGTTAATTTGATCACTTATGATGAATGCAAACTTGATAATTATGTAACTACATCAAAATTAGTAAACCCAACTAAACATGTAACCCCTGCCCTAAACACATAAAATCAAATAAACCAAAGTAAATACGTAAACCCATGTTCATGCCCCCATTTCAGTTCTTAACCTAAAACTAAATATGCAAATCAGCAAAGATAACCAAACAAGATCAACTTGGAGTATATATCATCAAAGTATCGATTGACAAAGTAATTATCCAATTAGACGATTTGGAAAGAATCAAACTTAATTTCTAATTCAAGTTTACTGAAAATGAAACCCTAGAAATTAGATTCTAAAGATATCAAACAATTGATAGTTCAAAAAAAGGGAAGAGAGAGAAAATCACCGTGGATTGCGAGGTTCCGGATCGTTTACTGAGTCTGGTGGTGGTGGCAAGTAGAGTCCAGTGAGGGCGATTTGTGTTTGGGTTCTTAAAAGAAAAAAAAAAAGGAGAGAGAGAAATTTAGAGGATGAATGTATAAAAAGATGAAGGGACTGAGAAAAGGGAAAATAGACAATCCGTATTGGCTGGACCAGGCCCAGTCCGCGTTACATTGCCCCAAGAAAGTCTGTGTTTACGGGCCGCCCAATTCAAAAAATATGACCGTTCTCCATTTCAATTCACGGAACTCGACAACGTCCAAAGCACCAGTCCTTATTGGCCCAGACCACACGCGTTCTCGTAGCCTGTCCGCAAAAACGCAAAGCAATGGATTTGATTCAAAAAATTTTACCATTCTCTTCCTTTTTTTTTTTTTTTTTTGAAACAAACCGTTCTTTTCCTTTTATTTTGACTCTAACGTACATAGCAAAAGTTGTTCGGTCCCACGTCACTCCAATCTTAGCTTTTTTATTTTATTTTTTTTTATTTTTTTTTATTTTTTTTTTTAATTTTTTTTTTGAAACAACCTTATGAACATTACGTTTACGCCATATGAACTATTGGACTATTTTAAATGAACATTGCGTTTACCAGATACTCCGTATGAATTATTAGGCTATTTTTAATGAACATTGCGTTTACGACATATGAACTATTAGACTATTTTAAATGAACATTGCGTTTACCACATATGAACTATTAGGCTATTCTTAATGAACATTGTGTTTACGATGTATGAACTATTGGACTGTTTTAAATTAACATTGCTTTTACCACATATGAACTATTAGACTATTCTTAATGAACATTGCGTTTACCACATATGAACTATTAGGTTATTCTTAATGAACATTGGGATTACGACGTATGAACCACTACTAGGTTATTTCAAATGAACATTGTGTTTACTACGTATGAACTATTAGGCTGTTTTAAATGAACATTGCATTTACGCTATGAACTATTAAGCTATTTTAAATGAACATTGCGTTTACGGCAAATATGAACTATTAGGCTATTTTAATGAACATTGCGTTTACGACTTATGAACTATTAAACTATTTTAAATGAACCTTGCGCTTATAACTTATGAACTATTAAACTATATATTTTATATGAACCTTACGTGTATAGCTTATGAACAATAGACTAGTTTAAATGAACATTGTGCTTATAACTTATGAACTATTTTAAATGAACCTTATTTCTTTTTTTTTTACTGGAAGAATTGTACTTTACGTTTATATCTTATGAACTATTAGACTAGTTTAAATGAACCTTGCGTCTATCACTCATAAACTATTAGACTATTTTCAATAAATCTTAGGTTTTTAACTTATAAAGTACTAGACCATTTTCATATTTATAATTAAACAATCAAAATGTTCACTAAAATACAATTACACTTGTAAATCAACATTAAATTCCTTTCGAAATTCACCCACGCAGTTCACCCAAAGAAAGGGAGAGAGCTAATTGTATTGTATTTTAGGGTAAAGGAAATTGAACAAATAAAGATATGATCAGAACGAAAACATTTGCTCAGACATCTTCGACGAAGTCACCAATCAAACGTCGTCGTCGTCATCGCCACATCATCATCATCGCTCGTCACCACCGCACTGCCTCTCGCCCACCGAGTCACCGTCTAGCCACCGCCCAAGCCTTCTAACTCCTCGCATCACCGCCTAGCCAGTAGCCACCACCCATCCCATCATCTCACCCATTCATTTGATTTTCTCTCTCTTCGTGAAAAGCATTAAACGACCTCAAATTGGTACTTAATGAACCCTAAAAATCAAGAGAAATCTATATATAGATATTTTATGAATTAACTTTTTATTTTGAATCCCCAAAAATCCATTGGATTACATGAAAATTTCAAGAAGAGAGAGAAAGTAAAGTGATTGTGGCGATTGAGCGTGAGATGAATAGGGAGGACGGAGAATTGACATGCGCATTACGAAAATACCCTCAAGTTTTCTTTAAGTTACAAAATTGCCCCTTATGTCCATCCACCTTGGCTGGACATAGAGGTCCGTGTAAAAAAAAATTAAAATAGAAAGAGAAGAAATTAAGTTACTATTTATTTGTGACGTTGGGCCAGTTAGTTGGGTGGATATTAATCATATTCTGGATTGAGCATTTATAATGTTAGGTTAAGCCCAAATGTCATTAAGAAGGTCTAGTGTCTGGGCTTCAGTCCACCTAAGGCCATTGGATCCTATTCTCCGGATGGAAATGTCATCTATTATGTCAAAAACTACCTTTTTTGTATCACATTTTATCAAGTAGTACCTTGCAACAAAAAAAATTGTCAACAACTACCTTATTACACAAAATAATTTGCCCACCACTACCCTTAGACGGAAAAGACACTAACTGAGTTTTTTGGGGTTAATCTTCCACATGTTTTGACGTTTTTGCCCTCCTTTTTTTTTTTTTTTTCCTCATCAGTTCATCTTCTTCCCTCAACTCACTCAATCATTTCAATTATCTCTCTCTTCACATTTCAATTATCCCTCTTCAGTTCGTCGCGTGGTCATGACACGTAAGCCGACACGTAAGCTCAAACATGCCACATAGCATACCACATCCTCCACAATTAATGACTTATCATTAGTTGGCTTAATTACATATTTATTAGCATATTTTCAAATTACAAAATAAAAAAAACTTTAGTTACGCAAGTCAAAAAATTATAATTCTGACTCCGTTGGATTGGATTTGAAAAATGTTTCAAAACGAGATATATATGTATATGTATCCTAAAAAAGTTTAATCATTACCATGCGATGATGACATATAGGACGTCACATAAGAGGAAATGTTCGTGTGAATATGATATGTAGACGCTACATGTAGACAACTTTGTCACGTAGTTTTAGTTGTGCGTTATAAAACGAACATGATGTATAAACTTTTAGTGCAAATATACTGTTAATGTAGAATGAGTTTATTCGTTTTTTCATTAATTGGATTACTTATTTTAGTGTACATATATTATTTATTTTCTCTATCTAAATTTATTCCAATCTCATTACAATGAAGGTGGTATGAAAATATCATATTCAAAATTAGCATGTATCAGATGATTAGAAATATTTGGAAAATAAAATGTATTTTATCAATAATAATATTAATAATTTTATTTCAACTATTTTAAGAAAAATATTATTAAATATATTTATAAAATTAGATTAAAAAATATTTATACAATTATTTTACTAGCCCATTATACAAGTAATTCAATTAATAAAAGATTGAATAAACACATTCTGCATTAACGGTATACAAGCACTAAAAGTTGATACCTCATGCATTTTATTAAAATTAGTGTACATATACTGTTTTTATTCTCTATCTAAATTTATTTCAATCTCATTACAAATCAATGTGGTATGAAAACATCATTTTCAAAAATAAGCATGCATAATATGGATAGAAATCTTTGCAAAAATAAAATAAAATATATTTTATCAATAATATTAATAATTTCACTTTAAATATTTTAAACATTAAATATTAGATATATTCATAAACTTATTTTACGGGCCCGTGCGAAGCACGGTAATAAAACCTAATATATATATATATATATATATATATATATATATATATATATATATATATATATATATATATATATATATATATATATATATATATATATATTGGCTATTGAATTTTTTTTCTTTTTCCTTTTTATTTTGTCATTATGGTATATATGATGATATTTAATTTAATGTATTGAATGCCATAATAAAATTCTTTATTTAATACTTGACCCCTTTTTTAAATACTATTTTGGACCACTAATTTTATTAAGTTTAATATTTATGAGTATAAGTGCACTTATTTTACTACTTTAATTGACTTTTATAATTGTGGACAACAAAAGTATTTTGATGTGACAATATATATTTGCCTAATTTTAGGGGATAAGCGCGTGTAATGTGATAAAGGTCACATACAGAGTCATCATTTTGTAACTATTATATTTTCGGGGTATTACGTGATATTTGACTAATATTTGTGGCGACAAGAGTAGGTCATAGGACAACGAACATGTGACTAATATTTATTTGCCTAATTTTACGAGGATAAGCGCATGTAATATGACAGAGGTCACATATAGAGTTATCATTTTGTAACTATTATATTTTCGGGGTATTACGTGATATTTGACTAATATTTGTGGCAACAAGAGTAGATCATGGGACAACGAACATGTGACTAATATTTATTTGCCTAATTTTACGAGGATAAGCGCATGTAATGTGACAAGGGTCACATATAAAGTCATCATTTGCATGTTATAATATATTTGTGGGATTTACATACATGATAGGTGATATTTGACTAATATTTGCGGTAATAAGCTCAAGTTAAGTGACAATTAAAATGTGACTAATTTTGTGGAATAAGCACAGGTCACGTACAAATGTCACATTTAGATGAATTATTTACTATTTTTCCTTCTTATTGATGTTGAGTTGTCGCTACTTTTTTGCAAATCGAATGAAGGTTTGTCTTTATTTCAACTTTTAGATTGCAGTTAGTGAAATACACATTAAGGGGCACTTCTATCAAGTCGATGGTTGTTTAACAAATAAAAAAATATCACTTTTGGTATACTTGAAAATTATTGACTATTATTTGTGGGGATGATCGTCGTTAATATGTTAAGCGTATATTTAATTACGTTTTATATTTGAGAGTATAAACGCAGATTAGACATAAAATTTGTAAGGATATGCTTAAATAAAATAATTAACATGGATCACTTTTGGGGTGACAATTTATTTAGTTATATATATGATGTACAATTGCAAGTTAAGTGACAAGTACGTGATATATATTATTTTATTTTTTAATAGGAGAAGGATGAGTGGTGTGACATGTGTAAAATTTCGACCAATCATTATTTTTTATTATTCTTTATAAAACTATGTATAATGTTAAAAAAAAATCCAGATTTTAATTTGAACATAAAAATATAATGATAAATTGATCGCCCGTGAGTACCACGGGTTATTACCTAGTATATATATAATTTTGGGTAAAAGCGCCCGTTATGTGACATGTGTCACTCTCTTAGTGGTTATCACATTTTCTATGTTTTTTCCTTTTTTTTTTTGTCATTATGGTCTTTATAATGATCTTTAAGTTAACGTATTAAATGACATAATAAATGTCTCTATTTAATACTTGACCACTTTTTAAAAACAATTTTGGGCTATCGATTTTATTAAGTTTTATATTATATATGAGTATAAGAGCATATAATGTCACAACTTTTATTGAATTTTATAATTCTGGGAAAAACAAAAAGTATTTTGAGGTGATAAAATATATTTGCCTAATTTTAGGGGATAAACGCGTATAATGTGATAAGGGTCACATGCATATAGAGTCATAGTTTCTATTAAATTATATATTGAGGGCATTACGTGGTAGGTGATGAGTTGATGAGTGATATTTGACTAATATTTGTAGCGATAAGCGTAGTTCATGTAACAATGAACATGTGACTAATATTTATTTGCCTAATTTTACGAGGATAAGCGTATGTAATGTGACAAGGGTCACATATAAAGTCATCCTTTTCAAATTATAATATAGTTGTGGGTATTACATGGTAAGTGATATTTGAATAGTGTAGGGATAATCGCAGGTTATGTGACTATTTTCAAGTGACTGATATTCATGGAATAAGTATAGCTATATAATTTTGGGTAAGATCGCAAATAACCAAGTGTCACAATTTGATTGGTCTTTTTTTTTCTCTTTTTGTTTTTATTTTGGTGAGTAATTAGTTGTCAATATCCTATAGTAAGTTCATATTCCTTCTTTTTTTCCTTAGGTAGAATTATTACATTAATACAATCTAAAATGACATTAATGTCCAGTTTTAATGATTTCAATACAATAAATTTTTTTATTAGGTATAGATCAGATGATGAATATTTTGGGGAATAGATGCACATAATATAACAAGGTTTATATAGTTGTGGGTATAAACGCATGTAACATACAAAATGTTATATTTTGAAGAATTACATACTATTTTTCCTTTTTCTGGATGGTGAGTTTTCGCTATTTTTTTTTCAAATTGAAAGAAGGTTGCTCTTTCAACTTTTAGATTTCAATTACTAAAGTACACATTTAGAGATAGTCTGATCAAACCGACGGTTGTAATATAATAATCAAAATTATATTTGTTGGTATAACCGTAGGCTACGTGAAAATTTACTATTATTTGTCGGTATAATTGTCGTTAATATGACAAGCATTAAATATTTAGTTACGTTTTATATTTGAATGTATGAACATAGGTTAGACATAAAATTTGTAATGATATGCTTAAATAAAATGACATGAGTCACATTTGGAGTGTCAGTTTATTAAGTTATAGATATGAAGAACAATTGCAAGTTAAGTGACAAGTGATAGATATTATTTTAATTTTTTAATAGGAGAATGACGGGTGGTATAACATATGTAACATTTCGACCAATTACTATTTTCCATTATTCTTTATATACCGATGAATAATTTTAAAAAATCTAAAACCTAATTTAAATATAAAAATATAGTGATAAACTGGTTATCCATGAGTAGCACGGGTAAAGTCCTAGTATCTATATATATATATATATATAAGTGAATTATGCATGTTGTATTGACAAATAAGCAATGCCATGGTTATATTGACCCTTTATTTATGTGACACATCATCATTTGATACAAGCAAGTGTTAACAAACATTAATAGGTATTGTTGTCCAAAAAAATGTTAATTGGTATTAATTGGCCTTGATATTTGTACAAGCAGCATTAAATCATCATTACATATTCCATGAATCATTGTACAATAATGGAGCATTAATGCATGAATCATGGTACTCAAATGAATTATGGGTGCAATAAAGAGTGCTTAGTATCTTTCCCCCCACACCATTTACCTCCTTTTTAACTTTCCCTTGAAGTGGAATATTGCATTAACTATCATAATACGAGTAGTTTAGAGTAAGCGGGTAACATTAGACGATAACTCTCCTCACTTGAGATTTATAACCGTAAAAATGTTTGAGTTCTTATAAACACATTAACCTATATATAAGTGAACTTTTATAGTTGTTAGATGGACATGTAAGCATTTACCAAAACTTTCATTTCACCATCATTTGTTGAGTGTAATTCATGTCATGCATCCTAATAGTTAATGCATTTATACTAAATTCAATGTATATTACTAACTTTAATTAGTTTAACTCTCTCTTATTTAATTAAATGGTTAATTAATGTGTGCTCCCAAGTTCCATTGATGAGTTTGGAAAATATATATTATAGTTGATCAAATTCAACCAAATCAAATTATTTGATTCAAAGTGGACTTTTAGGAATGCACATTGGACTTTTAGCAAGTAACAATAATAAATTTTTTAACAAAAAAATTACATTTTTAATGACTGTATAATATTTTTTTTTTAGGATAATAAATATAATACTTATGTTACTTGTTTTTTATTAAAATAAAATAAAATTATTTTTAATTTCTTTTTAAACACCCATGTATTTATGGTTATTTATTACCTATTCAATGCTTGGTGAGAACTCAACTTTTTATATATATATATATATAAATTGATAGAAGACTGCATGGATCGAATATCCATAGTCATCTTTTTTATTTTGTAAACCTTAAGGCTATTTACTTTATTTTATTTTGTAGGTGTTATAAGGGGTGAGCAACTGAGCATAGGACCTAGGTACTTGGTTTTGGCATTGAAATTGATTCGAATCTAGCGGGTTTTGGTATTGAAATTGATTCGGATCTGGTGGGTTGGGACCTGGAATGAACTAGCCCTCTCAATACTAAATTTTTATCCCAAAATCCGGAAATGGTTGCAGCCAATTTCAATTCTGGGTATTAAACCCAATACCTAGTGGAAACCTGGTGTGACCAATTTTGGGTACCAAACATTTTTCTTTTTCTTATTTTGCGACTCTATGGCTACCGATGAGGATGCATGTACTGCAGCACATTATATATTACTCCATCCGTTTTAGAAAAACCATAACATGCATTTACTTTTGCACGATTTTCAAGGCACCACTTTAACTTTAAATAATTGTATTCATCTGAATATTTAAATCATAAAAAAATAATATTCCGAAACTACTATCTAAAATGAATCTAACCATAATAATTTTATGTTGTACATCATTATTATATCACAAAAACAAAGGAATAATGGTTGCCGAATATAACCCTCGGCAATAGCCCAAAACCACCGCTATTTTTGGTCAGTGGCGGGTGCAGCGACAAGATCCATCCGCCACCATTTGGCTCGACGCTGAGCGAAAACACTGTGTCATTATGAAAAGAATAGAGTATGTTTTCTACTTCTTTATTGAAAAATGCTAATTAACAATATATCAGTCGTAATTAATTGATATAAAAAATTGTTAACCTACTTTTAACGTTGTGATCAAAATAAATTCATCGGAGTTCAAAAACCAACTCTCTCTCTTTTAGACACCCATTCTTTCTCCTCCTCTAACTTGCAACGACCCAATAGTTTCTTCCCCTACCTCCCTCACACAACGTCTCTCTCCTTCCCTACACAACATCTCTCTCCCATTTGCGCATATATATTGCAATACCACTAGCGGTCCAACCCCTCTTTGTCTCAGATACCAATCGCCTATTCCACCACCATCGTGGCTCGCAAATTATAGGGTAAAATGGAAATGTGGATGCGGGTGGAGATTGTGCAACTTGGTGGAGGAGAGGGGAAAATAAGAGTAGGGGGAGTTGTTAATCTAGGGGGAAGGTGGTTTACTATTAACCCCCAAATAGGAGCAATTATTATACTCCATCACTTAAAATCTAACCCACGCACCCACCCACCCCCATCTCCACCTCTCATGCATTTTACTCTTAAATTTTCTACAGTATCCTCTTAATACATTATCCTTATTCCAAGCATGTTCTTATTAGGGTTCACTACTAATCCTCTTACTTGAGTTATTTCCTACTCTCTTTTTTCACCGGATTTTGTTAGAAAAAAAATGTTGGATGGTGGTAGTGAGTACTGCTGGCGTTTGATGGACAGATGGTGGAGTATTTTGCTCTAATTTTCTTCAATTAAGTGTGTAAAATCTTTTAAATGGCAAAATGTACTCCCTACGTTTCACAATATAAGTCATATTGTGACTTTATTTTTGTTTCACAATATAAGACATACTAGATTAGTACCCCTGCGATGCATGGCTTTTACAAAAATTAAATTTTATTTTTATTCATGTTAAATTCTTTTATAAATTTTGTTAGTTCATTAATGTTTTTCAAATCCGTTGGGATATATGACAAAATCGTAAGTCCAATAGGTTGTAAGTTATAGGGTGAAAGAATGACTTGTATATTTTTTTTTTGTGTGTGCGCTTGTTTTTAACCAAAGAATTTACCTCTTGTTAGCATGCGGGAATAAATTAGGAGTTGCTTTTAAAAGTTCCCAATTAAATTACCAACCTTCACTTGACATTAAAATGTTGCAATATACACAAATTATCACATCCTCACTCCTTTGTCGTAATTTTTGTACCAATTCCCAATAGTGTAGGTGTAAATTATAAGAGTATTATTGATTGAAAGTGGCAACATCACAGTTGGAATTCCAAAAAGGATGTCATGAGTAATAGCAAGTTAGCTCCTAACTGACGATACGAAAATGGAAGTATAAAACTTAAAGAAGTCAGGCCTAACGTGCATGGAAGAGTATTGAACTTGCTACTAAGTGAGAACTTGAAAGAAAACCATGTTGCACTTCCATAGCCAAGTCTAACTGATATGAACAAAATTGATGCTTGTTTAATGCTTCTGTTAATACAACCACCTTGCTAACAACATTGAACTTTTAGAGGCACCCATTTCAACACTTGAACAGTCATACCGTCATCTGAAGGAGAGATATTCACTAACCTCAAGTAAAAACAATACTATCGGTTTACAAAGAGACATTATGTTAAATCAGTAGAAGATAAAAATATTAACACGGGTAGCAGTCGAGGGCGATTTTACTTGTTATAACTGAGTAAACACTCAAGTGTTTTTGCAAAGAAAAATGAACAAACTGAATAAATTAGAGAAAATACATCAATCCTCAAGTATATTTTATACATTGGATGAGCAACTCAATTTCTATCTCAGATTACAACATTTAACAAACCCAAATTTGAACACCTAAAAACTCTTGATACTTGTCAAGTAAGGAGCTTATAGAAGCAACCAATATCGTTGGTCAATACTGCATTTTAGAAAAGTTCAATTAGTACAATACAACACAAATATGATAGATCATACAAAGCATAGCGTTACCTAGCTAGTTGAGGCTAGATAAGTGTAAGCTGTGGTGCATCCGTGGATAAGTGCAGTATTATTAGAAGGCTTGTTACTAACACTTCCAAATAGGACCACTTGCCTAACCTTACACCATATTGTAGACTTGAATGACAGATTCAGTCCATAAACAATAACAAATTCAATCCAAAGGCAGCAGCGTAGTAGAAAAATGATTATGCATTTCAATCTAAAACACAAAAGACACATCTGACATTTTGATGACTAAGTGAACTCAACAACTAACATCACGTATATAATGAAAAAAGTGTAGAAGGTAAAAGGAATATGATCACCTAAGTGGCGAGTTGGCTTGGATTTATCTTTAAAATGATGATTATCCTGGACCAAAACTCATCACCCCAATGAAGACATTAAAACAATGTATTTGAAGAAAAACATTTTGTGACAGACAGGGAGGATCGATCTTTTATAACAGAAAAGTCAGTATTTTTGTGCAGCTAGATAAATTATAGATGAACAATGACAATGTGCACTCATTGCTTGCAATTATACACTGTGGTTGTACATTAAACACCAGCTTTCTATGACTAACCAATACACCGACCTTCGCAAGCATCCATGAGAAGAAAACAAAAGTTTTCAGAACTTGAAATTAAACATAAATGACCAAATCATAAACCTTGGACGGCTCCTACAAATGAGATGACAATGTCCAAATTCATAACAAATCCAACATGTCATACAAATAAGAAATAACAATTATACAGAAGCACGTCTATTTAGGAAAAAGCAAAAAAATTAATAATAATAAAAAGAACAACAATAGACCTTGGACATGTAATAGTATAACAGAGTTACTTGGACAGTGGACTTGCAAATCGATAGCACGTTGGAGTTGTTGAACAGCGATTGGATGTTGCTCAGCCTCAGAGAGAGCTTGCCAGCTCTTTGACGTTGTGCATTTGTGCTCAGAATCCAGGGATCAAGAACTAATCTCAGGGTAGAAAAGAATGTCAATAAATAACAGGTACTCAATGGGAGCAAATAGCAGAGGAAGATGGCAAGTCACCGCATCAAAAACAAACTTCCTACTTGCACACTTTAGCATTAGGAATGTTATAGACTCAGGTATTGATTACAGAAGCTACAAACTTATCATGAACTACCACACCTCAAATGTATAACCACTGTGAGCAGCTTTATTTTGCCCAGCAAAATAATATATTCTGCCAACCAGCACATAAAGAAGATGCAAAGAAAACAACTAAAAGCTAATTACCATTAGAAGCTCAATCTTTATAAGTTTGGCTTCACTATTAATTTTTGCACCAAAACAATGAGAGCAGACCGTCAAGAGGATGGTGACACTTGAGACTTGCACTAACTTAAAGTATCAAACACCAAGTAGCAGGAAGCCAGGAATCAGATACAGATATTAGATTAGAAAATGTCCTGCATGCAGTTGATATACAATGTGGCTTAAAATGGATCACAAAGATAAACAAAGCATAGAAATACATGTTTGCTACGTAAACTACTTCAGAATGACAATGTGTAGCAAGAAAGTACATGACTTACAATGAAGAAATCCTATGCGAAAGAAAAATTTTGGATGTCAACAACTTGAGTTTTTTACACTGGTAGTTTGGTAGCCACGAATCACGTTGAATAACGAAACACAGATGCACATCATTACTGCAGAAGAGGTCTGCAACATAAATCTACTTACAGATTACTTTCCTCAAAAATAATCACCAATGCAAATAAGAACAGCACATGTCATATCCTAAATAAAAGTGATTGTATGGTTACCTCATCATTTGAAGCAAAATCCCACCTAACAGGAAGAGATCCAACATGTAGTTACACCTGTGAGCAAAAATAACCAGTAGTAGTGTCACATCAAATACAATTAAACAACAGTCCACCAAGGTAAAATTATATAATTTCAAGGTATGACAATAAGCAAATCTTGGGGAGTCAGTATACCCTCTCATTAAAATCTAACAAATGCAAGGTTCTCAACGTTCATCACAACAAAACAAAAACTAAAGAAGGAAATTTAGAAGAAACAAACTTGAGCATCGGGAGGATAAATCAAGAGCAACAATAAATTGAAATGATCAATCGAATAAAAAACAAACAAAATTTGACATGCTTATGATCAAACAAAAAAGAGAAATTTCAACCTATACAGTCAGACATATGAACTCTGATTCCAGAATAATTCAAATCATTTATAACATCTTCATTTAATCATATGTGAGAAAATAACTTTCAATCTTACCTGGCACCGATTGAGTCTCGCAATTTCCGTTGCATAGAGATAGAGATTTATCTTAGGGCCTCCAATTAGGTTCATACCTGAATTGCTGTGGCAGATTGGGTTGTTTTTTTTTTTATTCCTTGCAGATTGGTTTTATAAGATAAGAGGAGAGAGAGCGAAACAAATTTTTGAGTTTTGAAATGGAATTGAAGTTAGAGAGTAGAGAGGAATTGAGCAGAGTGAATACTCCAGAAATCTGTAGATGTGTAGAAGGGGGATTGTCAGACGGTTAATCTCCCCCATGAGATGTGGTGACAATAAATGAGCCTTTTAAGTTTTAACACACGGTCTTCATTTTTCTTGGAGCTTCACTTTTCTAGGGCTTCCCAGATTGAGTGACTCTTTTAAGGCTGTGAATTAAAGAGGCACAGCCTGCGAGTAGAGAAGAGGGATGAAGCAGTTTAGGCGGGAAAAGAAGCAAGGAGAGGCTGTCATGTCAGCAGGGATGATATCAGCGGTAGCTGTTTTAGTATAAATAATATTATAAGTTATTATTATGATTTTGACTTTTTAACCCTCCCCAATAAGTATTTATTTCTAGTTTTTCCATTTCACCCTTCCTTTTTCTTGTCATTTTTTCCAATATTGCATTTAATGCTTAAAGATAATTTAGTATTTTTACCATCTCTTTTTCTTGAATTCACCTTCTTAATTTGTGTGCAAAGTCAAAAACTGACTTATATTGTGAAACAGAGAGTAATTTAAAATATACAAAACAAATAACAATAACAACTATATATCATTGAACGAAAAGCTTTATTTATTGCAAAGCTATGTTACAAATTTCATCAATAATAGTCAAGCCTAATGAATTTCACATGGCATATCCTCCAATCATTTGTAACATAGCTATGTATGGTAAGTGGACTACAGAATTAATAACCATGCGAACAAACACCCAAGAACAAACAAATACTCTTGTTATGGTAAATCCACAAGTTCTTGAAAATACCCAACAACAAGGACGTACGTACAAAGTCCACAGTGTAGTTATGTAGAGCAGTCAGTAAAAAAAAAACTTGTCCAGCCCGAATAACAACATACGCCGCCGCCAATAGGTGCGCTACAACCTAATCCATTACAACATGGACTTAAACTCTGACCACAAGGGTAACCTTTGAGAGTGCACCGTCCCTGTCCCAATGCCAAATCTACATAGTTCACAAATATAGCTTGTTAGAAAGTATGATATTGACAATAAACGATAATCAGAATAAGAGTATTTGTCCAAAAGACCTTCTTACACAAGACCCTACTTAACAAATTAATATAGTATTTCATTTTCTTTGTTCAAAAAAGAGAGATGCTTCCTGAAACGATCTAAAATAGTTGGGTGGAGGGCAAGTTTTCTTTTGTATTTGGGTATATCTAGCACAATATACGACACTTGCCCAACCCATAATTTTATTCAGGTCAAGCCCACCGCTACGAATGATGTGGCACCTATAGACACATGAAGCACAATACACGCGAATGCATATTGGGGGGGGGGGGATATGGATTAAGCATATGTACGTGAACATGAAACTAAAAACAGAAAGCCAAACGATAATCATAAAATTAGACCTGATAGCATGAGCATGAATAATCCTAAAACCACTATCTTCAAATAACCAATAGATGCCATTATAACTCAACAGTAATACTCTCTTAGCTTAGCTTGCTTTCGTTTGTTGAATGCCTTATTTTATTGGAGGATGTAGTGATGGTTTCATGCTATTTATAACATGGTTACCGTAACGCCAACTCACAAGCATGTGGCTCTGAAATTAAGAAAGTCTTCCATTCAGTTACTACTAATTCTACGCTTATGCATTTTATGCGCACATGTACGCCAACTTTCGGTTAATTTTGAAGTCAACGGTTTTAATTTCGGTTCCATTATTTTCTTTTGCAAAATAGAATATGAAGTCGGGGTTCGATATCATCTCAAGGTTTTGTTAGGTTGACCTTTTTGAGTTGGTAATCAGTAGGGTCAACCAAATATTTTCCTTTTTCTTATTTTGTGACTCTATGCTAACGTTGAGGATGCATGTACTACAACACATTATATAGTACTCCCTCCATTTTAGAAAAACCTTAATATTTACTTTTGCACGCGGTCTCCAATACACCACCTTGACTCTAAATAATTATATT
The DNA here is from genome assembly GCA_038025085.1 of Tetragonia tetragonoides. Classification (NCBI taxonomy): domain Eukaryota; kingdom Viridiplantae; phylum Streptophyta; class Magnoliopsida; order Caryophyllales; family Aizoaceae; genus Tetragonia; species Tetragonia tetragonoides. The sequence continues at coordinate 28,679,538 of CM076146.1, read as the reverse complement.
TTAATAAATATTTAAATCATAAAAAATATAATTTTTTGAAACTACTTTTAAAATAAATTTAACCATAATATTTTTATATTATAAATTCTTATATCACTACAAAAAAAAAAGAAATTGGCTGCAGAATATAACCGCCGGCAATAGCCCAAAACCGCCGCTATTTTTGGTCAACAGCAGGATCCGATCCATTCGCCGCCATTTTGCTTGACGCTGAACAAAAACAGCTGCGGAAAGTAGTCCGACACTGATAACAACGACGGGAAAAATTGATTCCGCCGTTGACATCAATGGCAGAATAAAATCCATTTGCCTCTGATGTTAGCTGCGGAATAATTGAGTACCACCGCTGATTTAAAAAAAAAATTAAAATAGCAAATGATTTAGGGTTTGTTTGGCCTATCTTCTTCCAACTTCTTCTTCTCTTCCTGCTCTTGCCTATCCTCTTTTCATTCACTCTCTCCTCTATCTCCAACTTCTAAGAAATTAAAATAAACTTACAAATTGACTAGAATGAAAAGTTACAAATTATAACTATAGAAGGAGAAGTTACAAATTACAACTAGAAGGAGAAGTTACAAATTATAATTAGAAGGAGAAGTTACAAATTATAGATTCTCCTTCTTCTTCCACTTCTAGCTTTATTTCAACTTCTAGAAGTTGATATTGGAGTGGATGAAAATGGTGTAAGGAAGAACAAATCGTAGGAGATAGGCCAAACGTCACTTAATTAATCTGTTACATTTTCAAAGGTGTGATTCACTCTTATATCAACTATTAAGGTCCATAAATACTAAATGTGTGTAAATTAATCTATACTTTTCATAAGATTTGCGAGGTTGAGAAGCATCCCATTTCATTGAGCTTGCTTGGTTTGCTATTTTCCATTCTCTGCAAAATGATGAGGACGACTTGGTTGTTGATCGAAGAAGATGAAAAAATAGGGGAGGGAAAAAAAAAACATACGAGTAATAAAGAGATATTGTTTCTTTAGTTAAAAAGAAACAAACAAGGCTTTTATTTATTGCAAAGCTATGTTACAAATATCATCAATAGTCAGGCCTGAATTTCACCCGGATATCCTATCCAACAATTTGTAACTTAGCTATCTATGCTACATGGACTGCAGAATTAACCTCGCGAACAAACACCCACGAACAAATACAAAGTTAAAAACACCCAACAAGATGGACATACAACGGTCCTTTTGCAAAGTCTACAGTGTAATTATGTAAAGCAGTCAGGCCATATATGTGTCCAGTCCCACTTACAACATACGCCCCTACTAACTCCACCACTACGTCTACAAACTAATCCATCACAACATGGATCTAAACCCTCTCCGCAAGCGTAACCTTTGAGAGTACACCATCCATCTCCCAATGCCAAATCTATAAATATATTTACCAAAAAAAAAAAAACCTATTCAGCACACAGTATGATTGTATGAGAAGGGTATGTACATCATCCATACTTTAAGTCCGACAGATATTCAGCACACAGTATGAATGTATGAGGAGGGTATGTGCATAATAAGGAATATAACATTAGTTGGTCCTTCAACCATTGCATCAGTTTAAACTTTTGGTTAAATTGGTTCCAACACAATGTTCAATGTTAAATTAATTGATGTACTTCGTTAATTCTGTTCCGAGAAAATAAAGTAAACTTTTGGTTGAGTTTTTGTGAAGTAAGATAACTTCATAAAGTGAACTAAAATAGTACTAGGGGATGGGATATGGATTAAAGGAGTACGTGAACATGAAATAAAAATAGAAAGCTAGAAAATAATAAACTTAGACCTGATAGCATGAGCATCATGCATACTCCAAAAATCACTAGATTCAAATAACTAACAGAAGCCATTCTCATCACAGTACTCAACACTACTCTTTTGCTTAATTTTGATTGTTATTGAATCACTAGATCAATGCCTTGTTTTTGGAAAGACACTTTAGCATGTAGTGATGGTTTCCCATTTATTTGTAGCTACTAATGCTATTTATAGTGTTGCCAATGAATTTAAGAATGAATGCCTTCCACTCGATGAGGGATAGTAAATACTAATTCTATGCTTATGCAGTAATGGGTGCACATGTACGCCAACTTTCGGTTAATTTTAAGTCAACTGGTTCAATTTCAGTTCCATTATTATTTTGGGGATCCGATATCTAGTGAAGTTTTTTTCTTAAAAAATTAGTAGAATTCATTTGGAAGTTGCTACGAAGAGTAAATAAGTTAGCTATAGTGAAAGAAAGAATGGATAGTTTCAAATTATTAATTCTAGTTGCAAATTGAAAATAAGTTAATAAACTGTTTGTTAGCTGAGAGTTAAAAAAACTACCTGTAAATTTCAAACTGTAACAACTATTGAAATTCTAACTCTTTGTGCCAAACATAGTTAAATAAGGATTGTACTTATAATCACGTTATTAATGGGTTATTTGGTTGACATTTGGAAAATATTGGAAGTGCAAAATAAGTTAGGTGGCAATGGGTTGTTTCGGTCATTTCGATTTCAAATGATCTTTATGGGTTAGGGTTATTCAGTGATACTCCCTACAATGGTATTCGGGTATAATCAGGTTTATGTTCATGATTTCGGCTCTACCTAGCTCAGATCGGGTTAGTTCGGTTTTTGGTCAAATCGATTTCGTGTTATTTCTATTTTCGGGTCATATCAGTTTGGTTTAATTCTCCAAGCAGCATATGTGTTTACCTTATAAGTAGGACATGTACACAGGCCCGTTCCCAACATTTTAGAGGCCCAGGGACGAAATAAAAATGAGGGTCCCGAAAGTATATATAATTGGTTTTACATACAAAAAAAAAAGTGAGAAATGGAAAAACAGTGAAAATTGGTGTATGTTAATATACGGAGTGTGTACATATATCTTACTTTGATCAGAGTCTCAAAGCAAAGCATAAGGGGAAATGAAAAGCTTGAAGAAGAAATATAAAGAAGAACCATTGAAATGATCAGTTCACAAGAGAAGGAACGAAATGCTGGAAAAATAAAATAAAATGAGGCCAACCAAAATAAAATAAACTTGATCTCAGGTCAAGTGACAAGAAGCTTTATGATAGAGCCATTCAACCGCTGAAGTAGATTAGTATTCATGTTCATGAACTGTACGAGTTTACCTATATAGCGTTTTTCCGTTTGTTCCATTGGGCCCCTCTAGTCATTGGGCCCTAGGTGGTCGCCCTCGAGGCCTATGCCTAGAAACGGCCCTGCATATACATACATCATCCAAACTTCAAACACAATGTACACTCATGTAAAGCGTTGTATTAAAAAATATAATATTGATTGAACTTCCAACACCATAAGATAAGGTTGAATTGACTCAACACACTTGCATTATTCTTATATGAGAGTATTGTTTTAATTTTGACAGTTCTGATAGGAGAATTCTGATGGATAATGATACTTATACAATGGTTATACATTATAACTTTTTTTTATGTGAGAGGAGTGACAAAAGTACCCTTGTTACTTGGGATTTCAGGGGGGTATTTATGGTAGAGTGAAAAAGGGAAGAAGAGAGAGATAGACACAAAAAAAAAAAGTTGTAATGTACAATAATTATACAAGATTCATTTTCCAATTCTGATAGGAGAATTCAGTTGACCGAATATAGGCCAAATAATTGCACATGCTTATGAACTTATGTAAGGAAGTTTCTCCTTACTAGGTAGGGTAAAGTTCTATTATAATTTAATTTTTGGAGTATGTTTTATATAGACTACTTGATCCATCTTATGAGTTATTTAGGGGTGACTCTTAAATTTTTAGATCTTTATTCAAGCAGGATCCTTTTTGGAAAACAATAGTAGAGTTTGAACTTTAGAAATGGACGCTTTCCAATAATTTGAATTTGGCTCTTCTTTGGTTGAAAACAATTACAGGAATCTATTTCATGTAGGAAGTGACTATTAGATAATATTATAGTTTATCTGGAATATTCTCATTATATCTTTTAGAATATTTTGTATTAGAGTTTTACCATATGTAGGATATAAGACTCCTACATATGGTAAAACTCTAATACAAAATATTCTAAACGATATAATGAGAATATTCTAGATAAACTATAATATTCTCTAAAAGTGATTAGCTAACTTCCTCCCAAATTTAGAAAATTGCTTACCAAACTCTCGTTAATAACTGGTAAGTAACACTTTCCACCTCCATTCTCATGAAATTACAATTTCTTTGTTCAATTAAAATAGAATAGAATATTGTAAGTAAAACACGAACACAATAAACCTTTGACCGTTGAATATGATCAACATGATTCTGCATCTGAAACAGAGGGAATATTGTTTTTGAGGTTTTCTATTTTGCCCGTCCTTATTTCCTAGCCTCATGTGCTTATGTTTTCTTGACCACAGTCTCTCTCCTCCCTTACCCATCAAAATCCCACCACGAGTATATTATATTTTGTCAATATCACAAGTGCATTATTTTCTCTCTCTTAAACTCACAACACTCATTTGCTCTTCGAACGGCATGCTTGTTGGAACAATTGTATCCAAATGATTTTCTCATGGTGTTTGTATCATTTTCAAGTTGAAAGATTTTTGTGAGATGGACGGAGTAATTATATTTTGCGAATCAATATATTAATTTAATGGTCAAAGTTGGACAAAAAAAGTAACACAACAAATTTATTCTTGATCATACTTGTACTATCGGAGAATGAAAATGACAATCCTTATCTCCTACTACTATCCGGCCAAAGGCGGATTATATATGTGAATAGAGATGGCACTGGGCACGGGTAGCATGAGGCACTGCACGACCGAGCACGCTTTTTACACGGCACGACACGAGCAAGGAGGAAGCACGAGCACGTGCACGAATGACTGGGCATGGCCTGAGCCCAGGCCTGAATTTTGAAAAGAAAGTACGGTGGGGCACGGTTAGACACGACACGTCACGACAGGGCACGACGAAAATTTTAATATTATTTGAAAATAGCATGGACACGGCACGACACAAGCACGAGCACGAACTGGGGCCTACCTTTTTGAAGAGCAAACATAGCACGACAACTGTAAATACAGTAAGACACGACACTATTACAAAGCACGAAGGCACGACACGAGTACAACGCGAGCACGGCACGAATGCCACGAAGTCATCTTTATAAGTGACCATAGTCGCAATATAGGGTTCTAAGTAAGTAATTCTCACGCTGGGACATTTGTATGATTGTGATGTGACAATTGGTTGCCTACTGATATATACTTTATTTTGACTTTCAAAAAGGTAGCAACTCATTCTCAATGCGAAGGGTTTATGCAAGGTAAACTAAAAGAAAAAAAATACTGTAGATGATATGCATCTATTGGATTTTTTTTTTTTTTTTTTTTTTGTGACGAATTGAAATTAGCTTTTTCCATTTGAGGGAGGACTCTTTTATATTTTAAATTGTAATCCAAAGAAGAAAAAGAAAATCCTAATTTTTCTTACTACAATGGGTCACTGTTTAGCAATGTAGGGATTATTGATGGTGAGCAGTGACCCTTATTTCGTTTGAAAGGTGACCCCCGTCTCACCAAAAGTTATAAAAAGACCGTCTTATATAAGTTTTTTGTTCTTAGGCTCTGTTTAATTCACCTTAATTTTTACTTAAATTCAGTTCAGTTCAGTTCAGTTCATGTGTAATTTTATCACTCATATAACTTTTTATCTCGAGATAATTTCATGATGATAATTATGTCATCGGAAAGATCTCAAAGCATACTTTCAAATGAGTCCAATATTAACTATGTTTGGACGATTTTTAAATGGTTAACGGTCAAGTTTAAAAATCAATTAAGTTCAGTTTAGTTTAGTTTAGTTCAGTTCAGTTCATTTCAGTTCAGTTCAGTTTTATACAAGTGAATCAAATGAAGCCTTACTAACATGAGAATCTGGATTGCAAAATTCTAATCTATGCACATTTCCTACCAAAAAAGAAAAATAAAAAAGGATTGCAAATAAAGATTTTTAATTTGTGCATCAACGATAATAATGGCAAGAATTATTTTAAGCTGTGTTTGGTTGGGTCAGTTGGATTTGAATGCGATAATTGAATCATGAAGAACTTGATAACTACAATTACCTCAGATTATATATACTCACCCCGGCCATGTTCTTCGGATTTGAATTTGCATAGTTTTCAAAACAATGACACTTTTTTTGTTGTGATGGTTTTCAAAATTAAACATGACTTTGATCATCAATAATAATTATAATATATAAATATAAAAAATTTAAAAAAATTAATAACGTGAAAAATACTATGTAAGAAAAGTATTTTCAATTTTTCATCTTTATAAACTTTTATATTTTTATCACGAATCGATGGTCAAAGTTTGTAAAACCTATATTTCCTACGTCTTGGCCTTCTCCTCCATCATAAGCTCCCGGTATGGATCATCGTCATTTCTGATTTCCCCCACCTCATCCATTCTTTCGTCCCGATATCATCGCAAGCGTCCAACGTCAACCAACCAGTTGTTAAAGTTTATTTTTAGAAGGAAACATAATTATATTCCATTCATTTAATAAATAAGGAATTGAAAATTGATTTTTTGACATTTTTAAATTTGAGATCAACGGGTTGAATATAATCCCATCAAACATTAATATTACAGTGAGACCACCTCACAAAAAATTGGGGTCACTTTTTAGAAATGTAGGGGTCACTTATGGTGAGCAGTGACCCTTGTTTCATTGGAAAGTAACCCTCGTCTCACCAAAAGTTAGAAAAAAACCGTCTTATAAAAGTTTTTATGATATTACAATATGGAAGAAAAGATCGATCCAGTATCCATAGTCTTCTTTTTTTTATTTCGTGACATTAATGCTATTGATTATAATTGAGATACTTGGCTACATTACTTATTTTTATATTGCATCTGAAAAATTATTGGCGTGAATAATTATGTATTTATAATAGGTCTGCGTGAGAGGAGAAAGAGAGGGGACTTATTCACAACAACAACAACAACCCAGTAAGTGTCCCGTCTAGGGCGGGGTCTGGAGAGGTCCAGATGTACGCAGTCTTACCCGCCTAAGGGACTTATTCAGCGATTGGGAAATATGATACGATTGGGAAATATGAGAGGCCTTATGCCCTTATATCATCACGAGTCTGCTCTTATATACAAGTTTTTGTGTAATTGAATTGTATTATTATAACATGAGAATTTTGTTGACCAATTTGGCCGGCCTGATATTTGCATATGTCCACATAATTTTAGGTGTGGATCCTGTGACGGATCTATGCCTTAAGGAGTGACTCTACTCAAACTAATTTGTGAAACCCACTTGGTAGATTTAGTATATTTTTTTTATACAATATTTAAGATTTGCTCTATAAATTATAAGATAATAACTCTGCTCAAACTAATTTCGGACTCTGCCACCGCAGAAGTCAAAATAAAAATCAATTTTGTTTAATTTGCGTTTGCACTCTAAGGAGCAGTAAGGATCGGAGAAATGATTTTATTATAAATAGGAACATGTATACGGTGCAATAATCAAAAACCATCATACCTTGCAAACAAGGCAACCAACATATATTTGATGAGAATGGCCTCACTGAACCATTTCAAGCCGATGATTGCAGGATTCTTCGTGCTCGTGATGTTATCAGGTTAAGCTTTATTTTGAGCCCTTTTTTTTTCTTTTACATTTTACATTTTACTTTTTACTTTTACATACATACATAATATAACTAATTTTGTTTTAGATTTCTTAAGGTAAAAAATCCATAACTTTCTACTCCCTCCGTTACTTTAAAATTCTACATTTGCCTATTTGGGATGTTTTCATAAAACTCTACAATTTCTCTTTATGGTAAACAATTTCCTAATAAAATACCATTTTACCCTTACTTTTATAGATTTAAAACCTACGTCTACCATCCCCCATACCCTCGCTATGTTTGGCAAAATTAGTTGTAGCTGTCAAATGTAGATTAAGGAAAGAAATTAGTAGAAAACTGCTAAAAAGTGCTAAAAAGTGCTAGAAAATGCTAATAAACTAGTTGCATGTGAAAGCTTACAGGGATAGCTTTCACAAAGTTAGCTATAGCTCTAGATGCAAAGTGTCTAATGTCAAACTATTTGTAAGCAGAGAGTAGCTAGACAACACTAGCTGCAAGCTTCAAGCTGTAGATTTTATTGAAAAGCTAGCTGTTCGCGCCAAACATAGCCTAATATTGAGGGTACAAATGGAAAACAAGTGACAGAATCAGTTTGAATTGGTATTTGTGCCAAAAGCAAATGGTAGAGTTTTATAGAAACGAAGGGGGTATATGTATATCCATACAAGGTGTTATTACTACTAGCTTAAAAGTACAAATATAGAATTAAGGAAGATACATTTGAAAACTTATGGAGTTGTTAATTGTAAAAACATGCAGGTAATTTGGCATTGGCAAGGATTAATGCAGTGGTTCGAGAAGAAATAACAGGCTGTTGTCTGAAAGGTTCAGGATGCCGAGTTAGTGAAAATGATTGCTGTGCAGGATTAAATTGTAGGACTAGTCTTGCTTGTGGTCTTGATCCCCAATCCTGTTACGGTGGCGTTGATGGCTATTGTTGTGGTCCGGGTTGGTTTTCTTTCCTACCAGAGATCTGTGACCCCTAATTTCATGGTGATCCAACTTCATTCGTAACGATTGTGTTCTGGAGTATGTTAGTTGTGTTCTTGGATGGTTTATGTAATTTCATGATTTTAGAAATTATCACAAAAATATGTCTTTGAGTTTCTGTTGCACCAAAATAAATATGTCTTTGTTACTCACTTTATTATGAGTGTAGTTCTTATCGTGTGTGTACGTCCATACGACATCTACATAGTATTTCAAAATCGAATGAATACATAACTAAAACAAATCTTACTCCCAAGGATATGTTTGAAATGAAAGCAATGTATTTAGGGGGTAACGTCCTGAGAAAAATTTAAGAGTAAAATGAGAGGTGGAGGCAGGGGTGGTGAGAGTTACATTTTAAGGGGTAGAGGGTAATAATTACCCCCATTTAATTTTGGGGGTAATATTAACAATAAATGTCATACAGACCCTTAATGTTAGATGTTACGGCTACACAGACCTTCGACGTTAAAAATGGGTCATACAGATTCCCAACGTTTAGTTTATCCGAGCAATGTCATACCAAGGCTGACAAATTGTTTCCAAAGGACATAATGCAGCTTCTACTATCATTTTATAGCTAGTAATGCAGTTGCAATTGTCAAATAATTAATTTCAGAATTTCTTTTACACAAAATTACACAGGTCGCTTAAACCAAAAATTACTTTAATCATTATTTTAACTTTGTTCCCTTACAGTTATAGGTCTAGAGAGTGTACCACACACAAACTAAACGGGATCTATATGACGTATTTTCAACATCGGAGGTTTGTATTGCCGAAAGAACTAATATCAGTGAACTAACATTTTCTGGCCAAAATAATGATCTAAGTTTTCCCTTTGTACGCCAGAGGCACATCATAAATACCAATGGTGCACGTGCAATCGACCAAACCATATCACTGGATTAAAATTAAGCATATCCTTTCAAATTAATAAGGAACGTCCAACACCTGATTAGAATGGCTTGATCAGTTAACCAATTCAAGCCAGTGATCCTAGCCTTTTTCGTACGTGCTCATATTATGAGGTTAAATTTTGATTTTAACCTTCTCTCTTTCCTTTTGTTTTCACGTATTTGTTTAAATTAAATTAAAATGGAGAATTCCATTTGGTTTGGACACGTGTATAAGACAATTTTTATTTTTTTTTTGTTGGGAAGTGTATAAGAAAATTTTAACGTAGGGGGAATTAAAACCCCGTTGCATTTGTACCATGTTTAATGTAGGAGTAGCTTCTTGTACCTCAGTCTAATTCGTACCTTGGTAAATGGGTTAATTAAGAGTGTAGCCAGCTCTTTCCCCTGCCGTTCTCTCTCTTTTTTCTCTCAAGAAAATTCTAACCCCTTTTCCTTTTTGACTCATATTGGGGCTACTACTGGCATTTTTGCCGATAATTAGCCCTTTTGTTGCTATTTCTTTGCTTTCGATCTAGTTTTTTTAGTTTATTTGTCTTTATGGTTAGTAATCTACTCTCCTTTGGTGAGAGATTGTGGACTACTCCGCGTTCGTCGAAGGGTCGTATAATTTATGTTTTTGGGTTTAGATTGATGAATCAAGAAGACAAGTTCAATCTACTATGCCAAGGGAATTTGTGCTTCCAAATAGCTGCAGCATGTTTGGTGCTTACCTCCGATCGTAGGGAAAATGCGGTGGCCTCCCGTTTACTGTATAGCATATTTTTTGCTATATCAGGGCATAATCAATTATCGACAAAGCTGATCAAGACACCGATTTCTAGCAGTGATGTTTTGATTGGTAGTCATTTATCAACGGAGCTGATTAAGACACCGATTTCATGCAGTGATGGTGGGAGTCATATTCATTGTTCTGTTAGATTTATACTTGCTTATATTCGATCTATATATACTTGTTTAGAGATATTCATCGTTGTAGATGTCGAATAACTTTTTATAAATGAATGAATTCTCTTTTCTTAAAAAAAAAAGTGTTTCCTGGCTTCCATATGATTGTGCAGGGAAATGACATTTTCTATAGCTGAACAAAAATTGAAAATAATTGAGGGACTACATACAAAATTAAATAAAAAAATCTAGAACAATGCAAATTTTATTATTAACGATAAAAAAAAAGTTCATAACAACAATAACATCACACCATCACCATACGAAAGACATACAAGTTCTAGATTCAAAAAAAATGGGGCAAATAAAAACAAATTTGAAAGGAAAAGTTGAAATTTGTGAAAGTTAGGTAAAATAGACCTTTAATTATGGATAAGGAAAAAGGATCCTTAAAGAAAGGGCGAAATCATTATGAAAATCTTGAGTTCGTAAAAAGTAACCAGATGATGAAGGCATAAAATGCCCCCTACAAAAGCATATTGTAGAATTAAGGGTCACAGGACATCCAGAGTCCTAACCAGTAGATCTTGCAACATTTGAGGAATTCAAAATCACAATACAACCCTTCACAACAACCAGCGTTTGGTTCGTTAGTACGGCACGCAGACCCTCTCAGACCACAAAATTCGTTGGACAATGCCATATCTGCATTTACATTTACACAATTAGTTACGATTTTTATTGCACCGATGATTGAAAAAATCTACGAATTTTGGTGTTTCAATAACACCACCCGACTTTATTACTCAATATACTATTGATTGGATAACACCATATAAGTAAAGAGGTCGATTGTTACTGAACCACCAGAAATATTTTCGGGAAATATCAAAGAATGTAAAGTATTTTCTTCAGGTAAACAAATTACATGCATGATTTCATTTTAAATTACGTGTAAGATCCAGTGTTTAATTTTAATGAATAACGGCGTTTATTTCATTCCAAATAAAAAAAAAAGAAAAAAAAAGTGATACGTTAATAAACATGATTAGGTAATATAAACTTGAAAGAAGCTTAATTTAAGTTTGTATTTCATTCACTAAAAAAAAACAAAAGTTTGTATTTCATTTGATAACTCCAAATAATTATTAGGCAATTTAACCGATTTTACACTCTCTTTTTTTTTTATCTTCCCGATTTTATATTCTTAATGATAGGATCCACATACAAAAACACAAAAATTAAGAATATGATTTGGACAAGGGAAAGTAGGGGCAGTGGAAGAGAGAGAAACTCTGGTGAGCGATTTCGCTCATTGCGCTGCCATGGGAGTAGGGGGGCAACAAGAGGGGTCGACCTAAGAAGAACCCAGTCGCCCAACCGGCGAAGCCACCAGCGGTGGCACCGGTGGTCAGTGGGCCCAATTCGACGGCTGAGACGGTGATCCAGGGTGGTGCGAAGGCGAATTCGAAGGGTAAGGAAATTAGGGTTTCTTCACCTAGAACGGGAATTAGCCAGCCTAACTTCGATCTTGAAGATTTAGGGTTTCTTGAGCATCCTATAATGGCGGATGGAGAAAGAATTTCATCTGGGCAAAAGAGTTGGGCTGATGAGGTGGAGATGGGTGATTCTGGGCATCTTGGAGGTTCTTCAGGCATGGCGAAGCCAAATTCGGTGCGTGGTTCGTCGACTGAGAGGGGTACAAAGTCTGGGCAGGGTTCCACGGAGGTTCTTGCTTCGGTTGTGCCACCACTAGTGGAGGGTAATCGCATCCTGGGGAACAAAAGTAAGGGTGATTGGCGTAAATTGTTCCATGAGAATCGCGATCCTAACCAGGGTATCAAGCTCTCGTTCATTGATGTGGGGGGATCGGAGGATGTACAGATGGATTTGGAAGACATCCAAGAAGCAATTGATTTCTGGGATCATACCCTTGTAGGATTTTATTAGATGTAAATTAAAATGACTAGTAAGGATATACAAAAAGCTTTAAAATATTTGTTTTTGTTTTAATACACGTACGCATGTGCAACCACAACTCCACAAGGACTCCAATAATTGTTTTCCTTTTACCATCAATGTATATTAATTGGATGATTTTAAATTGATTCATTACGGTTGAAAATTGCAATCCATTTGAAAGATTGCTTAACTACTAATGCAAAAAAAAAAAAAAATAAATAAATAAAAAATCATACAACGTTTATTACTAGAGGATGACCCCTTCAAAGAAAGATAGAGGATGTTTTAAACTCTCTGCATGAATGAAGATTTAAACCCAACCACTGAGTTGTGAGAGCGGTGCACTTACCACTTATACTCCCCCACCTAATCCTCGGAAACCAATTAACCTAACCAAACCTTGTGAGCTGATGAGAAATGTTTAGCAGCAGCGATTATCGTTGCCTCTGGATCTGCTGGTGATGGAGCCTTTGAATCTTTGGCTCTTTTTCCGTCATATTTATTTACACTGCTACTATTAACATGAAAGCACCCGGTGAAGAATGACCAAAACCCCATTAGTGGCTTTTTATGGTCTTTTACTCTTAAAATGGAAGTCTGTGGTTGTGGTAGTTGAATGTGTTGCTTAATTGATTAGCTTTCTGTGTGTGATTGCCATGAGATCAGGTAATTATATATAAGGGGTGTTTATACCTGTCTTTTTTGCTTGGTCAACAAGTTAAAATTGTTGATGGGTTCTCAAATTCAACCGTCAACAAAGTGAACATTATCTATACGAACATTGTCCTGATCTTTCCTCTTTGTCGTACTAAGTATCATTTTGTTGGTCAATTTATTTACATAGAGACCAAAATATTTCCTGTCTCAAAATATAAGTCGTTTAAGGTTTTTGCACACAAATTAAGAAAGTTATTAAATAGTCTCAATTTTATCAAAAATATTTAAACTTGATTAATTTACCCCTTAATTTTGTATTTAGTCAAAAAGTGAGTAATTAATGAGGTAATGTGAAAGAAGGGTAGAATAGGCAAACAATAATAAATGCTTTGTTGGAATTCTAAAATGACTTATAATATGGGAAAAAATCAATTTTCTAGAACGATTTGTATTGTGGGACAGAGGGAGTACATGAGAACAGTATCATCATTATGATGAGTTATGACAAACCTGTGTTTTTGTTCCACTTGCTTTACAATAGTGACACTCACTTCAATTTAGTGATTATTGATCTAGTTATTAATTCGATTTCGTGGAGTTCAATTTAATTCAGTTCAGTGAAAAAGTACACGCCCCTAATTGTCAGGAGAATAGCTAATTAAAATTTATGTGGTGTTTAGATTTCAGCGTGTCTTTTTTACTTGGTCAACAATCTAAAATAGTTGGTTCTCAATTCAATTGTCAATGCAACAAGATGAAGTCATGAGTGGAATGAGCGGGGAATCAAAACTCGTTAAAATTTAAAAAAGTAAAATTCAAATAGACATGATTTCCCTATAGTAAGTACATATATACAAGTCCCTAAGGGAAGAGGGTTAGCTTGCTTGGGGTGGTCATAACTCATAAGGGAGTTCAGGGATGATTACATCAAATCAACGACCAAACCAGGGCCATCCAACTTGTGGCGAGTAATCTGGTCTAATCGGCCAGCCATTTCTGATGTCAAATGGTTCTTTCAGACACACACCGCCTAACCACCTTGCCTCGCCGATAAGGCCGTTTCTAAGAGTAGGCTTTAGGGGCGACCGTCTAGGACCCAACCTTAGAAGGAGCCCAAAGGAAAAAAAAAAATCACAAATCTAACGTATATATTATACAAGCTGCACTATAGAAACATGAATGTAACGTTTGTTTTCTGGTTTGTAGTTTGTGTGGCATAAATAGGAGTTAGTTTTCTTTTACCTGAGTTCGAATCTTGTGGGCCTCAATTTGCTTTTTGTAATTTTCTTTTTAACCACCCTTAATTAATTCTAGCTTGTTTTTAGCTAATTTTTGCAAACGAATGCATGCATTTGCTCATACCCTTGACTTGAGTTCCAAATCTATCGGGCCTCAATTTAATACTTCCCTAAAAAAAAAAATTCCATTCCTAATTCTAGTTTCTCTGTAAGATGCAAGCAGGTCAAGCACTTACCAAGTTTGCAACTTTGGGTTGCATTCGACTAAAATGTTGTCACTTGCTCTTTTTCTTTCAAAGTTTATAATTAACCTTTAATTTGGAAAAAATTATAAATGTTGAAATATCTCGTTAGATTCATTAATAATGATTTTTAAAAATTATCTTTTAAAAAATTATTCGTATATTGTAATTTTTTACAATCAAAGTAATGTATTGGACTTGATAACATTTTATTGGTTAACCGTATGTGTTCATAAATAAAAAAAATCTAAATACAAATTGGGGCAAACATAAGTCACTACCTTTGTTTTTACTTCAAATATTTTTAAATCATTCTCTTTGAAATTCAAAGAAGCCTCTCTTTTTGAAGAATATAGGGCTATTTTTGACAAGTACTACCTTAATTTTTTTAAAATTTTCTTTTAGATTGTAAGTTGGATTGAACGTGTGATTGTTTTTCCATTTCTCACATTTTTTGTGCAGTAAAATCGATTATTCGATTTTTAGGGCCCTTATTTTTATTTCGCCTTAAGGCCACTAAAACCTTATTAGGAACGGGCCTGCTCGCCGATAGACCATATTATTTTCGGTAAACACTTCATTCTCGCGAAACACCCCATCCTTATTGACCTGAAGATTGCTCAAAGTCTCAAAGCTACGCAAGTACACTACCTCTAGCTTGAACCTCGAGCTCCTCTTCTAATGTAAAGGGATGGTCTAAGAATTGCAGTAAAGATCTTTCATCCCACATTGTGTGTCATCTTCTGTCGCACTGCTTTATACATTTGACACATTAGCTATATATTAAATATATTGTATTACTAAATTGAGATGAATGAAAAAATCAAGGACAGTTATTAGGAAATAGTTTGGATATAAGGACTCAAAAGGAGTGAGTTTACCAAAAAAAAAAAAAAGGACTTAAAGGAGTGGTGAACAAAAGGGATAGAGGATCCATAATTCCAGAATGCAAGAATTGGGCCAACAGGAACATAATTATATCCTCAAAATCTTGTGAAATAACTATAGCCCACTTAGCAAGTTCAGATGCGGACATCCCCCCCCCCCCACCCGTGCAGCCCAAACATAGCATTTTTAGCACCCATGGCCAGTCCACGAAACTTTACCTTGAATTATTTTTATTTTTATTTTTTTTTCTAAAAGGACGCATGCAATAGTCCGTAAACTATATGGATTTGATAAGTCAACCCATCTTTAATGAGCTAACGAGCTCAAGCAGAGAAGGGAACATAATTATATCCTCAAAATCTTGTGAAATAGCTATAGCCCACTTAGCAGTTCAGATGCGGACATCCCTCCCCCCCCCCCCCATGCAGCCCAAACATAGCATCTTTAGCATCCATGGCCAGTCCACGAAACTTTACCTTGAAATATTTTTATTTTTATTTTTTTGATTCAAGGACGCATGCAATAATCCGTAAACCATATGAGTTGGACAAGTTAACCCATTTTTGATGGGCTAACGGGCTCAAACAGAGGAGGGAACCCTCCCTACAAAGAAAGGTAAAGAAATTTTTATTTTCCCTACATGAATTAAGATTTAAACCGCTAACCACTGTGTTATAAGGGTGGGGCTCTTATCACTTGAGCTCCCACCTCATCCTCAAAACTTTGCTTTGAATTACTAAAACTCAGTACTAGTCCAAACCTTCCCTCAAACAGCTAAATCTTTAGCATTTTTTGTGTGTACTTAGTTCACCATAAAACAAGAATACTAAGTGAAATTATTTAGTAAATAAAGGATATATGTAAAAGGGTAATGTTAACAAGTTACCCTGTTAAGAAAGGTAATTTAGTATTTCTGTGCCCATTAATAATTAACTCTAGAAAATAAATCTAACATAATTAACTCACCTACTAAACTTAAAAAGTATAGTTATTTCTTTTCCCCAAACGTTTTTCAATCTCACCCGTAATTCCATTTACTTACCTACCATATTCTCTTGCTTCACTCTCTCTCCCTCTACCATTAATGGCCTGCAACAAAATATTTCTACCATTGCATCATAATTCATAATTCATATCAAGGGTATTAATTCATATCAATACCATTAATGGCCTGCAACAAAATATTTCTACCATTTCTACCATTGCATCATAATTTTAGGTATCACCTTGGGTTTGATTGTAAATATTTTTTTTAATTTGTTTCAAATCTAATTTTGTGATTTCAACACCGTCATCGAGTCAGTACCATCATTGCGTCACCACCACTGCCGCCAATCCTCCATCTTCGTCGTGCATCATAGCCCATCGGCGAAAAAGAAAAAATAACACAATTATCGCTCTTAATTGGTGGTTGAATTACTTGGTCAGTTATTTTCTGGATTTCTTTTCTTTTTTTTTTAATTGGGCGGTGGACGGTGATGGGTGGTCCGTGGTTGTGGTGGCGCTGATGGGTGGTAAGTGGTTGGTGGTTGACGGTTGACAGACGCTGATGGGTGGTGGTCTGGTGGACGACAGTAGATGGTGGTCTAAGGAACGATTATGCCGTTTATGGGAATTGGTGATTTTTTGTTAATTTTGGGATGACGTAATTAATTAAGTTACCAAAATAAATCTCAACCTATTTGATTTTGTTATCTTAATAAGTTACTCGGGTAACTCGTTAACGGGACCGTATTTAAACAGTACTAGAAAACACCCCAATTAAAAACGCTTCAATAAAGACGCTTTTCAGTTCGTCTTAAGTGAAATTGTCCTCGCGGAAAACATTGGACGCTTTTAATCGTCGTACTCGGTCTTTAGACAGCAAAGAGTGTCGCAATTGCTTTAATGGGCTAGAACTTTGCTCTCGACCATATAATTAGACGGGGAATGCCCAGACCCAAAAATATGTTAATGGGTAACGCGCACTGACGCCCCACTCTATTCCCCGCTTTCTCTCTCCTCCGCTCTCCTCTTGCAAATTGGAACTGCTCACGAGTTGAAGACTCGATCTCCACACACTCTCTCTCTCTCTCTCTCTCTCTCTCTCTCTTAGGGTTTTCTCCTCAAATCCAAGTTGAACCCTCAATTGCTTCACCAATTTCTCGGGGTTTTCTCCTCAAATCCAAGTTGAACCCTCAATTGCTTCACCAATTTCTCGGTTGGTTCCCCAATTCTTTGGTTCCTCTTCATGTCTCTGGACCCACAGAGGCACTGAAGCCGGGAAGCCATCAGCCCTCCATTGACTCCGAGCTCTCAACCTCAACTTACGCCCCAACGATGCCAAATCTTCTCCTCCAAAACTTCAGGCATTTTCTCTCTCTTCCATTTCCCCATTCACATTTTTGTTTCTAGGGTTTCTTTTTCTTCTTCTCCGTTTCTGAAATGAATTAATAATTCGTTTTTTTGTTGTGGTTTTTGATTCTTGCTTTTTATTTATATTACTGGTCATGCTGTTAGGGTCTGTTAATGTGTGCAATTTGTTTCTAGGGTTACATATTTAAGGACACTCATATGCCCGTAATCTTTAAATTATTGGGTCATATTCTGTTGAGTGTGTGAGAGAGATTGTAGTATTTATTTTCCGCAGAATTTGTTGTCTCTCTGCTCAAGTATATTGAGAGTATATGTAATGGGTATCATGTTTACTAAAATTTTATAAGAACTAAATTGATTGGAATCTGAATTTGTGAGATTATGTAAGGTTGTTGCATTTTCTGTAATTGAAAGTTGTTGGTATGCTTTTGTATTTCTATTTTTCAGCTTTATAGTAATGTTTCTTTGCAAATAAACATACTGATTGGGTATATGGAGTTCAGATTGTGTTTTGCATTTTGAACTATGTTATTTTTGTGTTCTATGGCTGAAAACTTGTACAAAATTCAGCTCACAAAGCGAGACTGCAACGTAAATAAGCTGGAACAGGTTTTATGCTCTTTATTATCTAAATTTAGCTTGTTTTGGGCCTGTTATCTAGCTTGAAATAAGTTCTAGTTTGTGCCCATTTAAGCATCTTTCTTGCTGATTTGTAGTCTCAGAACACTGTAAGAAGTCATGATGAATGGTGCTATTTCATGGAATTTTATTTGAAGTAGTCTTCAACTCTTCATGCTCTTATCTAGAAAGAAAAAAAAAAAACCTGAAATAGTCTTCATGCTATTCAGATGGAAGTTTTTGTTTGCTTTTGAACCGTTGTTATGAAGTCAGACCTGAGTTCATGTCCTTTCTACTTGAGTTTATGACATGTGATTTGTGAAGCATTATATTTGTTCATGGTCAAAAGTTGTGTTAACATGGCATGTAAACTTTCATTCTACTGCAGCAATTGTAAGTGTTAGTTTTATGCTCTATGGTTGAAAACTTTGACAAAAATAAGCACACAAAGTGGGGATCCAAATTAAATTAGCTAGAATAAGTTTTATGAACTTTATTATCTGAATTCTACTTGTTTTTGGACTATTATTCTGACTTGAAATTAGATCTATGAACTGTGTTTCACTGTGAAGTGTTTCTGCTTAATTCTGAATCAAGATAAAGTATACTCATTGATTTGCAACTTTTTCTGTTGCTTCAGGACTATCTAAGTGAGGAACCACACACGGTGAAGCTATTGAAAAGAACACTAATGAAAGTCCGTTGTCCCCTTGGTGTTTAAATTGTAACAGGTCAGTTGCATCTTGTGGCTCGAATTCGTTATCTTCACTTTGCATGTGCTCATGTGATCCAAAGAGATGTGACTTGATCTACATTTCCTCAATTTGTTTTTCTCTATGTTTCTATTGTCCTATTATTGTTTTTAGTTGCACTGAAATGAACCTATTTAATTTCAATTTTAAGATTTGTTTGGTGGGGAAAAGAGTAGAAAATATGCAGCTCTCTATATGGAGCTCCTGCTCGCAACAAGATTCATGTATTGGGTTATGTCAGACTGTCAGTTACCATTCTCCCTTATCTCTCATTGTCAATTTCATGAATTTGGTTATTTTGTTGATTTAGTGAATGAGGTTGCCTGCTGCCAGCACCACTTGTGGGTGTTAAGACGTCAGTGAAGCTGCTGCTGTAGCTGCAGGTGCTCGTGAACTGCAGCTACAGGTGCTCGTGAACTGCAGCTGCATGTGCTGGCACCACTGCAGCACCAGTTGTTTATGTGGCTATTAGCAGCTACTGCAGGCTGTGTTTGTATGAATTATCTTCCTCTGTATTTGACGTTCTATGTATCTATTTATGTGTGTGTTTAAGTGCAAAGGTAAATTGGTTGATCTTTTTGGTGAAGTTAGGAAACTTTTTTACAGCCTTGATGATTTGTATTGATATTTGATACACACTCAAGTGACTATTGTTCTCATTACTACAATCGACTACTATGCAAAGAGGTACCAAATTGATGGTACTGCAGTTCATGTAACATCATCAGGGGGAAACCGGAATGCTAGTTGGCAAATTCAGTGGCTCCAAATGGAACAGGTAATGTGCATTTGGAAATTCATTATGTACATGTTCAGGGTTTATAAGTTGTCTGGTAGAGGTTCTTGTGTAGTCATAGTAATATGATTGCGGCATTTGAAGCTTGGAACAAGTCAAGTCTGGAATTTATATTGGGTGACATTCGTGTTGGAAATTTTCATTCCACTGCATCAACTTAGTGGCTCACAGGTATGGTATTATTTAGAAAAAAGTATTCTCCAGTGTTATTATGTTTCTAATCAGGAACACCAAAAAATAAAAAGGGTGGAAAAGTTATAGCAGTAGATTAATGAGGCTAGCTACTGTAGCTAGTATCTGTATAGTGATTGCAGGCTTCTAATCACACTTCATTGTTTTGCCACTGATTTCAGACGATTCTTGTTGCAGAATGACATATTGGTCATGGCAGTTCAGGAGCAGGGAACAAAGTTTTTATCAAGATATTGCCACCTCTTCTTTTATTTTGTATATTTAATTTTTTTTTAGGGGAGATGCACCATAAATTAATGTAATGGTTATGGAGAACATCAGTGTATGATATTTTTGCATATACTATATATTTGTTTTGGCAGAAAATATTATAATTTTTTTTATTATGCGTGTGTAAAGTTAGGTTTTTTTTCCTTTTCTGGGAAATCATTTGCGACGCTTTATGTTGTCCTACATTGTTTGGTGGGAAAATCTCTTACATTGCGCGAAACTATACAAGTGAGACGAAAAAACGTCACAATTATCAAAATAAAGTCGCTGAACAGCGTCTGTATAATCCAAAAGATGACGGTTAAAAGCGTCTCAAAATAACGACGTTGTAATTACAGTCGCTTTTGTAAAGCTTCGTATATTAAATTTGCGACGCTTTTAATCGTCGTAAAACGAGCAAAATAGCGTCGCTAATCAGGGTACTTTCTAGTAGTGTAAAAAGATTTAGACTATTACTCCACCATGCCACACAAGTTTTCGTACTAAGGCTCCATTTGATGCACATGGATAAAACTGATCTGAACTGAACTGAATTGATTTTTTAAACTTGACCGTTAACCATTTAAACTTTGTGCGAACATAGTCAGTATTGGACTCATTTGAAAGTATGCGGTGAGATCTTTCCGATGACATAATTATCATCATGAAATTATTTCGCAATAAAAAGTTATATGAGTGCTAAAGTTATGTATGAACTAAACTGAATTTAAGTAAAATTAAGGTGATCTGAATCAAATAGAGCCTAAATTTTACTCTTAGGAGTATACGGTTAAGTAGGCTTCTGGCTTTGAGCCCATGCATGCCTTTGGGCTTAGGACAACCATAATGAACTGAGGATCAAACACAAATATGTGGAAAAAAAAAAAAAAAAAAGGAGCACAAGGTAAAATTTAATGAATATAATGTAGACTTAATGGGAAAATGGTTAAGAGATGGTTCCATGAATCCAAAAAGACGGTTTGAGGTGATTTTTTTTGCAAATAATTTACTTTGGGGTGATTTTATGATTGGAATGTCCGCTTAAAAATGGTTTTCTGCAATAAATCCTAATGTTAAAGTATGCCTAGCTAGCCCCGAAACTCAAAATAAAGTAGCTCTGTATGGATGGTGAACATTAAAAATATTAGGTATAGAAAAGAAAACTTTGATTGATCTTAGAAAAACATCAGCATTTTCAATCACATAAAGTTGGAATTGTGTTGTTAAAATGACTACGATCATATTTTGCCTTGTGGAGATTCTTCCCTTCTCCCCAAAAGGATGAAATGCATGCAATTTGAAGCGTTGGTACGCTTGAACGAATTAGCTTTGGCAACAATCCAAATCCTATGGAACATGATCAAATCTTTACGGTTGGTACATTATTCCTAGTGTACGTTGGATCTTTGTGCACGTGAGTCGTATGACATGTGTATTGTTATCAGTTATCCACAGCAAAAAGATCAAGGAACAAATACTCCACATTTACTCAAGAGTCAAGATGTTACCTACTTTTAAAGAAAAGCTATTAATGACCTCAAAAAAAAGTTATTATGGGAGGGAGAATGATACATTTATCTACTGGGTTGGCAACTCATCTCCCCTTTGTATCTATCTCTTTCCTCTATTTTCATATTTTCTCTCCTCTTTTTCCAAAAAATGGCATTTAAGATAGGAGAGAGATAATACAAAGTAAAAGTGGGTTGTCCACCCATTGGGTCAACCAAACATTTTCCTTGTGGGAGACAACATTTTAAATAGGGTGTTACTATTTACCGCCCCTAAATTACTACCTACCGCCCCCCCAAATTCCAATTTTGCCCTTTTTTAAATTTTCACTCATCCTCTCCCTCTCTAACTCTCACACCAATTCTCCCTCTCTAACTCTCACACCAATTCTCCCTCTCTACCACCCACTCTACCACCCACTCTCATACCCAACCTTCATCAACATTCACTCAAGCAACGGCCGCGGATGTCTGCCGGCGACCAGGAAGTGCCGTCGACGGTGGCGGAGGTAAATTTTTTTTTTGCGCATTTTTTTTGCACGGGCGTCTGAAATTTCCGCCTAGACCATGGACAGGCCGTAAATTACGGACGCCTGTACCATGGTTTAGTCGTAAATCTCGGACGCCTAAACCATGGTTCAGGCGTCTGAGATTTACGCCTGAACCATGGGACAGGCGTCCGAGATTTCCGTTTCTTCCATGGTCCAAACGTAAATTTCAGACGCCTGTCCCTTGGTTCACTCGGTTTTGATAGAAGTTTGAATTTAAGATTAAGCTAACATTGTTTTCGTTGTTTTCGTTAGGTTCCTTTGGAGCGGTTCGGTGGTGATGGTGTTGATTACAGTACGCATTTCGTCACTGATGAGTTATTTGATAGTGATACAGATGCAATTAATTGGGCAAAACAAATTGCCCTTACTATCGGGTTTGAGTTGATAATTTCGTCACACAAGAAGAATGGAAGCGTAAAATTGTTAAGATGCAATCGAGGTGAACGCTACAGAGGGGAATTAAGAGACTTAGATACTGCTGCTCGGAAGAATTCGAAAACAAAGGCTTGTAAATGTACGTTCCAGTTAAGAGCTCAGCAAGTGTATGGGTCCAGTAGTTGGATGATTGTCACATTGCCTGGGATTAGGGGTACGCACAACCATGACTTTGCTGTGTTTCCTGAGGGATATCGTCAGATGAGTGGTCTTAGTCCTGGGTCAAAGAAACTCGTTCGTGACATGACTTCGGCACAAACAAAGCCATGTGCTATCTTGGCGGCTATTAAGGAAAAATTTCCCGAGGACAATGCAACTAGACGGCATGTGTACAACCACAGAGATCGTATAAGGAAACTTGATTTTGAAGAGAGAGATGTCATTGGTCAGTTTCATCATTTAGCTATGGAGAATAAGTACGTACATTGGACAAGAGCCGACCGAGCTACTAATGAGGTAACTCACGTGTTCATGGCACACCCTACATCAATTCAGTTACTTCGGTCTTTTCCTTGGTTGATTGGCTTAGATTCCACGTACAAAACAAACAAGTATAAGATGTCGTTTCTTGAGATAGTGGGGATGACTCCAAGCAATAAGAACTTCCTCATAGCTTATGCCATTATGAAGGATGAGACTTAGGCAAGCTATGCGTGGGTCTTAGATAAGTTGAGGATGCTTATTGGAAATGATGTACACCCAACAGCAATTTTGACCGATCGTGAGCTAGGGTTGATGACACCTATTAGAGAGATATTTCCCGAGAGTGCCCATTTGCTCTGTACATGGCACATTAACAAAGTCGTTGAAGACAAAGTGTACAGACTTTGTGGAAAAGATAAGCTTGTAGCGCAGAGGTTCAAGAACGGGAGGTGGAAATTTATCATGGAAGCTTCCACAGAAGCTGAGTACGATAGAGCAGTGCGGATGATGAAGGATAGTTGGAGGAATTACCCTCACGTGATATCCTATGTAGAGGAGACCTGGCTGAGATACAAAGAGATGTTTGTGGCTGCGTGGACGAATAAGGTGCTACACCTTGGCAACACTACGACTTGCAGGGTGGAGAGTGCACATGCCGCGCTAAAACAGTGGTTGAACTCCTCAACTGGAGCTTTGGACAATGTTTGGAACAAGGTCAACAAGTCAATCGAGTCACAAATAACTGAGATCAAGTACACACTTGAAGACTGCAGAAGACGAAGAAGTGTGATGTACTCGGGTTTCCCATTCAACTATCTGACCGGGTATGTTTCCCATTACTGCAAATGTATGTTAGGCGAAGAGCACATTGGGATCGTTTAGCGAGGTCGACGTAATTGAATGTTTTGCGTGATTGTTATATTTTTCTACTTATATCATTGTCACATTTTTGTGTGATTGTTATATTTTGCATGTTATATTTTTTCGTGATTATTGGAGGTAAATAAAACAACAAATTACAATAAAACAAAAAAGGTGAATAAGAAACAACAAATTACAATAACACAAATAAATAACAATAACAATGAAACTCTTATATAAATATATAACAAATTCATCTAGGGTCAATACATCATTTGGCAGCCCGCCAATCTCTCATATACTCGTCCATAACCGATCGAGGACCTTCCGCTTGCTCTGGAGGAAGCGAACTAATGACAGACTCCTGTGCGACGGCTAGACGATTCACCCACTGCAAAAAAGTAACAATGAGTGTGAGTTCAGAGATATGTAATACGTAAAAAAATATATATTTTAGTTAATCACTTACATAATCGTTGTTGGATCGTGGAGGAATCACAAAAACAGGTGCTGCATCGTCACGTATCAGCACAGGGTGGGAGTGACGGTAGTACCATGCGATGTAGTCATCCGTACATGCTGTGGGATCTGACGTGGATGCCTGAAACCCATGGAGACCAAGAATGTAAAATCCCGGGAACATACGCCAGGCATCAGATGACATCCGTACGGGGTAGACAACCTTGTACGAACGACTGCTCCATGACCTGATCGCTTTCTCTGGCCTAGTGATCGGGAAAGGGATACTCTGTACGTACCCGATTTGTCGTAAACAACGACCAGGCATGTACGGTTCGATAATATCCCGATACCGTAGCCACCCCATGAATACAGTCCTCGGTACAGATACAGCCGGGTCAGAACCGTACGGCAGCCACACCACCTACGTAGAAATGTTGAAAGTTACGGTGAAGTAAAAAAAACATAACAAACGATGAAATAAATCATGAACACCGATAACTAAATGACGTACCTCTGGCGCTCGCAGCTGATCCAAGCGTCTACGTAAGGAGTGCAGTCGAACCACGTCCTTGCCCTCAGCCTGGGCACTCCATACGGACGCACGGGGAGCCTCGTCGTCCCCGACAACCATCCGCTCCCGATGAGGTCGGAAGCAGGGAAAGTACTCGTATATCCATGCCTGGAGGAGAGTTAGGCATCCGCAGATGCCCTGAGAATCCCCGCGACTAGCTATACCGAGCTGACGATATAGGAAGGCGAGGGCAGCAGATCCCCAAGAGAACTCACGCGCCGTTCCGACACCGTCCATCACCTCCATCACGCAGGAGGGTCTAATACGGTTACCACTCTTGTCGACAAACAAGGTGGATCCAATAAGTAACCACATCCAAGCTATCGCCTGGTTGTCCTCCATTCGGTCACGGCAAAGGTCAAAAATCGACTCCGTGAGGACCCCACCGCCCTGTCAGTAGCTAAACATCAGTTCATCTCGGGTGACCCCGAGAACCTCTATGGCCATCGTCTGCAGCTGCCCATCCCGTCCCTCACTGGAAACGAGCTGTCCCTCTACAGGAATCCGAAGAATATGCCATACATCGTGCAACATGATCGTCATCTCTCCGAACGGCATGTGGAACGAGTTCGTATCCAGCTGCCACCTTTCAACGAATGCAGATATCAGGGGGAAGTCAATATGTCTGAACATAATGTCTGTCAGGTGTGATAACCCAGTCCCCTCGATCTTGGCCCTCAGCTCGGCCGACATCTCCGCTCGCCACTGACTCAGCCGCTGACAGACACTGAATCGGTTCTGACACTTCAAGAGACCCCTCGTCTCTCCATTCCACATACGAGACGCTACGTGGCCCAGGAAGCTCGGTATGACGCTATAATCCACCGGCCCACCGGGCACAGGCCCTGTAACAAGCCACGTAGTGTCGTCCTCCGCTCTAGATCGTTTGCTAGTACTGGACGACCCAGTACTAACAAACCTACCGCCTCTGCCCTTCACCACGCGCCAATCTGAGGATGATTCGTCGCCAATCTGATCATCGTCCAAAAACTGATCCCCGGAGTAGAAATCGCTAGTTTCGTAATCGTGTTGCTCAGCAGTCATCTCCCTCATCCGAACTGCCTCTCTCTGTCTCCGTACAGAGGCATCAATCCCGCGTGTCCTCGTGTGACGCGGTCCTGAACCAGCTAGTTCACTAAATAACCTCGGCACCGATTTACCGGCTCCTCCCCTCTATCATTTCACATTTTTAATTAATTAAACAATAATCAATAATAATAATAATAATAATAATAATATTAATAATAATAACAATAAATAATAATAATAATAATAATAACAATAAATAATAATAATAATAATAATAATAATAATAATAATAAATAATAATAATAATAATAATAATAATAAATAATAATAATTTTTTTTTTTTGTGTCGGTCGTCTGCCGATCTCGACTCACCCTTGGGTGAGTCGAGATCGGCAGACGACCGATACAAAAAAAAAAACAATCAACACAAATTCAATTCATGGTCATGGTCGCGATTCAATTCAAGGCAAAAAAAATTCAATTCAAGGCAAAAAAAATTTCAAAAAGTTACCCCCCCGCCGCGATGCTCATGGTCGCCGCCTCCCTCGCCGTCGAAGCCTCTGCCGCTGCCGCTAGCCCCTGACATTCCGTTGTGATGGTGGTGGTGGTGGTGGTGCCGTGAGTGGTGGTGGTTGCCGGTGTGATGGTGTGGTGGTGAGGATGAGTGAGAGTGAGTGAGGAAGAGAGGAAGGATGAGTGAGAGTGAGTGAGGAAGAGAGGAAAGATGAGTGAGTGAGAGTGAGTGATGGCAAAATTGGAATTTGTGGGGGCGGTAGGTAGTAATTTGGGGCGGTATTTAGCAATTCACTTTAAATATATATGATAGTTGATGTTCTCATAGATGTCATGTCATTAATGATGTTGGATTTTGCCTAAACAAAAGCATGGGATAAATTGAACGGGTTCTCTCATGATCTGTAGTTATATGATTATAATTTTTTGGTGCAGGTTTGTATGATTATAATCATAGATTGATCTGATGGGTGGACATTGGACAACTGTTCGTCTCTCTCTTTCTCCTTTTTTTCAAAAACTATCTTATGAGGCAATCTCAATGTGACATCACTTCTATAACCAAGCATGACGCCATGCTTGTATGAGTGGCCTCACATTGAGCTCGTCTCATAAATTTTTTTAATTTGTGCCTTGTTTTTTTTAATTTTCTTCAAAAAGTAATATTTAACTTTGAAACTTGTACAATATAGTCATATTGTAACTTTCGATCATGAGACGATGTTAACCATTTGTTAGAGGTAGATATCTAAAATGGAAAATTATATAATTTTCCATTTCAAGTATCTATCTCTAATACCGTTAATAATAATTAACCCCCTACAATTTTAAACTGTGACCCGACGTAATATACATAATCAACCATTGTTGAAAAATAAAATAAAAACAAGCAAGATTAAACAGGACACAAAAGACAGTAACATTATCGGCCAATCTGCGTGCGCGTTCACCGGCTTGCCCATAGGAATGGCCGTCCCCGTCCGCCCGTCCCTAATAACTGACATTTTGTGGCTCGTCCTTTCATCTTTTAATAAAAATTCCTTTTGTGTATATTTCCCCGATATTACGGGCAAATTCATTGAATACAGATAATTAATTTAAAATACAGTACAAATCCCAAGAGAAAAAAAATTAAAGATATAACTGGGGGAGGCAAAAACCAGGAACCTTAAATTTGCTCCATCAAGAAATCAACTAACTAGTGACGTGATATTGATTGTTTTGTTTCTTGTTTCTATTCTCTTTTCTTTCTTTTTTTTCCATATCTTTTAGGTTCTTGGAAATGGTCTGGGTTCATTGAACTTTACCTCAATAAAATTGGAGTGGCATTCTCTGAAGATATGCTGTGTCTCCACAGTGGGCATGCTGCTGTTGAGAAAGTTTTTTGTATGGGCATGAAAGTGATGTCAGGGAAATCAAGTGTTCTTTTTTTCTGTGATAGGAGAAAATTAAAATGTGATTAGTGGACTACCTAATTTAACTGGGCATTTTACCTTAATTAAAATTTTGTTTTTCACTTAACAAATCTCAGTTAGTAGGAGCATTTATATTCTGATAATGCACTCTAAGGCCGGTTCTTTTCGTCGTCTCCATTCTGTCTTCCTTTCCATTCCCTTCCAATATGTTTCGTTCAGCATTCTATACTTTATTTTGTCTCACATTTTGTTTCATTATCCGCGCCGTGCCGTTTTGTTCCGTTGCAATCCGTTCTGTTACTCACTGTCTTGCACCATTACGTTGAAAAGAACAGGACCTAACTTCAAATTAACATTTTTCTTTAATTTGTTTCTATTCTCGGTCTAAAAATGAATTTTATCTATGAAATCAGGTGGTGTTGTACGTATTTTGTATTCTGTTGTGTAAATTTTTATATACACTCACGTGTATAAATATACTTTTTCATGCCAAATCTCCCCAACTCCAATATTTTTAGTGTCCAATCCATTCTTTTTTTAGTCGCGGGTATATGTTATCCTGTGCAATTGAGTACTAAATTATAGAGTAAACTAGGACTTTACCCGTGCTACGCACGGACGACCACTTTATCACTATATTCTTATGTTCAAATTACTTTCTGGATTTTTTAAAATTATACATAGATATATAAAGAATAATGGAAAATAATAGTGATTGTTCAAAAATTTAAACATGTCATACTACTCATGATTCTCCTATTAAATAATTAAAATAAGATCTATCACTTATCGCTTAACTTGCAATTGTAAATCATATATAAAACTTAATAAATTGTCACTCCAAAAGTGGGACATGTCATTTTATTTAAGCATATCCTTTACAAATTTTATGTTTAACCTGTGTTTATACCCTCAAAATAAAACGTAAATAAATATTTAACGTTTGTCATATTAATGATGATCATCCCACAAATAATAGTCAATTTTCACGTATACCAACTGATATAATTTTTGCTACTAAACTACTATCGGTTTGATCAGACTGTCCCTTAATGTGTATTTCACTAATTAGATACTAAAAGTTGAAAGACTAACCTTCTTTCAATTGGCAAAACATAGCAACAACTTACCATCTAGAAAAAGGAAAAATAGTATATATCACTAATTACATATGAAAGACTAACCTTATTTCACAAATATTAATCACATGTTAATTGTCACATAACCTGTGCTTATCCCCAGATATATTAGTCACATATCACCTACCATGTAATACCACAACTATATCATAACTTGAAAATAATGACTTTATATGTGATCTTATTCACATTACATGCGTTTACCCACCCCCATAATTTTTGGCAAATATATATTAGTCACATGTTCGTTGTCACTTGACCTACGCTTATCGCCGCAAATATTAGTCAAATATCACCTACCATGTATATAATAGAATCAAAATGATAACTCTATGTGATCCTTATCACATTACACGCGCTTATCCCTTAAAATTAGGCCAATGTATATTGCCACGTCAAAATAATAAAAAAAAATTCTCCACAATTATAAAACTCAATAAAAGTGGTGAAATTAAATGTACTTATACTCATAATTGTAAAATTTAATAAAATTGATGACACAAAATAGTATTTAAAAAATGGTCAATTATTAATATAAATAGAAACTTTTATTATGACATTCAATACATTAAAGTTACATTATCTACGCTTATAGTTACAAATAGTTGTCAAATATCACTTGTCATGTAATGATCTCTTATATGTACCTACAAACTAAATATAAACTTACTAAAAATGTTGACCCAATTTTTTTTTAAAAAAGGGTAACAAAAGTAACTCAATATGTGACCCTTGTTAAAGTGTTGCGCTAGCCGCTATCCTCACAATCATTAGTCACATTTTAGTTGGTCACTTGTTACATGACTACGCCTTAACCCACGAATAAATAACTTTTAGTTAAATAATAGTCAATTTGTTCAAACTCTCACTTCACTTGTGCATCATTAATCAGAAACTGAAAATTGAAATGTTAAAGTTCTAATTCATTCTTTACACCAAGGAAAAAAAAAGTTCCAATTCATTCTACCACAATAAATATTAAAAGAAATAATAAATTGATATCTTTTATTATAGTTGTACTAATTAATACACTTATTTCATTATTACTATTTTTATATCCTTAACTATATAACTCATGACAATACATTAATCAAATCAATTAATATTTCATTTATTCACTCTCATTTATGCGTAATAACTACTACTAACTCATAAACCCTCTTAAAAAAAATAAAAAAGTTTTAATTAATTACTTGGTTATAAGCCAACCGGAGAGGGACACTTGTCACTTCACCAGCGCTTATACCCAAAAATCTATATATATAGGCAACATTTTAAATTGTGTTGCTTATGTTGTCTAAACTGTTGTCTAAACTGTTGCCTAAACAAGCAACAAAACAATAAATGTTGTTTTATAAGACAACAACAAATATATTGTTGTCATTAAATACAACATTTTCAAGAACTGTTGCCTTATGCAAGAAATGGACAACAGTTGTTGTAATTGTTGCCTTATCCTGTATAAAGTAACAATTTTTGTGACGTTGCAAACAAATCATGCAACGTAAGAAAACTGTCGCCTTAGATAACCAAAGGTAATGGTTGAAACATTATTGGCATTTTATGTGTTGCCTATTCTCATTTTTGTTGTAGTGATTCCACCTTCATTTGTAATGAGATTGGACTAAATATAGATAAAGAGTAAAAACAGTATATGTACAGTAATTTTAATAAGTAATTCAATTAATAATAATAATAAAAAAAAGAATAAACTCATTCTGCAATTACAGTATATTTGTACTAAAAGTTGGATACCATGCTCCTTTTATACCGTACAACTAAAACTACGTGAGAAAGTTGTGCACATGTGACGTTTATGTATCATTTTCACACGAACATTCCCTCTGATGTGACATTTACCGCCGCATGGAAATAACCCAACTTTTATCGGACACATATACATATATATCTCATTTTGAAGCGTTTTTCAAATCCAATCCAATGGAATCAGATTTAAAATTTTTTAACTTACATAACTAAAGTTATTCTATTTTATAATTTAAAAAATGTTAATAAATATGTAAATAATTCAACTAATGATAAGACATTAATGGTGGATGATGTGTTATGCTACGTGGCAAGTTTATGCTGACGTGTCGGCTTACGTGTCATGTCCATACGATGTGGCGCACCTACGTGGCGTCCCACGTGTCGACACGAAGAAGGACCCAGTTATATGTATATATATATGATATGATATGATGATATGATTAGATTAGTACATAAAACATAAGCCCATTACCCAAACTAATCTTGGGCCCACCCAAGTCCCCCAAACCAGGGGAAGGAAAAATGGAAAAGAGTTGCAACTTGCAAGCTGCTATTGTTGCTAAGCTGCCACCAGTACGCAGTACCAGTCCACTATGTTTATACAGATGTCCCACAAAAAAACTGGGATCACCGGTTACCGGCCACGGTCTGCACAATGAGTTTTAATATATATTTTTTCAATTTTCAAGTCCCACAAAAAAAAAAAGAAAAAAAAAAGGGCCGAAGGAATTAGGAAAAAGATCGAGACATGCAAATAACCAAATACCAGGTGGCAGGATAATAATGACGGATTTGGAAATTTATCACAGTACTAAAAACGGAAATTTTTTAGAATGATGTATTGCCAGCTGCAGCCTCATTATGAATTACAGCCTCACCTCCACAAACTGATATGTGTAAAAAACTATTATTTTTAAAAATTAATTCACTTTTTTTCTCCTTTTCTTTTTTTTTTTGGAGTTCACTCTTCTCATTTTAGGGTTTTTTTTAGGATTTTAGGGTTCATCCTTCCCGTTTTAGAGTTTACATTTTTATTTTAGGGTTTCACTCTTCCCATCTTAGAATTTTCTTTTTGGGTTTTGGGGTTTACTCTTCCTATCTCAGGGTTTTTATTTTGGATTTTAAGGATTTTGGGTTTCACCCTTCCCATCTTAGTGTTTTCTTTTGTAAAATTCCGACGGCGAAGCCGTCGAAATTAATGGTGGTTGTTGTTGGTAATAATAATTGAACAAATTTCACTCAAATAAACATGAATATTGAGGAGAGAGAGTGAATTTATTCAAAAAAGTCACAAATTTTGATAAACTTTACACATGTCAGCTTGTAAAGGCCAGGCTACTCAGGTGAGGCTGCAGCTAGCAGCCCCCAAATTTTTGTTAATAATATCACGTGATACCATCACGTGCGGTCTCGGATTTGGTTTGACCAGGTGGACAAAGAATTTCCTTTTTTAGTGCGAGTTCAGGACCAAAGCGCTGACTCAGCCCTTATCTACTTCCCAGCATTATTGCTTCGCACGTCTTCAGCCACGAAACGCTGCCGTCTGCTTCTCTACGAACATGCCCCCTTTTTTCTAATTCCTTTTATTTTTATTTTTATTAAGCTGCTCTGTTTTATTTGGGAAAAAATGGTTACCCCCCCGCCCCCTGGCCTCTAGTTATGTTTTTTGGTTTTTTTTTTTTTTTTTTTTTATAATTAGAAAATTTTATTAAACCAAATCGGCAAAAGGAGGGTCTAGTCGTTATAACATCATTGTAGATCGAACTTTCCACCTTCTAGAAAGGGTTGAAGTGGACTACACAATCATTTGCTTGGACTAAACGCAAGTCATTATACATATTTTCCACACAACTTAGGATTCACCCAAAATTAGATTCACCCCCTAGTAATGTTTGTGTTGTGTTTGTACAAGTGGATAAGATAGAGTTGAACCCCATGAGATTATTAGGATAGTTTGTTCAACTCATTAGTCATTTGTATTGCTGTACATGTATTGTGGTGACGAACTCTCTCTCTCTTCCAGGGAAGTAACCATGGCTCAAATCGAACATTCCATAACACAGTATGCTAGTATGGTAACACTAACATTCAATACACGAAGTTATAGGTGGTTGTCTCTTTCCTCTTTTTAAGGAACAAATTTCTAGTCACAATTATCCCATGTTCATGTTAGTTGAGATGAGCCCTTTCCAAACTCTTTGAATTCAACATTGAAACTAATATTACCCAGAAAATCTATATATTGGGATATTTTCTATACACATTTTATGTTCAATTTCTAACTTTCTACCTCAAGATATACTTTAAATTATTTTCTTCCCTTTCATATTTTAGTTCAAGTAAATTCAGCAGAATAGAACACACCTCTTTTAATAAGCGAAGATTACAAAGAAGGTAAAACATTTGAGTTCTTGATGCAATAATAATCACAATGTTTATACTTTTAGCTGTAACTACAGGTAAAATGGAATTAAATTAATTGCGAATCGTGCACATACATAGACAAAGCTCGACAAAGGTACATGATTAGCGAGAAAATTATAGCCACACCAGTTGTCTTTCATTTGAAGATAGCGCTTTCTAGTCAAGAGTCTCCAGCATATGAACAATTGTAGTCAACAGGCTCGAGACCTCTTTTGTACAGTATATGTTGTTAGTCGCAATCAACATGTCGATCTTACAATTAATTAACTAATAATCTCCCATGACGAAAAGTTAAACCACGACTTTGGAGAGACAATTAGACAAAGTCCTTAAAAGTTTTTTTGCTTTACTTCATAGTTGATAGGCACCTTCTTTTCCTTTTTAGTTCTCAATGAAAAGAAAAAAAATAATTAAATCATCTGTCAACCCCTCAAGATGGAAGTTTTTTTTTTTCCAGAAAATATAACATTATCTTTAATTTGTACGTTTTGTGTGTGAGACGAAAAGTCATATGAACAAAATACAGGAGTCACACTCACAATGAAACTGTTTCATCAATATAAAAATGTATTCCAAAAACACATATTATGTTGCTGATCTCTCTAAACAATGTCGAAGATGGTTTACATACACAGTTTAAAACTATAATTATCTCATGTGCTTTCTATATAATTAACATAATAACCTAGCTAGCTACAATCAGTCTAACTTTGAACACTTTATATATATATTTGGCGGGCAACAACACTCTTACAATATATGAGTAATACAAAAACTTGTATGAGACGCTTTCACGAAGATATAAATATCACTTATTATAGATATACTCATATAAGGATCACTGATCCTGAAAAAAATGACACCTGAATTTATAAAACGTGACTCCATTTCAAATTGAATTGATCTTAAACATATCTTGCTCCAAGAAGATCAAAATATATAACTAAATAGAATTTTCTAATGCGAAAATTGTGAAATTAAACTTAGTTGTTGTATCATATACTCAATAATAGGTTAAATGAAGGGCGGTAGTGTAAATATATGTTTAATTTCAAACATTATAATCAAGATAGGTTAGGCTCATACATCCCATAATTCATTTAGGTAGGTTGATGAGTCAGAAGAGAGTGCTTTTTTTCCACAAATTAAACTAATTGAACTGAATCATTATTAAGAACATACACAAAAGAAATTTTTCATCAAGGAAAGTATAGCATTGAAGCCTTTTTAATTTCATAAATTCTAATAGTTTGTATGAGTCAATTCAATTGAACCTCTCTTGTACATAATTAAGGAGGTGTTTGGCAAAAAAATTTCAAATTTCAGCTTCTCCCCCTTATTTTCCTCCCTCTACCATCAAATTCAGTTTCTTAAAATGTGAAAATAGCCTCCAAAGATGTTAGAATTAGAAGCTTTAATTTGGAGCTTCTATTTTTGGCCACCCTGAGAGGTATTTAGAGCTTCTTAAAAGTTGAATTTGGTGGTAGAGGAGGAAGAATGTGAGAAAAATGTGGGAGATCGGAGAAGCTGAAATTTAAAAAGATTTGGCTAAACATTCCTAATTTGATTTAGCTTAAAGTAGGTGAGCTATAAATATAATAGTAAAATGCTAGTACATGCATAGTTAATTAATTAAAATTTCTTGCTTTTGGGGTAGTAAAAGTATGAATGAGACAGCCAATGTTTCAACTACCACTGATCCTTGTTCTCCGCAGCAGATTAGATAAGGTAAATAGCAGCAGAACTATTGACTTTAGCTACGCTTGGAAATTAAACCAAGAAGCTCTTGGGACGTGCATATTAGATAAATAATACATGAATAATCTTCCCTAGATGATCTGATAATCCATTGATTAATTAAATTAATAATATCTCAGTACTATTAACTAGCTAGACTTAAGCAGTTAAGTGGTACTTGTAATCTTTTTTCTATAGTATGTAGCTAGAGTATTATATAGTGAATTGCTAAATACCGCCCCTTTTTACTAGCTACCGCCCCCCCCAATTTCCAATTTTACCCTCCCCCCTTTTCCTCACTCACTCTCACTCACTCTCACTCATCCTCTCTTCCTCACTCACTCTCACTCATCCTCTCTTCCTCACTCACTCTCACTCATCCTCACCACCACACCATCACACCGGCAACCACCACCACTCACGGCACAACCACCACCGGTAAATTTTTTTTTGCGCATTTTTTTTGCACAGTCGTCTGAAATTTTCGACTCACCCTTTGGGTGAGTCGAAAATTTCAGACGACTGTGCAAAAAAAAAATTATTATTATTATTTATTATTATTATTATTATTATTATTATTATTTATTGTTATTATTATTAATATTATTATTATTATTATTATTACTGATTATTGTTTAATTAATTAAAAATGTGAACTAGCTCGGCACCGATTTACCGGCTCCTCCCCTCTACCATTTCACATTTTTAATTAATTAAACAATAATCAGTAATAATAATAATAATAATAATATTAATAATAATAACAATAAATAATAATAATAATAATAATAATAATAATAATAACAATAAATAATAATAATAATAAATAATAATAATAATTTTTTTTTGCACAGTCGTCTGAAATTTTCGACTCACCCAAGGGTGAGTCGAAAATTTCAGACGATTGTGCAAAAAAAATGCGCAAAAAAAAATTTACCGGTGGTGGTTGTGCCGTGAGTGGTGGTGGTTGCCGGTGTGATGGTGTGGTGGTGAGGATGAGTGAGAGTGAGTGAGGAAGAGAGGATGAGTGAGAGTGAGTGAGGAAGAGGGGATGAGTGAGAGTGAGTGAGAGTGAGTGAGGAAAAGGGGTGAGGGTAAAATTGAAAATTGGGGGGGCGGTAGCTAGTAAAAAGGGGGCGGTATTTAGTAACACCCATTATATATCATGAGAGAAGTAGGCCAGGGCATAGGACAATATTATTAATGCCTCAGGAGAATCTAGCTAGTGGACTGGAGTCTATAATTATGAGGGTGTTAGTTATTAAATCAACATATATTCAAAAAACTCCTATAAGTCGGCTTTAAATAAGCATGACATCATGCTTGTTTATAGCAGTCATCTCATAAAATACCCATTGATATATTTTAATCTTGCTCATCTCAGTTCACATCAGAGAAGGAATCCAATACCCCTCAAAAAAAGAAAAGAAAGACAAGGAACTCAATAACCCGATTTACCCCGGCCCTTTATCTAAGACTTTTAACAAGCCAATTTAACTAGTTTGCAACACAAATCCACAGTAGTGGGAAGTCTTTCAATGTGTCCATATAAGAGCATCTCCAATGCTGCAAAATTCTAGAGAGGTTTTTTTCTATACTCTCAAAAACTCATTTATATAAACCTCTTATACACTATGTCACAAACCTCTAATAGGTTTATTGTCTATGC
This sequence comes from Tetragonia tetragonoides, assembly GCA_038025085.1. Classification (NCBI taxonomy): domain Eukaryota; kingdom Viridiplantae; phylum Streptophyta; class Magnoliopsida; order Caryophyllales; family Aizoaceae; genus Tetragonia; species Tetragonia tetragonoides. Next base: position 28,642,623 of record CM076146.1, on the reverse strand, counting down.
CACATCATAACCCAAAAACCAGGTTTGTCTAGACAAACCGATTTGTGTAAAAGTTGGGTTTTTAGGTTTAGTATTATGAAAATGAGGTTTTTTTGAGAGGTTTTTCTCCCTACAAACCTCCTTACAAACCTTTCATTGAAGATGCTCTAAGCAAGGAATTATTTAAGCACAAAAGGGGAAGACTTTGTTGCTTAATAGGTGGGTCCGTAGGTGGAGTCACTTATAAATCATTCTCAATTCTCATATTTTTTGACGTGAGATATGTGCCTATGTGGTGTTAGGCCCTGTTCTTCAACAGAATAGTGCGGGACAGTGAGGAACGAAACGGAACGGAACGGCACGGCGCGGATAATTCAAAAAAATGTGAGACAAAATGAAGTACAGAATGCGAAACGGAACGGAACGAAACGAATTAAAACGGAATAGAACGGAACGGAATGCAGCATGGAAACGACGAAAAGAACAGGACCTTACATTTTGGCACAACGAGATATAAAGTTAGGTTATAGCCTTGAAGTTAGATTATACATGTGAAACTAACTAATAAGTTATACTTTATAGATATCTTTTGACATATTATAGTTGCATAACTAACTAATTGAAATAGAATTGTTTGGCAAAAATTAAATGTACAACTAGTTGAAATTTGTAAAATAACCTAAAAAGACAAGTTATTAACTTAATAGTACAAAAATGAAGAGTAACCATATATTAAAACATTGGTAGCTAGTTTTCAGAAAGGTATGAAGTTTTTTTTTTTTTTCATAAACTAACTTTTAGAAGTTATAATCTATCCCATTTCTTTTATATATCATACATCACTATATTTTCAAGAGTATATTACTGATAACTTTGAAAGCTATAAATTAGTTGTGAATGCATGCGTACTAAATATACCCTAAGGCTATATTTACGAGAGAGTTTGTGGAGGAATTTTGAGTTTTAAGGTAGTGTAAATGGGTGAGAATTTTCTGATGTTCCTTTAAGAATTGTATAGATGTTGTTCTTTAAATTACATTATAGGATTGCTCTCTCTATTTTTTTGGCCACTGAATTAAAAGAGGATTTAGGTAGTTGGAGGACAGAGATGAAAATTAGAGAAAAATCGCCTCAGTAAGCCTGTAACAACAAAGGATCTGTACTCATTATAGACTCATTAATTAGCCTTAGCCTTTTCAGTTTTATAGAGTACTCCATAGGGTACTAAACAAAACAAAGTAAGTAAAATCAATCTTATTGATCATGACCGCTAATTAACTGGCATGAGGACCCTCCCATGGACCCCACACTAGTAGGCCACTCCACTCCAGTGTCGCTCCATACCTTCAGCTGAAACTTGACCCACGTTGCACCTTCCCGGTACCCGGTCTCACAGACAGCAGGAGCATGAAGGCTACTTTCGTCTCTCTCCCCAAAATCAAGGGGCAAATTTTGACCACTACCTCACCACCACTGCCCCCCGGAATTCTGCCCCAAACAAATTCCACACGTTCTTGTATTTGCAACTTGTATTCCTATGTTCACAAATACTAGTAGTAGTATCGTTTTTGTATTTTGTGGTAAAATTTGACCAATAAATCACCCTAAAAAAAAGCTTTGATTCCCACCTGGGAAAGTTATTAAGACCGCAAAAGCATCAACTAGCTCACTCTGAAATACTAATTGCATACAATAAATTTACATACAATAGTTTCACGAGTTAAGCCCATTTAGATCTTCGTAGTCTTATCTAAATTCTTTATTGGAGAATATGTTAGGAAATAATATTAGTTGAGAATATTCTAGATATATATTAGAAGATTGTGATAATATCTAAATTATTCTAGAACAATATCTTATGATCTTGTATCTCGTATTACTATATATAGGAGGCTTATACCTCTCTATATATGGTCTTTTATCTCATTAATAAATCAAGCAATTGTGTGTATAGAGGTATAAGCTTCCTATATATGGTAATACAAGATAGAGGTATAATACACAATTGCTTGATTTATTAATGAGATAAAAGACCATATATATAGAGGTATAAGCCTCCTATATATGGTAATACAAGATACAAGATCATAAGATATTGTTCTAGAATAATTTAGATATTATCACAATCTTCTAATATATATCTAGAATATTCCCAACTAATATTATTTTCTAACATATTCTCCAATATTCTTCACGTATTTCATGTGAAATCATCGATAAATTGTGCATGTAGTGTGGCTTAATTTTGTGAGTTTGTTATTAGTATTATCATTATTGTAACAAATTGTTTTTCTTCAATAAACATATCTCACAATTGTTATTGCTAGATTAGATTTGCATTAGCGATATACAATATTCCTTATGAATCTTATGAAAATGTTACAAAACTAGGCTATAGCTTTTCTTGGTAATATAGAAAACATGTATATTTGTTGGTCACTCTTTAATGAAGTTACAAAGATATGCCAGTAAATCATATGAATTACACACAATTGCTTGATTTATTAATGAGATAAAAGACCATATATATAGAGGTATAAGCCTCCTATATATGGTAATACAAGATACCAGATCATAAGATATTGTTTTAGAATAATTTAGATATTATCACAATCTTCTAATATATATCTAGAATATTCTCTACTAATATTATTTCCTAACATATTCTCCAATACGCCCCCGCAATCACAGGGGTCAATCATCGAACGATGTGATTGGCCATGAATGAGATATTTGCCTACCACGCCTCCATAATCAAATTAGATGCTTGAACATTGTAATGGTCTCAGAATGCTTTGAGCATGTAAATTGACTCGAAAAAGATAATTCACCCAATATGGAGAGAAGAAAGACAACAAATTGGGGAGAGAGATGAACATATAATGACTCCATGGGTTATAGACGGAGAGGAACCCATATTATTGGATTAAAAGAAAGGATAATTATAGAAGTGTAGCAATTGAAAGAGAGGCACAACTCGGATTTGATTAGATTAGCAACTATGGAACTCTCAACTACCAAGCTAAGAAAGAATAAGTGGGAGGCACAACTCAAGAGATACTAACAATATGAAGATCCGAGCTCTCAACTCCCAAAGTAAATGAGCTATAGAAATTTAGAGGAAAATTGAAACAGGGATATTTGTGGGAAGAGTAAGAAAATTGTGAGGCTCATAGTAATAAAAGAAATTATAAGGACCAAAGAATTGTGGGACTGACAGGGAAGGCAATAATTAGGCTTAGTGGGGTAGATCTCATATATTATTGGAGACTATATGCTTGGTATGCTCATTGATTTGTGTGCATGAAGATGATAATGAAAATTAAAAGAAAAGGGCGTGAATAACAATATAAGGGAAATATTGGACATTGTAAATGTATAAAATTTAGTGGGCCGCCGGATGGTTTAAAACCGCCATCCGGCGGCGTAGCGAAAGTTAGAGTTTTTAGGCTACCAGAATATTAGCTGTTGTGATACCATGTAAACAATAATATTGCACATAATTACTTGATTTATTAATGAGATAGAAGACCATATATATAGAGGTATAAGCCTCCTATATATGGTAATACAAGATACAAGATCATAAGATATTGTTCTAGAATAATTTAGATATTATCACAATCTTCTAATATATATCTAGAATATTCCCAACTAATATTATTTCCTAACATATTCTCCAATAATGCCGACAAGCAAGTCTTGTATAAGAGCGTATCAACGTGAAATGGGATCATTTTACATTTAAGTACTTCATTATCGATCGTATTTCTATACATTTTAAGTACTCCCTCCGTCCCAAATTATATGATAACTTTGGAATTTGTGATTCATATTGAGTTATAAATCCCAAAGTTGTCATATAACTTGGAACGGAGGGAGTACTTCATTATTAACCGCATTTCTATATAGTGAACTCTGTATCATCATGAAATTCAATTCTACAAACTTTTGGGTCGTTTCACAACTCCAAATTTACAATCCCAAAGGACCCACCAATGTCTAATCACTCACTATTGTCTATTTTGACTGAGTTAATTAAAAACAAAATTTCCCCCAAAACCCTCTCCTAAACCTTTTAACCACACCTCCACAGTAATCAAACCAATCAAATACGAGTAGCTAGGAAATACTCCGTAGTAAAACAGTAAAAAACCCAAATCGCCCCTAGTATCATGCTACCATCCTTTAAACAAATCAGTAAATTCACCACCATGATGACGGTGACACCAATCCACAACACTCTCCCAATCCACTTGCTCCACGTCACCATCACCCCCCATCTCTCTCTCTCTCCCCTCTCACTTATATCTCTCCCCCCACGTCGCCCCTCCCCCAATCCAACGGCACCCATTTCTTATTCTAGACCCTTCCAACCTTCACCTTGACTTGAGAGAGAAAATTCCCATCCTATAAAAAGGAAAAAAGAAAAAGAAATATAAAAGCGTTATTTATTTTCCTTAACCAGGGTTAGTTAAGTTGAGTTATTATTATCGATTTATTTCACCACCATCTCATCTCATTTCGTTTTATTCATTGGCGGTCCACTATTGTTAGAGAGAGAGAGAGAGAGAGAGAGAGAAACAAGAGAGAGAAGATTTTAGGGCAAGATAACACCGAGAGAGAGAGAGAAAAGGGGGGTTCAAATTTGATGATTCTTTGAACCTTCTTGAATTTAAGTTTTGTTTTTATTTTATCCAAATATATATAGTTTTGGATATGATTGCTTTGGTGTTAGTGTTTTCTTCTCTTTGATTTGATTCTTCTCATCAAAATACAATCTTCGAAGATTAAAGTTCGTCACTGAAGTTTCTGAGTTTCTTCGGATTTGTCGGTGATTCTCTCTCCTTCCAGATCTCTAATCAGGTGAGTTATCTTCGATTGATGTGATTTGGAAATGTGAATCTTTTATCGTTTTGGCGTTCCTGAAGCTGTTATTTTTTTGACATTTTAGGATCGATCTGAAGAGTTTTCTCAAGTTTGGGGGTTTTTGATTGAGATTAAGTGTGAAACAGTTAGAAACGAATGCATGTATTAGTTTATCCTTTTAAGGATATTACTCGATTGAAGCTAGTATAGTATGGCTGTTTTTGGGTGTTTATCTTGTTTTAGGATTTTGAATAGCTGTTCAAAAAAATAAAATAAAAGAATGAAAAAAAAGATGTCCTGAACATTTTAACGAAGGTAAATCAGTGTTTTTTTTAGGTTTTACTTTAAAATGAGTAAGGTTTGGATGTTGTTATCCATTGAAATAAAAAGGTATTGATTTAGATAGTGTAGACATAATTTTAACAAATTCAAATTTGAGTAGTGTTGTTTAGTTTTTTCTTTTGATTTGACTAATGTTTAGCTTACTTTGAAACTAAACAAAAACTCATTTAAATAGTGTAGACATGATTCTTTTTGAAGTGTTCTATTTAATCTATCTCCTTTTTGTCCTGTATATTTGATGGACTTATTATTTGTGGTCTATTTCAAGTTTTAGGGGTTTAAGCAGCTGGTCATGGTTTATATATGACATTTGAGTATTTGCTTGATAGATCTGCGCTGAACGAGTGAAAATATATATTTGGTGAATGCTATGGTTAATTTTGATTTCATTTTGCTTGACAGCTAATTTCACCTTAGTAAGATGGCGATCTCGATGTAGTGATTTTGCAGCAAACAATCATCTATTGTATCGTCCATCGACTGTGCCATCGGTGCTAATTTCTTCGAAATCAAAGGGGGGGATTTGGGTTTGCGGGGTAACTAAATTAATGATCGTTTCCTTTGTGGATTTCCAGAGTAGTTCTCTGTCAACGGCTCTAGAGTTTGGCGATTGCTTGAGAGAGGAGAACGGGCTCTCTTTTGCTGCCAGTTCTCTTGCAAGCCAAGTGAGACAATCACAGTTGAGTGCCTGCAATGTCTCGTAATCTTGACAGCCCTGTTCAGACCCAGTCACCAGTTGGGGTTTTCAAAAACCCTTTGTCTGGGAGGTACCATGGAAGCTCAAGAATGGATAATAAACCGCCAACTGGTAGGAGACGTGTGTTTGTGCAGACGGAGACTGGTTGTGTGTTGGGGATGGAGTTGGATCGTAGTGATAATGTTCACACTGTGAAAAGGAGGTTGCAGATCGCTCTTAATGTTCCAACAGATGAGAGCTCGTTGACTTATGGAGATATGGTGTTGAAGAATGACCTTGATGCAATTCGACATGATTCACCACTCCTTTTGACAAGGAGTCTCATGCATAGGAGTTCATCCACCCCGTGTCTCTCTCCACGTGGTGGAAATCTCCAGCAGAAAGATAAAAGTGGTCCTATTGAGGTGCTGGGGCATTCGGATCGTTTTGGGAGTACCAAGCAGGCGGTGAAGGAAATTGTCAAGGGAATTAAGAATGGGGTTGACCCATTGCCTGTCAATGGTGGGCTCGGGGGGGCTTACTATTTTAGGAATAGTAGAGGTGAGAGTGTTGCAATTGTCAAGCCCACTGATGAAGAACCTTTTGCTCCTAACAACCCGAAAGGCTTTGTGGGCAGGGCTCTTGGGCAGCCAGGGCTGAAGCAGTCAGTTCGGGTTGGGGAGACAGGCATCAGAGAAGTTGCTGCTTATCTCCTTGATCACCAGCACTTTGCAAGTGTACCTGCCACAGCTTTGGTCAAGATCACCCACACTATCTTTAATGTGAATGATGGGGTGAATGGTAATAAGCTTCACAACAAGAAGCTGGTAAGTAAGATTGCATCTTTCCAACAATTCATTCCACATGATTTTGATGCCAGCGACCATGGGACTTCAAGTTTCCCTGTCTCTGCTGTGCATAGAATTGGGATATTGGACATTAGAATTTTTAACACCGACAGACATGCTGGAAACCTTTTAGTCAGGAAGCTGGACGGAGTGGGGAGATTTGGTCAAGTTGAGCTCATTCCCATTGATCATGGCCTTTGTCTGCCTGAGAGTCTGGAGGATCCATACTTCGAATGGATCCATTGGCCTCAGGCTTCTATCCCATTTTCTGAGGATGAGCTTGAATACATTGAGAGCCTTGATCCGATTAAGGATTGTGAGATGCTGCGCTCTGAGCTTCCGATGATTCGTGAGGCTTGTCTTCGTGTATTGGTGCTCTGCACCATTTTCCTCAAGGAAGCTGCTGCCAGTGGTCTCTGTCTTGCTGAGATTGGTGAGATGATGAGCAGGGAATTTCGTAGCGGAGAGGAGGAGCCTAGTGAACTTGAGCTGTTGTGCATTGAAGCGAGGCGGCTTTTGGCAGATAGGGAGTTGTTTTTGCCAAAGTCAGAATCTGGTGAAGATGACTTCCTGTTTGACCTTGATTGTGATGACCTTGAATGGGATTGTACTCCAAAGATGGCAGCTGGTGATGATTACTTCACCAAATCTCCATCCTTTGGGAGTGGAAAAAACCCTCTCTCGAAATTGGAGGAAAGCCTTGAGGAGGAAGAGGAAAGTGATGATGGTGAGGATGCAATAAAGGGTTTTACAGTGCCTCCTGTTCCTGAAAAGTTCCCATCCGTTTCAAAGATATCCGTGTCCCTCAAGAATACCATGTTAGGGGAGAAGAGTCTGAAATTTGCTGGGATGAAACCAGAGAATGGTTATTCGTCCTCAGGCCATAGGAGTGCAAACGAGCAGCTTCCTCCGAGTGCGAGCTTTGTGAAGGTTGCTGACATGAACGAGGAAGAGTGGGCGCTTTTTCTCGAGAATATCCAAGAGCTACTGCCCCCTGCATTTGCCAAGCGGAAGTCTGTGACTCTTGGGCAGAGGCAGAGGCTCAGGCTCGGTACTTCGTGCCAGTTTTGAGATAGAGAGATACTTAAGAGGCTAAGCGAGGGTTTAAGAGGTTATGGAAATAAGGCGTGTAGGCTTTGCGAGTGGAGGAATGATAGGATATAGGTCAGGGGCTTCTCCCGGGAAGCGACGGTTGTTACCTTGGGAGAGTTAGCAGCAGTTTGGAAGTGCTGTAGCCTGTAAATATTCTTTGAAGGCAGCTTCAGTGGAAGTGGCTGACTTAGTAGAATTTGTTTGTAATTTTTTTCTTCTTTTTTAAAAGCTTGATGCTTTTCTTGTTCGAGTTTCTGTCACTCCTTATGGACTTACTTGTTAGATAAATAATTTTGTAGAATGAGAAGTCCTGAAAAAAGAAAAAAAGAGAAAATTATGTAGATACTGAGTTCTGTCATCTGTGTGACTCTTTTTCTTGAATGGTCCCATCTTGTGCTGAATGCTTTCTATTTAAGTGCATTTTTTTTTCCTGACCTCTAAAGACTAAAGTTTAATTTAATGGACGGGCGAAAGTTTCTTGTTTGGGGAAGAAAATTGGATAACAAACCTTGCAGGTCCATTCAAGAATGCTGCTAATCAGCTGTGGTCCTGTGCACCAATTCTGGAATTGACATTTTAGTTCAGTGAACACTGTATTAGTTTCAGTTCTCTTTTTACATAACACTAGCTAAAAGGGGCAAAGTTCAATACTTTTATGCTATGATACATGTTGCTTGACAGCCACACCCAAAACTTCTTAAAGCAACCCAATATCTAGTGTTTTGCACTAGTGTGCAGATAGTCTATTCCTTATTTGTTCTGCTTGCTTGAGAGCAACGAAAATCCGAAGGCGAATATTGGTATGGTATGTTGTATGTTCTTCTGCTTGCAATGACAGCAACAATAACCTGATGGGAAATTCTGGGATTTCTGATCTCTGGAGTCATGTGCAATGGTTGTTGATCTTCTTTCTTAGTCATTGCGGATTTCGTCGTTGCAAATTTGCAATGGTTCCTTATCTCCAAGGGCTGATAAAACTTCTCTATTCTATAACAGTGACTATTGAAGGTGTTTTTATTTGTATCTGATCTTGTCATTCTCAGCTTATGTAAATACCTGTCTGGAGTCCACATATTGTGTCATTATCTTGCATTTTCAATTTTACCTGTAACAAACACATACTTTTCTGATAATGGTTTTTCCTAATATTATTCTTATTGTTTCTCTTTTTTAAGTATATATATATATATATTTTTTTTTATTTTTTTTAAAATTTTATTTTATTCATTCATGTTATTTTCAAATGAAAATGACCTTGGCCATGTTTCTATATCATGGCAATATGTCATGGTGGTTCAGATTTCAACAAAAGATAAATCATAATATTCAGAATATATACCAAGAAGCCGAGTTTGGTCCATGCTGACACTTCAAGCAAGAAAATACTAGTGACACTATTTATCAGTAGCACATCTAAGATTGGCCTTTCAGAAATTTCATGGCTCACTCCCAAAAGGCAAATATAAAAAAAAAAATTATATGCAGCCCCTGATATCTTCATTCTATTTACTAAAAAAATTGTGGATTGTTGGTATTGTTCCAATTCAGGTGGAACAGAGTCTTCCTTTCTATATTGGGTAACCTGCAGATTGTGGCATAGGGATTTGCTGATGCAAGGTATTTGTTGTAGTGAGAGTTTGAGTCATTTATGAGCCCTGTCCTATTGCTTTTAGGGACAAAGCAAGTATAGGACATTCGTTTTATGTTTATGTGAAGATACGGGTTGACTTACTGGTACACAAGTTACAATTTATACACCAATTCATGAGTTTAAGCCTCATGAAAACCACCTATATGGATTAACCCTTGGAATACGAAGGTCGTGCATTAAAAGGTGTCTTTTGACCACACCCAAAGAGTAACTGAACACTTAGAATAGTAATTCAATGCTAATAAAACATTAAAATCTTATACATACCAAATGAGTGACTAGATCAGAGTGTCACATAGTTTATCCATCAAAAGTTTATCTTGAACAAGATGAACATGTAGGTTAGGTGAAGGTCTTGATCAGCAATCATATATAGTTTTACTTTTTCTTCTTATAAATTTAGTTATTGATCTTTTATAAGTAGGCAATCTCTTGTCTACCTATCATAATCAAGGAAAGACTGCAGAAAAACATGGGGCGATCTAGTCTATGAAGTTAAAAAAAAAAAACAAGAGAGAATATTAGTATTGAAGGAACCCCACACCATTAACTCAGACGTGGCAGCCTAATCTTTTATTGATTTTGTTATTATTATATATTAGACAGATATCGACATTTTTATGCAAGTTGTAGCTTATAGTAGGACCTTAAGGATGCTCTTTTTTTGATGGTTTGAGATTGAAGATAAAATGATGAATGAATAGTAAAGGGGCAAAGAATGTTGAATCAATATGGGATGGGGCCCTAGCTCTGTTTTCTTGTCTAGTTGTAAAATTTTAATATGTCCTTTGTTATATTAATGTCAATTTTCTCTGGAAGATGTCAAGGTCTTGGAGATAGGTGATCATTTTACAACTCATTGGAGTGTTGTTATTATGGTCTTTGTAAGTTATATTATTCATTTTACTAAGGTTGTAGGATATTTAGAGAAAATAACAATAAGTGATTAGTGTTAGTGGTTTCACTCTCACACAGTTTGTTAGGAGTACTTTATCTTTTTTTGTGTTGTCTCAGTGTGAATAAAATTAGTCGTAGCTCAAAAGGTTTAGGATGAACCTATAGTTCAGATCAAAATATAAGGATATTTTCAGTTAATACACATGGTGAGAGTTGATACTAGACCTGACAAAACGGGCCTGAACCGATTGATTCGACTTAAAACTCTACCCTACTTCAAAAGAAGTTGGCCCGAATTTCACCTGAACCTAGATGGACTCGAACCAAACCGAAATATTTTTAGACTCCCATGAATTTGAGGAAGTTTAATAAGTACAATTTATAACAAATTCGATTGTTATCCGACCCAGTTAGAAATCGACCCAAACATTTCGTGGATTGGTTATAACCCAAGACGAAAGATACTAACCAAAATCGATCCAAACAACTCCTCTCTAGTTGAGAAAGAGTAGTTTAGGTCGATATTATGACATTAGCATGTCTTGTGTGGGCTTAGTCCATCATGGACCAAGAACTAGTGAAAATATTTAGGGATATTGAGGATATATTAAAAAAGATTTACACTATAGGTCCACCATGGGCTAAGTCCACACAAATTTTTATATTACTACATACTCGAACTGCAATTTCTTTCCACCATAAATATCTTCCTGCAAGCTAGCAGGTAGCATTAAGTAACAAAACTCCCATACCAGCTTGTCAAAACATCATACGTCGTGGGAACCATTTCATAGGCATCCGATTATATTACTAAAGAAAGAAAGAAAATGAAGGTCCAAATCATGGGAAATAATAGTCTTGGCCGAACTTAAAAGTAACTATCTAGCTAATAGTGACTGTAGTGATCATCGATAATAAGTAGATTCATAAGCACTACGTAGTGTCACAATTAAGGAAACTGACACACCGAACTGTCTTATATTACCTTTAGAAAGCTGGAAAAGGGAAACAAATAAAGCTAAAGCATGCTATTAAACTTTAATGAAGACCATGAGGTAGTGTGTATACATTAAAAGAAGTACCCCATACCTACCTTAGATTAAAGGTGATCAATCATGCGGCAAATCAGCAGGAGATCAAAAGAATGTTAAAGAACAAAGTTAAAGGGGGATAAAAGTTCCAAACTTTATCAAATTCCATCATGTATGCAAACTAATTAACATAGCATAGAGGGAAAAAAATATCCAAGATTAGTGGGTTATTGTCATTTGGTCGACTTTGTTTGATCAGTCTCTTGCCAATTTATTGATGACGAATATCTGACGATAATCTTTCTTTTGAAATGAAAAAGGTTATTATTATGGATTTCTTACATTATTAGGAGAGACTCAAAAAATAGAGAAGATAAGTATAAAATTAGGCAACTCAAAGTCATAAGTCTTGAAAGGGATTGAGGGAATACTCCACAAAATAGAAGTGGAAGGCAACATCAAGACGAAAGCAAAGAGCTATCATATTATGCACACTAATGAACAATTAATGAGTCTTATATGAGGTCGCCTCAAGGAGAGACTACTTCTATATACAAGCATGATGTCGGTATGACATCATGCTTGTATGAGAAGCTTCACCTTGAGTCCGCCTCATACGAGATTTTGTGATGAATAATATAAGGAAAAAAAATTGAACATAAGAGGGGCTCACTAAATTGGGTCGTACTCTTTTCCGCAACCAAGTGAGAGAGGTTCAACTTAATGATCAATGTCTCTTATGAAGCCGCCTCAACATGAGGCCACTTTTATATAGCTAAATATGACGTTAAGATGACGTCATACCTGTTTGAGGTGCCTCATATAAATTTTTGTGCTTAACCAATAATTTATGAGGATGATTTTCAGATTGAAAATATAAGCGGACACCAAAGTACCAGATGAACTAACCATGAACAAATTTTACCGTGAAAATCATTTTCGGCACAATTATTTAGGTGTGTAAACAACACAAGTACACAACTCACCCCAATTAGAGCTGGCAATTTGTTGGGTTGAGTCGGGTTTGTATTCGGATTATAAATAAACGGGTTGAAAAATGCTTGATCTAATAAACAGGTTGAAAAATCTAACCCTAACCCTACCTATTTAATAAACGGGTTGATTAGGTCGACCCGTTTAGCCCTTTAACTAATTATTTTTTGGCGAAAAGGGTTAAATTTTATATATAAAAGAAAAAAAAATTATATTTAAATTATCAAATAAGTATGTAATTGTGAAATAAACTATTTGGTTAAAAGAAGATGATATATTCTCATCATTATCACATATTTATGTCACAAAATGTGTTGATATTCATTTTCTTTTTTGTCAAAAAGTGAGTAAACGGGTTAGGTGGGTTATTCTCAGGTTGAGACTTTCAACCCTAACCTTACCCATTTATTAAACGGGTTAGTCGTGTCGGACCCATTTAATTAAACGAGTTGAAAATCTCAACCCAAACCCGCTTATTTTAGGTTAGGTTCGTATCGAATTGTCGTGTCGGGTCAGCTCTTGCCAGCTCTAACCCCAATCTTACAACTATTTCTTCTCATGACTGGAGCCAAATCATTTTGTCTTTTACCAACGCATTAAGGCCCCGTTTGTTTGCTCAAAATCACGGTATCGACTATCAGTTTGGCATACCAAAATCGATTCTGACCGTTTGGTAGCTAAAACAGCAAAGCCCATACCGATTCTCGAAACCCACAAGGTTTCGGTTTTTTATACCCTGCCCCCACTACGGTTTTGCTGATACCTGGTCCTCTGGTATCAATATTTATTTTCTTAATTTTTTTTCTTTTCCTCAAATCAGAGTTGGTGACCCCGATCTAATTTGTGGATGGCAACCATAATCGAAGGATGACATAGTAGGAGAGAGAAAGAAGATGGGGTAGAAGAAGAGAGAGAGAGGGAGCTTGTCAGAGGTTATGGAACGCCCATGGCGGAAGGGATTGAAGCTGGAACAAATTATCAAACTTTACTCAACAAATTAGGCAGGAGAGAGAACTTTCTTGTCTCATTCACTGGGAGGTGGAAGCATCAGAATAGGGTAGCATTTGTGGAAGGAGCCCAAGGAGAGATAAAGGTTGTTTATTAATTACACATTAATAAAATATGAATAACAAATGTGGAGTAATGTTTATGGTAATTTCCAACCAAACACCTTTAATCAGGTATTGGATTTTCATTCCAAACCCTCATGATTCGATACCTCATTCCAAATCCTCATGATTCGATACCTCATTCCAAATCAATATCATATTTTGAACCAAACGGGATATTAGAGGATCTCAAATATGAGGTTTTTACAGGAATTTTATAGGGAGAAAACCGCAAGAATTTTAGGCCGGGAGAGAGTTTTAAAACCGGAAGGTTTGGGCTTTGGGGTGGGTGATTTGTATGGCAAAAGAAATTGTCTGGGCCCAGGGTGGGTCACTTAAAAGATGGTCATAAGATTGGTAACAGACCAAACAGAACCGCAGAGAAAAGCTTTGGGCCAGAGCCCAGACTGAGACATATCCTACCCCAAGCTAAAATATCCATAGTCCATTTATTGAAGTTATACCTGTCATTTAATTTCTCTGATCCAAACGTAAGCCCAATTTAGTACATGGGTCTCTTGATATTAGAGTCAGCAAATACTGTCATGTTCATGTTAAATATAATCAATGTCATAAATCTTTCGACACTAACCTCACTCATTTATAATTGGTTGGAAATTTTCAATACTAATCCAACCAGTTTAATAATCATGTCATATTCGTGTTTAAAATCTCAACACTAACCTAAAACGTTTAAGTAAATAAATTACTCGTGTTGACCCGTGTTTAAATAGTTGTGTGGAAAATCTCAACACTAACTCATTTATTTCGTATATCGTGTAAATTTTTGTCGGGTCTACCTGCCTACAAGTCTCATTTTGAAGCGTGCGAAGAATTTAGCAAAAATGGAAAATAGAAGCAAGGAAAGTCACACCTTTGATTTGCCTATCAACCGTATATATAACAGTATTGATGAAAAATGAAATAAAATAAAATAGATCTCAACCCTCCATGGATAATGTTGACATTTTCCTCTTTTTCTTGGCAAATAAACTCTTACTATCTTCTATCAATTTGGGAAAACAAAAATCGTATAATATATACTACTCATATCTACACATGCCTCCATGGATTTTCAGCAAGGCGCACACACTCTTCATACCTAAAACAATCAATTAAGTGATCAATGGTCATGCCAGCTGCTTGAATGAACGACTGTGTGATCACCGGCCCGACGAGCCGGAACCCTCTTCTTACAAGGTCCTTGCTTATGGCTTCAGCTTTTGTAGTCCTTAGAGGCACATTTCTTGGATATCTGTACTTGTTGATTATAGGCCTATAGCTAAAATATCCCCATATGTAGCTGCTGAATGATCCATACTCCTTTACTACCTGTATTTTTTGTACCATAATTTTTGCTTAAGAAACATGCCTCAAATGCTATAAAATTAAGTTATTACTATGACTTAGGTTGTCAAATAGGTCATGTCGTGCATGTAGTGTCTTGTTCATTTGGGTTACATGTCGATTTCGAGTTTGATTTTAAAATATATTTAAATTTTATTTGCAATTGAAAATAATTACATTCTACAATAAAGTAGTGTATTCCTGTTAAATTTGGATTTTATAATTAGGGTCATATTCGTATCGCGTTGTCCTGTCGTGTCAGACATCGACTTCCATAAGCTCGCCTTATAAAAGTAGTAGTTAACCAACATGCATCATGTCAATCGTTTAAGAAACTTGCCTTGATTATTCTTCTAGCATTCTCTACAAAGCACCTAGCTCTGCATTCTGCTAATCCCAGTTCCTTGTTTGAGAATATCTCCGTTATTTCGTTTTCTCCCATGTTGGCGACGAAATTGACATCAAATCCACCAAATACTTCTCTATATATGTCACACCATGATAACATTAATTCAGAGTTAACATACGAAAATTGAAGATTAAGAAAAACTGATTATGACCATGAAATAATGGATTAATCTTGACCTTAATTGGCTTCTTCTTTTCAGAATATCTGTCCAGTTATAATCCATCAACATGCCAGACAAGGAGAGCAGCTCATATAATTGACTGATGAACAAAAATTGTGTTCACATGTTAAAAAAAAAAGAAATAAGTAAACACCTATTGTCAACACCAAATTAGGATTGAAGCAGTCAAATCGAAATATACATATCAGCAAGTTGGTTCGTACTTGTCGTCATAGACTGGCACTCCCCATTGCTCGTCGTGGAATGATACATACATCTTATCTGCCAATGCAAAAAAAAAAAAAAAAAAAAAGAAGCTCTACTTTAATTTGTACATTTTCTTGAAGATAAATAATATTCTCTTACTAATGATGAGATTGTAAGCTCTACTTGTAATAGAATTCCACTTTGAACTCGATCAGTAAAACTAAAATTTTGCGATTCATGTTTGACTATTGCTGTTTTTACTTGAGGGAAAGATACAAAATACTTGTATAAGATCATCCAACGGTAGGAACAAATTACTTTTGTGAAAAATAATGGTAATTTGTGGACAAGAAATTGCACGAAAATTAGCTCAGTTTGATATTCAACGGCCAAAAGAACCGGACATACACAAGTGGTGTACAGGCTCAGTGAAAATAGTATTTACATGATCATCTTTATGCATAAACACAATGTATTGTGGAATAATATGTTGCCATGTTGGTGTAGTACAAGTATACTATATATATATTCCTCTAATAATTAATCTTAACTCTTGGCCCTTAATTAAGTGAGATAGGTACAGAGATATGTTAGAATATATATGTAGTGGCAAATCAAGAACATAGTAGGTGCAATGCAATCCATAATGATCTGTAGAAGATAAAGTCAACATATATAGTTAATTACTTAGTTATTACATAATTTAATCAATAGCGAGTCTTATGTGAGACCAATTTATATAAAAATGGGGTCACTATTTAGAAATTTAGGGATTACTTTTTTGAGTCGTGACCCTTGTTCCTCTAAAAAGAGACTAAAAAAAGTGACCATCGTTTTACCAAAAGACTGTTTTAAACAAGTTTTTGTGTTTAATCAATGCAATCCAACCGCTCAGAAAGTAGGAAACTCATCCATGATGACCAAAACATGTAACCATGAAAGCACGTAAAAGCATGAACAATCAAATGACACAAATTTCATTTGTATAGCGTTAGCTTACCACTACTTTGGGTTATCCAATGGCACCTCTTGACAACCCCATCATCATCATCAGAAGCCTTAGTATTAGGCTGTTGAACATTATTATTAGCGTTAGCCACCACGGCCGTGCCACTAATCTCTTTTCTCTCCGATGATGGACTAGAAATCCTTCGAAGCGATTCGAGTGACAACAAAATCTTCTGATCCAATGGACACGAATTCGAATAATCGGTCAGGGAAGAATCAGTTGAGGTTTGAGACAAGGATAATGAGAGTGATGACACCGAGAGTAGGGAGTTGCTCCTGCTGATCATCCCAAGTGGATACACCTTCTTGAAGTGTTTGAACAAGCTAGGAGTATTATTATTGTTCTGGTTTGGGTTCTCCTTCTCTTTGAACCCTTTGCTAGTACTCTTCTCTAAAACATGTTTCCTTACACTTGCTCTTGACATTTTTGCCTTTTAGGTCACCAACACTTCAGAACATAATAACTTATATGATTGTACTATAAATAGAATTATAGAATTATAGTATTATAGTGCATATATAATATATAAATAGTGGTAGATAAATTAAAGGTGGATTTTGAGTTTTTATGGAAAATTGGTAAGGAGGGGGGGGGGGGGGAGGGGGGTGTCTTTAAAAGGAAAGCTGGTTGCAATGGCTTGAGTTTGGTAGGTGAAGTGTAAGTTTCATAAGCCTTAGATTACTAATTTCCCTACTTAGTTCACAAGCATAGCAAAAAGTTGTTCTTTTGTTTTTTTTTGGTTTGAATCACAGGTTTGCCTTCTTTTGGGACAAAACTAATCACGTTCGCACTAGGTCAGTTTACGAAGGGGTAAAATGCTCCCAGCAAGTAAATTTTTCATTTAAAAGAATCGACTCCTCGACCTTACTTAATGGACGACAGTACTGAATAATCACTTACATGTTACACCAACCACTTTGATAGCATAGCAAAAAGTTGATTAGCACTAAATAAATATTTTGGACTAGAGTAAGTAGATGGAATATAATTAGATGCTAATCTATTTGTCACTCTTGTATAAATTTGGACCACTGTATGTATGGTGGTACTAAATACTTGTATATGATGAAACAAAATGATTAAAGGCTTATTAGATGATGATGTAATTAAATTAAACCAAAGGTTTTCTCATCTACTAATCATTGTATGCATGGTATTTGCTCACAGCTATGTAGCAGTTGCCTAGTTGGGTCCAGAATGATTTTTGTTAAACCATCTGGTATATGGGTTATAAAAAAATCCACATAACTTTGTCGTTATGTTCTTACTTGATTGATAATAACACTGCATTAGATTCAATATTATAGCCAAACCTTTCAAAGGTTTCATGTTTTTGATTTGAAGTCTGAAACCTAATTCAGAGCATTTGTATATTTTCAAACAGGGGAATGACTTGGTCCTAAATTAAGATTATTGTTACAATTGACCAAAAGTATATTGAATTTATAGGGATGTACTAATTTGATTTTACAACAATATAACAAGGCATGAGTCGACCTTAGCTTCTTGAACACCAATTTGGACCCAACCCACCCTATTCGCTTTCAAATCATGACTACTTTTATTTATTTATGGGGGGAATTTTTTTCTCGGGTATTCACCGTCGATCATAGTGACTATTTTGCTACACTAGCTTGTACGTACCTCAAAGTATGGAATAATTGGCCAAGAGATTTAAGGCTGCTCCATTCCCGAGTCAAGATTCGAGGCCTCAATCTTAATTGATCGTTATGAGTCTCTACTACTCAATCACACCCCTGGATTATTTTATATCGAGGATTTAGATTCGCTGATAAATACCTTCTGATAATCTATGCTAACTAGTATATTTTAGTTCAATGAAGAGAAGAAACCGATTTAGCTATCTTGCTGTACACTCGGTAGTCAGGTTCCTGTGCCGACAGGACCAAAACACAAGCAAGCATCATAGGATTGGGAAATGGGAATGATCCAAGTTGTTTACCTTAACTAAATTCTGTATCAGAAAAAAAATATTGACCAGTAATATATGGATTATGAAACACATTTGGGTTTGATTAAGACCATAACTATTTGTTATATAGAGACATATGGGAACATTAATCCTATGATCAATACATATAATAATCAATCAATTCCATAATAACGTTACAGTTAACTAATACTAGCAAGTAGCAACTGTAAATGTGCAATTCAGTTGCAGTGTTTGCATCAATATGTGAATACTTTTTTTCTACTCGATCGATCTTTTGCTATGGAGAACTGAAGCAAACCTATTGCCTGTATAGACAAAGATATGCCATCCTTTCTCCAAGTTCAAATTCAAAAGTAGTTTTTTTTCCACATTTAAGCTTCAGTGCCTTTTCAGGCACATGAAAACGAATGAGTACCCAATCAAGTATGTTCGCCTTCATGGTCGTATGTTCATGATGATCGTGAAGGTACATCTTTATGAGTATTACACACCATCATATCGTGAAACACTATTACACATGACTAACTTATACGGTTATATCTTTAATTACAATTTTTTCTAAAATTAACCCTTTTAAGTTTTACCTCTAATCTTGAATACATTTTTCGATCAAAAATGATTGTAAAATGACCAAATATAATCGCTCTCATCTGATTGTCACATTTTAAAAACTTTTCATTGGTACATGACTACATGAGGATACTTTGGTCATTACATTTTTTTTTTCTAAATGTATAATATTGGATATTCTCATGATCAAATACTCTGGTTAGGTTAGCTATTCAGTATTTACCTATTGTAAATGGGTAATATTGGATATTTTCAGGACGAAAGTTACCTATCACAAAACACATAGATCCTACTCAAATTTACCCCCAAAAAAGTGATAATTGTAAGAGATGTAAGTATGATCAGCAAGTAGGACCATTAACAAGAGTATGGATCTTCTGTTGTGTTGTTCTTATATTGTCCTCTTTCTCTCTCTTACTCAAGTGTGTTATTTTCCAAACATTGTCCCCTACTTACAAGGAAAAACATGAACAACACGTACAACAAAAGATCCCCAACCCATTAATTTACTCAACGAGAGTCAATTAAAATGAGATTTTTTTTTTACGAATTGAAATAAGATTTATGCTCATTTGGTCATTTCTATAACAAAATTTCTCACATCTAATATATCATCTCCTAACTTCCAAGTCTTCTATCACCACAAAAAAAAAGAAAAAAAAGGAAAACCTCCCAATTAGACATTTGTCCCAAATCTTGTAACTCAAATCATCCTCACTAAAAATTAAAAAAAACCTCCTCACCTCATCCTTAAGTCGGACCATGATTGTGATACATTAAGTGTATCATACATCATTTTTGGAGAATGATGTGGAACACTGGATGATTGACATGTGGCACCTGAAATTTCATTTGGGAGGGAAAGTGAGTGTAAAAGAGAGGGAAAGAAATTGACAAAAAGGGGGAAAACTAAGACCACTTCACCTCCAGCCAATTGCACCAAAATTCCCAAATTTCACAATCTCATAACTAATTATCTTAAACATTAGAATTTGTTACAAGAGCAAGAAGAAATACACAAGTGAATTAATCAAATAGTAAAGATGAGAGAGATGGAGCTAGAAGTAGCTCTGTATATTTTGTGTATTAAGTTGTATATCATGCTAATGAGATACAATGGTATATATACATGAAAGTATATCTTCTAGGACTAACCTACCTTAAATATTATCTGTAAATATGACATCAGTAAATCAAATCATATATTGCTGATATTTTAACATCCCTCCTCAAGCTTAAGGTGGTCTGGAACAGCCCATCTTGAGCTTGCATATTAGATCTGCAAACCGTCCAGGTAGGTAGCCTTAGTAAATACATCTGCTGGTTGCTCCAATGAAGAAACAGAAACAAGTTGAAGGTCATTTTGGAGAAGATGTTGGCGAATGAAGTGACAGTCGACCTCGATATGTTTCGTCCGTTCGTGAAACACATCATTATGAGCAATTTGAATAGCACTACGATTGTCACAATGGAGAAGAGTAGGAGAGGTTTGAGTAACTCCCATGTCCTCTAAAAGCCAATGTAACCAAACAAGTTCAGAAGTAGTAGCAGCAAGGGCTCGATATTCAGCTTCAGTGCTGGATCGAGCAACAACAGTTTGCTTTTTACTACGCCATGAAATAAGAGTCTCCAAGAAAAAAACAATACCCCATAGTGGAACGTCGATCAGTAGGATCTCCTGCCCAATCGGAATCAGAGTACGCTTTTAATTCAAGGGGTGACTTAAAAGGGAAGTAAAGCCCATGAAACATAGTTCCCTTGACATAGCGCAGAATACGTAGCACAACAGCATAATGAGTTGTTCGAGGCGAAGACATGAACTGACTTACAATATGAACTCCATAAGCTATGTCTGGACGAGTAACTGAGAGATAGATAAGACTACCCACTAGATGTCGATAAAGAGTAGGGTCTGCCAAAGGAGCACCATCAGTAGGGCTGAACTTGACATTAACTTCAATAGGAGTGGACGCAATCTTAGAATCTGTGAGGCTTGCCCTTGATAAAAGATCACCATCATACTTTGCTTGAGTCAAGTAGTAACCTTTAGAATTTGCTGAGACTTCAAGACCCAGAAAATAGCTCAAGTGACCGAGATCCTTCATTTCAATGTTTTGACTGAGAAAACATTTTAACTCAGTAATCCCTTCAAGGTCATCACCAGTAATAATCATGTCATCCACGTAGAGTAACAAAATAACATATCCTCTGTTCGAACGACGAATGAATAAAGCTTGATCATATGAGATTGAAGTAAAATCAAGATGACGAACAGTGGAGCTAAAATTTTCAAACCAAGCTCGTGGAGCTTGTTTTAATCCATATAACGATCTACGAAGACGACACACTTTACTTGGCGGATGATCATAACCTTGTGGGGGTCGCATGTAAACTTCTTCATTGAGATCTCCATTAAGGAAGGCGTTCTTCACATCCATCTGAAACAATTCCCATCGCTTACTTGCAGCAATGGCAAGTAAACTTCTCACAGATGTGAGACGTGCCACTGGAGCAAACGTTTCTTCGTAATAAATTCCATACTCTTGATTACAACCCTACACAACAACACGAGCTTTATACCTTTCGATGGAACCATCAGAGTTGGTTTTAATTTTGTAAACCCATTTGGACCCTATGGTAGATTTTACAGGAGGTAAGTCTGTCAAATCCCAAGTGTTTGCTTTCTCCAAGGCTTCCAACTCTTCTGCCATTGCTTTTTCCCATAAAGGATCTCCACGTGCTTCTCGATATGTTGTAGGTTCATAAATTGTCTCAATAACAGAATAACAATGATAATCCTTAAGGTAGTTAGGTGGTTGAGTCACCCTTGAAGAGCGTCAGGGCTGGAATGTCTCAGAGTTGGGTTCCATATTTTCAGCATCACCCAAGGAGGTGGAAGAATGAATAGGAGTAGATAAGCCAGCATTATCATCACTATTTAAAGAATCCATAGACGAGGATGTCACCATAGGTGTAGTAGAACAAGGAGAGGCATTCGACTCTGAAGTTTCTGCAGATTTATCTCCACAATCATCTGGAAAAAGATCTATAGAAGCATTCGTAAAATAAGGTGTCAGATGTCCAAATAATTCAAAATTTGAAACGGAAGAAAATATCTTGTGCTCCCAAAAGACAACATGACGAGAAATCCTCAGACGTTTGGAGATGGGATCCCAACATCTATATCCTTTATGCTCAGTGCCATAACCAAGAAAACAACACAATCTGGCACGTGGTTGTAACTTGTTATATTCATGAGGTTGAAGAAGAACAAAGCAAACACAACCAAATACACGAAGGAAATTATAGTCTGGGAGAGTACCAAACAAGCGTTCATATGGGATTTGTTTCCTGTCACAGGGGACGGGATACGATTTATATTGTAAACTGCAGTAAGAGCAGCTTCCCCCCAAAACGGTTCTGGACAAGAGGCAGAGATAAGTAATGCTCGGATCGTATCCAATATATGTCTGTGCTTTCTTTCAGCACGCCCGTTCTGTTGAGAGGTTCCAGGACAAGAGTGCTGAAGTACAGTTCCATTGTTTGCGAGAAAACGAAGGAAACTCGTCTCCTTATATTCCATAGCATTCTCAGATCTGAATGCTTTAATCTGACATGAGAACTGGGTTTTCACCATAGCTGCATAGTCAGAATATGTTTGAGGCAATTTTGAGCGACTTTTGAGAAGATAAATCCATGTGTATCTGGAGTAGTCGTCAATAAATATCACAAAATACCGTGATCCACCCATTGAATTATTGGGAGAGGGACCCCAAATATCCGAGTGCACAAGATCAAAGGGAGCAGCAGAAATGGAATTATTATTATTGAAAGGTAAAGCATGATGCTTTGCAAGTTTGCAAGGTACACAATCAACATGATTCTGTGTGACATCACCTAAAACACCACTAGAAATTAACGAGTGTAATCTAGAAGTAGAAACATGTCCTAATCTAAAATGCCAAATTTCTTCAGACAAGGCAGCAACGGCTACATGGTGATTAGGAATTTGTGTTGGAACTTGCAATGAAATCACTTCAAACAGCCGGCCAACTTTACGACCAGTTCCTAATACTTGTCCACTCCTAGGGTCCTGCACAAGCACATTACTACCACGACTCGAAAAAAGCACGTCCAATCCAAGGTCACACAACTGCCCCACAGAAACAAGATTCAACGCAAGCTTAGGGACAAGAAAAGCATCAGACAAAGACAAATTCACAGTGGAAACATCCCCAGTATGAGTGACGCATTTTAGAACTATCTGTTGTACGAATAATAGAACTGCTAGTTGTTTTGTTTACCATGGAACCAGAATTGGGGGTCATATGATTGCAACATCCTGAATCAAAGAACCAAGAAGATGAAATACCTGAAGGAGATGTCGCTGAAAGGAGTGAGGAAGTTGAAGTGCCATTAATCTGGTTCAAAATAGCTTGCAAGTCACTCAAGGATATTGACGCAGGTGCTTGCTCAGGTGCTTGATTAGTAACTACTCCTGCTGAATTTTGTGAGTACGCTTTGTAATGCTTCCCTTGGCTCTTGTCCCTATTCTTAGCTTGTAGCTTGCGACACTCTGAGATGACGTGTCCAGGGCGCTTACAGTATCTGCAGCTTGGTGATGATGCAGCCATGACAGCATTAGGTATAATAGCCTCTGTCCTGTGTGATTTAAGAATATCAAGAAGAGTTTCCTCTGACAGCAATTCAGCAACAACATTCTCAAGTTTGGGAAATGTCTCTCTATGAAGTAGAGACCGACGAACAGGTTCATAAGGATCATCAAGAGCCATTAAAAATTGCATAACACGTAAATTATCACGATATGCATAGAACTTCTCAGCATCCTTGACATTTTCCCAAGTAGGCTCTGACAAAGCCAACTGATCCCAAACAACATGCATTTGAGATAAAAAAAATCCTTAATAGATTGCTGAGGTGATTGTTTCATGCCACGAAGTGTTTCAAAAAGTTGGTACTGATGGGCAATGTCAGTAGTACAATAACGCTTAGATAATAAACCCCAAACATCTTTAGAAGCTTCAAAACGGCCAAATTGAAGTTTGATAGATGGGATAGTGGTGTTGCGAATCCATGTCAAAATCTGATGATGTTTACTATCCCAATCCTCCAATCGTTCAATATATTTTGTATCTTCTTCATCCTTTTGTTTAAGGGATTTAGAAATATCACCAGTAACATAGCGCCAAAGTTTCCGCCCTTTCAAAAAACTAGACATTTCTTGAGACCAATACACAAAATTTAAACCATCCAAGGTAGTCTTAATGGGTTGAACAACATCCATTTTTTCCATAAATCAGAAAACAAAGCAACACCTCAATGCTGAATATATTGATTTAATTTGCCAATTAATGTAATTAATCAACAATTTGGAACAAACACACCTGGAAAAAGGATAGCAACAGGTTTGAAGTTGATGTAAGACCAAAATGAAGAAATCCCGTTGGGCAGGACGAACTCGGTTGAGTACTGTAGAAATCCGGTTGAGGATGATGGAAAATCGACCAAACAACTACAATTTGGATGAGAGCTGTTGAAATTCGAAAATAAGAAACCCGAATCGTGTACCGTGAACCCGAGTGCGGTTATGGGTCTTGAGATAAAATTGAAGCAGAGGATCAAGAGTCCTTGCAACAGCAAGCTTTAAATTTGTTGTAATTTGACAGGATAAGAAATTAGGGATTTGAAGCCCTAATTGGAGAATGAAGAAGAAAAAGAGTAGAGTATGAGACAAAACATAATTAAGGATAAGTAGGCTCTGATACCATGTTACAAGAGCAAGAAGAAATACACAAGTGAAATAATCAAAGAGTAAAGATGATGAGAGATTAGAGCTAGAAGTAGCTCTGTATATTTTGTGTATTAAGTTGTATATCATGCTAATGGGATACAATGGTATACATACATGAAAGTATATCTTGTAAGTAAGGGAATAAAATATTCTAGGACTAACCTACTTTAAATATTATCTGTAAATATGACAGTAAATCAAATCATATATTACTGATATTTTAACAGAATTAACTAAGACCAGTCCAAGAAGAACTCCGGCCAGCCCAGGAAGAACTCCAGCCACCAAAATTTTCCGGCGAACCAAAATTTTTTGGCGCCAATTCAAATTTTATTTAATAAATTTGCATGTCTGTTTGAGAGTGGTTGTTTTCCGTTGAAGATTTAAGTAAACTCTGGTGACGGCGATGACAACGGCGAAGTTATGGGCGATTTCATGGAGAACCAGTTGGAGGACGAAGAACTTATTAGACTTAGTATATTATTGCTTTAGTTTTTTTAATAATTGTGTACCTCATTAGTTTTAGAGATTAAAATCATAATTGTATTCATGAAAAGTGGATCTAAAAATCCTTTAAAACATTGTTGTAGTAACTGGTTCATTGAAATTCCATTAGTGGTCAAGCAATGTCCAGAAAATTTTGATAAAGAAGATGAATGGAGAGAGAGAGAAAGCATGATTGTTTTCCTGTTAATTTATTAGTAACAAACAGAATTAAATATTTTTACCATGTTATGTTTCTAGAAAAATGTTGCATAGAAAAGTCAAATTGAAAAAATGTATAATTTTCCAGTAACAAAGAGAGTGAAAGTATTTTTGATGTTAGGGTGTCATTAGATAAGTGAAATTGGTAGCATATAAATTTCTTGTAACAAGAAGTATATATGAACGGCCGTTTGAGTGACTTAATTTAATAGTAACAATCTCATATTGATTTATATTATTTAAATAATGATCCTATTTGTATGTAGTGACTATGACTAGTAGTTATATTTCATCACAGAATTTAGAAGATGCTTGGTTTCTTTTTTTTTTTTTTTTTTTTTTTTTTTTTTTTTTTTTTTTGCTCTTCAGAAGATGCTTGGGGTTTAAATACTGATTCTGATCAAGAAATAGAAGCAATGAACGTTGAGAGGATGATGTCCAATCAGATTGTGTTGTATGTGAATCGTGAGAAAGAAAACAGTGTTAATGATAAGAACATAAATGAAATGTTAAGTGATAGAGATGATATTGGATCCATCCAGTGGAGTTTAAATTATTTATTACATAATTCTCTCTCTCTCTCTCTTTTCACATGAGATATATCTATCTCATATTTTTTACAAAAATTAATACAAAACCTCAATACCTTAATTCGCCAATTTTTTACAGAATCATATTTTTCAATCTTATTAATTAATAATGATTATAATTTCAAAAAATGGTAATTTTATAATATTTATATTAGATTAGTGAATCCATGTTATTAATAATAATGATGATCATTTAAAGACATCAGATTAGTGAATCAATCTTATTACTGATGATGATCATTATAAGAAATTTGATTAGTGAATCAATCTTATTACTAATCACGATCTTTGTAACACATTGGATTAGTGAATCAATATTACTACTAATGATGATCATTATAAGACATTTGATTAGTGAATCAATCCTATTACTAATCACGATCATTGTAACACATTGGACTAGTGAATCAATCTTACTACTAGTGAAGATCATTTTAATACATTGGATTAGTGAATCAATCTTGTTACTAATCACAATCATTGTAAAACAAATGTCATTACAAATGAAGATACTTATAAGACATCAGATCAGTGAATCAATCTTATTAATAATGATGATCATTATAAGACATTTGTGAATCAATTTTACTACTGATAAATATCATGGTAACACGTTCGATTAGTGAATCAATTTTATTACTAATCATGAACATTGTAACACATTAGATTAGTGAATCATTGTTTTAACCAATGATGATCATTATCATACATTAGATTAGTGAATCAATCTTATTACTAATCTCGATCATTTTACACATTCGATTAGTGAATCAATCTTACTACTAATGAAGATCGTTGTAACACATTGGATTAGTGAATCAATCGCTTATTACTAATGATGATCATTGTAGCACATTACTGAATCAATCATACTACTAAGGAAGATAATTCTAACACATTGGATTAGTGAATCAATCTTATTACTTATAATTATCATTCTAACACATTCGATTACTAAGTCAATCTCATTAGCAATGATGATCACTGAGAGACATTCGATTAGTGAGTCAATCTTAGTACTAATGATGATCTTATTATTAACCGTCATAGTTAAATGGTTATTGGTTTTTTAGTTTTTGTTTTTCACTCCAGTTTCTCAAAGGGTGAAAGATAGGAATTATGAGAGCCTAACGAAATCACTACATACAAGTGAACATTGATTACTATTACATACTCCATCTGTCCTATAAAATCCTAAACGTCTACTTTTGTAAGGTCAAACTTAACGAACATTGACCATTAATTTATGAAAATATAAATATTCACAATTTAAAATTACTTTTGTTAGATTCATTTTTGAAATTAGTTTCAATAAATCTTATTATTATACTTTCTTTAATTATATAATTGTAAAACAAGACGAATATTTTCTTATAAAAACAAAATGAGTGTTTTCTTGTAAAAAGTTCGATTCGGGTGACTTCGAGTCAGGTGTTATCGGTTTTGGGTCAATTTGGAGAACAAGTATTGTCGGGTGTCAGGTTGACCAGGTCAGGTCGGTCAGTTTCGGATAATGATAATTGATATATTTTCGGGTGTCAGACGGGTCTGATATCGGGAGGACCGGGTTGGGTTAGATTTTGCCAACTCTATACATAATAACTTTTCTTAAAGGTCAAGTCACTAGGACGTATTGTAGTAGTATCGTATTTGATCATCATTGCAAATAATATAGACTCCATAATCAAATGTGTCAAAAAGATCATGATTAGTACTAAGATTGCCTTACTACTCACAATGTCTCACAATGGAGTTCATTATTAATAATATTGACTCAGTAATCGAATGTGTCACAATGATCATGATTAGTAATAAGATTGATTCATTAATCTAATATATCACAATGATCATGATTAGTAACAACACTGACTCACTAATCGAATGTCTCACAATGATCATCATCACTAATAAGATTGCTAATAAGATTGACTCAATAATCGAATATGTCACAATGATCATATTCATTAGTACTAAGATTGTCTCACTAATCGAATGTCTCACATTGATCATCATTGCTAATAAAATTGACTCAGTAATCAAATGTAACAATGATAATGATTAGTTATAAGATTGATTCATTAATCCAATGTCTCACAATGAAATTAATTAGTTGTAACATTTATTCACTAATCCAGTGTCTCACAATGATCAACATTGCTAATAATATTGATTCATTAATCCAACGTCTAACTATGATCATTACTAATAAGATTGACTCAATAATCGAATGTGTCACAATGATCATGATTAGTAATAATATTGATTTATTAATCCAATGTCTTACAAGGATCATGATTAGTCATAAGAAATATTCACTAATCTAATGTCTCACAATGATCATGATTAGTGATAAAATTGACTCACTAATCGAATGTCTCACAATGATCATGATTACTAATAAGATTGCTAATAAGATTGACTCAGTAATCAAATATGTCACAATGATCATCATTAGACTAAGATCGTCTCACTAATTAAATGTCTCACAATGACCATCATTAGTAATGAGAAAGATTCACCAATTCAATGTCTCACAATGATCATGATTAAGACAGACTCACTAATCAAATATATCACAATAATCATGATTGACTTACTAATCGGATATCTCACAATGATCATCGTTATTACTAAGATTGTCTCACTAAATGAATGTCTCACAATGATCATCAATAGTAATAAGAAAGATTCACCAATCCAATGTCTCACAATGATCATGATTAGTAATAAGATTGACTCACTAATCGAATATATCATAATAATCATGATTGAGTCACTAATCGAATATCTCACAATGATCATAATTACAAATATGACATGCCTCACAATGATCATCATTGACTGAGTAATCGAATGTGTCACAATGATCATGATTAGTTATAAGATTGATTCATTAATCCAACAGTTTTGCATATATTGATGTTGGCCAATATAATGCGTTTTTGAATAATTCATAATAATGGAAAAAAAGATTGACAAATATTTGTTTTAAGTCATACATTAAGATGTTTATAATACATTGTTTATTAATTCGTCATTATTTTCTTACTTTAACTAACCGACAAGGATAAGAAATGTGATAAAATTGGAGGTCTTTCTTTCTTAAATCAAAGTATTTGTCATTTGTGCGTGAATGTGATTGTTACGGATTAATTGTTTTACAAATAATGTTAAATATTTTTGGGTGCCAAAACAAGATTATTGTCCACTATTATACAATTTACTGGTAACAATTGTGCTAACACAAAATGTTCTCCACAGCCACTGTATCAAATAATGGATTTCTGCGTGAATGTGATTGTTATGGATAAACTATTTAAAAAAATAAGTTAAATTTTGTTGGGTGCCAAAACAAGATTATTGTCCTCTATTACACAATCTCGGTGGGTGGTCATACATATAGTACTGAAATTTTACAAACGAAATCACTCAATTATTTAAAGATTGCTAATAATATTCGCTCAACAAGATTATTGTCCTCTATTGAATGATCTTTGAAAAAAAATATTCTTTTCGAACCGCCACAGTATTCAATACGTTTCTAACTTGAATTTTCCACCATGGAAAAGTAGGACAATATATGACCTTGCCATCTAAATTCTGTAATATTCAGCATCAATCACCTACCAATTTGCAACCAATATTTCGTATCACTTTAATATTTTTCAAATGTAGGCTTTATTAGTTGTTTCTACATGTCATTCTCATCTTTCATTCTTCTTAAGTTTACCCGATGACCATTACTTACATGTTACACTACTTGACTTTATTTATTCGTAACAACTAACAAGCATTGCATTTTTTAGTAACTAATGAAGGACCGTCAAACCTAATTTAGTAGTAGCAAATGAATCACCTTGAAATTAATGACGTACTAACCTAAAACACATGAATTTTATTGGTAACAAATCAAGACACTGACTTGCATCTCGCCGTGCCAGTGTAAATCGCCAATTACTTTTATGGGTTTGTCGCCGAAGTTGTTCAAGCTTCTTCTCCCTTGTGCTCCAACTAGGTCGTCAGAGTTTTTCAGTTAGATGGAGATACTTCTTCCACTAGATCGCTTGATTCCTAATCAAATTTCCCCAAAATTACAAACCCCAAAACAACTTAGCCGGAGTTCTTCAATTGCCCCATCGGATTCTTCAACTTCGTGACCAGAATCCAAAATAGTTACCCCAACCATATAAGATTATTTGTTGGGTTTAGAAACACTAATACTTATTTGCCGGAGTTTTTCACTTGTCTCACCGGAGTATTTCGGAGGTTGATGGAGTTTATGGAGGTCGCTGGAGTTTTTCGGAGGTCGTCGGAGTTGTTCAACCGAAAATGCTACAGTATTAATTTTCCCATCCCTTCTAATTCTTGTGTTTTAATTTCTCCAAAAACATACACACTAATGATTTGATGTTTTCCCCCAAATAATATGTTATACTTTGAATTTTGAACCAAAAAGGTTTGAAATCAATATATATATATATATATATATATATATATATATATATATATATATATATATATATATATATATATATATATATATATATATATATATATATATATATATATATATATATATATATATATATATATATATATATATAACTGGGTCCTTATTCGTGTGGTGCCGACACGTGGGATGCCACATAGGCGAGCCACATCGTGCAAGCATGACACGCAAGCGACACGTAAGCACAAACTTGCCATGCAGCATGACACATCATCCATCATATATGTATATGTCCTATAAAAGTTGGGTTCTTTCCATGTGGTGGTGATACGTAGGACGTCACATAAGAGGAAATATTCGTGTGAAGATGACACATAGACCCCACATGTGCTCAACTTTGTCACATAGTTTTAGTTGTGAGTATAAAACGAGCATGTGCTATCAACTTTTAGGGCACATATACCGTTAATGCAGAATTTGTTTATTCCTTTTTTTCATTAATTGAATTACTTATTAAAATTAGTGTACATATCTATCTAAACTTAGTCCAATCTCATTACAAATGGAGGTGGCATGAAATAAAATTATTTTACAAGCCCGTGCGTAGCACGGGGATAAAACCTAGTTGATAGGTTTTCGTGTGGTGCCGACACGTGGGACGCCACATAGGCGAGCCATGTCGTGTAGGCATGACACGTAAGCCGACACGTAAGCACAAACTTGCCACGTAACATGATTCATCATCCACCATTAATTCTTATCATTAGTTGACTTAATTACAAATTTATTAACATATTTCCAAATTACAAAACAAAATAACTTTAGTTACGTTTGTAAAAAAATAAAAATCTGACTCCGTTGGATATGATTTGAAAAATGCTTCAAAATAAGATATATATGTATATGTATCATATAAAAGTTTGGATCATTTATGTGCGGTGATGAGACGTAGGACATCACATAAGAGGCAATGTTCCTGTAAAGATGACACGTAGACGCCACATGTGCATAACTTTATCATATAGTTTTAGTTGTGCGGTATAAAACAAGTATGAAATATCAAGGTTTAGTGCACATATACCATTAATGCAGAATGAGTTTATTCATGAATTGAATTGCTTTTTAGAATTAGTGTACATATATTATGTTTATTCTCTATCTAAATTCAGTCCAATCTCATTACAAGTGCGTGGTATGAAATATCTTTTTCAAGAATTACCTTGCATCCTATGGATAGAAATATTTGCAAAAATAAAATAAAATGTATTTTATCAATAATATCAATAAATATCACTTCAAATTGTTTAAGCATTATATTATTGAATATATTCATAAAATTATTTTACGAGCTCGTAGGAAGCACGGGGATAAAACCTAGTATATATGTAAAGTTGAGTTCTCATCAAGCATTTATTTTATTTTAATAAGAAATAAGTAACATAAGTATTATATTGATTATCCAAAAAAAATATGTTATATTATACATTCATTAAAAATGTAATTTCTTTGTTAAATGTGTGTTTTTTTGGTTGATAAAAATATTATTATTCTTCTTTGCTACTCCTATTATTCAACTTTACATATTGATATGATTAAAAAAATTTATTTATATTTTCTTCTAATAACGGAGTATGTTTGATAAACAAGAACCCGTGCATCGCACGGGCACAAGATCTAATTCAAATGAAAATAGAGTAAAATTATTTTACTTTTAATTTTTAATGTCTTTGTTCCCAACCAATAGAAAAGTGCCACCACATTAATGAAAATAAATGTATGATACACTCAATGTATCACACATTTTCCTTCTCAAAAAGCCATTCCCCTATCTATGACATATTGACATGCAATTGCAAAGCTTTGAAATTGCCGGGAACACAACACAACGGTTCACTTAAACCCTAAACTAAAACCCTCCTCAATCCAATGTTCCCCATCAGACCACATCTCTCTTTTTTTCCTCACATCACCACCCAAAACCTTGGTCACCAATTTTCACCATCACCATAACCATAAAACCTTAAAACACCCAACAGTTATATTCATTTCTTAACAATTCCCTAAAACCCCATTTCTTTGTCACACAAAATCCTAGAGAGAGAAACAAACAACCATTTCCATAATTCCATGCTCATTCGTTTCCGCCGTTATAGACCTCACCTTCCCCTTTTCTCTCTCCTTAAATTCCCCAAATTGTCATCATCATCATCTTCAGCTGCCCTAATTGCCGAAGAAATCCCAATTTCAAAGCCTAACGATACTGTTCAGGAAATTGTCACTGGATTGAGAAATTATGGCCCAAATCAGTTTCTGGGTAGTGGTTATTTTCAGGGAAGGATTGGGTTTGGATTGGATGTGGGTATTGTTGATCAAATTATTGAGAGATTGAGGGTTGATAGCCCTGAATTAGCTGTAGGGTTTTTTTGGTTTTTGAAGAATGAGTTCGGGTTTCGACATTCGAGGGATTCTGTGTTTATTGTAGCTCATATTTTAGCAGAGAAATATAGAGTGAAGCAGTTGCAAGAGGTGCTTAAGGGTTTGATACAAGATGAAGGTAAGTGTTTGATATTAATGAAGTTTTAATCTTTTGGTTGTTTAATAATTGAAGTTTTAACCTTTTGGTTGTTCTGGTAGTATTGTTTTATTGATTGATTGATATATTTATTTTTGAGAAATCTATTGAATGCGAATAGGAATCAAACCCTTAATCTCATGATTAAGAGAATATAGTCATATAGAATAAAAATTGAACAGAGGCTGAGATGGTAGCTCAGCTATGAGCAATTTTCTTTTTAAGAGGGATGGATTAGTGATAGAAACATTTCCAAGGATTAGATGTGTGTTATTGTTGTGCATTTAGATTAGTTTTACCCGGCATTGGCTCGTCTCTCATCTGTCCTTTTTTTTTGGTCTGAATGAAACCACCTCATGAATTTACGTCAAAATGTCAAATGAACATTCAAATGTCCTCCCATTGTGCCGATTGTGGTCAACTTATATAAGTTGCTTTAGAAAACATGGGAGGAAAATTAGCTTTAATTACATCACTTAATAATGACCAAGTTCCTAGACAGTTCTTTCCCAAACTATCTGAGAAACAATTAGTTTCCTTAACATGATGTTCAAAGACCACTTCACTGCGCTGCGCTTGAAGATTCCTGTAATCCAAATTAATATTTTCCAAATTAGAAACAAAGGCACATTTGTCCATTAACATATCCATCACATGCTTGCTATGTGAATTGATGATCAATTTGTTCCACTTGTTCTCCACTGCAATTTTAGACCTTCTTTGATGCTGAGTAGTTCTGCATTTGCAACTGAGCCAGACTTGATACATGTCTGATACCCAAAGCAGCCACTCTCTTTTGTCATTTCTAAACACTCCAGCCAGACCTGCATTGTGAGATTGCAAAGAAACAACAGCATCCGTGTTCAACTTAACCCACCTCAAGGGAGGGGTACTCCATCCTATACGAATATTTTGAACCTGTGCTTTAGTTCTAAAAGGGTGATGCAACAAGGAAATCTTTGAAGCTTCTCTCTCATTTTATTGGGTAGTAATTGCTGCAATTTGGCAATTGGTATTTTCTTTCTTTTGGGATGAACTGGGCTTTGAATTTGATAAAATTCTTCCCGTTTTCAGTTTAGTGAAACAAGTTATTTACACAAGTCTTTATCTTTGGTTAACCACAGCTCGAGTGATCATATGGGTGGTTGTTATTGTTGGAATGAACATAACTAAATTAAATATCAGACCACTTGATGTAAGGACAAACTCTGTGCAATGACCAGGGGTGATATTATGCCTCTTAACCCCAAATCCCTACTATTGGCAAGGACAATATGAGAGATACCGACTGAGTATGGCTATGGCTGTGATGGAAAGTGTAACTGACAATCAAAGTAATTGAAGTACTATTATTTTCATTTGTACTGAAATTTCCTACCTGAAAGAGCGAGAAAAAGAAAAAGTTCCCTAGTATCTTTTAAGGATTTTAGAATCTTTATTGTGCTTTCATCTAAGGTTTGCTGAACCATGGATAATTGTTCGGTTATAGAGAAAGACAGGAATCTCACAGTCAAGTCTCAACCTGGAGTTTGTATTTGGGAACATGTGGCTTATTTAGAAGGTTCTGGGAGGTTGGTGCAGGAGTTTTATATCGGAGGAACTTTGTAATTTGTATTTCTTTAATTCTATTGAATACATCTTGCCTCTAGCGCTCTATTATGTACTTTTGTAGTTTTGTTATCATTCTCAAAGTTTCTCTAGAAAAGGTTCTCTGATCTAACAAATTGAACTTTACATCATTTCTGGCATTTTCTGCCAGTAAAAGAGAAATTGAAACTTACCTACTAGTTTCACTTTTATGTTATCATAAAATGTTGCAGCCCATTTTATTTCTTAATGTGACTTAATACTCAGATAACTAATGTTGATGAACCATTTGTTGTGTGTTTTAGGACCTGGCTCTGTGTCTTCACTTTGTGAGCTTCTCGAGGAGGGCTTCAAGGACTGGAATTCGAACAGTCTTGTCTGGGATGTGTTGGCTTTTTGCTATTCTAGATCTGAGATGCTGCATGATGCTCTTTTTGTTTTAGCAAAGATGAAGGATCTGAATTTGCAACCATCGATAAAGACATATAATAGTTTGCTGCAAAATCTGAAGCATACTGCCATTCTATGGTATGCATATGATGAAATCAAAGCCAGAGGAATACCACCAAACAGTTACACAAATCCCATTATCATTGATGGCCTCTGTAGGCAGTCAATGCTCCAAGAAGCTGTTGAATTTTGGCGGGAGGCCGAAGGGAAGGGGGTTGGTGCGTCCATTGTCTCATCAAATATCCTTTTGTCTGCATTTTGCAGAATCGGCCTCCTTGATGTTGCAAAATCTTTCTTTTGCATGATGCTAAAGTATGGACTTCATCCTGATACCTATAGCTATAATATCCTTATTCATGGATTGTGTATGGCTGGGTCAGTGGAAGAAGCTTTGGATTTTACAGATGACATGGAGAAGCATGGAGTTGAGCCTGATATTGTGACTTATAACACTCTTGCTAAAGGGTTTCATCTACTTGATTTTGTTGGTGGGGTTGAGCAGGTCATCCAAAGAATTATAATCAAGGGTCTTAACCCAAATATTGTGACCTATAAAATATTACTCTGTGGTTATTGCCAGACAGGCAACACAGAGGAAGCAATTCGAATGCTGCATGAGATGATTTCTCAGGGTTTTCCAGTGAGCATTATCTCCTATAGTGTATTGCTCAGTTGCTTTTGTAAAATCGGGCAAGTTGAGGAGGCATTCACTTTGACTGATGAGATGGAAGCTATGGGAATAAAACCAGATTTGTTTGCCTATTCTATCCTTATACATGGTCTCTGCAAAATAGGGGAAGTGAACAAGGCTATACAGCTTTGCGATGAGATTTACTCAAGAAGAATAATTCCAAGTTCATGCTCTCATGGGGCTATTCTTTCGAGGCTATGTGATAAAGGTATGATAGGAGAGGCAAGAATGTATTTTGATGCCCTGGAAAAGGGTGGTTTAGCGATGGATGTTGTTTTGTATAATATACTGATAGATCGCTACGTAAAGATTGGTAAATATGGAGATGCTGTACAGTTTTACAAGAAAATAACGGAAAAAGGGATTCATCCAAGTATAGTCACATTTAATTCTTTGATATATGGGTTTTGTAGAAGCAGAAGACTAATGATGGCTAGAAGATGGCTTGAGATAATTAAGATGCATGGACTTGTTCCAAATGCGCTAACTTATACAACCCTTATGGATGGGTACTATAAAGATGGAAATACAGATGCTATGCTCGAGTTGTTTCTGGAAATGGTGGCAGAAAATGTAAATCCAACTCATGTTACATATACCGTCTTAATCAAGGGTCTCTGCAGGCAAAGGAGATGGATAGAATCTTTTCAAGTATTTGCAAATATGCAAGTCATGGGTGTATACCCCGATGGGATCACTTACAATACCATTATGCAGTGTCTTTGTGAAGCTGGGAATGTGAAAAAAGCATTACAGCTGCATGATGAGATGTTACTGCTAAACCTTCAACCTACTCATGTCACCTACAATATTCTCTTGAATGGACTGTGTATATATGGTGACCTAAAGGATGCAGACAAACTATTTTATTTTCTTCAAAAACAGCCGATTGCTTTAACAAAAGTAGCGTACACTATACTGATAAAAGCACATTGTGTCAAGGGTGATATTTGGAAAGCAGTTTTGATTTTCAAGTACATGCTGCAAAAGGGTTTTGAGATCTCCATCAAAGACTTTAGTGCTATCATTGGTAGATTATGGAAAAGGGGTTTCCTTTCTGAAGCAAAATTGTTCCTCTGTGTGATGTTGTCAAAAGGCATTTCCCCGGACAAGAAACTTTATGATATGCTGGGAAAAACCTCCTTTTGATATGGGCTGTGAGAATCATTGATTTCCACGCTCCTTGCTATGAAAATCCTAAGATGGTGACTGGAATTGCATGTGAGGTATGACTTTGAAACTCATATGTTTTATGTTTCTGCTTCTAGTTTTCATATGCATGACTTATGATTGTCCAATGTCATATATAACCATCGAGCTGTCTGCTTCTAATTTTCTTATGCACGGTACAAATATGATACCTAAAAAATGTTCTCAATATTTCATTCCTGTCATTGTCATAGTCTTCTGCTAAAACACAGTGATTTTCTCCTCTGATCGACAGAATCTTTGAAGTCTGGTTTAGATGTCAACTTCTGGCCTGCAGATTATAAATCATACCCAGATGCACATTTATCAAGGATGAATAGTTATTTCACGCTTATCTAAAATAGTTACTTGATGTCTTTTTATTTTTTTTCTTTCCTGATCCTCCTCTTATTGTTAGGATATGCTATATTGTTTCAATGCTTCTGGTTCTGTGAGAGCATGCTGTAACAACCAAAAGAAACAATGCCTAGATTTGGAACGTACCAGTTCACTCACTTTCTTATGGATTGAGAGCATAAGATGAAATCAAGTTGTCAACTTGTCATTATGATCATAAATTGTGCATATTCAAAGGACTTGTATATGTTTTGATGATTCTGAAAGGTGTAGTGGAAACAACCTGTCTACTAGTTAGAGGTAAGGCTGCGTACATCTGGACCTCACTCGGTTTTTGATTCAATGGTGTAGTGCATTAAACTACAGTAGAAGGGTGAGCTTTATTTTGGGAACATTTGGTAACACGAAATATCGTTCTATGTAGGGTTTGTGCTTTTCCCTTCCAAAATCAACACATTTCTGCACCATGTCTATCTAACCTCCTTCCCCTGCCTATCCTCTCTCAGTTCAGTATCTACCCAATGAGGGGATTTTTGTATGTGAAATCTTAAAGTTTTTTGTATTATTGTGCATATTGCTAACCCTGAGGGGGTAGCTCAGCTGGTAAGACCTCTGAGATTTATTCCACAGGTCCCAGGTTTGAGTCGCCTCAGGGCCACAGGAGGTTTTGCTTGTCGTTAACTTCAGGGCTCATGGAATTAGTCAAGCAAAGCTTGGACACCCATGTTATCTAAAATAAATAAATTGTGCATTTTGCACTTTCCTAACAAAGGTCAAATAGTTTCAAACAAGCATGGATTAAACTTAAATACCTTAACCACACCTAATTTGACTCGCTGTTGATGTTCTTTCAAGTAGTTTGTTTCTTGCTTGGACGCTTTGGTGGTTTTGATGTGTGTGAGGCTACAAATGCTACTATGGATCATGTATTAAGGGATGTGGTGAATGAAAAATCTTCCTTGATCCAATAGGAGACTTGGGTTTGTTAAAACCTCCGGTGGTGGATTCAGATTGATTATGAGCCCTTTTTGAACAATTCAATGATTTTCGCTACCATATCTGTTAATTCCTCCCAGTATTGTGAAAGAATTATTGCTGCATCGAAGGAGTCAGAGTTTTTGTTTTGTCAAAAATCGTAGGGCGAAAGGGCAAGGGCCATTTTTTTTTTTTAGATAACATGTGTATCTGGGCTTTAGGCAAGGGTCACTTAGTAAGTTAGTATGATGCAAGTATGCAAATGGAGTTCGGGTATTTCTTCAGGATTTAAGGCTACTAGCCTACGAACCTCACGACCAATAGTTTCTTTTGAGGAAGCAATCCTGTCAAAAGGTAATGAGGGGTGTTTGCGTGAAAGTTTAGTGATACGGTGGGGCGGGGGGGGGGGGGCATGTGGTTCAACCACAAGAATGGATGAAACCACAAGGTACCTCAGAAGCTGATAGGTGATCAAGCTAGAAGGTATTTATATGAACTTGTGAAGTTTTGGTGTGGTTCAGTAAAGATGGCACTGCTCTGATGGAGGCTAGAGCCGTCATTTCTGTAGTTTCTGATGGCGTTGCTTGTCTTGTCAAAACTTTGTGGGTTTTATTCGTTGTTTAAAGGGTGTTAGAAGCTTCAGGTTGTAGAGCATGATTGACAAGGAAGCATCAGGCATGGGATTCTTGCTGATATTTGAAAAGTGTGGATGTACGTTACTCATGTGATTGAGGATTTGATGTACCAGGCGTGTGGTGGGCTGTTTGGGCTTTGGTTGTTTAGTGTCTAGGAGAATCTCACTTGGAGGAAAGTGGCTGTGGCATTTTTTTTTTTCTTGAACCTGGTATCCTATGACACCGAGTCAGCAAAATCAATGTGAAATTGAGTCAGATTGACGCTGTTGTTACCAGTGAATGCCCTTGGAATTCATCTCAAGTATCTTCTCTGTGTTTCCTTTGGTAAAGTTAAGTCGGGAAATGTTTTTATTCAAAAATACAGGTTTTGAAGTCACTTAGAGGAGGTAGACTTCATTATGTTCTTATTCAAAATTGAATAATGAGTCGAGCTGTTGATACCATTATTAGAGTATGAAGTTGGCAGAGTAATGGAATTAGTTAGGAATTTCTATATTTTTCTTTTTATTATAACTTTTTGTAACAGAAAATAATACAGTGACTGATAAACTGATATAGATAGTCCGTTTACCTGCGCCGGCACATCTGGTTTTATGATTCTAATGCATGGTTTTATCACAAACAGCCTCTCAGTTGGTTTACAGGACCCGTACAACTGACATCCCCCCCCAACCCCGTCAGGGCTGGACCTCTTTTTTTTTTTTTTTTTTTTTGAGAAGATGGGCTGGAGCTCTTAGGAGGCACAGGGTGATGTTGATGTTGATATTGTCATGTTTTAAATTGGAACAAATACAGAAATTGATGCCTTGATGATATGATGAGATCATATATGCTGTTTTACCACAGCATGAATGTCATTTAAATACATTTTGGGACGTTTTGAACTTCCATACCATACTATACCATCAACCAAGTACTTGCATACAGATTGGGTGGGGTTGGCGGGGTGGGGAAGCTCATACAAATAAGTGGCGGACCATTTAGTGACACAATTGATTTGGTCCATTGGAATCCAACTCCTTTTTTGTTTTTCGAACAGATGAGCGAAATTAATTTCTTGCTTGGTGGATAATGCTGGTAAGAATTTACACAACACAAAGTCCCATTGTTCCAAATGAAAAAGTAACAAATATAAATGGGCACTGTCAAGGACTCAAGGTAACAAACAACCCTTTTATAGCCCCTCGTAGTTTACTATTTTCATTTGGAATTTCAACCTATTCAATGTAGCATTATATGATCGAAAATTTGGTTCATGTGTTTCACAGAAGTTAGCTGGGCATTATGTAACATAGTATCCTCATATACCAAGGATTTGTGTTCCCATCTACATGGTCACTACCAGCGCTATCTAACTAGCCAAGTCGTATGATTAAGGAGGTGATGCTTCAAGGATATTGATGACTTAGGTGCTTGATCAATTGAGGCATCTAGAATCGCACCACTGTCTCAGTTGCATGCCGGCTAACATTACAGCCTAGATAAGATGCATCGATGAATTCAAAATTGACAGATGCTGCGTAGCTGTGGTGATGTTCAGGTTGAAATCACCTTCTTTATTTCTCTCAAAACCTATGATTTGGTTCATGTCAGACTGCAAAGTTCCACTAGTTATGGTAAATATCTGATGTACAATATTGATCCTACTCTTAAAGTGAATATGCGAGTTCAAAACTTTAACCCCTGAAATGGCATTACCACTTTACTCAGGGCTTAAAGATAGAAGTCCATGGTGTCTGTATGGAGCAGAGAGAAAGCCTTGCAGAAATCAGGATCTCTCATCTCTTTGGTGATCCAGCCTGTCTAACTGCACTTGTTCCAAGATTTTGACAAATAGTTGCTTTGGGTAAGGTCTGTATGCTCTATTTGATTGGCATCTACTTGTTATATTAAGTAAGCATGCAAAATTTTTACACATAAAAACATGCTCATTTTATCGTCATAGCCTCGTAGGTCGTCTTTTACTCAGAATGACATTATTCATGTTTCAAACTTGAACTTCTGTTTTTAGCCTTACATTAACATCACACCTAATCTGTCATCTCTCTATTCTCTTCAGCCTGTTCTGCGTTAGTTTTTTTTTTATATTGGGGAGGGGGGGGGGGGGTTGGAGGTTGCATTAGTTGGCTACTTCGCTTTACATTTGAATTCAATTGAAACTAATGGCATCAGGAATTCTTGACATGTAGAGGTATGGGGGCATATTGGAACTTCAGCTCCTTGCAGTACCTCTCAAAATTTAAAATGTGTTTTATCCCTTGCCAGAGAACATCCATGTTTCTTGGGCCCTTGGTTACTGTGATGAGCTATTAAGTAAGAAGGAACCTTTAACCATTATTCAATTTTGCTTCACTATGTTCATTGTGTAGGATCTGCTTCATAAATTATTGAATCTCACTCTCTCTCTCTCTACCGCCCCCCCCAAAGAAAAAGAAAATAATCTACCATGGGCAGCAAACTGATGTCCTTTGAATATTTGAATGCCCTGACAATATCCAAGGAGTAGCTTCCCTTAGAGGCATTGACGTGAATTAATCATGGTTGATAAAAAATAAAAGTAATCTTCATTCTTCTAGCCAGCCTGCAATGGAGCCTGCTGGTTTTTGCTGGGCTATTCTTGCATGCTCATGAGAGAGAGGAAGTAAAACAATTGGGCTAATTTATTGTTGAAGGTATTTGTTCAACATATATTAAGTTCTTAATTCGATATTTGTACAATTTGAGCACCACCCTAACAAGTATGAATGACTCATCTTAAATGTCTACTTGATAACATTGCCAGGATACCAGTATACCACAACACTACATCATGTTTACTCATACGCAAATTATCATCTAAGGAAATCGCTTTTTCATTTCAGGTCTGAAGTCTGAACACATCAGATTGTTGTTGTAACCAAATACAATGTGTTTGTCTGCTTGATGATCAGAGCACTGAAGTTATTTTTGGTAAAAGTATACTCCTATGATTCTCAACAAAATCAGCTTGCTCAACGGAACTGAAGTATTTTTCCAAGATCACTGAAGTTATTTTTGGTAAAAGCATACTCCTGTGATTCTTCAGTCTACTGATGACAGAAATTTTCTTCCCTCAAACACTAGAGAGGATATCTGCGTTTGTGTCACTCTGGTGATCCCTGCCACAGGAAATCACCCCAACCGTGAAACCGTTTGCTGGTGATTTTGGTACTCCCATATGACAACTCTTTAACCAACTCATCCAGGTCCCTGGATGAGCTGCCACCGTCTTCCACTGCCTCAAATGCCTTCTCTTTCATCACCTTGGCCCTCCCCTTTTGTGGTATATCTCCACTGAGCGATTCAGAGATGGTCCGAGCCAGCTTATCAGGATCAGGAACTGTATGCTCACCCTCACACAGCAGCACTGCCGATCCCATATCTTCCACCAACAGCCTTGCATTCACAAACTGATCCGCCTCCATCGGCCAGGCCAAAATCATCACCCCAGCCATTAAACTC
Source organism: Tetragonia tetragonoides (assembly GCA_038025085.1). Lineage (NCBI taxonomy): Eukaryota > Viridiplantae > Streptophyta > Magnoliopsida > Caryophyllales > Aizoaceae > Tetragonia > Tetragonia tetragonoides. The sequence goes on along the minus strand of CM076146.1, from coordinate 28,599,988 downwards.
TCCAGCAACGAGTTCCACCCACAATGACTCAGAAACCCTCCTACCGCCCTGTGATTCAGTATCTCAGGCTGTGGCGCCCATCCTCTCATCACCAAACCCTGGTTTGCAATCCGCTGCTCAAACTCATCCAAGACCCGTTCATGATCGACCTCAGCCTGTTTACCGTGGTCTGACTTGACCACCCACACAAACCGAGTCTTGCTCTGCTCCAGACCCAATGCCAGAGCCTCCATTTGCGCTTTTGTCAGGAGTTTCTGACTCCCAAAACAGACATACAAAACAGACCCATCTGGGCATTTATCAAGCCAGTTGAGCACATCACTCCTCTTATCAGAATCCAGGTTAGGTCTTCTCAAGCTCTCGGATCCGCCAATGGGTCTTATTGGCCCCACACTGTATACTCTTCCATGGCCCAAGTTCTTCTTGACATGGTCCAAATAATCCCCTTCTAAGGCGTAGAAAGAATTGAAAACATAACCCCAGCTCTTGGAATTTGCAAGCATACTCTCCTTGACAATCTCCCAATTAAAATCACCCTTCCTATATTTCCTGAATATAGAAGGAAGCTGCTCTGCCCTATAAGAAGGTGATCTGGGCATATCTGGAAGTTCAACCATTTCTAGGGTACTGAGGCTATCAATATCCTGAAACAAATGGGTGAGAAGAGAGGACAGAAATGCCCTTATTGAGAAAAACCCAATTCTAGGAATGTTGAGCTTTTCTGCCCAATGGTGGGTGTACCCAAGGAAGAAATCAGAGAGGATGGCTTGAGGAGGGGAAGGGTGGGACTGAAACCATTGAATAACATCCCCCTCAAGCTTGCTAAGGGAAGCAATCATGGGGGCGTTTCCGGAGTTTCCGATATCCTTTACGTTCTCGACTCCTAGGGGGAGATTAATGTGTGGAGGGAAGGGTAAGACTAAGGTTTGGATGGAATGTGGGTGAGCTAAGAGGAGTTGGTTTAGAGCAGGGAGGTTTTTTGGGGTGACTAAAATGGTGACTTTTAGCCCTTTGATTGCTAATTGGTTAGTAAGGTCTAGGAGGGCCAGCATGTGGCCTTGAGCTGGGTATGGAAATACTAGGATATGGATCGCGGTGGTGCTGGCAGTGGCGGTTGCGATGGACATGGTTGTGACTTGTGAGTTTTGTATGTGGGAGATGAAAGTCTACGCCTAGTTTCAATGGTGAAAGTTCAAAGTGTCACGCACGACTTACTATGTGAAGTTGAAGATATTTTCAGCTGGTGCACCACATTTTCTGGCTTTGAATTGACAGTATCTGCTGCATCTGATGGGGAGTATAGACTACAAACAGAAACTCTTTCTTGGAGGCATTGAGCCATTGGCCCACACCCCACCCACAGAAACGGAGAAACCTCGACTTTTCGAGCATCACTACAAACTCATACTGAGTATTTTGTTTGTTTGGAGTTATGATTGTTTTTTCTTTTTATGAACATTTAAATTAACTATGTAATCAAATGTTTGGGGCGTAAAACCTCCTTACAATCTTTGCCAAAAACATACAGGCAACTAACGCTGGCTTAAAGGCAGTTCAAAGGGTGGGACAGCTGGCCAAGTAATTTAAAGTTGCTCCATACCCAAGGCGAGATTTGAACTCTCGACCTTGGTTAAGGATGAATGAGTCCTACCATTCAACCATACCTCCTTGGTTTAACGTACACTCTGACTCAGTTTAAAGTACATATTTAACTACTGCATCTGCTAGCTCATTCATTTCCCTCCATGCATATATGATCTTAACCTGGTCCATAGTACCTACCAAAGTCCTGCACTCTAAAATTATGATTGTTTTAGCTGTCGTATAGATCCCGTTTACTATTAATGAAAACTGTAAAACAATAATATTGTATGGGCTTTTGAAGAATAATATACCTATGATGATATGATTTTAGAAAGTTTGTTTTGGGTTAGGGATTGATAAGATTAGCATTGAGGAGGTATTATGTACAATAGCTAGGGACTAGAGGTGGCAAACAGATTGATCGGGTCGTGTTTATTTTGTGTTGTTGTCGTGTTAGACATTGACGATTCTTAAAAAACAACAAAGTGTACAAGCAGTTAAAAACACTAAAACGTGAACATAGTATAAAACTTGTATAGACTTAGTCCATGGTGGAGAGACTAGTTAAAAAATTTGGGGGCCAAATCGCAAATAACTGAAAGTTTAAGAGACACATAATTTTGATAAAAAGTACTGTAAATACTACACCTACCGGGGGTCTAGGACTAGGGGCCATCCTCCGCTCTCCCCCCGAGTCTCAGTCTCTCAATCATATGCGAACATGGCACCGGGTAAATCAATCTCTCTCATCCCCATTCATCTTCTCTCTCCTCGATCTTTCTCTATCACTTTCCTCGTCGAAACTTTAGATCCCGCTTGCCGGAGAAGGCGTCTCAGTTGAAACACCGTGTTGATAAGGTGATTCAATTCTAGGTTTTTGTGGTTATATGAGTTTTATCATTTTCTGCTTGTTTGATTTTGCTGGTTTTGTTTGAAGATTTGACCATTTGATATTGGTAATTGGACTCCTTGAAGATGTAATTTTTTTGGTTTCAATGCCGATTGATGATGGGCTGAAATTGGATATCAAATACCGAATTTCTAATGTTTGGGATTTCATTTGTTCTTGATTTAGGTTATATTACTTTCTGCTTGTTTGATTTTGCTGGTTCTTGTTGAAGATTTGATCATTTGATAGATTTTTGTTATTATTTTTTGTTTTTGTTTTGTTTTTTGTTTTTATTTTTAATGCGATTGATGTTGGGCTGAAATTGAATTTCAATTTCTGAATTTCCTAATCTTTGGATTTCATTTGTTCTTGGTTAAGTCAACTATGTGCCAATTTCTTAATGATAGGTATTCTGGAGTGGCTCCGTGTGAAAAGATGGGATGGCTCCATGTGAAAAGAGGGGGTGGCTGCCGTGTGAAAAGATGGGGTGGCTCAATTTTGGATGATGTTTGAAGCGTTGCTTTATAGACGGAGTTTTTGAGCTTCATTTTCCAGTAAGTTTTAAATTTCTGAAAATAATCTGTTTGTACTTTATAGTAGTAGAATAACTTTGAGTTAAAGTTCAATATTATGGAAACTTGATGATCTAAGTAAATTTAGGTAAATTCTGGTTGATTTGTTGCTCGATTCTCCAGTAAGCAGCAAAAGTCTGGAAACAATCTGTTTATAGTAGAATTTTGAGTTCAGGTTTGAATTTTTTTTATTTATTTTTATTTATTTTTTTTATATATATATAAATTGATGATGATTTGCTTAGTTTTGGTTGTTGAATTCTGGTTGGGTTTCTGTTTTATGATCCTTTGATTTCACAATTTATGATGTTCTTGATCTTTGAGAAGTTGAAACTTGATCAATTCATTGTATGGTTATGTTGAGCCTGCTTGAATTCGATGTATGATTGAAGGGAACTGTCAGGTAAAAGGACTGCCATTGTATAATCTTTAGCTAAAAATATGTTTATGAAATTGTGGTTGTGGACTATGTTAGAGTGTGGCACTCTTGTTATCTGGATTGAAAATGTGCATAGAAACGTATTTGCTGGTTTGTGACAAATGGTTAAGTTATTGTCAATTGCTTTTGGGTGTGTTGCCCTAATTTTATGAGCATTTGCTTTGTGCAAGCCTATTAGCTCAATGGTAGAGCATTGTGCTATTTTTGCACGAAAAGATGTGGGTTCAAGTCCCACATAGGCTTAAAAACATAACTGTGTAAATAGAGTCACCCTCAAACTTATATCAGAGCCACACCCGAACTTATATTAGATCCACCCCAAGTGTTAAAAAGAGTCACCCCTAATGTTAAGCCACCCCTAATCTTATATTCAATCACATTTTACCCTACCTAGGGGGGAGCCTCTTTGGAGGCACTGGGGTAATGTTATTTTACGTGGTTTGTATCACATCAGTTATGCAGTAGGAACCGTCGTCAACACTAACGGTCCTTAAACACAAATGAAGTTCCCCCCCTTCCCCCAGACACGCTCAATTTTATATAGTCACCCCAAGTTTAAAAAGAGTCACCACCGATCTTGTATTAGGGCCACCCTGACCATATATTAGAGCCACCCCAAGTCTTATATCAGAGGCCCCAAAAATTTTATATTTAATTCACCCCGTTCTTATATCACCCACCAATTTTCATATCAGACTATCAGAGCTCCACCTCATCCATTCATGAAATAAAGTCACCTAGTAATTCGTAAAAGTTATACAGAAGTTCCATTGAAGTCACACATCACAACCTATACGTCATGAAAGTGCAAAAGTACGAAATGTGATCTAATAACCTATGTAGGATTCGAACCTATACCATTGTGCGAGTGCACATTGCTCTACCAATTGAGCTAATAGGCTTCAAAACGGAAAGAAAACAAGCACTCCTGTTAATTTGGTCGAATGTCAACTACTCAACTCTAATGAATAAGTAAAACACTCTGGATTTTGTTTAATCTACAGGCCATTATCTATTGTTGTAGGCAATCTGCAACCCACACTCCAATGTCACAAGAAGACGTTCAACATGTTCAAGGCTTAATAGGCTTACTGCCACTAGCCTTGGCTACAGGGATCACAACCTAGTTTGTCATACAAGTGAGTTTCTGAAATTATTTTCAGCTCTGAATAAGCTTCTATAGACAACGAAAATGCACCCTACACCAAGTATAAAACCTGTAGATAAAGAAGATGAGGCAACCCTACAGCTATGATCTCCTCCAGAATCTTTAAGTTGGTTTTCTTTCATTTCAGGGACAAGAGAAGACAACACCAACGAATGCTCAATGAAAGTTCGAATTTTCAGAAGAAAATGTACAACATGATGGCTTTCTTATTCATCAGCTCTTGCTATCCTACTCAATCGACACATTTAAGTATTCTCCATCATTTTCTCGATTTTTGACCAAATTATTCTCTTGTAAACAACCATGTTGACATTGGAGTCACCCTTGCAGTCCATTGTAACAATGCTGAATTTATCTTGCAATAAGATTTGAACTACACTAATGTATAATCAAATACCACTCTCTCAGCCAATAAAGCACCAATATCGCCAACTACACTGAATTGAAAAGCTAATAGCATTTTCCATCTTATCTTACACTATTGCTGAAATTTTCATTATATATAAATCAAATACTCTGATACCACCCTCTCAAGTCTCAATTATTAAAGCATCAACGATATGAAATTCAGTGGACTGCATATGTTCTGATAAAGATTTTGATGTGTTTTAAGCAGTGATGTGCAAGTCTTGTCATGGGTTTGAAACATAAAAAATAGGGTGGTTCAGAGTCCCTCACATGGGTGGCTTTAGATTGACTCAGGGGGTGGCTCCTTATAGTAATTGGTGTGGCTCAATTGAATATTTGGGATGGCTGAAAAGTGTAACAAGGGGTGGTCTATAATATTAGGACATGAGTAAAACAGAGAGTGTGTTTTTTGAGTTCAAAGGATTGTTTATGGTTTATGTACTAAGTACCTAGAGCCATCCTTCAATTTTTTCTGAAGCCGCCCCCTACTTTACTTGGAGTCACCCATCTACTTCACCTGGAGTCAACCCCCTTATTGCACCTAGAGCCACACCGTACTGCACCTAGAGCCACCCCCTACTGGAGTCTGGAGCCACCCCCTACTGGAGTTTGGAGCCACCCCCTATATAACCTTGAGCCACCCCCCTATTTTACCCAGAGCCATCCTAAGTAGACACTAAAATTTAACATTGAGCCACTCCCCTAATTAACTAGAGCCACCCCATTACTCATCTTGAGCCACCCAACTTTACAAATTAACTCACCCTCCCTCAAATGCAGAATATAACTATTCTATACTCGTAGAGCGAGGGGGATATCGGGATACAAAAATGTACCGAAATCTTGTCGGCTTGGTGGTGGAGATCGGAAACAAGACTTTCTTGTATACATCAAACATTTCCTCAATGGTTTTTGTAGTGAAACCTTCAAGAAGTCCAGAACCCGCTAACATTGCAAAGAAAAAGCGTGAGTCACCTCTTGAATAGACAGATACGAACAATACTATTATAAGAAAGAATACAATATATAAATGATGAGTAGAGTTCACATTCGACGAAAATAATAAAATGGGAAAGGGGGGTGCCTAGCATTGAAATCAGCGGTGGCTCTATATGAGGCATGAGGTGGCTACCAGTAATATCAAGGGGTGGCTCCATGTGGGTATGGGGGGTGACTCCATAAAAAACACCTACAGACTTAGGAGTGGTTCTATACTATACAGTATTCAATACTACATTCCTACCCATCAAATCTAATTCTACCTAAACTAGAAACATAGACTTTCAGAGTCGAAACACTTCTAGTCTCCTCAGCATTCAAATTAAGACATATAGATAATATATAGATAATATAATTGACCTAAATTACAGTTGAGAAAAACAATCACCATTTACTAGTACACTACCTAGATTTATGTACAAAAAAAATACCACCTCAATCTTCTAACGTCTCTTTGATACTATGTAATCAGACATCTTAGGCACATGGAAAAGTATTAAGAAGCAATAGGTGGCTACAATGATATCAAGGGGTGCAACTTAGAAGATGACTTGATTATCTCATGACACTCATGTACGAAAGATAGAAATACTGCAATCACATAGATTATTTGCCTACTAGCCTCGTCCATAGACCTATAAATCCAATAGTTTGCTCCATATCTTAGTATAAGAATCGCACGAGAAGCTGTGTCAATAAGATGGATGGAATGCACCTTGTCATGAGCATCCGGCAGTGTGCTACAGGATTTTGGTGCTGTTGGTCAATTATCTCATGTTGTTGTCCATTCTGAAGGTACCTCTGTCCTGAATTAGTAGTCATTTCACTACTACAAATATGGTATTAAAGTTCAACATTATTTCTTTGATCTTACAATGGATGATATCAGGGGTGGCTGTATATGAAGCAAGAGGTGGCTATCAGTGATATCAGAGGGTGGCTCCATGTGGTGAAGGGGGTGGCTCCAAAAAAAACACCTACAGACTCTAATGTCTTTCCAGAGGACATGAAACTATAGTACCTTCAAGCACCATTCACCAAAACACAAAGGACATGGAGCATTGTAGTTTGAAATCAATATGAGCCACCCCTTGAGTTGTATACATCAAAATCATAAACCAATATCAAGCACAAAATTGGATTTATTATAATCAATATTATTCATTATATGATATCAAAAATCAACTAGCTAGAAGCAAATCCACCCATAGACCCTAAATCATACTAGAGCCACCCCAAACCCTAAATCGACACAAATTTGTGATATTTCATTCATTCGCAATTCAATAGATTCAATGTTAATATATATTATGAAAATAATCGAAAGGCAAATTAGAAATTTTAAATCGAAAATCAAAGCAAATCCAAAATTACCATTAAAATCGAACAATGCCACATTAACAAAGTTGTTGCCAATGATTATTGCATCTTCTCCATCTTCAATCGTTTCTGCATCTTCAATTGATTCTACATCTTCAAATTGTTCTGCATTTTCAAATTGTTCTTCAGCTTCAATGGCATTGTTTCCATCTTCAGCCATTTTCAATGGCGTTTTTGCGGGGAAGAGAGCAAGAAAAAGAAGCGTTCTGTTTTGCAAATTAAAGTAGGAAGAATAATAAAGGGAGAGGAGGTTAAAAAAAAAATCAATTTCGACCTCCAACTTTTCAGTAATCACGCACGCGTCCCTAAATTAATTGCAACTTAGTCCTTGGTCTATGGTGGACTAAGTCCATCCAAGACAGGCTGTAGTATTATAAGGAAAACTACAAGTCAAACAAGAAACCCACAACGGATTACAACTTTTACAAGCGGTTAAAAATAGGAACGCGTACATGGAATAAAGCCCGGCTCCCTTTCAGGCTTTCATCAATTGGGGATAAAAATTGTAGGCCAACAAATACAAAAACAAATAGATTGTATAGACTCTTGTTAAGAGGTCTCTGAACATATTCTTTGCTTAAGGTACGTAGTGGTAAAACAAAACCCAAAAATTACAAACAACGACAAAATTAATATATATTGAACCTATATTGAGCGTTTATTATTGAACACATGATTCATCTCATGCATCCTTATATATATATATATATATATATATATATATATATATATATATATATATATATATATATATATATATATATATATATATAAGATGATACATTTTCTGATCTTCAGTTGTTCTTTGGTGGATGATGTACGGGTCTACCGTAATCAGTATAAGCTACAAATGCATCTTGATCACGCTGTCTTGGTAAAACCCTTCTGAGACGTCGTATACGGTCGTTGTTCCTCGAAGATTTTGATGCAACAGATTCGCATGTTTTAGAGAATTTGTTGTTGTCATCAGTTAGTTTCTTAGTACTGATTTCTTCTAGTTTCTGGCTTGCTTGCTTCAATGTTGATTTGCTGCTATCAGTCATCAGCCTTTCATCTTGTTTGTTTTGCTTTGTTGTATTGAAGCTAGTTAGCATTTTGGGTACCTGGACGAAAGTTTGTAAAAACAAGGCATATATATAACGGTGAAAAAGATTTCTGGACTCATTATATCTACTAAGCTAGTTCGTTATATTCCCGTGCGATGCACGAACGTTTTATAAAAATGTACTAGAAAGATAGACACAAAGCGCACTACATCATGTGGTGATTTTTGTTACACCAATTCAGGGAGGTTCATCGCTCCAAATCAGGACCAGTCATGACCGGTCTTCGAAATTATAAGCATGATCATTTATGTACCTTCTGTCCTTCTCCCATTATTTTGTCTAACCGGTCCGGCATGGACAGAGCCGCAGACCAGTCTGGAACCCAATTTTGCCAATCATCAAGTCAGACCGAAAGAGTTTGGCCCGATTGGAAATCCCGTTTGGGCCGGTTAGTGAATAACTCTAATCACTATAGTGTAAATTGGGTATGACCAACTCAACACTTGATAATTTTCTAGGAGCTGAGTATATATTTGGGACACAATGTGGGAAATTATAAGATTGATTATTTCAGCATAGATTTTAATTAATAGATAAGACTTTTAATGAATGGAACAAGCGTTAGTGTCTTATGGATACTTTCATGTGTACCCAACCAAATAACTTTTTTAAGAGTGTATATCTGGAAAAGGTTGTACATAAGGTTCTTGAGATCATACCTTCACATGAGAATGGAAAATAAGGCCCTTCCTTGATGCATATCCATCTAAAACGACCAAAATTTTAGCAGAATTTAGGGCCAAATATATCGACAATAATTATACTTTGGCAACAATATAACAAGAAAATAAAACTAAAAGTTAAAGAATACAATAACGATATTCCTAAAATCTTGTTAATTTAAGCCTCAACCCCCATGATAAAAAAAAAAAAGCCTCACCCCTCTTCTTTACATAACAATTCAAGCTATCTATCGACTATGTTTGGCACAACTAGTTGTTTTATTAGCTAAAATGTTAGAATATAGTAAAAAATGGTAGAAATAGCTAAAATTCTTATGAAAAGATAACAAAGTAGCTATCGACTATGTTTGGCACAACTAGTTGTTTTCCTATATGTGTATTGAAAGTTTGCATAAGTAGCTTTTAGATTTTAGTTGTACTTGAAGTTGAAATTTGAAAATAATCTGATGAAGTGTATGGTAGCTGAGAGTAAAAATCGTACATACTTAAGGTATTCTCTATAGAAGTCAGTCTTATTTTTTTCTGGAAAAAGCCATTAGAAATATTCTGAAAGTCACCACCAAGTTCATATATTTATTTGTGTGAAAACTTGAAAATTATAATATATAGTAAAAATATTAACCAAAGATGCCTAAATATCCAAATTAAATTACAATGTCTATTCCTTAGCCTTTCTTCTTCTTTCAAAAAGAAAAAAAAAAGAGTACTTTAATTTTTGTTGAACATGTAAATGCTTTTGAAGCGTACCGAAACATATCAATCTAGGTAGTTTATGCATGGAAAAGGAAAGGAGCATACTTTCTAAGACTGTATTTGCTTGTGCAGAAAATATTTTCTGACAAAAAGTTTTATGTTTAAGTTTTCTTTTCTATCCAACCAAACACATCATAAAGTGAATTAAGAATTCCCAACTATATAATAAATCATGTCATAAAATTAGAAAGAGACGTTTCTCTAAGATATTGTTAAACATAACAAAACATTCCCTTCAATCGAAGCGCGTTCGCTAAAGCCCGAGGCCTTGAGTGTTGAGTACCTTGAAGAAGAGACTCGAAGGCAAGAAGCACTTTGTGGCGTAAAACGCCAACGAGAAGAGATTTATATTCGCTGGGCTTCGCCACCAGCAGGATGGGTTAAACTTAATACTGATGGGGCGGCTAAGGGCAACCCAGGGCTAGCAGGTGGTGGAGGAATATTTCGGGCGGATACAGCTACAGGGGCCTATATTCGTGCATATACGGCTAAAATGGGTGTTGGTACTTCGTTGATGGCGGAACTAACGGCCATCCTCCATGGCCTACGCATAGCCAAAAGACTTCAGATCGATAAGTTGCTGGTTGAGACGGACTCGAAGCTAGCACTTGACATGATTATAGCACCTACGCCTAATTTTAGCCCTTATTATTATTTCATCTTGGAGGAGTGCAAGAATTTATTCGGTAACACTAGCTGGGTGTTTCGCATTTCAACATGCTTTCCGGGAGGCGAATGCGGCTGCGAATTGGCTAGCTAACTATAGCTTGGTTATCACTGAAAACTTTAAAGAGTTTGAGGCTCCTATTATATTCCTAGTATGATGCATGTACTCTTCGAGGACTTCGTCAGGGTTGCGAAGTCTAGGATGGTTTAGTTTTAATTCTTTTGTTTTGCTTTCCTTTGGGCTTATGCCTTCCATGTAACCAAAAAAATAAAAAACATAACAAAATATTTAAAATACAATTTTTTAAATTTTCTCGATAATAAAGTAGGCATTCTCTTATAATATCAATGAAACTAAATCACTTTCAATATAGAAGTTTACAAAGAAGGCTTAAAGCATTCTACCGACAACCTATAAGACATCATTCAACAATAATAATGTATCCCCCTTCTAAGAGCACAGTTGATATATTGTTGCAATTATGTGCTAGGGAGAGGCAAGAGATGTACATTATAAACGCCTACAAAACACTACAAAATTAATGAACGATATGAGATTGAGTTTAATTACGTACCATGGTGAGCTAGTGGACTTAAGGGCCTTGCAGCTGATGCAGTAGAGATGATCAAGAAGAAGAAGCAAAGTAGTAGTAACAGCAAACAGGGAGACCAAACATGCACCATTTTTGTCTTGCACTTGCAGAGAATAATCAAGGGCATGTTTGTTTTTTCAATCACCAACACAAAAGAAATTCAAGTGTGGCAGCAGAGGATTTTATAGATAGCCAAAAATTGTCAAGAGTGGCTTCAAATTAAAAAGTGAAAATGATTTGTCTTACCGAAGTCAAACTCAAAGCTAGGAACTAGGGCCTTCAAACTTATTATAATTTGCTTTTTCACGTTTTTCTATTACATTCATACTCATACTATTATTTATTCACACTCCGAGGTGGGTCTAATTTACTATGTTCTTGTTAAAATATATTTAGAAGTTATCAAATCACGATGCTTCTGTCATAACTCATACTTAATTCGTTTTACCAAGATGTTTACACTTTATTTTTTATGGTCAAAATTCACAAACTTTGACCATAAATTAGTGAAAAAATACAAAGATTTATAATGTAAAAATGCTATTGTTAGATTCATTTTAAAGAATACTTTTGAAAAATTATAATTTTATAATTTATATATGTAAATAATCACAATTATTTACGGTGAAAGTGGTGCATTGGTGACCGTGAAAAACAAATGTAAACATCTTCAAAAAACGCAGGTAGTACTAGTACTATATTGTCAATTATTTATTTATTTATTTCAGATAGTATTAATTATTAACACTGTTATAGTTAGAGTTGTTAAGTAGGTTATGTTGAGTCGTGTCGTGTTTAGTTTCATATCGATTTCGTGTCAATCTCAAAAAACATAATTGTGATTTGAAATTGAAGATAATCACACTTCAAGACAATTTGGTGTAATTCTGTCTGATTCGGGTCAGTCGTGTTCGTGTTTCTCTAAATGACTTCTGGTCGTGTTCGAGTTTGTCTCACTAACTTACGATTGTATTTATGTCGTGTTGTGTTAGACATTGACAACTCAAATCATATTGATAACAATTTTCACAAATTGTCCTACCATAACGACATTCAGTTAGACAATGGATACTTTTTAGTGAAACAAGGGTCACAACTTATAATAAGTACCCTTACATTTTCTAAATAGTGACGCCCATTTTACTGTGAATTATTCTCACACAAAACTTGTACTTTTGCTCGATCTTTTGGTGCTAATTATTTTTTACTTGAATGGTGATTATTGATTAACCATATAATGTGTAGTTTTTCTAATTATTCTTATCCTACTCTTGCATTAGACTATTTCAAGACAACAATTAGGTGAAAATAATTATTAAATAAGTGAGACATTTTTATTTGGATTATAGGTGGTCAGGTTAGATATTTGAGGTAGGACTAATCCTATTCGCATCCGAACGATCTACTGAGAGCTAAAGTGCTCTTTGCAAACAATGTTTTCATTTTCAAAATTCAAATCCTCAATTTTGGTTAAGGGATGATGAGATTGCAGAACCATTTACACCAACCCCTTTGCTGGTATTATATAAGTGAGAAGTTAAAAAACAAGTTTATGGAAAAGTTGAAAATATAGTTGCATGAAGCTTCGAGTCATGCCATGTGTAGAAAGACCAATTACCAAAACAAAGAAAATCACGAGGCTTAAAATTTGACCATATAGAGAATTTTGATGGATTCTATGCACATAGGAATATAAGAAAGGTAAAAGTTAACGAATTGGGAAGTGTAGTTTTACTAATTACTAACAGCAGTGAACGTACCACTCTAGTAAGCTAGTTATAGTAGTATAGTCGTCTAGTATACTCTTAGCTACATTATTGTTGGGGGTTACAAAAACAAAAAACAGTGTTAGAAAATTAGGTGTTTAAGAGTACATAACTTAAAACGAAAGGAATTGGTGCTTTGCGCTTGTCTGCCGTCATGCACTCAACGAGGAGAAAAGCTTGATTCATCTGGGTTTGCCAAGGTTGGACACAGGCATAATGATAAGCTATTTAATTAAAAATCAGTTCATTGATCTTACAGTTAGTAATTTCATATAAGTATATGATATTTATGTCTTATTAATAAAAAAGGACAAAGCAAAACAAAAATAATGCAACACCATATATGCAAATAAAAAGCTATTTTTCTCTCGATTTTTTGCTCGATTTTAAGTTTCGGAATACAATAAAAAAAAATTGTAAAAGTTGGTCATTTGGTATAATATGTTGTAACTAAAACTGTGTGTACCCTAAAAAAAAATAAAATAAAATTGTGTGAGTCTTTGTTTATTTGATCATAATTATCAAAGTGATAATTAAAGAAAACCTATACGACAAGTTGGTATTTTAAAATGATATAAAATTTGGGTATTAGAACCAAAAACAAGTATTAATTTTTTTCGTATTTTGTTCATTGAACGACTACTAAGAATAACTATTACTATATGAGTAGAGCTGATAAAACATAGGCTTGGGCCCGATGCTGACCATGCCTGACATGATTTTTAAGCCCAGAAACAGGGTAAAGTAAGCGAGTTTGAGTCGGGTATTTAAAAATTTACACTGTAATCTTGTCCATACCCACCCATTCTCAGGGCCGGATGGACAGGGGCATGGGCCAGCAGCGTTAGCTCTATATTTGAGAATGGTGTTTGTTCTTCATGCTTTGAATCTCTAATTATGTACACTCTTGAGGCACAAACTCTCATGGGATATGTGTAAAAGGTAGCTTAGCTAGAACACGAACTGAGTTCTTTGGAAGTAGAAGTAGAAGATTTCGGTGGATGTCTCCTTTGAAACTGGTGTGAAAGTGAAACGGTCTAATTTCAATTTGCCATGTTACCGAAAAACCGTTAGCCACATAACATGGCATGCACCAATATTTGTCAAAGTGTCAAGGCAGCAATTCAAAACTAGGAAGTTGTGCCTGGTCCACGACGGTGAATGGCATCGGTACACCACAAGCATGGTCGACTACCCTTGTCATAAAATTGGAGAGCAAAAGTACAACTAATGTGGAGAACCATGGGTCTTGGACTTGAACTTGCTGCTTAATTTGCTAGTGATAAATGAATCAAAGTAAGTGATACACATACACATCATTACCTGCCATTAGTGCCATGGAAGGTCGGATTTGTTGTAGGGATTAAAGATCCCATTTTTTGTAACGCAGCCACATAATAATGGAGAGATAGTAAAAAAGAAAAAAAGAATTGAAATTGAAATGAAAAAATGAATAATCTTCTAATAAGTACATTTATAACCTGACAAAAATAAAGTAAAATAAAATAAAATAAATAAAGTTTTAAATTTTGCTAGCTCGTGGATAATGGGTCCTTCCTAAAACTGATTGATTATATATTGGCAATAGGATAAATAATCCACTTGCATTATATATTGATGTTTCCACCTCAATTCTTTTGATGTGAAACAGTAGCTCTGATACCATGTGCTGGAACCAACTGATCAACAAAAAGTGTAACTTGATGGTCGTTGTAGGCCCAACCAATATTATTCTCCTTGATATGCCTCCTTACACGAATGCTCATTGGCTTATATAGATGATGCACGGGCACTCCTCATGTGCTTCAATGATCCACATAGATAATGGGGGCTCCCAGTCCCAGGGTTCGAACAAAGGACCTATTGATCATTTGGCTCTATTACCATGTGTTGGAACCAACTCCATCAAAAACTTAACTTGACGGTTGTAGGCCCAACCAATATTATATTTCGAAAAATTATAATGTATTTTTCCATAATTTGTGGTTTTTTTTTTTTTTTTTTTTTTTTTTTTTTTTTTTTTTTTGCATCTGATATCGACAATTTTCATCTTTTCAGCCCTAATTGGGTTGGCTAACTGGGATTTGCAATTCCTAATTACATTAACCCTTTTCTTTATCCTAGGAGGTAGAAGTAGAAGTAGAAGTAGCAGAGGCCTCTCCATGCATGATGCATTATGTTTTGTTCCAATTCTTACAGATATTCTCGTTACTAGCTAGTTGAAATCAGTTTGTATCTTATAAGGAAAAAATCAAGTGACCTTAAAGTTGTTGATAACAAAGTTAGTGACTTGGTTACTTCCTCCATGCACATATATATGAGGTAGGAATTCTTTATATTATGAGGTAGCAGGAGTATGTTTTTATTATCTCTGCAAAAGAACACAAGTCATGATCATAAGGTATAAAAGCTCATATAAGGTGCCCTCAAGGTAACTAGGTAAGGCGCCTCATACAAGTATGATGTCATAATGCCGTTATGCTTAATTATAGAGATAGCCTCATCGTCTTGAGGCTGCCTCATAAGAGAGGGGATTTTTGAAATTAGAATTTGGGCACAATTTTACGGAAACCTTGTGCCAAGTAAAGATAGATTCATATTCATTGATATAATCAAAGGAAGGTGGTGTACTGAAATTTGAAAGACCTCCTGCCAAATCGCTGCACATGACATTACTCTATGTACACTGAAACAAAGAGAACTACTCTTCGTTAAGAATAAAAAAGAGGCTTTATAAGACATGTCTAGTGCCAGAAGTTCTCCAATTAGTCCAACTAGCTAGTGTGCATGTCCTTGCAATGTATGAGATGTTTCAACTTTTTTTTTTTTTTTTTTTTAAAATTTAATATTTTCCGATGGGTTGGCCTTGCTTCTAACTTTGTTGTAATAAATTTATTTTTCTTTTTTGGTGCTATTTTTGTGATTAACTGGTAAATAAAACTAAAACAACACCAAGGCGGGATTTGGAGAGGTTCATCCACAACATGACTCTTAATTTGTTTAGGGCAAATATTAAAATGTTGGGGGAAGGAATGCCCTCAAGTAGGGATGTTCATAATCGGATATCCGAAATTTCGGATATCTGATTTTCGGATATATCCGATATTTCGGATAGTGAATTTTGATATCGGAACCCGCATCCGAAATTTAGGATTCGGATATCCGATATCCGAAAAAGTTAAATTTTTTCTATTTTAATTGACTTTAATTTGGTTATTTTTCGGATATTTCGGATATCTGAATCGGAAAGTATCCGAAATTTATTCGTAAAATCCAAAAAAATTGGATATTTTTCGGATATTTCGGATACGGATATCAGAAATAACGACTTTTTCGGATATTTTAAATATCCGAAATTTTCAAAGTTGATATCCGAATCCGTATGCAAAATTCCGGACATCCGCTTTTCGGATATCCGAAAACTCGGATATCCGTTTTTTCGGATATTTTCGAATCGGATATTCGGATTTTTAGATCGGATGCTCGGATACAGATTCTTTTGAACACCCCTACCCTCAAGTAATGGTAATAGTCATCCACTGGTCGTGTGTTAGCCTTTGACAAAAAAAAAAAAAGTCATTAATTGGCTTGTGGTGTCTCTATAAAAGATAGAGGTATCTACTCCTAAATGAGATTATTTGTTGCATTATTTTTCTACTTATTATGATTAGTCATACTTTAGATATTGATCTATATTTGAACGAGTGCTTAGGAAACGATTGTTAGCCTTTTAGTAACAAACTTGAGAATACTTTGTGATAAAGTTCTTCTACAAAATATTATCATAGTAGACAATGGATCGAAATAAATTAAGTACAATAAAAACTTATTGAAACAAAATCTGGATGGCCCATGTCTCATGTCCCAGCGCCCAACGAGCGTCGTGTCTTATGCCAACGCCCCTACCCCATGTCCAAAGTTCCATATCCAATGGGTGAAATCGGAGTTCGGGGACACGAATGACTGTCCTGTGGCACCGGACGTCCTCTAGGTTAACGATAGAGCCCCCGAAAAAGTTTGGCAAAAACGGAAATCGGGCCCCAGATGGCCGAAAATTAAAGGCTATAGTCAACCTTTTTGCGCTTCCGAGAGGCCCCAAGAAGGTGAATATTTTCGCCCCACGTCGCACAAGACACCCTTTGAGAGCACATTTAAGAGGGCCCCAGGGTCCGTCATCGAGTCCCTGATAGACTTGTAAGGGCGTTTTTACGGGACACCAGAGTAAGGGGCTAAGGGCCGGAACACAGAAGACATGGGTGATATCGAAGTTTGGCGATCCGGATGACACTTCCGGACATCGAGGTTCCTCAAGGTTCATGATAGACTCCTCGGAGAAGTTTGGGCAAAAATGAAACCCGGGACCCTGGAAGCCGAAAACAAAAGGTGAATATTTTCGCACCACATCCACGGGACACAATTAGGGAACAAAAGAGGCCCCCAAGGTCCGTTATCGTGTCCTCGATAAGCTTGTAAGGGAGTTTTTACGGGACACCAATGTAATAGCCGAACACTGAAGGCATGGGTGATATCGAAGTTTGGGGATCTGGATGACCCTCCTGGAGCACCAAGGATCCTCTAGTGTTATGACAAACCCCACAGCAAAAGTTGGCAAAAAAATGACACTCAGGCCCCCGGAAGCCGAAAACAAAGGCTATAATCCACATTTTTTGGGCTTCAAAGAGGCCCCGGAACGAAGGTGGATATTTTCGCACCACATCGCACAGAACACTGCTAGGGGATATGTGAGGCACTCGAGGTCGCTCATCCGGTCCTTGATAGGTTTGGAAGGGCGTTTTACGACACAATTGGTGTAAGCGTTGGAACACAAAAGGCATGGGTGATATCAAAGTTTGGGCATCCGCATGACCATTCCGGGGAACTGAGGGTACTCTAGGGTCATGATAGACCCCCCGGAGAAGTTTGGGTAAATATGACACCCGGGGCCCCGGAAGCCGAAAATAAAGGCTATAATCCTTGTTTTTGGGCTTTCGGGAGGCCCAGGACGAAGGTGGATATTTTCGCACCACATCGCACGGGACACCATTACGGAACATAAGAGGCCCCCGAGGTCCGTTTTCGGGTCCTCGATAGGCTGGTAAGAGTGTTTTTGCTGTACACCAATGTAAGAGCTGAAACACCGAAGGCATTGGCGATATCAAATTTCGGGGATCCGGATGCCCCTCCTGGGGCACCAAGGATCCTTTAGTGTTATGATAAACCCCCCAGAGAAGTTTGGGAAAAAATGACACACAGGCCCCCGGAACCGAAAACGAAGCCTATAATCCACGTTTTTTAGGATTCCGGGAGGCCCTGGAACGAAGGTGGATATTTTCGCACCACATCGCACGGAACTTCCATAGGGGACATGTGAGCCCCTCGGGGTCGCTTATCCGCTCTCTGATAGGCTTGGAAGGGTGTTTTACAGCACAATTCGAGAAGAGTCGGAACACAAAAGGCATGGGTGACAACAAAGTTTGGGGATCCACCTGACCCTCCCGGGGGCACCGAGGGTCCTCTAGGTTCATGATAGACCCGATGGGGAAGTTTGGGTAAAAATGACATCGAGACCCCGGAGCCGAAAACGAAGGCTATAATCCACCATTTTTGGGCTTCCGGGAGGCCCCAGAACGAAGGTGGATAATTTTGCACAACATCGCACGGGACACCATTAGGGAACATAAGAGGCCCCTGAGGTCCGTTATCGGGTCCGCGATAGGCTTGTAAGGGCTTTTTTACGAGACACCAATGTAAGAGCCGGAACATCGAAGCCTTGGGTGATATCGAAGTTCGGGGATCCAAATGACCCTCCGGGGCACCGAGGATCCTCTAGTGTTATGATCCAAAACGAAGTTTATAATCCACGTTTTTTGGGCTTCCGGGAGGCTTCGGAATAAAGGTGGATATTTTCGCACCACATCGCACGGAACACCCCTAGGGGAGATGAAAGGCCCTCGTGGTCGCTTATCCGGTCCCTGATAAGCTTGGAATGGTGTTTTACGACACAATTGGTGTAAGAGTCGGAACATAAAAGGCATAGGTGATTTCAAACTTTGGGGATTCGGATGTCCCTCCGGGGCATTGAGGGTACTCTAGGGTCATGATAGAGCTCCCGGAGAACTTTGGGCAAAAATGACACCAGGCCCCGGAAATCCGAAAACGAAGGCTATAATGCACATTTTTTTGGGCTTCCAAGAGGCCGCAGAACGAAGTTATAAATTTTTGCACCACACACAAAACACCCCTAGGGGACATGGGAGGCCGTTGGGGTCGCTTATTTGCTCTCTGATGGGATTGCATGGGCGATTTATGGCAAAACTGGTGTAAGAGTCGGAACACAAAAGGCATGTGTGATATCAAAGTGTTGGGATCTGCATGACCCTCCCTGGACACCGAGGGTATTTTGGAGTCATGATAGGGCCCCCGGAGATGTTTGGGGAAAACTGACACCCAGGACCTCGGAGCAGATAACGAAGGTTATAGACCACGTTTTTTGGGCTTCCGGAAGGCCCCGAAGTGAAAGTAGATGCTTTCGCACCATATCATACACGAGACACCATTAGGGAACATAAGAGGACCCCGAGGTTCGTTATCGGGTCCTCGGTAGGCTTGTAAGGGCGTTTTTACGCGACACCAATGTAAGAGCCAGAACACCGAAGGCAAGTGTGATATCGAAGTTCGGGGATCCGGATGACCATACGGGGCATCGAGGATTATCTAGGGTTATGATAAACCGCCCGGAGAAGTTTGGAAAAAAATGTCACTCGGGCCCCTGAAAGCTGAAAACGAAGGCTATAATCAACGTTTTTTGCGCTTCCGGAAAGCCGCGAAACGAAGGTGGATATTTTCGCATCACATCGCACATAACAGCCCTAGAGGACATGGTAGGCCCTCGGGGTCGCTTATCGGGTCTCTGATAGGCTTGGAAGGGCGTTTTACGGAACAACTGGTGTAAAACTCGGAACTCAAGTGGCATGGGTGATATCAAAGTTTGGGGATCTGCATGACCCTCTCGGGGGCACCGAGGGTCCTCTAGGGTCATTATAGACCCCCAGAGAGGTTTGTGAAAAATTGGCTCCTGAGCAAAGCCGAAAACGAAGGCTATAATCCACGTTTTTTGGGCTTTCGGGAGGCCCCGAAACGAAGGTGGATAATTTCGCACAACATTACATAGGACACCATTAAGGAAAATAAGAGGCCCCCGAGGTCCGTTATCGAATCCTTGACAGGCTTGTAAGGGCCTTTTTACTGGACACCACTATAAGAGGCGGAACACTGAAGGCATGGGTGATATCGAAGTTCGGGGATCCGAATGGCCCTCCCGGGGAAACGAGGATCCTCTAGTGTTATGATAAACACCCTAGAGATGTTTGGGAAAAACTGACATCCGGGCCCCCGCAAGCCGAAAACGAAGGCTATTTCCACGGTTTTTGGGCTTGCGGAAGCCCGGGAACGAAAGTGGATATACTCGTACGACTTTTCAAGGAACACCCCTAGGGTACATGTGAGGCTCTTAGGTTCGCGTATTCGGCCCCTGATAGGCTTGGAAGGGTGTTTTACGACACAATTGGTGTAAGATTTAGAAGACAAAAGGCATGGGTGATATAAAAGTTTGGGGATCCGCATGACCCTCCCGGGGCAAAGAGGGTACTCTAGGGTCATGATAGACCTCTCGAAAAAGTTTGGTAAAAAATGACACCCAGGCCCCGGGAAGACGAAAATGAAGGTTATAATCCACGTTTTTTTGGCTAGCTTCCAACAGGCCCTGGAACGAAGATGTAATTTTTTGTGCCACATCGCACAAAACACCCCTAGGAAACATGGGAGGCCCTTGGAGTCGCTTATCTGGTCCGTGATAGGCTTTGAAGAGCGTTTTACGGCACAACGGGTGTAAGTGTCGGAACACAAAATGCATGTGTGATAAAAACATTTGGGGATCTGCATGACCCTCCAGGGGGCACTAAGGGTCCTCTAGGGTCATTATAGACCCCCCAGAGAATTTTGGGCATTGCAAAAATGATTCCTGAGACCCCTGAAGACGAAAACGAAGGCTATAATCCACGATTTTTGGGCTTCCGGGAGGCCCCAAAATGAAGGTAGATAGTTTCGCACAGCATCACACGGGACACCATTAGGGAAAATAAGAGGCTCTCGAGGTCTGTTATCAGGTCCTCGATAGGCTTCTTAGAGAATTTTTACGGGACATCAATGTAAGAGCTGGAACACTGAACGCATGCGTGATATCGAAGTTCGGGGATTCGGATGACCCTCCAAGGGCACCGAGGATCCGCTAGTGGTATAATAAATCCCCCGGAGAAGTTTGGGAAAAGATGACACTCGAGCCCCCGGAAACCGAAAACGAAGGCTTAATTCCACGGTTTTTGGGCTTCAGGGGGCCCCGGAACGAAAGTGGATATTTTCGCACCACATCGCATGGAACACCCCTAGGGTAAATGTGTCTCTCAGGGTCGCTTATCCAATCCCTGATAAGTTTGGAATGGTGTTTTATGACAATTGGTGTAAGAGTCGGAAGATAAAAGGCATGGATGATATAAAAGTTTGGGGATCCGCATGACCCTCCCGAGGCAAAGAGGGTACTCTAGGGTCATGATAGACCTCTCGAAAAAGTTTCGGCAAAAAATGACACCTAGGCCCCGGGAAACCGAAAACGAAGGTTATAATCCACGTTTTTTTGGCTTTCAACAGGCTCCGCAATGAAGATGTAAATTTTTGCACCACATCGCACAAAAGACCCCTAGGGGACATGAGAAGCCCTTGGAGTCGCTTGTTTGGTCCCTGATAGGCTTGGAAGGGCGTTTTACGGCACACCTGGTGTGTAAGAGTCGGAACACAAAAGACATGTGTGATTTTAAAGTTTGGGGATCCGCATGACCCTCTCGGGGCATCGAGGATCCTCTAGGGTCATAATAGGCCCCCCAAAAATGTTTGGCAAAAATGACATTGGGGCCCTGGAGTTAAAAACGAAGGCTATAATCCACGTTTTTTGGTCTTCCAGGAGGCCCTAGAACGAAGGTGGATATTTTCGCACCACATCGCACCGGACACCATTAAGGAACATAAAAGGCCCTCGAGGTCCATTATCGGGTCCTCGATCAGTTGTAAGGGCGTTTTTATGGGACACAAATTTAAGAGCCGGAACATCGAAGGCATAGGTGATATCAAAATTCGGGGATCCGCATGACCCTTCCGGGGCACCGAGGATCCTCTAGTGTTATGATAAACCCCCAGAGAAGTTTACAAAAAAGTGACACCCGGGGCCCCGGAAGCCGGAAACGACGGTTTATAATCCACGTTTTTGGGCTTCTAGGAGGTCCCGGAACGAAGGTGGATATTTTTGCAACACATCGCATGGAAAACCCCTTGGGGACATGTGAGGCCCTTCGGGGTCACTTATCTAGTCTCTGATAGGCTTGGAAGGGCGTTTTACGACACAAATGGTGTAAGAGTCGGAACACAAAAGGCAGGGGTGAAATCAAAACTTGGGGATCCGAATGACCCTCCCTAGGCAATGAGGGTACTCTAAAGTCATGATAGACCTCCCGGAAACGTTTGGGCAAAAATCACACCCGGGCCCCGGAAAGTTGAAAACGAAGGTTATATATTCCACGTTTTTTCGGCTTTCAAAAGGCTCCGGAACAAAGGTGGAAATTTTTTCTCCACATCGCACAAAACACCCTTAGGGGATATGGGAGACTCTTGGGGTCGCTTATTTGGTCCCTGATAGGATTGGAAGGGCGTTTTACGACACAATTTGTATAAAAGTCGGAACACAAAAGGCATGTGCGATATCAATGTTTGGGGATCCGCATGACCTTCCGGGAGGCACAGAGGGTCCTCTGGTTTGGGAAAAAAATGACACTTGGACGCCGGAGCCGAAAACGAAGGCTATAATGCACGATTTTTGGGCTTCCGGGAGGCCCCGGAATGAATGTGGATATTTTCGCACCACATTGCACGAAACACCCCCAGGGGACATGAGAAGCCCTCGGGGTCGCTTATCTGGTCCCTAATAGGCTTGGAATCTTGTTTTACGGCACAATTGGTGTAAGAGTCGGAACATAAAAGGCATGGGTGATATCAAACTTTAGGTATCCGCATGACCCTCCAGGGGCACTGAGGGTACTCAAGGGTCGTGATAGACCTCCCGAAAAATTTTGGGCAAAAATAACACCTGGGCCCAGGAAAGCCAAAAACCAAGGCTATAATCCACGTTTTTGGGCTTCCAAGAGGCCCCAGAACGAACGTGTAAATTTTTGCACCACATCGCACAAAACACCCCTAGGGGACATGGGAGGCCCTTTGGGTTGCTTTTATGGTCCCTGATTGGATTGGAAGGGCGTTTTATAGAAAAATTGGTGTAAGAGTCGAAACACAAAAGATATCTATGATAACAAAGTTTGGGGATCCGCATGACCCTCCCGGAACACCGAGGGTACTCAAGGGTCATGATAGAACCCCCGAAGATGTTCGAGCAAAAATTACACCCGGGACCCGGAAGCCGAAAACGAAGGCTATAATCCACGTTTTTTGGGCATCCGGGAGGCCTCAGAATGAAGGTTGAGCACCACATCACGCGGGAAACCCTTAGGGGACATAAGAGGCCCCCCAGGTCCGTTATCAGGTCCTCTATAGGCTTGTAAGGGCATTTTTACGCGACACCAATGTGAGAGTCGGAATACCGAAGTGTAGACACCAAAATGTGTCACCCCCTTTTTATATGCCCAATAACGATAACCAACAATTAAGAATATGAATTCTATGTCAATGCTCAAGTAACTTGCACCAAACCCCTTCCATTTCATAACCCTTTCTATAACCTTTCCAACGCCCCTTGCCTTGTCCCAAACGGACACCGGAGTCAAAAGATGTGATTTGACAAAGTTATGGGACAAAAACGATGCTGTGATTACCGCACTCCACGGTTCAAATAGGATTTTCCTCCAGTAAAGGAAGAATTCCCAAGTGGGCCTAATTTATATGGATTCTTCATACAAATATCTTCAAAATGACATATTATGGGGCCAAATCCAGTAAGAAACTAATGAGATATGATCCAATTACCTTAAGGTATACTGAAATGGACACCTCTCTAATATTTGGGCATAACTCCAGAAATACTAATGATAATTGGGCTTATAATATGGCCAAAGAAATACCTTTGAACAAGGAATCAAATGCAAAAAAAATCAGGTCAAACGGAGGTCAACCGAGAAATTTATGGCCCGCAGAAGATCAACAACCGCTAGCTGGAACGGTCAAACCGCTTTGCAAGCGGCTGAACCGTTTGGCTAACGGCTTGTCCTAGCGGTTAGCCGTTTGTTGGAGCAGCCGCTTGGACGCCAAGCGGCCCCACCCTAAAGGCGCCTGATGGACTATTTTTTCCGGCCTTTTTGACAGTTCTGTCCCAGACCTAACCCTACCACTATATATATATTTTTCCTTTGTTTTTTTTTCAAGGGAACACAATGGTGAACTCAAAATTAAACCCTAGAGCTCTCTAATTAACTCTATTCTCTCAATATTCCTCCGTCTCCTTCCTCCATCATCAAATAAACAGCCCTAAACACCATCAAAGTACCTTCAAACTCTACCATCCAACCTCTAATTCAACCTTCAATATTTCCACCACTCAAAAATCAACCTTCAATCATTCTCAAGTACAAGTTCAAGAGCATTGACATTCAATTCTAATTCATTCAAGGTTCCCCCTGAGGACTCTATTTAATCTTAAAATCTATTTTCTATTAATTCAATCATGTTTTATTTTTTATTTGATTATGGTTATTTCATTTACATTGTTTTAATTGCCTTGAAGTTACTAACTTGTTTATTTATGTAATTTAGCAGCTTGGGGCGTTTAGCAATCAAGGTAGGGTTGGCGGATTTTTTTTTTTTTTTGCTTTAATTTATTTTAGCATGCAATAATTAATCTTTTTCTATTGTTCTTATGCAAATTTGATTAAATGCATGCAAAAGTGATAACATATAATTTAATGGATGTTCAAACCCACTTAGTTAAATCTAGGACTTTGGACGACCGGATTTGTATAGAATCATGCAATATTATCAATTAATCAAGATCAGTTAGTAAAGGCCGTTTATTGAAACGGGCGTAATTGGGTGCCTAACACCTTCCCAATTCGTACCTACACACCCGAACTGAATCTTTGGCCATTGGGTCTTTCGAGTCAATATTCCCAATAGGAATTGGGTGCACTTAATTCGGGATGGAGTCTCTTTAGACTTTTAACTTGGATTATTTTCAATAAATTGGTTTCCTTGTTTTCCTTAAAATTTGGTGGCGGCATCCTGGTAATCTTAATTAAATCCCCATTAATTTTGAATAACGTAAATCCACTCGATTTTTGACCAAGGGCCCGCGAGAGGCGCTCCGTGGGGTTGATTCCCCGCGAGGGTTCGTATAGTGGTGACTTCACTGGGGATTTAATTAAGAGGGTGTAACTTGAAAGTTGATCTTGATTAATTGTCTAAATTGCATGGTTCATGACCTTGTGTGGTGAAGTACCTTGGTGGGAATCCATACCATTCCTCTTTGCCAAGAAACATGGATCCCCCACCTCATGTACCTTCCTACGAAATCGTCCATTCGACGAGTAGGATAACAAGAATGCATCATATTGTCGCACATCCCGCGGATTATTGTACATTCTTGATCATGAGTTCCATTTGACCAAAACCCTTAATCCTACCCAATTGCATGAACTAGAACCAATATTTTAGGTCAAAACTCAGTCCCATGTCCATGCTAGATCTCTTTTACTGCATTGTTTGTGTCGTTATGTTGTTTGCCATCATATGAACGCAATCTTTGCGTAGTTGTTTTGGGTTATAAAATATTAGGATAGATCCCATTAGGATTTTTTCTTATTATGTTTGGTCATTATTTCAAAACTTTCATATACTAGAGGTCCATATTAGGAAGGAAATCTTTTTATTTTCCGAAATCTATTCTCTTCCTTAGTCAAGAGTATTCCCCTTCCTTAATTCGATAATATTTCCATCCCTGGTCAAGAGTATATATTCCATACCCTGGTTATGAGTATTCGTTGCCATTAAGTCGATAATATTTCCATCCCTAGTCAAGAGTATATATTCTCTTCCATAGTCAAGAGTATTCCTTTTCCTTTTCGAAATCCCCTTTCCTATTTTCAAAACTTCCTTTTTTCTCTCTTCCCGTTTTCCTTTTTCAAAAAATAAAACCTCCTTCCTTTTTTTTGAATATCCAATTTTCCAGGTCCCAAAAAAAAAAAAGGGAAATTCAAAAAAAAAAATTCCGAAAATTCAAAAAAAAAAAAAATAAAAATAAAGGGACTAGATTATTGGATAAACTTTTTCATTTTATTTTTTTCCCTCTCCTTCTCTTCAATTCATTTTTCTATTTCTCCTTGATTCAGGATAGGAAAGTCGAGCCCAAAGTGGGAACGTCCAAATCAAAAAGGAAGATTAGTTAGGAAACTATTTCCTTCACCACCTCCATGTTCGAGATCAAGTTCAAATTCAGATTCAACTCCATTCTCTACCAAGCCAGGTGACGACATGAAAGACATTCTGGAGAAACTCACTGAGATGAACCCACGTCTCAAAAATCAAGATGAGGAAATCAAAAAGTTAAGAGATGAAGTTAAGGCTAAACCTCATACTAATGAAGATGATGATGGGGATCATACTCCTCCAAGCAAGCTTGATAGAAGGCTTGAAAAGCTTGAGCAACTAATGCGTAAGAAATCCACATATAGCACCTACTATATGGAAGAAGGAGAAGAGGAGCCCAATGCCGATTTCCATGCAAAACTTCTGAAAAAGGTCACTTTGACCGATCTCCCCAAGTTCAAGGGAGTGGAAGACCCATATGGTCATATAAGGAGCTTTACTACATGTATGAAAATCAAAGGGATTGATTCGAGTCTCTATGCAAAGATCTTTCCTATGACACTTGAAGGTCCAACTGCAAAATGGTTCAACACCTTAGGCCTACTCAAGGCCAAATGGGTCTCCATCAAACACGAGTTTGTGTTGCAATACTCCTACAATAATGAACTCCCCATGACTCTAAAGGAACTAAATATAACCATACAGAATGAAAATGAAGACTTCATCACATTCTTGACCCGTTGGAGAGAGAAAAGCGGCCCAACTCATCAATCTCCCTTCTGAAGAGGATCAAGTGGGAATCATTGTTCGCAATCTCAAGCCCAAGTACAAAGACCATATGGGGTTCCAACCCATTGAAACTTTCGATAGACTCTATAAGATTGAGATTCAAATTGAGAATGAACTTCAATCCTCCAATGGCAAGAGCTTTTACCCCAAAGACAAATAGAGCAATGACTCCAATTCCAAGGGTCATGAAGTTAGTGCTATAAATGATGGCAAGCCCATTCAAAGGATTTTTTTCCCATTAGGGATGCCATTAGGCAAGGCATTCGAAAGGCTTCACAAATTTGGATTTCTGTATCCCACGGGTCCAACTCCGGATCCATTACCCGAGAAGAAATCCAAATCCTGGGATCCAGCGGCTTTTTGCAGATTCCATCGAGGTAAAGGCCATAACACTGATAGTTGTTGGGTTTTGAAACATAAGATCCAATATCTGATCGATAATGGGACCATTTCAACCCCATATATCAAGAAGCCCAACAAAACGACTAATCCATTGGGCACTCATGAGTAAGTCCAAAATGCGTCCACCTTAGAGGTCCACCTTTTGAAGTCCAAGCTAAGAGCATCAAGAGAAGCATCAAGATGTCAAGCGCCTTCAAGACTAGTCTTCTCTTAGGATTTGTTTTTTTTTTCGAGTTTAATAAGATTAGCATGAGTCGGAGAGTCACTCCACTTTCTCTGTTTTCCAATTCGAGTCCAAGTCCAGTTAGGAGTCATTAAGTGTTTAGCCTTGTATTCCTTTTCATTCTATCAATGAGATTGATTTCTTTTGCCATTTGTGCTATCTTTAATCCATGGAACACTAAATTCAATGATGAATCCAAGTTGCAAATATCTCAATAATGCTAAGGGTGAAGATGATCAATTTAATTCAAAGGATAAAAGAACAAAAAGGAGCATGTATCCACTAGTCGACTTAAGGACAAGAAGCATTCATTTGACACCATTCATCAATCCTTTCAATCCACATTCAAATATCCACTTGCAACCAATTTCGGCCTCAATCACATAGCCATTCATTTCTCACCCACATCAAACCTTAACCTGGGGTGTGATACCCCAATATTTTCTATAATTATAATAAATAGTTTCAGAGATTTAAATCGTATATTTATTTAACGATTCGATTTACTCAAATTAAGCCATAATAATACTAATTATTATTATGGGAATTTCGGGATTTATAATTAGCAATTAGAGGGATTTAATTAAAATAGTTTTGTATATGAATGAGGCTTATTCATATTGTTTTAATTAGTTTTAATTACCATTTAATTAGTTTTAATTATTTTTAACTAATAATTAAATCAGAAAAGTAATCCTAGGTCTAGTAGGTTTTGACTTTCATTGACTAGGCACCTATATAAGCTATGAGATGGGCCAGTTGATCAGTTTGCAAAAATTGAGCCAAAACCTCACAATTTCTCTCTCTCCTCTCTCTCTCCTCACACGACATTCTCTCTCTCTTCCCTCTCTCTCAGCCGCATCTCCTCCCCCCTAGCTGCCGTCCTTCGCCGGAGAACACCAGGGCCACCACCAAGGTGAGCCGCCTCTTCATCTCTCTCTTCCTTTCTCTCTCTTTCTCTCCTTCTCTCTCGCGACAGCACACACTCTCTCTCCCCTGTTTTGCTCGCCGGCGGTCTGGTGCCACCGCCGCTGCCTGGCTGCCTGGCCGACCGTCGTGGGAGGACCCACCGGTCGCTCCCCCACCCCCTCTATCTCCTTCAGTCGCTCTCTCTCTCTCTCATTCTCTTCTCTCCCTCTCTCGCAAACTCTTTCTCTCTCTTTCTCTCTCTTGGCCGCCGGTCACCAGCGAGTCACCACCGCCGACCACTGTGGTCAGGGGGTGATGATGGTGCTGATGGGTCCGACCATGGGTCCCCTTGTGGGTGAGTGTGGTCGAGACTTGCACAATAAGTTAGGGTTTCGAAATTGTATTTTCGTTTTAATTAATTTCGTATTTTTCAGTATTTTTCAATAATTGTTTTTATTCTTTTGTACTCGTTTGTAGTTCGAATCCGGATTTTCAAAAGCCTAGATTGGTTGGAATAAATAAAAGAATTTAATAAAAATATTATTTTACAGTTTCAGTACTGTTTGGATTTTCGTATTTACTGATTATGTCTCGGTAATTATTTTTAATTAGGTTCAAACGGACTAGTGTGATCGGGTTGTGATTAGCAAAGTTACCTACTGTGTAATGAGCATTTGTTAGGTAAGCGATTGTGCCTACCTCTTTCCAAAGCCCCATCAAAACTATTTTGATGTGTTATGTGCTAATTGATAAATTATTGTGAATTTAATATGCGAAGCATGATTAAATTATATCGTCGTTAATTATGAGAATTAGAAATATATTCTTCGCTGTAAATATGAATTATATTGAGTATGACAAGTTTATGAAGTTTCGTTAATTAATTAGTTCATATGCTAATTATTGAGCATGTATGACGATATTGAATATCTAATATTATTATGATATAATATACGTGCTACTTGGAATGGGTTATTATTGAGTGCTAATGAGCACCTAATATATCTTGATGGTTTATTTATGAAAGTGTAATTTTTGGATATCATGTTTTACTGCCGAAGTGCTGCCGAAATTTCGTTAGACATATGTGAAGCATGATTATGATAATATGCATTTATGTCATTATCGTTGTTATTATTATTCATTATCATGAGCATGAAATGAAGTAGTATGTCGTGGTCTCGTTGTACCACTAGGTCAATCAATGCAAATATGTGAATTGAATTATAAATGAGAATAAGACTCCTAATGGATCCCTAGGAGTAGTCGAGCAATCGAGACTATATCTAATTGATGTAGTCTAGGGATGCGCGATTCCCAAGTTACTTTTTATGGACACCTCGTAGTGTGTTCGGGACGGATCATTCCCCATCGTTTAATTCTCTACATATCGATTATTATGTTAGAGGCAGTGTGAGTATACACTAGAGTAAGTCCATGGCATGTCTATATCTATCTATGAACAGTATGGGTAATCATTGTTCTATTCGCTCTCTTATTACTCTAATCAAGATGGTTTATCTGTTTGTGTTCGATTGATCACTAAAGCAAGAATTGCATGTAATTGAATATTGAGTATGCATGTGCTTGATTGTATGACTACCTGTGCATGCAAATGAATTTCAATGATTCTTCCAAAACACAAGTAAGGTTTGCGAAAGTGTTTTTACTAGGTATGGACGCGTTTATTCAGTTTATCTAATTTTTGTTTTTCTTTTGTTTCTTCTCTTTTCTTCTGTACCTTGTTTCCGTCACGGAAACCAAAGTGCAGGTGTAGCTGAGTGAGGACGGATAGCTTGAAGTTTAAATGTGGGCTGTTTCTTTAGAACTATTGGTTTATTGGTTACTTTGGATTATTGAGATTTTTGGTTTGTGCCCTTGAAGGCAAAGTTGTAATAATACTTTAATGGACTTAAGTTCACTTGATAGACAACTATGATATTAATGTTTAGTTTGTTTAGATGCTTCCTTTGATACCTAGTTTTCCTTTCTGCTTAGCATTTATTCCTTAGCGATGAATGTTTCAGTAGCATCCCTCGGGTTTGGGACGGTTCAGCGGTGTCGATTCATGGATAATAACGTCGATAGTTCCCCAAAAATCGTTGCGAATTCGGGGGTGTTACATGGGGGCTTTGAGTGTGCGAACAATAAGGTCACCATCTATGAGAGTAGGTGGAAATCAAAGACGAAAGCATTCAAAGTTTAAAAGTTCAAGAGAGAGAGAAAAAAAGAAGAAGAAAAAGAAAGAGTTCAAAGGTTCAAAATTCGAGAAAGCAAAATAAAAAAGGATTCAAGTTCAATCCACCTCTCGAAACATTTAGGGACCAATAAGCACATTGGGGGCTTTTTGATGGGTTTTTTGAGCCTTAATATCCCTTTCTTGGGTAACCTAAACCGAGCCTTACATTACAACCTCGAAAATCCTCTTAGAGACTTGACACTCAAGACATGTGTAGCCCACTAGGTTGAAAACCCGCAAGGGCGGCCTAGGCAAAAGTTAGGGCATAAAAGTCCACAAAGCCCGGTAGGTCTATTCACTCAATAGCCTGCACAAAAATTAGGGCAAGCCCGTTGGATCAATCATCCAAGATAATGATCCAGGAAAAATTTAGGGCATAATCAAAATCAAAATCCACGAACTACGCTTGGCCTGATTCCGCAAGGATATGTAGGCAGCTTCTTACGAGGCTCGGTCATGCTTAATATTCAATCATCAAACCCTCATGCATCAAAATCTCTAAAATCAACTTGGTTTTCTAGGGATAATCTCAAGTGTTCCTTGTTCTTCCATTAGAGTTCAGGACTTGGACATCGATCTTTGAACCCCTATATCTCTATCTCCAATTTTTCTCCTCAAACGTATTGCCTCCGTTTTAACCCTTACAATTCTAGTCCACAATTCAAATTCTTTTATCTTTGTCGATCCATCCCTTTCTTTCAATCACCATCTATGTCTAAGCTCTTTATCTCGTGCGTGCAACACCTTTCGATACTCGATTATTCAAGGTTCGCACTCAAGGTTTGACATTAGTCCAATAAGTGTTTTTCTCCAAAATATGACTTGGTAGAATCAACTGAAGAATACGACTCATTCAAGGTGGTGGCCCATCAATGTTTCTCTCTACCACTCATCCAAGGTGGTGGCTTCAATAGTGATACTCTTTCCATCAAGGAGATCGTTTTTACTCTGGACCCCTAGAACTTTTCAAAAGTGATTTCGAAATCTTCTTGCTATCTCTATGTGCTTTTTGTGCTGGGGGCTTTGATATCCCATGTCAAGCTTCAATCAATGTTCAATGTGTCTCCTATTAGAATATGTGTTTGCATTACTATATGTGCGTGTGTTCTTGTATTTATTTGTTTTTGTGTTCAAATATCAATCAGGTGAGGATTCATTGGCTTCAATCCTCCGAGTTCGTTCACCTTCAATGTTCAAGATGAGGGTTCATCGGCTTCAATCCGACGAGTTCCGTTAACTTCAATGTTCAATGTTCAATGTTCAATATTCAATGTTCAATGTTAAATGTTCAACCTAGACGAGGGTTCATCGGCTTCAATCCGGCGAGTTCCGTCAACTTCAATATTCAATATTCAATGTTCAATGTTCAATCCAGAAGAGGGTTCATCGACTTTAATCCGGAGAGTTTCGTCAACTTCAATATTCAATGTTCAATGTTCAATGTTCAATCCAGATAAGTGGTCATCGGCTTCAATCCGACAAAATCTGTCACCTTAAAGTTCAATCAAGACAAGGATTCATCGGCTTCAATCCGACGAATTCCGTCAACTTCAATGTTCAAGAGTATATTGTCACTTTCATCGATGGTCTCAATGTTTGTTTTCTTTGCTTGTGTTTCAAAACTTGCATACTTTGACCTTCGCTCTCCTCGAGCTCGGCCAAAGTGGGGGCTTCTGTAGACACCAAAATGTGTCACCCCTTTTTATATGCCCAATGACGATAACCAACATTTAAGAATATGAATTCTATGTTAATGCTCAAGTAACTTGAACAAAATCCCTTCCATTTCATAACCCTTTCTATAACCTTTCCAACGCCCATTACCTTGTCCCAAACGGACATCGGAGTCAAAAGATCTGATTCAACAAAGTTATGGGACAAAAACGATGCTCTGATTACCGCACTCCACGGTTCAAATAGGATTTTCCTCCATTAGAAAAAGAATTTTCATGAGGGCCTAATGTTCATGGACTCCTCATACAAATACCTTCAAAATGACATATTATGGGTCCAAATCCAATAAGAAACGAATGAGATATGATCCAATTATCGTAAGGTATACTGAAATGGACACCTCTCTAATATTTGGGCCATAACTTTATAAATACTAATGAGAACTGGGCTTATCATATGTCCAACGACAGCCCTTTGAACAAGAAATCCAATGCAAAATGAATGAGGTCAAACGGAGGTCAACCGAGGAAGTTATGGCCCGCCGAAGATCAAGAACCGCTAGCTGGAACGGTCAAACCGCTTGGCAAGCGGCTGAACCGTTTGGCTAACTGGTTGACCGCTTGGCCAAGCGGCTAGACCGTTTGTCCTAGCGGTTAGCCGCTTGTTGAAGCGGTAGCCGCTTGGACGCCGAGCGGCCCCACACGAAAGGCGCCTGATGGAATATTTTGTCCGGCCTTTTTGACAGTTCCGTTCCAGACCTAACCCTACTACTATATATATTCTTTTTCTATGTTTTTTTTTCAAGGGAACACAATGGTGAACGCAAAATTAAACCCTAGAGCTCTCTAATTAACCCTATTCTCTCAATATTCCTCCTTCTTCTTCCTCCATCATCAAATAAACAACCTAAACACCATCAAAGTACCTTCAAACTCTACCATCCAACCTCTAATTCAACCTTCAATATTTCCTTCACTCAAAAATCAACCTTCAATCCTTCTCAAGTACAAGTTCAAGAGCATTGACATTCAATTCTAATTCATTCAAGGTTCCACCTGAGGGCTCTATTTAATCTTCAAATCTATTTTCTATTAATTCAATCATGTTTTATTTTATATTTGATTATGGTTAATTCATTTACATTGTTTTAATTGCCTTGAAGTTACAAACTTGTTTATTTATGAAATTTAGCAACTTGGTGCGTTTAGCAATCAAGGTAGAGTTGGAGGTTGTTTTTTTTTTTTTTTTTTTTTTTTTTTTTTGTTGTTGCTTTAATTTATTTTAGCATGGAATAATTAATCTTCTTCTATTGTTCTTATGCAAATTGGATTAAATGCATGCAAAAGTGATAACATATAATTTAATGGATGTTCAAACCCACTTAGTTAAATCTAAGACTATGGACGACCGGATTTGTATGGAACCGTGCAATACTATGAATTAATCAAGATCAGTTGGAGGATTTTCAATTAATTGGTTTCCTTATTTTCCTTAAAATTTGGTGGCGACTTCTTGGTAATCTTAATCAAATCCCCATTAATTCTAAATAATGTAAATCCACTCAATTTTTGACCAACGGCCTGCGAGAGGCGCTCAGTGGGGTTGATTCCCAGCGAGTGTTCTTACACGAAGGCATGGGTGATATTGAAGTTCGGGGATCTGGAAGACCCTCCCGAGGCACCGATGATCTTCTAGTGTTATGATCAACCCCCCGGAGAAGTTTGGGAAAAAATGACACTCTGGCCTCCGGAAGCCGAAAATGAAGGTTATAATCCAAGTTTATTGGGCTTTCAGAAGGCCGCGGAACGAAGGTGGATATTCTCGCATCACATAGCACAAAACACCCTTAGGGGACATGGGAGGCCCTCAAGTCGCTTATCCGGTCTCTGGCTAATAGGCTTGGAAGGGTGTTTTACAAAACAATTGGTGTAAAAGTCGGAACACAAGAGGCATAGTGATATCAAAGTTTGGGGATCCGCATGACCCTCTTTTGGTACTGAGGGTACTTTAGGGTCATGATAGACCTCCCGGAAAAGTTTGGGAAATAATGACCCCCAGACCCCGTGAAGCCGAAAACGAAGGCTAATCCATGTTTTTTAGGCTTTCTTTGAGGGCCCAGAACGAAGGTGTATATTTTTGCACCAGATCGCACGTAACACCCATGGGGGGTCGCTTATCTGGTCCCTGATAGGCTTGGAAGGGCGTTTTACGGGACACTAGTGTAAGAGTCGCAACACCAAAGGCATGGTGATATCAAAGTTTAGGGATCCTTATGATATTCCCGGGGCACCGAGGGTCCTCTAGGGTCATGGTAGACCCCCCGCAGAAGTTTGGAAAAATGACACCCGAGCCTCGGTAAGTCAAACGAAGGCTATAATCCACTTTTTTGAGCTTCTGAGAGACCCCAGAACGAACGAGCATATTTTCGCACCACATCGCATGGGACACCCCTAGGGGACATGTGATGCCTATGGGGTAGGTTTTCGGGTCCTTGGTAGGCTTGAAGGGCCTCTTACTTGACATCGGAGGCTAATCCACGATTTTTGGTACCGAGCATGGCTCCCCACCACCCTGTACCGCAAAACCTACGCCAAGCCCTCACTATTATTATTGGATTAGTTACTACTCAGTTTCTTGGATTTGTGACTTCCGACAACTTTTGAGAATGAAGGGAAGGGGATGATGAAGTCATTAAACTCCATTTTGTTTTTGTAACGTCTAATTATTGCTACTTTCTCTCTTTTTGATTTTGTTTTTTTGCTAGACATGAGTCACATGACACGTTATAAGTAAATTGACATGTCATTCGGTCATTTAGCGGCTAATATGGCGAGCTCAGGTTTAATCATTGTGTTTTAATCAAATTATATAATGTCATTCGACAATTCACATGCTGATGTGGCGAGCTCTGATTTAATCATTGCTTTTTAATCTAATTATATAGATTGCATGCATTTATTTATCTTTTTGGTGGGAGGGAGGGCACGCATGCCCAAACAACAAAAAAGGAAAACTACTTCGTACTAATAATTAGACGAGGCTTAGTGCGACCCATCTGATCATCAAGGAGGACAACCATCATCTCTTGAGGTGGGATATCAAGTTCTTGGACAGCAGCTGTGGTGTTGAAGCTGTGGTTTGCAAGCCAGCCAGCCGAGGAATTAGCCACACGGTAAGCGTGTTGGACCTTTGTTTCCCATTGAGTCATAGCTAGGAGTTGTTTGCATTGCTCAAGTGCAAAGAAGTAGGGGCTGAAGCGAGGAGTGCTCTAGCTTAGCATGTTAAATACGAGTTCTGAATCCACCTCCACGAGTAGCTTTGGTATTGCCAGTTTGCAAGCTAGTTGCAGGCATTGACGCAAGGCCAAAAGCCCTGCCTTTGTAGACATAGGGCTCGTACTTTTCGACTAGTAGCTGGTGATTGGTAACTGGGAGAAACTGGGTCAAATTGGGAAAAATCGGGACAAACTTAAAACTTTGTATTTTTGAGTGTTTTCTTTAATAATAATAATAATAATAATAATAATAATAATAATAATAATAATAATATTTTTATAAAAAATAATATAAATGATAATAATAATAATAATAGTTAACAATAATAATAATAAAATAATAAGAAGGAATAATAATAAAGACAATAATATTAATAATATAAACAATAAATTATAATAATGATAATAATAATAATAATAATAATAATAATAATAATAATAATAATAATAATAATAATATAAAAGAATAATAATAATAAAAATAATAATAATAATAATAATAATAATAATAATAATAATAATAATAATAATAATAATAATAATATTGTAAATTCTTTTATATTATTATTATTATTATTATTATTATTATTATTATTATTATTATTATTATTATTATTATTATTATTATTATTATTACAAGGAGTTTTTAGTCATATTTAAATATTAAGTCAACGCATATATTTATTTTTTTTATTTTGATATAACATATTTGATATTTAATTATTATGTTTAATATGCCAAAATATCAAAACTGAGAGAAACTGGATAAAATTGGGCCAAACTGGAGGAAATTGGGCAAAACTTGGGGGAAACTGAAAACCAGTTGAAAATAACATGCTCGTAGACGTGCAGGTGCCCAGTTTAATTAGATACGCATAACGCAATGCAAATCTATATAATTAGTTTGAAACACAAATATTAAACAAGTGCTTGACAAATCAACAGATTAAACACTACAAAAAAATCAAAAAATAGCTGCGGAATTAATTCCGTAGCTAAATTAGTGGCGGAATTGTTTCCGCCCCATATCGCACGGGAGATCCCAAGGGGACATGGGAGGCCCCTAAGGTCGGTTATTGGGTCCCTGATAGGCTTGTAAGGGCGATTTTACGCGATGCCAATGTTAGGGCCCGAAAACGGGCTACGTGTGATATCTGAGTTCGGTAATCAACTTGACCCTCCCGGGGCACCCGGGGTTCCCTAAGGACACAATAAAGCCCCCGACAAATCAGCTGGGGAAATTAAAATTCCGACGCAAATTAGCGTCGAAAAATTAATATTCCGCCGCTGCTGAAAATTTTAAAAAAATAAAAATAAAAATGTTAGCTGCGGAATTAATAAATCCCTAGCTAAATTAGCTGTGGAATTAAATTAATTCCGCAGCTAACTCTATTTTTTTCAACTGGGCACATATAAGTTAAATATAATACATAACACTATATTAAATTATTAACAAGGAGCATATGAGTGGAGCGCTGGTCATGGCTCTATTTTCCAGCCAGGCGACCAGTGTTCGAATCCGCGCGAGAGCAGGTGAGGAATTTATTCCTCGCGTGAGGGCAGGTGCGTGTGTGAGGGCCTGCTGGTGCAGGCGCGCGTGGGAGTGGGGTTGCAGGTGCGCGACTCAGCCTGACGTATCCGTTTTTTTTTTTGGGAATTATATTTTGTGGTGGAAATTATTAATTCCGCCGCTGAGATTAGCGGCGGATTAATTAGTATCCGCCGCTAATCTCAGTGATGGAAATAAATCCCGCCGCTAATTTTCTTAGCGTCCAGCTTTTTAGCTGCGGAACAATTCCGCCGCTGAGCCTTCATAGCGACGGATTTGAGCCAATACCGGCGGGTTTTCTCACAGCAAAAAATCGTTTTTTTTTTGTAGTGATATGTACGATGACGTGTCCTATATGCGGGCTGAGGTGTAAATTTGACATGTCGAATTAATGGTTATCCAGCAAATTAAAAGACGAAAAGGAAGTGGTTTACTAAGGCAATGCAAGGTCATTGGTTCGAATCTCCATTCCCTCTATGCCTTGTGTCTGCTGGCTTCTATGAACTATACTAGCCCCTTGTTTGTGCTACATTAACGGGGTCAGTGCTTGCGCTGGTTATTCAGGTAGTCTGATATATTCGCTATTGAACACGAGAGTCTGAACATGATGTAGCAGATGGTGCCTTGGTCACCATTCACTTGCACCCTTTTTTTAACCCAAAAAAAAAATAAAATAAAAGAAAGAAGAGACAAAGAGAAACAACGTTCCAAAAAAAGAAAAAAAAAAAAGGGAATATTGAAGAGAAACAACGCTCCAGAAAAATACAACCTTCCTCTCTTGTAGTCCTGTGTTAGGCAGCCACACACACAGTCAATCAAATTCTGAAGAGAAACATTGAAGAGCAAAAAAACAAAAAAAAAAAAAAGAAAATTCTGAAGAGAAACAACGTTCTTCCTCTTCCTTGCCCTCCTCTGATTCCGAAACTGCCCAATGGTCTCTCTCTTTATCTTTCTCTCTCTTCACCTTATGTCCTTTGCTCTCAACCTCTGACGCAACGCATCATCGCCGAAAGGGCTGCCATGGATGGTAAGGGCTCATCACTGAGTTCTGATTTCTAATCAAATTGGCAATTGTTCAGATAATCTGAATGGGGAAATGCTTGCCTTTTAATATTATTAGTTTGGTGTTTGATTGATTTTAGTACCATTTTCTTAAATGGCGATTGATTTAGTACTTAATGGGTAGTGGGAATGTTTGAATCATTTGATTAGGTTATATTCAAATTCAGAAGAAACATGGCGGGCTGAAAGGCTTTCTAATAATTTTATTGCAAGTCTCATAAAATTCCTAATTCAATGTCCACAATAAAGATTCCAGTCAATTATATAGATTGTGATTCTGAATATCATATCAATTTGAAACCACTTTCCTATTGACCATCGAAAGTGAGAAGTAATATGACAGAACCATTTGATATCTGAATTTTCCAATTTGACCCATCAAACTGAATTCTCTCACAAGCCCTCATTCTCTGCGAATAATTTCATTGCCGTTGAATTGCATTAGGAAATCCGTTACTGTTGGGAAATCATATTAAAGGTCCGTTGAATTACAATAGCAATTTTTCTGAATTAATTCTGGCGTTGCTTTATGTGCATTAAATCCAGTTAATTGCCTTTAAAATTCTAGAGTTTATTATGGTATTGATTTCCTGCAGCTAATTTTCTTCAACCCATGATAAATTTAATCACTGCAATTTTAACTCCTATGTTTCATGCTATTGCGAACTTATCAGTTTTGCAATGTCACACAAGTTGTACAGATGTTAATCCACTCAAACACTCCTACCTCTTGGTGGATTCCCTCCTACTCTGTTTTTAGTTTCAGTTAAACATCTATTTTACCAACGTAAGTACAAGTGAGTGGTGCCCAATTTTATGACAAACTTATGGACTGATTTTGCATCCAATACTCCTCACCTAACGGGCAGATTTCTATGTTTTGTATTGATATGTGTGGGGCCAGATTCTCGGGTTTTCCTGGATTAGGATCTGGAAATTATCGCGATACATGCCAGAGGCACATCTCACGGAAATCGACCGATTGAAGAGGTCAATTGTCAAGGAATCATCCTAAGGTTCGAAATCGCCACCTTGTTATTGCCCGAACAAGGACGGGTTTTAACAAAAGAAGAGTCGCCACCTCGTTATGACCCAAACAAGGAAGGGTTTTTACAAAAGAAAGGGTTTTATAAACGATTTTAAAGAAAACCATTTAAGAAACCCAAAAGTTGACTCCATAGCAATAAGGCACGAAAATTCTTTGACTGGTCTGCGAATCAGAGATCTTTGTTCGGGGTCTAGGTTAGAAGGTGCGGACGTCCTCGGACCCGTCTCCTCCTCCATATTGAGTACGGGCTCGTTACTAATACGTTGTATCACATATGAAAGCTTTGAATTGAATTATGTAATGCCTTGAATGATAAAAAGAAAAAGCACATATATTTACACATTGTCACTTAGAACACAAAAAAAAGGTCGATTTTGAACCGGTATATTCGTTTACGTACGAAGGGTTTGGATATTGCAAATACTGCACTACGTACCATTCATCGTAGGTCTTGAATCTAATCCTGGATCAAAACCCTACGTAGTTCTGACGGGGGGATTCGGCCAGTAAGACTCCTTGGATGCCACTAAGGCAGGTATGGATGCTCTTTCCCGTAAAGAGGGATACAATTGAGAAACTTATGAGATGACTCGCAACTTAGAGTCGAATTGATCCAAGGAACCCCCTACTCTCCTCGAAGAAGTAGGAAAAGACTCAAATGAGATGATTAGCCTGCTCATTCGAAGCGTTCAACCCAACAACATTTGGTAAGATACGGGGATCAACCCAATTCTTAGCATTGAGTGTAAAGATTAGACTTCTCAAAAATATTCGTTCTTCATTAGGGAATAACATTAATTGGGGGTGGATAAATGGATGATTTGTGTAAAGTATGGATATGTATTGGTGGGTAATGGCTTAAAGGAGTCTTTCCGATAGGATCCCCGGGGTGGCCCGAAACCAAATAAGAGGGGCCGGTCAATAATTAGCTTCTATTCGATCATAGGTATTCCACTGGGGAAAATGGTTGTAACTGGGGAAATATGGATTCCACTGGGGAATGTGAATTTGTATGAAGGTGATTTGATGGAATGGTAGGTGGAACACCCATGATGGCGTATAAGCAAATTTCTGATTCTAACCTCGAATTTGGCCCCGGGCCGGGTGTGTACATAAACGAATACACTGGTTTTATAAAACGTTTTAACATAATATACATCACACAAGTGAGAGAAGTTCTTTTTATTTTATTTTCCGAGTTGAATTATTAGGTGGAAGCATATGAATGCAAATGTACAAAATGCAATTAAAGAGGCCTCGGATTAAACAAATTACAAATTGAGTATTTACAATAAAATACAAAAAATGTCTAAAAGTCCTAAAAAGGAGAAAAAGACTTGATCTTCATGTACATGGCGCCTCCGGGGTTCGATCTTCATCTTCGTCTTCAAAAGTCAGATTTATTCACAAAGGATTGGTTCATTTACAAAAGAATTAATTATTTACAAAAGAATTGGTTATTTACAAAAGCGGTTTGAAAGTACCGACAAGGGATTAATCCAAACACGACTTCTTGACTCCAAATTTATTTTTATAATTAGTGGGACACACTAAAAGAATAAACTGGAGAGATTCGTATTTTTGTGAGTTTGGTTGATAATTAAACGAAAATCGTTTATGAAAACGAACAAAACCGTTTTTACAATAATCTGGACAGAACTTCTAAAGCCATATCTCGGTCATAACTCAACCAAATCGAGTGCTTCAAAATCCTAACTTGGTTCATTTTACTTCCTTTTTCCACTGTAAAAATCTCAAGCCAAGAAAGTTGACGATCGTTGAGTTATTCACTATTTACAAGCTTCTAAAAGTCTTTGGACAGACCATTAGTTTTTGATTTATTGGGAATTATATACAAGTGATCTAGGTATAATATTTGCAAGAATTAGACAAGACTTGAAGGTGGGTATGTACACAAAATCTCATGAATTTTAGACAATTATAAGTCATTTAACAAAAATAAACAAAAGAACTGTACAAAAGCCCTAGTGTTCTAATCTAACCAATTGTTTTTCATTTTGACAGAACCAAACTCGGTTTGATTAATTCATATAAAAATCGAAAACACATCCGAATGGAGTGATTCCAAAGCTTAGATTGGTTCTTGTTGAGTCTTCTATCCAAATAAAAATTCATCTTTCATTGAAGAGGTGCTAAACACCGTAGACTTTTCAGTTAAGTGAACGTTATCATTTCTGGACATATACTCGGTATTTTAGAATTAAATCTACTTCGTTAAGATTGAATTCTTCTTTACAGATTAAAGTAGACACACTAAGGACTTCCTACAAAAAGTATCAAGAAAAAAACACTATCCTAAGTGGTTAAACTGAGCCATTTATTTACAAGGTCGAAGTCTGAGAAAATCTTCAAAGGGACAGCACTACTTCGTCTTTTCAAAATTCGTTTAAAATTCATTTGTTATCCAAACTGGACGAAATAGGTGGCTGTAGACCGCTAAGAAAGTATTCTTCAATTTTTTCAGAAATTGACCAAGCTCAAAACTTAACCGTTTGTTAGTTATTTATAGATCTAAGGACGTTGGTCATTCTTA
This sequence comes from Tetragonia tetragonoides, assembly GCA_038025085.1. Lineage (NCBI taxonomy): Eukaryota > Viridiplantae > Streptophyta > Magnoliopsida > Caryophyllales > Aizoaceae > Tetragonia > Tetragonia tetragonoides. The sequence continues at coordinate 28,557,849 of CM076146.1, read as the reverse complement.
GACACAGAAACTTCAAAATTCAATTGTGGAGGATTTAACCGTTGGATCTGAATGATTGTAATCTCGCTAGAAAGCCCTCTGGAAAAGGTTTCCTATGACTCTAATTTCATCAAATGCCAACCGTTGGATCTTCCTATATATACAAATGAATTCTACTCTAAAAACTGTCAACTATCTGAATTATTACAACTTTGTACAAAAAATAAATCTGAGGCCTCTATATGAAAAATGTCCTTTTTTTATTCAATTTCAAGTATAAAAAAATGAAAATGGTGATGAGAAAGAGAGAAACATTCATTGATCATACAATTTTGGCACAACCAACTCTCTTCCTCACCACGAAAAATCACTCTCTACAAGCTGGATCTAAGTCCCCCATGGAGACGGGTTCGCGTGGGCACTTGAACCCTTACCTAGGAATTTTAGCCGCTCAAAAAAAGTATGGTTCGTGCCCACACCTATAAAGAGTCCAAGCGGTGAAAATGAGATTATTAAGGCGGGATAATAGGGTTTAATAGAAATTTATATACAAAATGAAATGGTTAGTAAAAACATTTAGAAAAAAAATAATTGAAGGAGAGAGATAAAAGATTACCCTTGCGTAGATCTAGAAATCTCAATCTTCAAAATTAAGTTAGTTAGTACAAACGCCCTTTAGTTTGCACTAACTACATAAAAAAAAAAGTTTTAGAAATAAAGAGAAGTTTTTAGAAAAGCTTCAACAATTGAAGTAAGTTAAAAAGATGATAGAAAAACTAGAGAGAGAAGGAGAGATTTTAAGAAGTAGAGATGAGAAAGAGGTAAAGGGCCCTTTTAGAAAATAGAGAGGAGGAAGAGGCAAATGACCCTCAATTTAGCTTTTTGAGGTGTATTTATAAGGGGGTGAAGATGGGGGAAAATTAGGGTCAGGAGAAATGGAGGGTGAGATTTGATAGGAGGTGAATGGTGAGATGAGGGTTGAGAGAATGTGGATGGGAGAGTGACAAATGTCAAATTTGTGGTGATGGAAGAAGATGGGAGGAATCTTGTGAGGTGGAAGTGAGTAGGAAAGAGAAAAGATGGATAAGGTGTGAGATGAAAATAGAAAAGGGAAAAAACAAAATAAAATAAAAAATAATTAAAAAAGGAATAAAAAACGTGGGGGGGGGGATTTCATTTTTTTTTCTTTTATTTTTTCTTCTCTTTTTCGGTTGTGAGGAGAGTAATTTTTTTTTTATTTTATTTTTTGGGTGGGGGTTAATTTATGGAAAAGGGTAGGGTATTTTGGTATTTCTACTTAATACCATTATTCCCTTTTGTCTTTAGCTATTGGATGGGAACATGGGAATATTGTGATGTCATGCATGACATCATAAGATGATGTCATGAAATGATGTCATGCATGACATCATAATTCCATTCCTTATTTATTTTTGCATTTTCTCTTTTATACTCTTTTTATTGATTTTTGCTTTATTTTTTCTTTAGGCTTTGGGCTTTGCTTTGCTAATGGGTTGGGTCACCTTATAGACCCTAAATGTCGTTTTAGCCCAATTGGCTTATTTAATTAGGGTAATTACAGTTAATGCTAATATTAACTGTAGTAATTATTTAAAAGAAATACAAGTCAAAATTCGGCGTCTATAGATGCTCCTCGTTGGCTGAGTTTCTGAGGAATTGATCAGGTTCCAAAGAAATGAAGGTCAACGATACAAAAGACACCTAATTTTGACTTGCGAAAATATTAATTATAAAAACGATAATAATTATCGTTTAAATGGTAGTGGCCTAGCCACTAACCACATTCTTCCGTGCACCTCCGGGCATAACTTCTTTGATCTCGAAGTTTAACACGTTGTTCTTCTGGATGTTCTGGATATTCGGGATGTTCTGAATATTCTAGATTTTCTGGATCTTCTGGATGTTCTGAACGTTCTTGACGTTCGGGATCTTCTGGATGTTCTGAACGTTCTTGACGTTCTGGATCTTCTGGATGTTCTTGATGTTCTGAACGTTCTTGACGTTCGGGATCTTCTGGATGTTCTGGATCTTCTGGATATTCTTGATGTTCTAAACATTCTTGACGTTCGGATCTTCTGGATGTTCTGGATGTTCTGGATCTTCTGGATGTTCTTGATGTTCTAAACGTTCTTGACGTTGGGGATCTTCTGGGCGTAACCTCTTTTATCTCGACGTATAACCATGACTCTTCTCGGATGCTTCTGGGCGTAACCTTTTTTTATCTCGAGGTATAACCATAATCCTCCTCCGTTCATCTGATAATTCTTCCTCGAGTTCAAAGCTTCAAAAGTCCTTCCGATAATTCTTTCGATAATTTTTCCAAATCTTCGCGTGCATGCATGCACGATAATCTTCCTTTTCATCCTTCATTTCCTCATCTTCTAACTCCTTAATTCTTCATTCTTCCTAAATGCTTCTCTTATGCAAAATGTTCATGCTTTTTCAATAAAAATTGCCCCAAGGCAAAACATTTACTTCTTTATTTTCGAAAACGCCTCTCTTTCGATTTGAAAGTTCAATTCATCATTTTTCTTTAAAAATCATTTTTCTCAAATTTTCGGGATTATTTTTTTTTAATAAAATCCGGGTTCATTTTCTTCATAAAATCATTTCTCAAATTTCCGGAATAAAACCCGAGTTCATTTTTTTTCATAAAATACATCACTAAGCTATTAATGAGGTTCATGTTCATCCAAGGATGACACATTAGTTCACTAATGAACTATGTTAATGGCTCTTTTGAACTTTAATTAAATAGTTCAAACATCTCCCAAGATAGTATGGCTTGAATGCATGGGGAATGTTCATCTGTCATCATGACACAAGGTTGTGGGTCTTCTTGAATAGGGTGCAAAATAGTGTAGGATGATGGTTGAGTGTTTAAGCCTAGACTTGTTCCGGTTATACATCACGGCCACCCTTCAGAGTGCATCATCTTCACCTTCTTTCTCATTCTTTCCGTTTCTTCAATTCTCCATATAGAATGCTAGGGAAGAAGGAGTTGGACATACCATGACCACCTTTAAGTTTTTTTTTTTATTTTTTAAATATATATATATATATATATATATAAGGTGGTGATCTCACTTTCTTATCTATTCATGCACAAGATTATGACTTTAATCATGAATGAAACATATATGCTCAATGGACGCCTTAAATCAGATATCATCAATTTTAGAGCCCATGTCCAAAATTCACCACTTATTTTTTCATTGGCTTAAATCAACTATAATTGGGTTTGAAATTCCAAATTATAAGTTGATTCTTTTTTTTTTTCTTCATGTTTTTTTTTTTTTTGGTTTTTTTTTTTTTTTTTCTTTTGGGCATCTTTGTACTATAACAAATAAGCATAATTTTTGACCGAATCCTTGCGGATTGCCTACGTATCTCGTAAAGAGAATCAGGTCAGAGGTAGTTCGGGCGCTAGCCCAGACATTGGTTCTTTTCTTCTTCCTTTTTTTTTGTGCTCTCTACTGAGCTTTTCATACAAATTACATCATAGATAAATGGTAAGGAAGTTAAACATAAAACTTCTTCAATTGGTCCAGGTTGGTAATGCTAGGAAGTTCATTCCCGTCCAAATCAGCTAGCTTCACAGCTCCTCCAAGCGTGATCTCCTTGACCAGAAACGGACCGGACCAATTGGGTTGGAATTTGCCCCTAGGGTCATGCATGGGTGCTCTATTCTCTTTCAGAACAAGACCTCCTTCTTGAATATCCCGATTTCTCACCTTCTTATTATAAGACCGAGCAATGCGGCACTGGTAGTTCTGGATGTTGTTGAGAGCTGCAAGTCTCTTTTCAGTGGTGAATGCCAGTTCTTCATATTGGGCCTTATGCCAAATCTTTTCAGGAATGCCACTCTTGGCAATGACTCTCAAAGATTTAATCTCCGTTTCAATTGGAAGCATCGGTTCCATGCCATACACCAGTGAATACGATGTTGCCCCAATTGGCGTGCGAATTGATGATCTGAATCCCCAAAGGGCATATAGCAGCTTCTTAGGCCACTCTTTCGTTTTCTCAATCATCTTCGATAAAATAGATTTCACCGTTTTGTTCGCGGCCTCGACAGCTCCATTGATCTGAGGTCAGTATGGTGACGACTGGTGTTGCTTCACTTTGTACTTCATGAGAGTTTCTTAGAGGTGCCCCTCGAATTGTGGGCCATTATCAGATATCATTTCAAATGGTAGGCCGTACCGGCAGATAATGTTCTTGATCCCAAATTTGGACACTTGTCGTGGCCCCAGTGTAATACCCCGAATATTTGAGTACTTTCCTAAAATGATTTATTAATATATAATGTGATATATATTTAGTTTTTGGACTTATTTATGCATCTATTTATTAGATATATATTTAAGTGTTCTATTAGAAAAGAATTTTGATAAGTATTGGTTCCACCGCCTTCCTTCCCCTTATTTCTTTGGAAAGAGAGCAAAACCCATCATCGCCACCATTTTCTTTCTCACGCACGAAACCCACACCATCACAACCATCTTCCCCAACTTTCTCTCTCTCCTGCAAACGTTACTGCAGACACCAGAATTGTCCTGCTGAAGATCACATTTTTCTTCTTTCTCACTCATTGTTCTGTTTCGCGTGAGCTTCCCCTGTCTTGCCTTTGTTTTGTGCTGCTGTCCACGACGTTTGCCATGGATTCCGGCGAGCCAAGCACCCCGAACGCGACTTGTTGATGGACGATTACTACCGTTTAGCCCAGTTCAACCCTTTTCGTGGGTTTGATTCCAGAAACCCTAAACCTCTAGTTTATTGTTCAATTTCTGAATTATAGAGTTTTGATTGACAAGTTCTAATTTGATTATATATGCATATATATTAGATGTTTTGATGATTAATTGGAGGGGATTATGATGCAACTAAATTAGGTCTTTAGTTAAAGATAACCCTTTCTAGTCACTTTGGAGTTGGATGTTAATTTCTCTTTTATATGTGAATGGATGCTCTTTGTTGGCTTAATTTGATCACACTATTGCTGTATACTTGCGTAAACATGATGTGGATTGCTATTTATGTTAATGATTGGTACTACTTGCTGTTGAGTGGCACTTGAACTATTGTTTGATTTAGATACGAGGATTTGTAGTGGGCAGATGAGAAGAAACTAAGCTTATGCTAGGCCCAGGTTTGAACCTAGGATTAGAGTGAGATTCTATGGAGGAGTTGAGTACTCTTGGTTGAGCTAGATGTTGAAACCCGAGAACTACATGATTATTTGAGGAACCCGTGCCACAATTGAGTTTTATATTGTTATTGACCCATAATGGGTAATGGTAATGCAATGAGCTAGTGACTGAGAGCAATGGCACATTTATTGGGTTTTGAGCTAGTACGATGAGCTTATGGGATTAGTTTTAAGAGGTCTTAGTTACCTATCTTTTAAGGCTTATGCTTATGTTAAGGTCTCATGACCTGAGTTGAAATTCGTTGTTTATCTCTTTAATTTATAAATGGAGTTATGATTATATGTTTCGATAGAATGTTTGGTTACTCAACAAAAGCTGATTGGTTGCTTTCTGTGTTATGTGTGTGTGCGTCCATTTTTCTTCAATGGTGGGCCTATGATGAACCTATGCGATATTCGATTGCATGGGGGAGTAGATTGGAATATGAGTTGCAGGTTGGTTGTTTATGAAGATCTCCTTTGATGGACCAGTCAATTCGAGCTGAGCAGAAGAAAGATTAGTGTTGTCCGTTGTGATTATACTTTCTAGTTCATTCAGTTGTAATTTGTAAAGCATTAAAGTTTGTTGGTTGTTATTGAGTTTGTAAGGTTTGCCTTGCACTCATTCTATGAGTGAGTGTGGCAGTGATGCTCCGGATTTGGTTAGAAGTCTTCCGCTGTCAAATTGGTTTATTTTGTTGTATTTTTCTATTTAAGCAGGTTTATAGGATGTCGATAACTTGGGATGTCTATTTACAAAGGAAACTCTGCCCGATTTTCGGCTCGAGTTTATCTACTTTTGTTTATTTATTATTTAGAAAATCTGGGGTGTTACACCCAGCTTGGAGTATGAGGCCGCTTCGACCCACTTCGAGAAATAGTCAATTGCCACCAAGATGTATTGGTGCTCATTGGATGCTTTCGGATTGATTTGACCAATAATGTCAATGCCCCAGGTTGAGAACGGCCAGGGTGACGTCAGATTATGCAACTCCGCAGAGGGCAAGTAATTCAGATTTAAGAATATCTTGTATTTCTTGCAAGCTCTGACATACGTGTAGCAATCATGCTCCAATGTAGTCCAATAATATCCAGTTCGCAGAATCTTCTTAGCAAGCATCTTTCCATTCATATGCGGGCCACAATCACCCTCGTGCGCTTCTTTCATGATCTTCTGCGCTTCTCTAGAATCAACACAGAGTTGAAGGATCCCGTCAAACCCTTTATGGTATAGCTTGTCCAGATAAAGTGCGAAATGAGACGCAAGGTGGCGGATAGCCAGCTGATCTTTCTTTGAACTCTCTTGAGGATAAGAGTAGCCGTTTAGGTACTTCTTGATATCCGTATACCACCAGTTCATTCTCTGCATCTGTAATTAGATTCACATGATCACATGATATGGCAGGCTCGTGCCGTTCTTCCAGAGTTGATGGTCTGAGCTGGAATTTCTCCTTCCCAAACCAGAGTGGTTGCTAGATTGGCCAATGCATTTGTAAAAGTGTTCTGCTCTCTGGGCAAGTGTCTGAAACTGATATCATCAAAGCATGGAATGAACTGCTGTAAGCAGTCAGTTTACATGTGTTCATCAGGAAACGTCGTCACAATCTTTTTCAGTCATGGGCCCATCTGCCAGAACATTCGCTAGCACTCGCCCTTTTACAGATTTCTGATTCAAGCATTGGATGTCGAATTCTGACAACAAAGCATGCCAACGAGCAATCCTTTCGCTCGTGATTGGCTTATCGAATAGGTACTTGATGGGGTCCAATCTCGAGACGAGATACGTGGTGTGAGCTTGGAGGTAGTGCTTCAAATTCCTTGTTGCGTATACCAGAGATATGCACGTCTTTTCCAGATGATTGTATCGAGTCTCGTACTCGAGAAGCTTCTTACTCAGATAGTAAATAGCCACTTCTTTTCTCGTTCCCTCTTCATATTGAGCCAGAAATGCCCCAATAGCAGTTTCGGTCACTGTGAGGTACAATATCAAAGGCTTCCCTGGCTGTGGGGGTGCCAGAATTGGAGGCTTCGCCAGATAACTCTTCATTATTTCAAATGCCTTTTGGCAATCATCATTCCATTGATGGGATGTACCCTTCCTGAGCAGTTTGAAAATTTGTTCACATTTCGAGGTCAACTGAGAAATGAATCTGCTGATGTATTGAATTCTTCCCAGAAATCCTCGGATTTCCTTTTCAGTTCTCGGCGGTGGCAACTCAGAAATAGCCTTCACCTTGTCAGAATCAATTTCTATGCCCCTCTGGCTAACAACAAATCCCAGGAGTTTACCAGACGTAACTCCGAACCCACATTTTTGCGGATTGAGCTTCAGATGGAACTTCCGGATACGATCAAAGAATATTTTCAGGGAGGAAAAGTGATCCTCTCGAGCACGGCTCTTAACTATCATATCATCCACATACACCTCAACAATATAATGAATTAAATCATGCGAAATCGTCGTTGCAGCTCGTTGGTAGGTGGCCCCGGCATTTTTCAAACCAAAAGGCATGACCTTATAACAATACGTGTCCCGGGGGTGATGAATGATGTCTTGATTTGATCTTTTAGAGCCATAAGGATTTGATTGTATCCTGAAAATCCATCCATGAACGAGAACATAGCATGTCCCGCTGTATTATCCACCAACATGTCGATGTGTGGTAATGGGAAACAGTCCTTCGATGAAGCGGCATTCAAATCTCGGAAGTCGATACACATTCTTACTCGACCATCTTTCTTAGGAACAACAACAATGTTCGCCAGCCAATCTGGGTGCTTTACAGCCCGTAGAAACCCAGCATCAATCTGCTTCTGAACTTCTTCTTTAACCTTGAGATTAATCTCGAGCTTCATTCGACGGAGCTTCTGCTGCTTGGGCTTGCTATCAGGAAGCAAAGGAAGACGGTGCTCAGCAATACTGCGGTGAACACCCGGCATGTCGGCATAAGACCATGCAAATACATCCACATACTCTCTCAACAATTCAGTGAAAGACTCTTGCTCTTCAAGTGACAGAGATGACCCAATTTTGACTTCTTTTTTATTTTCTTTTGAGCCAATGTTTATTATTATGGAGTCTTCAATCGGTGATATGCATGTTTGTGGTGACTCATTGTCATATGATGATGCATCGTGATCAGAATCAAGCTCTTGCGCACAAATATGTTCAGAGAGAAGGATAGGATGGGTATTATCAACATCGGACAGGTCATCCGACGAGGGATATTCTGTGGTGGAGGTGGTGGACTCATCAATCTCACATTCATCAAATATTGGGCCCAGCGGGTGGTCTGGCTCGGTATTTGGGTCGGTTGATGGTTCTGAAGTGGTGGATGTGTTTTGGCTACTGAATATTGGTTCAGGTGGATTGTTGCCCACATAAATCTTCACTTCTTGCCCTCCTTCTTTGCCCTTGTACTCATAGCTCCATTTCCTCACAATGTGCTTTGATTCGATCAAATCAGTGGGATCGAATTTATCGTCATTAAAATCGATTGTCTTGAAAAGTCGGTTTAGCACTGGGTATCGGACATTCTCAACCAAATCAACTTTCTTTCCCTCATCCTTCAACCTCAGACAATCCTCGGGATCATACACCTCGATATCATTGAAGAAAATCTCAAGACCTGGTAGTCTCCTACGTTCTTTTGATTCTAACCATGGCTCCGAGAAACCATAGTAGAGTTCATTCTGTCCTGACTGCACAAACTGCCCATTCAGCGTCTTGGAGATAGCCTTCGGTGCCCCTTGGCTGACATATGGGTTGTACCCTGTTAAGAAAAACAAACTTGAATTAAATAAGCTAAGAATAGTAAATAAGTGTTTAGCAATTCACAATTAACCGCAGATTAATTATAACATCTTAGGAGGTTATAAATGAGTTTCATTAGATACCTTTGGTAAATTTAGTATATGAGAGTCTATAAAAGAGATGTTGTAAATCAGATATTTACATAAGAAAGTGTGAAACAATTCAGCAGATTGTTATACTTCCTATATTCTTGTTATTCTCCTCCTATTTTGTTTATATATTGAGTGAATACAAGAATTAGCAAATTCTTGTTTTCTTACATTTGGTATCAGAGCCAATGGTAGATCCTATTTCCTCCAATTCAACAATAAAAGAAATCATGTGCTTCCCTCACAAGAATAGATTGGTTAAGATGCCAACTAGAAATTCAGGTTTGGGTAGTCAAAGATGCTAACCCAAAGAAAATTGAGTGGCCAAAGCATAAGAGCCAACTCAAAGACAAATAGGGTAAAAAAAAGAAACCCTATTAAGTCAAGATGGGTAGAAACCCAAGAGAGTCTCGATATTACCTAGGCGACGACGCAGCCGCAAGAAGAATCTCGGTATGACCGAGGTGGCAACGCAGTCGTAAAGAGAATCTCGGTATGACCAAGGCAGCCGCAGCTGTAAGAAGAAAGGTTGGGACAAGGAATCCCAATTTTGAAAAGTGAACAGATCCAAGAGTAGGGTCAAGTATTGGAAGAGTAAATCATGATACGAAGTTCACAGGATAATCAAGGTGTAGTAGTCATCTTGGAGAGACGATAAGACATAGAGGATGCAATTATAGGAGGCTTCGGCTAGAAAAGATTATATGGCCACGAACATCAGAAGAATGTGAAGTAATGTGGTCATCGGAGTTATTAGTGGACCAAAAGCGTTTGAATGGATAATTTAAGTTTGAGGGGGTGTGTTGGAAAATACAAACTTAAATTATCGAAGTTATAATTAGTAAGCTCTAAATAGTAAATCATTTAGAGTATTACATTATCAAATGGCTGTAACTTAAGATTAATATGAACCACTATTTCTTAGGAGTTAGAAATAGTATATAAGGAGATCTAGAAGATTATGTAATGGAGATAACAATGACTTAAGAGAAGATAGCCTGCATAGCTATCATGGGTGAGCATAGCAATGCTCACCACCATTGTTCCCCCTCATTTTATATATTCAAATATGTTTGATTAGTGAATATTATTATTGTTATTTAAATAAGGTTCCACTACACATCCGTTGTGCCGAAATTCTAACATACCCTAACCCAACTCGGTTTCTGTTGTCCATCGGTAAGATAGGTTCCTTAATGCCTCGGCCATTCCTTCCAAAGCCGGTTCCTGGTACATGTCCCATTTTCAGCATCATTCTTGCCCCTGGTGAATCAGCACTCATGATCCAGGGAGCCGGATGGCTGGTAGTAGGTAGGGAGGCTGATTTGGCTGTAGAGTTCGACATCTGGTTCCTGGGGAACAGGGAAAAATGAGGGCTCTTTTTTTGTGGAGGGTATGAACATATGTGCACAAATGCATGACTATCATGGGAGACATCAAAATCACATGATTAAAAGAAAATTCTTTTTTTTTTTTTGAAAATCTTTTTTTTTTGAAAAATGGACTTTCCCGAAAAATCCTTGATTATTTGAAAATAAAATCTTTTTGGTATTTTTCTTCCAAGTCAAACAGAGATAAATAAATAACCAATTCTCGACATTCTCAAAGGCTTTCCACCCTTTTGTTTTTTTTTTTCTATTTCTATTTTTTTTTTGCTTTTCTCTTTATTTATTTATTTTTTTTTTACTTTTTCTCACTTTTTTTTTTTGATAAATTGGTTGGACCGCACCCGAAAGCTGCCTACGTATCTTCAATGTGTGAAAACATCGTTTTCGAAAATATGGGATATTTTGAAAAGGTGCATTGGAGAATCAGGTACACGTAGTTCTTCCTACTAACTGAGAGATTTCCTTTTTTTTTCTCTTTTCTTTTTTGTTTATTTCGGCCGAGCTCAAAGTGAGAGCTTACGTACCCCGTGTACGTGCATACATGTGAGTCTAATACATAGTCAAAAGTGATGATTAAGTCCTACGGGGATCAGGCCGTTACGTAGTTCTATTACAAGTGCTTAAGAAAAAGGTTTACTTCCTAGATAGGGTGACGAAAAGATTTACTTCCTAATTGGTCGAACTCAAATGAGCTGCCTACGTACCCCGAGTACATGTGAATACAAGTGTTTCTAATCAGAGTTGATAAGAGGGCACATTGATTCATGGGGATCAGACCATACGTAGTTCTGGCCTGTTAATTAACACAATTATTGGTTCTGTAAGAGAAATGACTCCTTGCTGGTAAGATCTTTTAGAGTAAATCTGCGTTCATGAGCTCGCGCACCATTCTTCGGAAGGGCACACATAAGTGCAGGGGATGAATGACCCTTTGGTGGTATAAGCAGTAGCTTCTATGAGAATTGTCGACATGTTGCATGGGGATATCTGGAGGGTCCAATGGTGTGATAAGGCCTCTCATTACCAAGTCTTCAAACAGTTCCAGAGGGTCTTGGCCAAGTGGCGCTAAAAGTTGAGGCAGTGAGTGGAGTTGAGAAGGGTCTTGCACCTTTGCAAAGTAATTATCAAGGGTTATCCCGTGGTTCAGAATAGACTGGATACTGTGGTGATCATCGTCAGGTATTTCAGAATAATAAAGTTCATTCATTCCCTTGACGAGTAATATACGTGTTTCTTCCTCTGAGGGCTCATAGGTGAGTATGTCAAACTGATTTTTCCATCGGGTCAAGTAGCTCTGAAATGTCTCACCTACTTCTTGTTCTATTTCTTGTAGCCTAATAAGCTCACGATCTATCCAATCATTAGAGCAATCCATAAATGCAATGCAAAGATCAACCCAGGTGTGTTTCTTTTTCCAATTGAGTGCATTGAACCATCTTAGTGCTTCTCCGTTCAGACTGTGACCGAATAAATAAATGTATATTCGGGTCGTGAAACCCCAAGAATCCATGTTGTCCCGGTATAGGTTCAGGTGAGTCGCAGAGAGACCTCCCATTCTAAACTTCTGAATGCTCAAGAAATACCCAGGTGAAGTGGTTTCTGGTGTTGGGTGTATATCCCACTTTTCAGTATTTTCCGCATTCAGAGCTGATTCTTCCATGTCTAATAATTTCAAGTCTTCGAGGACATGCTTGGCATTTATGCCCAGGGCTTCAGGATCGGACACTTCATCAAGATCAATGAAAAAATCCATCAAGTCATTCACTATACTTTGGTCATTGACCTCTGGGAAATATTGATGAAAGAATTTTCGGATCAAATCCTCCCAAGATGGAGATAAAGGATTAATCTCTTCATAATACCAGGATAAAGATGTACCCTACAAATACCGGGGAAATAATTATATCATCAGTAGCAATAGTGGTCTCCAAGGTAGGAGGGCATCACAAGACGCCTTTAAAAATAAGGTGGAGTTGCTAGTTCCATCAAATTTCTGAATGTGAGGAATTTCAAAATCAACACAGAGTTTGTAGCTTGGAAAAGATCGGAATCTTTGAGATCCATTCGGCCCCATCTTAGCCCGTTTTCCATTGTAAGTGACGCATGATGAGTCGACCATTCTTTTTGCTGACTGAAATCTTGACATGAAAAGGATCCTGACCGATCAAACAATACCGAGTCAGAATGGTCTTTAGAGCAAAACAATGTATTGACTTGGAGGATAAACACATTTTTTTTTTGAAAACACATTTTTTTTTTGAAATGAGTATGTACATTTTTTTGAATTTTGTTTTTTTGAAAATAGAGGTTTTTCGGAAAAGTCCTTCGAAATGAATTTTCTCACGAAAGAGAGAACTTTTTTGAAAACATTTCTTTTTTATGATATGCATGAATGCAAATGGATGCATAGTGTCGGACTGACTCAATAAATAAATACAAGTAACCGATTCAAGCATGCATCGGTCCCAAGTGCTCCTAAAGCTGATCTATAGACGATATTTTCAGGTGCTTCATTTCACTTAACTTTTGGAGTACACACACAGGGAAAGACACTCCGTGAACGCCAATATGTGTGGTAGTTTCCTTAATGTTTTATAGGTTAGCTAATCTGGCGCTCACTCCATGAACGGGCGACTAGCCTACAAAAGCAGTAAATTGAGATCGCGTGTGTGTGTGGGGACCATTTGTTCAAACAAGCATTCCAAACACACGTAATTTTCACATATGTACATGATATACACAAGATATATACAAAATATAAACAAAAAGCATTTCATAACATTATTCAATTTGCTTTCAAAGGGATACAACAAGTTTTCGGATTTAGACCTCTTATAAAAATAATTCCCCAGTGAAGTCGCCAGTCTGTGGGGCCAGATTCTCGAGTTTTCCTGGACTAGGACCCGGGAATCGTCAAGATACATGCCAGAGGCACGTCCAACGGAAACCGACCGATTGAAGAGGCCAATTGTCAATGAATCATCTTAAGGTTCGAAGTCGCCACCTTGTTATAGCCCGAACAAGGACGGGTTTTTACAAAAGAAGAGTCGCCACATTGTTATGACCCAAACAAGGAAGGGTTTTTACAAAAGAAAGGGTTTTATAAACAATTTTAAAGAAAACCATTTAAGAAACCCAAAAGTTGACTCCATAGCGATAACGCACGAAAATTCTTTGACTGGTCTGCGAATCAGTGATCTTGGTTCGGGGTATAGGTTAGAAGGTGCGGACGTCCTCAGACCCGTCTCCTCTTCCGTACTGAGTACAGGCTCGTTACTAATACGTTGTATCACATATGAAAGCTTTGAATTGTATTATGTAATGCCTTGAATGATAAAAAGAAAAAGCACATATATTTACACATTGTCACTTAGCACACAAATAAAGGTTGGTTTTGAACCGGTATATTCGTTTACGTACGGCGGGTTTGGATATTGCAAATACTGCACTACGTACCATTCATATAGTAGGTCTTGAATCTACTCCTGGATCAAAACCCTTACGCAGTTCTGACCGGGGGATCCGGTCAGTAAGACTCCTTGGATGTCACTAAGGCAGGTATGGATGTTTTTTCCCGTGAAGAGGGATACAATTGAGAAACTTATGAGATGACTCGCAACTTAGAGTCAAATTGATCCGAGGAACCACCTACTCTCCTCGAAGAAGTAGGAAAAGGCTCAAATGGGATGATTAGCCTGCTCAGAAGCGTTCAACCCAACAACATTTGGTAATATACGGGGATCAACCCAATTCTTAACTCTGAGTGTAAAGATTAGACTTCTCAAAAATATTCGATCTTCACTGGGGAATAACATTAATTGGGGGTGGATAAATGGATGATTTGTGTAGAGTATGTATATGTATTGGTGGGTAATGGCTTAAAGGAGTCTTTCCGATAGGATTCCCGGGGTGGCCCGAAGGCAAATAAGAGGGGACGATCAATAATTAGCTACTATTCGATCATAGGTATTCCACTGGGGAAAATGGTTGTAACTGGGGAAATATGGATTCCACTGGGGAATGTGAATTTGTATGAAGGTGATTTGATGGAATGGTAGGTGCAACACCCATGATCGCGTATAAGCAAATTTCTGGTTCTAACCTCGAATTTGGCACCGGGTCGGGTGTGTACATAAACGAATACACTGGTTTTATAAAACGTTTTAACATAACAAACATCACACAAGTGAGAGAAGTTCTTTTTATTTTATTTTCCGAGTTGAATTATTAGGTGGAAGCATATGAATATAAATGTACAAAATGCAATTAAAGAGGCATCGGAATAAACAAATTACAAATTGAGTATTTACAATAAAATACAAAAAATGTCTAAAAGTCCTAAAAAAGAGAAAAAGACTTGATCTTCATGTACTTGGCGCCTCCGGGGCTCGATCTTCATCTTCTTCTTCAAAAGTCGGATTTATTCACAAAAGATTGGTTCATTTACAAAAGAATTAATTATTTACAAAAGAATTGGTTATTTACAAAAGCGGTTTGAAAGTACCGACAAGGGATTAATCCAAACGCGACTTCTTGACTCCAAATTTATTTTTATAATTTGTGGGACACACTAAAAGAATAAACTGGAGAGTTTCGTATTTTTGTGAGTTTGTTTGATAATTAAACGAAAATCATTTATAAAATTGAACAAAACCGTTTTTACAATAATCTGGACAGAACTTCTAAAGTTCATATCTCGGTCATAACTCAACCAAATCAAGTGCTTCAAAAGCCTAACTTGGTTCATTTTACTTCATGTTTCCACTGTAAAAATATAAAGTCAAGACATTTGACGATCAGTGAGTTATTCACTATTTACAAGCTTTTGGAAGTCTTTGGACAAACCATTGGTTTTTGATTTATTAGGAATTATATACAAGTGATCTAGGTATAATATTTGCAGGATTTATACATGTGATACCCCAATATTTTCTATAATTATAATATCGATTCATAATTTATTTATAAATAGTTTCGGAGATTTAAATCGTATATTTATTTAACGATTTGATTTACTCAAATTAAGCCATAATAATATTAATTATTATTATGAGAATTTCGGGATTTATAATTATCAAATTGAGGGATTTATTTAAAATGGTTTTGTATATGAATAAGGCTTATTCATATTGTTTTAATTGGTTTTAATTAGCATTTAATTAGTTTTAATTATTTTTAATTAGCAATTAAATTAGAAAATAATCCTAATTCTAGTAGGGTTTGACTTTCCTTGACTAAGCACCTATTTAAGCTAAGAGATGGGCCGGTTGATCAGTTGCAAAACTGAGCCAAAACCTCACAATTTCTCTCCTCTCTCTCACCCGACTATCTCTCTCTCTTCTCTATCTCTCGGCCTCACTGCTGCCACCCTTCGCTGGAGAACACCAGGCCACCACCAGGTGAGTCGCTCCCCTTTCCCCCTATTTCTTTCTCTCTCTCTCTCTTTCCCTTTCTCTCTCTCCCCGTACCCTGTTCTCTCTTCCCCTCTATTTCGCGGGCCACGGCTGTCGGGCCGCTGCCGCGCCACCAAGCCGCACCTGGGTGGTCTCTGGCAGGCGGCCGACGCCGTTGGGGTCCTTCTTGGTGTCCCACTTCCCGCCCAGTCGCTCTCTCTTTCTCTCCCCTTCATTCTCTCCCTCCCTCGCGAACCCTCTCTCTTTCTCTCTCCTGGCCGCCGGTCGCCGGCGAGCCATCACCACCGACCACGGTGGTCAGGGGGTGGTGATGGTGCTGATGGGTCCGACCATGGGTCCCCTTGTGGGTGACCGTGGTCGAGACTTGCACAATAAGTTAGGGTTTCGAATTTGTATTTTTCGTTTTAATTAATTTCGTATTTTTCAGTATTTTTCAATAATTGTTTTTATTTTTTCTGTACTCGTTCGGAGTCCGAATCCGAATTTTCAAAAGCCTAGATTGGTTGGAATAATCAAGAAATTTAATAAAAATATTAGTTTACAGTTTCAGTACTGTTTGGAATTTCGTATTTATTAATTATATCTCGGTAATTGTTTTTAATTAGGACCAAACGGACAAGCGTGATCGGGTTGTGATTAGCCAAGTTACCTACTTCTTAGTGAGCGTTTTTTAGGTAAGCGATTGTGCCTACCTCTTTTCAAAGCTCCATCAAAACTATTTTGATGTGTTATGTGCTAATTGATTAGTATTGTGAATTTAATATGCGAAGCATGATTAAATTATATCGTCGTTAATTATGAGAATTTGAAATATATTCTTCTCTGTAAATATGGTTTATATTGAGTATGATAAGTTTATAAAGTTTCGTTAATTAATTAGTTTATATGCTAATTAATGTTTAATTATGGCGATGTTGAATTTCTAATATTTTATGATATAATAATATGTGTTATTTGTGAAAAAGTCTAGATTTGTTTCGGAATGAAACGGCGATTGTGAGGCGGTTTCGTTCTCATGGTGTAGATTACGATTCTCCTTGTAATTGCACCACAAATCGTCATGCCGCCTGGCGGTAAGAGGGGTAGACCACCAAAGAATGTGAAGGATTTGAAACAATCGAAAGCTACTGAAGGTGAGAATGCTAGAGCTTCTTTAAAGGATGGTAATGGCGATACTGAAGCTGTGAAAACGCCATCGGGATTTCGACTGGGCGATTTCTTATCTCCTGGAATTGCGCAAGCGATTGAGAAATCGGCGAAAGTTATATCTCAAGGTACTATTCAATTTCGGCCTTTTGTTCAGGTTCCTGTTCATGAGGAATTGAGGGAGTTAGGGTTTGAGTCTGAGCATGATACTGTGATTAATAATAATTTGAATGATTTGGATGGAATGGATATGAATATGAATAATGTTAGATCTGCTAGTTGGGCGGAAAAGGTTAGTACTCAAGATGATGATGAAATACAATCTGTTCATTCTGTTAATGAGATGAATAAGGATAAGAAGAAATTAAAATGGAAAGACGCTTTTACTGGTAATCGTGATCCACAAAAGGGATTACAACTTCATTTTGTTCCTGAGGTAGTAGATGCAGATGAAGTACAAATTGAGCTAGAGGATATTGCTGATGAGGTTGATTTTTGGGAGAATTCCTTGGTAGGATTTGTTGTAGGAGGTATACCAAAGGAATCAACAGTTTTATCTTTTATTGCTACAAAATGGAATCATGTAAGTGCTCCGAAAGTTTTTTCCCATAAGAAGGGGTGATTTTATATAAAATTCCACAGGGCCGAGGACAGGGATGAGGTGTTAAGGGGTGGTCCTTGGATGATTGGGAACCAGAATTTCCTGTTGAGACCTTGGAGCCCGGATTTTTGTATTTCAAAGGCAGAAATTACAAAGGTCCCTGTATGGATTAATTTGCCCAATCTGGATGTTCACTTTTGGTCAGCTCCTGCATTGAGTAAGGTTGCGAGCAAGCTTGGACGGCCTATGTTCACAGATAAATGTACAGCTACAAAAGAGAGAGTATCTTATGCTCGAGTGTTGGTTGAGGTGGATGTTTCAAAGATTTTACCCAAGGAAATTCCTCTGCGGACTCCCTTTGGTGAGAGATTGAGGCAGCCTGTCATCTACGAATGGGTGCCTTACTACTGCTCAGTATGTCATCAACTTGGGCATGATACTGATCATTGTAGAAAAAGAAATAAGCAACCTGTCGCCTTAAAGGTTGGGGCCTCTGTTGATGCAGAGGGTGTTATTCATGAAGTTGTGAAGCCTGCAAATACTTCTCCTGGGACTGACTGTACTGAGGAAGGTGCTGTAGTGGGTAAAAGAAAGGCTGATGGGGAAGGAAAACAGTTAAAGAACAAACAACAGGGGGGGAATGACTATGACTCAAAAGAAGAAGGGAGTACCAGGGGGTAGTGCTAGTACCAGCAGGCCGCCAGTTAGGAAAGATAGTGGAGTTCATCAGAATAACAATAGATTTTCAGCCCTACTTCAAATGGGGGGCAGTGAGGAGTTGAATGATGAGGTGAATAGCAGGAAGGAGTCTGGGGATGGAGGGCCTGACCCTGGTTCTAAATGAAGTTGGCTTCGTGGAATATCAGGGGCTGCAATGAGCCCTTGAAACTGCAGGAGGTCAAGGACTTTTTGTGGCAGAATAAACTGGATTTTTTTAGGTTTACTTGAAACCAGAATAAAAGAGAAAAAAGCAACAAAATTGAGGAGGAGGTTTTTTGGGGGGTATCACTTTTATGATAACTATGCGGCTCATAGGAATGGTAGAATATGGCTTATTTGGAACTCTTACAATATTGAGGTGGTGGTGTTGAAGGTGTCTAGGCAGATGATTCACTATAAAATTACCTCTAAAATTAGTAATTTTCAAGCTTTGGTTACTGTGATTTATGCAGCAAATGAAGTTGAGGTTCGTAGGGAACTTTGGCAAGAACTTGATGACTTGAAGAGAAATGTTCATGAGCCCTGGCTTATGTTGGGGGATTTCAATGTTGTATTGAAAAGTAAGGAACGAGATAGTAGTTCTGCTACTGACCACTCTGCGATTAGAGAATTTGCTGATTGTATGTATAGAAATGGTTTCTCTGATATGAATGCTTCTGGGTGCTTATTTACGTGGCACAATAATCAGTATGGGGGGGGGACAGAGTGTTGAGTAAATTGGATAGAGTTATGCATAATGAAGATTGGGTGATGCAGGGTATTCATGCCTCAGCGGAATTTTTGCCCCATGGGGTGTCTGATCACTCTCCAGTTGTTGTCAGCATCCATGAAAATGCCCCTTCTGAACCCAAGCCATTCAGATTTTTGAATGCTTGGTGTGATGATTCGGAGTTCTTGCCTCTGGTTGACAAGGTCTGGAGTACGAGTCTGTCAGGGTCTGCCATGAGTGTTCTGATCAGGAAAATGAAGCTTCTTAAGCCTCTTCTGAAAAAGCTTCACAAGCAAAAGTACATGAATATCACTCAAAGGGTGAGAGAGAGTAAGCAACAACTCCATGATGTGCAGATTGCCTTACAGAATTCTCCAAGGGATGAGGAACTTTGTGTTGCTGAAAAAGAGTTGAGGAATAAGTACAGTACCCTAAAAAAAGTTGAAATCAATGCTTATCAACAGAGAGCAAAAATCCATGACTTAAACTTGAAGGATGAAAATACAACATTTTTCCATGCAAAAATCAAAGAGAGGCATGCTCGTAACAGAGTGGTTACTATTAGGGATAAGGAGGGGATTTTGAAGGAAGGAAGTGATGTTCCTAAAGCTTTTACTGAGTTTTATGAACAGTTGACTCAACACCCTTCCCATTGATGGAGCTGTTATTCAGATGGGGAATACAGTATCAAGAGAAGCTCATGATTAGCTGATTATTGATGTCACTTTTGAGGAGGTAAAGATTGCATTTTTTTTCTATTGCTAATAACAAGGCTCCAGGGCCTGATGGGTATACTGTAGCGTTCTTTAAGAGAGCATGGCATATTGTCGGGGAAGACTTCTATTCTGCTGTTTGTGAATTTTTTCACACTGGAAGACTTCTTAAGCAGGTTAATTCCACTTTCCTTACACTCATTCCTAAAGTTGATCTTGCTAGTAGTGTTATGGAATTCCGTCCTATTGCTTGTTGTAATGTGGTATATAAGACGATTACGAAGGTGTTAGCAAATAGAATGCAGAGTGTTTTGGGGGATGTTATGAGTAGAGAACAGGCTGCTTTTGTTCAAAACAGAAATATATTTGAAAATATAGCCATGGCACAAGAGTTGTTAAAACAGTATGGGAGATCAAATATTTCTCCTAGAGCTGTTTTAAAAGTGGATATTCGTAAAGCTTATGATACAATAAGTTGGGATTTTTTGGAAGGGATTATGAGAGAGTATGGTTTTCCTGTTGTCTTTGTCAACTGGATTATGACTTGCCTGTCCAGTGCTATGTTCTCTGTGTGTTTGAATGGCTCTCCTTTTGGATACTTTGCTAGTGGAAGGGGCTTACGTCAAGGGGATCCTATATCTCCTTATCTCTTTGTGCTTGGTATGGAATATTTTACAAGGATGTTGAAGCGGGAAAAACAGCTTAAGAATCTTAATAGTCACCCAAAATGTGCTAGGGAGGGTCTGTGCCAACTCTCATTTGCTGATGATCTTTTAATTTTCTCTAGAGGGGATGTGGATTCTGTCAAAGCTGTGGCTAGTTGCTTGAATAATTTTGGGGATGTTTCTGGGTTACAAGCAAACCCTCAGAAAACGAATGTTTACTTTGGTGGGTTGACTTATAGAGTGAAGGCGGACATTTTGGATGCAACTGGGTATATAGAGGGTAAATTGCCCTTTAAATATTTAGGCGTCCCCCTGAATGCTTCGAGACTGACTACTTCTTTATGGAAGCCTCTCCTGGAAAAGATTAAATATAAGCTGCAATATTGGGCTAACTGTCTTCTTTCTCATGCTGGTAAAATTCAGATGCTTAACTCTGTTGTGTTTGGCATGCACGCTTACTGGAGTGCTGTTTTTGTTCTACCAAAGCAAGTGATTGAGGAAATTAACAAGCTTTGTAGGTTGTTTTACTGGGGTAATAAAACTGAAGGCAGGGCTATGTGTTGGGTGAGTTGGGATAACATTTGTAGGCCTCGGAAAGAAGGTGGATTAGGAATCAAAGAGGTTCTTAGCTGGAACAAGGCATTGATGCTGATGTGGATTTGGAAGTTACATAACGATGAACACAACTTGTGGACATCATGGACCAATAATTATCATTTGGGTAGCTGTGATATTTGGGGATGTCAAAGTAAGCAGGGTGACTCTTATTTTTGGAGGAGTCTGCTGAAAGTGAGAGATGATCTGGTGACTAAAATTAGTAGTAGAGAGGCTGCAATAAATTTCATGGACTCTTGTGTGGCTCATGGTAAATTCTGTGTTGCAAAAGCCTATGATTTAATGAGGCAAGAGCAGCCAAAATGGGGATACCACAAGTTGATATGGGAATCTGCAGCTCTCCCAAAGCACTGGATGGTCGCTTGGATGGCCATGTTGAATAAATTACCTATTGTCGATTATATGCAGAAAAGAGGGTTTAGCTTGGCTAATAGATGTGCCCTGTGTTGTCAAGAGGAGGAGTGTATTAGTCATCTTTTCTTTTCTTGCAATGTCGCCTCAAGAGTTTGGCAGGACATCCTTGGTTGGCTAGGAATTCATAGACGTGGTTGGACAATTAAACATGAAGCGCGATGGTTCAAGCAGCACTTCAGGGGGAAGCATATTCTGAAGAGATGGAAGAAGGCTACTTTTCTGGCTACCATTGCTGAAATCTGGTATGAAAGGAACTATAGAATTTTCAAAGGTATAGATAGAATTGAAAAGCAAATTGTACAGAATATTCCGTCTATAGTTAGTGCTAGAATACAATACATAGATAGTCATATGGGTGAGGTGTTAATGGGGTTTGGATAGTTTTTGTTGTCTGAGTTTTTTCTTTGTGAGGTTGGATCTGTATTGTGAGAGTGCAGGCCATCTCCTGCAGTGTTTTGATTCTGTTTTTTCCCCCTAGTGGAAGAATAAGAGAAGTAGACCAATTTGTTCAAAAAAATATATATATATGTGTGTGCTGTTTGGGATGGGATATTATTGAGTGCTAATGAACACCTACTATTATATTTGTTGGATGTTAATTGTGAAAGTGTAATTTTTGGATATCATGATTTACTGTCGAAGTGCTGCCGAAATTTCGTTAGCCATATAAGAAGCATGACTATTGTTAATATGCCCTTATGTCGTAATCGTCGTTCTTATTATTCATTATCATGAGCATGAAATGAAGTAGTATGTCGTGGTCTCGTTGTACCACTAGGTCAATCAATGCAACTATGTGAATTGAATTAAATGAGAATAAGACTCCTAATGGATCCCTAGGAGTAGCCGAGCTATCGAGACTTATATAATTGATGTAGTCTAGGGATGCGTGATTCCCAAGTTACTTTTATGGACACCTCGCAGTGTGTTCGGGACGGATCATTCCCCATTGTTTAATTCTCTACATATCGATTATTATGTTAGAGGTAGTGTGAGTATACACTAGTGTAAGTCCATGGCATGTCTATATCTATCTATGAACAGTATGGGTAATCGCTGTTCTATTCGCTCTCGTATCTCTCTAATCAATATGGTTTATCTATTTGTGTTCGAATGATCACTAAAGCAAGAATTGCATGTAATTGAATATCGAGTATGCGTGTGCTTGATTGTATGACTACTTGTGCATGCAAATGAATTTCAATGATTCTTCTAAAACCCAGGTAAGGTTTGCGAAAGTGTTTTTACTGGGTATGGACGACGTTCATTCAGATTATCTGATTTTTTTGTTTTCTTTTGTTTCTTCTCTTTTTCTTCTGTACCTTATTTCCGTCACGGAAACCAAAGTGCAGGTATAGCTGAGTGAGGACGGTTTGCTAGAAGGTTGAATATGGGCTGTTTGTTTAGAACTATGGATTTATTGGTTACCTTTGATTATTTGGGATTTTAGTTTGTGCCCTTGAAGGCAAAGTTGTAATAAAACTATAATGGATTTAAGACCGTTGGATAAACAACTCTGATATTTATGTTTAATTTGTTTATATGCTTCCTTTGATACCTAGTTTCCCTTTCTGCTTAGCATTTACTCCTTAGCGATAAATGTTGCAGTAGCATTCCCTTGGGTTCGTAACGGTTCGCCGGTGTCGAGTCGTGTTCAGCGACGTCGATAGTTCACTGAAAATCGTTGCGAATTCGGGGGTGTTACAAATGGTATCAGAGCCCTAGGTTTAAAAGGTTGCATAGGTTTAATAAATGAATCAATAAAGATTAGTTTCATTTTTGGGAAAATAAAATATAATTAAAGCCGTAGAGCGTAGTAGTCCTAGAAGATAGGAATTACTTGAAATCACCTTAATTGTGATTTAAATGTTCTTATTGTTTGATTGCCCTTTTGTAGATGGAAATTACTCGTTTGACCGCGATGAAGTCGACTAGAGGTAGAAAACCACGAGCTATGATTGTTGCACTCGAGAACGGGGTGGAGTATGTAGACATCTCCGATAGTGAGCCTACACACGGCGAGCGTGACGAGGCCGCGGCTACCCTTGTGGCGCAAGGCAATGGCGCGCACGAGGTGGACCAACCCGCGCCTGATGCTCGTGACGATGACGTTCCAATAGAGCCTAATCACGACTTGGATGCTAACGAGGATCTTGATCCTGAAGAGGAACCTACCGAGTCCGAACCTGAGGCTGACGATGCTCCTGCTGACGAGCCAAGTGTTGAGCCTAACTCTATGGAACTAGAGATGCGTTTCGAGTATGGAGCTAGTGTCCCTGATTCACCTAGCATGCCAGACTTAGAGGATATTGGTGATGCAAGCGGCAACAACTCTGTACCTCCTTCGCCTACTGCTGATGTGTCTCCTCCTGTGGAGCCTTTCTTTGCCACTGATGCCGAGCTAGATGACATTCGTGCCTACATTGATCGCGCATTCACTACGATCGAGCGTTACGAATATGAGAACCGTACGAGGATACACCAAGGTTTCTGGTTAGAACTCTTACTAGCTGGCTTACCCAACCTACATCCTTGGAGAGGTCTCAAGGAGAAGTATGATGATATGGTACTGAGAAGTGGCTACATCGACGATGGGAAGTATGGAAAAGGCAATCGTTGGGCGCTGACTTTTCAAGGTGCTGGCAATGAGCTATGTTTGTCTGAGTTCGAGTGGAAGGTAAATCACGTTCTGGTGCCTGCTCCAAAGGACATCTGTGAAAGCTGCTGGTCTAAGAAGCGCAAACTCGTGGATAACTTTAGAAGGCGCTTCATGCCTCAGAAGTTTAGAGGTGACGAGCATCCTTACACTCCATGTAGGGAAGTGAAGCTAAGGAGGGATAATGATGATGATACGCCTCCCGGATCGAAGCAAAACCCAGTTGTTGTTTAGTTATTTTGTTGGCTAGAGTTAGTCGTTTTGATTAGAAACATTATTACACTTTTATGATGGCCCTGCGTGGTCAAGTTTGATGATGGTGTGTGGTTGCCTAAGCAACAAATATTTGACTCATATTTCTTTTGCAATATATCTTATTGCAAAACTATTTCGTTTGATTATATGAAAGTCGTTGTGATTTGTTTATATCACTGTAGTTGTCACATATTTCCATGGTTGACCAAAAGCATGAATGCTATCTCTTATCGTCGTGACATGATGGGAAATCCATGTCGAATTTATGGCAAAATCATTGTTGAACATTATCAACTCTCTTGTGAGCCAAGTGCTAAAGCATATCAATATAATTAAGTGTGATTATCTATCAAAATAGTATGGAGCCTCATTAAGTCCATTATGAACATCTTTGTCTATTCTTGTGAGACCAATGTGTCTAAGGTGTTTTATATGCCTATCGAACTATTATGCATGAGAACTGAGAACAATAAAGCAAGTATGTTGCTTAGACCTACGCTGTAAGGTCGATCATCGAAACTTACATGCTATATGCAAAATGACAAGAGAAAGGTTTCAATTACAACCTACTTCTCTCAATTAGACCTTAATGGGTTGAGATGTGCAAATTGTGTGAATGGTGTTCATACCATTACTTTTATATTCTCAGATTCGCGAAAATGTCAACCAACGCCGATAGAATGGCTAGACTCGAGGATGGTCTGACCGATGTGGTCGAGATCATGGCACGACAAATGGCACGCCAAGAAGAGATGGAAACCGCACAAGCCTCTGCAGCGCGTAGTTTCCGAGATTTTGACGCTCTTAAACCTCCTACGTTCGAAGGTGGTGCCAATCCAACAAAGTTGGAGACTTGGATCATCGGGTTCGAGAAGTTGTTTCTGGCTACAAATCGGCCTAACAACATGAAAGTTAGCTCTGCGACGTACTATCTGAAGGGCGAAGCTAACAAGTGGTGGAACGATGTGAGAACTGATTTACTTGCAACGCCAAACTTTAATTGGTATCGTTTTAAGGTAGCCATTCGTGCTAGATTTTATCCAAGTGCTCTACGACGCCTGAAGCAGCGTGAGTTTGAAGGGTTCAGCCAAGACAAGCTGTCTGTGGCCGAGTATGCTGCCAAGTTCAACGAGCTTGCTATTTTTTCTCCTAATCTGCTGACAACTGAAGCTGAGCGAATCGAAAGGTTCGAGGACGGACTGAAATGGGATATCCAACGTTTTGTCGCTGGACAATCTATCACTTTTCAGGAATCCTATGACAAGGCCCTTAACCAAGAGGGGACTATTGGACGTCGTGACACGCATTTGGGAAAGAACAAGCGCGACGAAGGCAATCCATCGCAATCGAATAACGGCGACAAGAGGCCAAGACCGAATGGCAACAACAACTACCAAGCTGGTCAGAACCACAATGCGAATAGAAATTGTGACTCGAATAGTCATCGAGCTACGATAATGGCCAGAAGGAATACGCCTTGTACCCGCTGTAACAAGACGAATGCTGGTAAGAACTGCCGAGGTGACGTGTTGCAATGCTATGAGTGCAACAAACCGGGTCACAAAGTTTCTGAATGTTGGAGCCGAGGTAGGAATGGTAACGGGCAGAACCGCGATAACAACTACAATTGTGGTGGGAATAACAATGGCTATCATGGTAATGGTGGTAACAACCGTGGAAATGGGGGTTACAACAACAACAACAACAACAACAACCGCAACAATGCTGCTCCTGCTGTGAACAACCAAGTTTCAAGCTCCTGTTACTACTAATCCCGCGCCGAACGACAACAACAACAACAATAGAGGAGTTAATGGTAGAATCTTTGTGATGAATCGCAATGAAGCAGAAGCAAACCCGAACGTGATCGCTGGTACTTTTCTTGTTCAATCTTTTCCCGCTTTTGTTTTGTTTGATAGTGGTGCGTCGCATTATGTTCTTTCTAAGTGCTTTGCATCTAAGATAGGATTAGAACCTAGTTCTGTGTATAGTGCAAATATGAGGATGCCAGATGGATCGATCGCTAAGTGTAAAGTGTTGTATGAAAAGTGTCCGATTAGGATAGCTAGTTCCGATTTACCCGCGGATTTGATTCAGATGGATTTGAAGGACTTTGATGTGATATTGGGAATGGAATGGTTAGCCAAGTATAGGGCTAAGTTAGAGTGCTTTGAACAACGTGTTTATTTGCGAGGACCTAAAGGTAAGAGGATCACTTACCGAGGAGTTGTGGTCAAGCCTAAGCTGAAGGTGATGGCTACTATGAAGGTTAAAGAGTGCGTGACTAAGGGTGAAGCGATTTACCTTTATCATGTGGTGGATACGAGTCGCGAGACGGAAGCTCCGCAGCCTATTCCTGTAGTTTCCGAGTACGCTGACGTTTTTCCCGAAGAGATTCCCGGAATGCCTCCGCAACGCATTATCAACTTTACGATCGAGCTTGCTCCAGGTTCTGCACCAATTTTAAAAGCACCGTATCGTATGGCACCTGCTAAGATGAAGGAACTGAAAACACAACTTAAGGATTTGTTACAAAAGGGATACATACGTCCGAGTGTATCGCCTTAGGGTGCTTCTGTTTTGTTTGTACGGAAGAAGGATGATAGTATGAGACTGTGCATCGACTACCGCGAGTTAAACAAGATTACGATCAAGAATAGATACCCACTTCCCCGAATTGACGATCTGTTTGACCAACTGCGTGGTGCGTCAATTTTCTCAAAGATAGACCTGCGATCAGGATACCATCAGTTGAGGATCTCTGAGCCTGATATTGGGAAGACAACGTTTAGGATGAGGTATGGGCACTACGAGTTCACTGTGATGCCTTTTGGGTTGACAAATGCGCCTGCAAAGTTTATGGACTTGATGAACCGTACTTTCCAGCCTTACCTAGACCAGTTTGTTGTAGTCCTTATCGATGATATTCTGGGTTACTCGAAGAACGCCGAGGAGCATGAGCAACATCTACGTACTGTTTTTGGAGATTCTGCGAAGACATCAACTTTACGCCAAGTTGTCTAAATGTGAGTTTTGGTTAGACACGGTATCTTTCTTAGGACACGTGTTGTCTAAGGATGGAGTGGCCGTAGATCCAGAGAAGAATCGAGCTGTTACAGATTAGCCAAGGCCAACGACCGTGACCGAAGTTCGAAGATTTCTTGGACTTGCTGGATATTATAAACGATTTGTGGAAGGTTTCTCAAAGATTGCGCAGCCAATCACGAATTTGATGAAGAAAATGACAAAGCTTGTATGGTCCGACAAGTGTGAGACTGCTTTCCAAGAGTTGAAGAAACGTCTTACAAGTGCACCTATTTTGACATTACCGTCCGGAACGGAAGGATATGAGGTCTACAGTGACGCGTCTTAGCATGGCTTAGGGTGTGTTTTGATGCAACACGGAAAGGTCGTGGCTTACGCCTCACGACAACTGAAGAAGCATGAAGACAACTATCCTACGCACGATCTAGAACTTGCTGTTGTCGTATTTGCGTTGAAGATTTGGTGACATTATCTGTATGGTTCCCCAGTCAAGATGTTTACTGATCACAAGAGTCTCAAGTATATCTTTCCGCAGAAAGAGTTGAACATGCGCCAAAGGAGATGGGTAGAACTTTTGACGGAGTACGACATCGATATCCAGTACCATGAGGTAACGCAAACGTAGTCGCTGATGCTTTGAGTAGGAAGACTCGACATTCGTTAAACACTGCTTTAGTGCTTCCTAAGGAGATCATACGTGACTTGCAAAGTCTTGAGGTGGAGATTGTGTTTCAAGGTGACGTTCAATGTACCTTAGCACATATGACTGTTCGACCAACACTGCTTGAAGAGATCAAAGATAAACAAAGTGGTGATGAGGATCTTCAGCGGATTCTAAACCACAAAGACGAGGGTAGGTCCGAGGACTTCACTTTGGGCCAAGATGGAATTATGAGATTTCGAGAACGTGTTTGCGTACCCAATGACCCAGATATCAAAAGTCAGATTCTGGGTGAAGCTCATAATACACCGTATTCTGTACATCCTGGTGGAGATAAGCTTTACAAAGATCTTCGCCAAGTGTTCTGGTGGAAAGGCATGAAACAAGATGTCGCTGAGTTCGTAGCGAAGTGTTTGACATGTCAGAAAGTCAAAATCGAGCACAAGAGACCGGGTGGAATGGTACAATCACTGAAAGTTCCAACTTGGAAATGGAATTCGATTTCTATGGATTTTGTCATGGGTTTACCTTTGACACAAAAGAAGAAGAACGCCATTTGGGTGGTTGTAGATCGTTTGACGAAGGTCGCACGATTCATCTCTATGCACGACACGTGGGAAATGGAGAAACTGATTGAAGTTTAGTACCGCTTTTCATCCTGCAACAGATGGCCAGACGGACAGGACAATCCAGACACATTCCGTTGATCGAATTTTCTTACAATAATAGCTATCATTCAAGCATTGATCGAGCGCCATATGAAGCCTTGTATGGTACGAAGTGTAGATCGCCTGTATGTTGGAACGACATTAGCGAGACTGCAGTTTTGGGTCCTGATATGATCCAGCAGACTGTCGACATTGTGAAGGTGATTCAAACGAAGATGCGAAGTGCACAAGATCGCCAGAAATCATATGCAGATAGAGGTCGTAGACCTGAAGAATTTGAGGTGGGAAGCAAGGTACTTTTGCGAGTATCTCCGACCAAGGGTGTTATGCGTTTTGGTCGTAAAGGGAAGTTAAGTCCTCGTTACATTGGACCTTACGAAATCCTAGAGAGGATTGGTGAAGTTGCTTATCGTCTAGCTTTACCTGTGGAACTTGAGAAAGTCCACAATGTCTTTCACGTCTCTCAATTGAATCGATACGTACATGATCCAACTCATGTCGTTCAACCTGAAACGATCGAACTTGACGAGAGTTTGACATATGAAGAACGTCCGATCGAGATCACCGACCGCAAAGAGCGCTCGACTCGCACAAGGACTATTCTGATTGTGAAAGTTATTTGGTCCCGTCATGGTCAAGAAGAGGCAACATGGGAAGCTGAATCCATGATGCGCGAGAAGTACCCATAACTCTTTCTCGAAGGTACTAATTCCATTCGAGTTTCGGGACGAAACCCTTTTTAAGGAGGGTAGAATGTCACACCTAGTAATTTCGTGTTTTCTTTACTGCTTTGCACGAGTTGCATGTTCTAGCATTGCATGCTGCACTGCTAATCGACCTAGATCACAACCGTAGTACACGCATTGCATTGTCGTTGAACACAGTGTAAATGTCATAGACTCGAAAGGAACACGAGACAATGGCACATCTGGCAATGACACTGGCGAAGCACGAGGCATCGAATCAGAAGGAACAGTAGGAGACCAATTCTCAAGCAATAATGAAGG
Organism: Tetragonia tetragonoides; assembly: GCA_038025085.1. Classification (NCBI taxonomy): domain Eukaryota; kingdom Viridiplantae; phylum Streptophyta; class Magnoliopsida; order Caryophyllales; family Aizoaceae; genus Tetragonia; species Tetragonia tetragonoides. Next base: position 28,528,078 of record CM076146.1, on the reverse strand, counting down.
GGACTTAGCAGTAGCCAAACTAGAAGGAGACACCAAACTAGAGTAGGGAAAAGAATTTTCATGAAATTTAACATGTTGGCTAATGTATACCCGACCCGTCACCGAATTAAGACAACGGTAGCCTTTATAATGTGCAGCATATCCAAGAAATACGCAATGAACAGACCGAGGCATAAGTTTGTGAGGGGTGTTCACAGTCAAATGAGGAAAGAATTCACTTCCAAAAACCTTTGAAAATGAGTAATCATGAGGTTTTCCAAAAAGGCGCTCAAATGGAGTTTTTCCTTCCAAAACAGGGTGGGGAGACAATTAATAGTAAAAACAGCGGAGTACGCAGCATCGACCCAAAACTGGCCTGGCATTCCGGCCTCAATTAGAGAAGTACGAACTATCTCAAGCACATATCGATGTTTGCGCTCAACCACCCCATTTTTCTCGTGAGTGCCAGGACAAGATTTTTGGAAGTAAAAACCATTATTTGTGCAAAACAATTTCAACGCATTTTTGTCATATTCGCCACCCACATCACTTTCAAATTTTTTGATTTTGCAATCAAAAAGATTTTCTACCAAATATCTATATTTGCAAAAAATATCATACACCTCATACTTGCGTTTCATAGGATACAGCCAAGAAAACCGGGAATAATCATCAACAAATAACACATAATAATTAAAATCCAGATTCGACACAATAGGAGATTCTCCACATATCCGAATGGATTAAATATAAAGGTTTATCAACACAATGATCCTCCAAATTAAACGGAAGCTTATGAGACTTGCCAAGTCTGCAAGAGACACAATTGCCTGCAAAATTAATATTGGCACTAATCGCCTTATTCTGCTTGAGAAAATTAAGGACTCTGGTGCTAGTGTGTCCTAATTGCCTATGCCAGATATCATCTGATTCGTGAGTTGTCAGCAAAGCAGAAAGAGAAGATAGGAGAGATGAATGAAGAGGATAGACATTGCCCGTACTGGAAGCCCGAAGAAGAACCTCCCCCATTTTTTGTCCTTGACACAAATAGAAGACTCGTCAAAATTGAATTTACATTTATTGTCAGCACATAATTGACGAACACAAAGTAAGTTGAGCTTCAGGGCAGGGACATGAAGGACATTCTTAAGGACCAATGACCTAGAGGAAATAGCTATGGCAGCGGTTCCTGATTTTGAATTGGGAATCGTAATACCGTTAGCAACAGCAATTTGAGTATGACCAATATAAGGAGTGGGACAGGAAAGTATACCTTCTGAGGAGGTCATGTGAGTTGCCGCAGCCGAGTCTGGATACCACAAGGTATCATTGGTTTCACAAGCAGCCATGGTAGCGAACGAAGGAGCGGATACAGCATTCTGATTGGTGCTGGATGCCGAGTTCGAGACCTGAAAGGGACACCTAGAGGCAGGATGACCTGGATAATAACAGACACGACACACAAGAGGAGTAGGGGCAGAACTTATCACTCCTTTAGACAGTGAGTTGCCTGCAGTCAACAAGTCATTAGAACACGAATTGGACAAAACAGTATTAAAACATGACAAAATCGAATATGCAGGGATCATAGGCAAACCATTGGAAGAAGCACGCCCCTGTTGTTGTTGCTGTCCACGACCCGAATTACCAGTACCAGTACCATTGTTGCACGGCTACCACGATCGTTACGATTGCGCCATCGATTACCATTATTGCGAACCCCAGTACCATTGTTGCGATTACCATTGGCTTGTTGATTATTATTGGAGCCGTTGTGATTGTTAGAGCGACCATTGAAATTTCCACCCCTAGAAGAATCAACACCAGCTACAAAGGCTTGATGATCCACACCCCCTGAGTCACCAGCCTTGATGGTCTTTATATGCTGCTCATGAATTAAAAGTCTAGCTATGAGGTCATCAAAGCTCAACGAACCCACCATTTGATTTAAACACGTGACCAAAGTGTCATAATCAGCATCAAGACCTTCCTTAGTATGCATGATTGCACAGATCCTGGTTAGAGAGTGGACTGTTGATAGCAGCCAGAGAATCTGCAATGAACTTAATTTCATGAAGATAGTCATCCATAGATTGAGTTGAGGATTTCTTAGTATTAGACAGAGAACGTTTAAGTTCCATGGATCGAGCTTGACTGGCATTCATGAACCGGGTCTGAAGACGATCCCAAATTTGAATGGAGTGTTTTAATTCATGAACCTCAACCAATATTTCACGAGCCAGAGTGGCAAAAATCCAAGACCGAACAGTTTGATCAAGACGAAGTCAATTTGGATAGCCCGGATTCAAAGAGTAATTCCCATGAATATCAAGTAAATATGGTTGTGGAGAGGGATATGTGACATCAATCATATATAACATATTATTAGAAATAAGCGTGGCTTCAAATTGGGTTCTCCAAGGCAAATAATCATCAACATTTAGCCAATCAAGTAGTAACAACATTAGTGACATTAGCAGTAAGGAAATTGGAAGGAAATACCGGTGGTGGCGGCGGAACCGAAGTGTAAGACGCATATGGACCTAGACCGTGAGTTGCTGAAGATGGAGGTGGAATGTGATGAAGACTACCACCAGCAGGTACATCAAAGGACCCAAAGTGATGTGGGCTGCCAGCAGACGCAGCAAAGGACGAAAAACCAAATGAGCCATGAGTGACAGACACTGTGGAGGCAGGGAGAAATTGGCAGTGGATCCATGCTCATAGAGGGAGTCGTAGAACAAGCGGCCTAGAATTGACGGTTTAGGCCGGGACAGAGGCTCAACCCCAGTCGTGATGGGCGGAGGCAACGAAGGTGGAAACACTCGGCCATAGGTGACGGGAGGCGTCACAACAAAACTCAACGCCTGGTCGGGGACGACGGTGGCAGCGACGAACGGATGTGGCGGAGGGGTCTGCAAAATCTTAGTCACGGCGGGAATGGACTGCTCAACCGATATAGATGGCGGTGGAGAAGCCATCAGCGTTCACCCAAACAATAAGAAAAAGAATTGAGTTTGGGAGCAAAAGACAAGAATTTGGGGATTTTGACTCCCTGTACACAAATATTGACTGCCAGGAATTGAAAACAAAAAACAAACTTTTTTTTTGTTAAATTCTCTCTTCAATTAATGTGAGAGGACAGAGGAATACGGCTGAAGGAAGCAAAAAAGTCTATGGCAGACACGAAAATTGGAGCGTTAGGGTTTATGAACGTAACCCTCTCTGATACCATGTACGGAGTTTAGGGTGAATGGCTCAACCTGATACATAAAACTCAACGGATTTACGCAATACAACGGCTAATCAACTCGTTCTCAAATCAAAGATAATCTTTTATGGGTTTTTGTGTGTATATCAAAGGAAAGCAATAAAGGATATGACTTGGATAATGTTTCCACCACCAAGCCTAAACAACTTGATTAATTCAAGGCTAAAGTACTTAAACACCACCAGAAAACAATCAAATCGACGAAAACCAGAGTAACTAGTGATAAAGCAAATTAAGCACCACACTAATTACAATAGCATTCGATTTCCTACTCCTCTCAAGAACACTCAAGCAATTAAGCACTAAGTATTTTAGAGAAAGAATAAACCAAGCTCAAAGGCTTAAAAGAGATAACACTCTCATTTTCATATTCATCATCATGTTCGTCTTTTTCGGCTACAAGGCTGCCTCTACATATATATAGGGGGGAAAGGGTTCCTAAATGACCTAGGAAGCACCTAGAATGTATCCTTGTTGCCCAAGGATCAGTAAAGAGCTGTTGGGAGGATCACAAGGCCTCTAATAGGCGCTCAACTCGCTTGAAAGCGACAGCAGCTGTTACCTTGTACTATTGGGACCACTACATTAAATGCTTTGATTTAATGGTCCTCTAGGCCTTTCTCTCTCAGAATGTGACTCCTTGTCCTTTTAGAAACGTGACTTAAGCTATTACAAAGCTGGAAAACAAATTACAAATGCAAACTAGGCTTAATTAACACTAATCGTACTTCATCGGACTAATTAGGACTAAATGCATGCTGAAATTAACTAATAGCTAAATGCTTTATTATGCAAGATAATAAGCCCTCAAATGCTTCTGCATCATACACCCGGGGTTGTTTAGGACTTGCCCTCAAGTCCTCGAAGTAGTAAACCTTCCAGTAAAGCTCAAACATATAAGTGCTGAATTTTCCACCTCGTATCCATACCCCGATGGATTTCGTCACATCAATTAAAGCTTGGTGCTTGTGCTCATCAAAGTGTAGTGTAGAGGCGGTACCAATCCCCACTTTAGGAATGTGTGTGAATTCTTCCCAATCTGATTTGTACCTCCTTGATTTGCTTTCATACAAAATCATTTTCAAGTGTTTGAGAACTTCACATTGAGTGGAAGATAAGTGGAGCAAGACACTTTCAACCATGGAATCTCGGAATGGTTCTTTTGTAATACCCTCGTTGTTGTCGCGTTTCCCCAAAGGTTCAAATTGGAGTTCCTTTTCATTTGGGACATTGGAAAACTTAAGAACTTCCTCTAACATTGCATCAAGGTTGCTGTCATTTCCTTGTAAACTCAAATTAATTGTTGGTGTATTTTCAACAAGGTGTAGATTAGAGCAATGATGTTTTGAAGCATCAACATGAGCAACATTGCTCACAACCTGATTAGCCACTAGAGGACTTTCCATATCATGTTCTTCACTATAGACATCCCACAGTGGACCTTCACTCGGAAAAACTTCAACGGTTCCCTCACCATCAGATTGTGCAAAAACAGCAAACTCACACATACTCTCATCAATATGAGGTGGCATAAAGTCAGCACGTGTACCTAGAGTTTGATCAACCACTCGACACTCTACAAGTGTCACGACTTTCTTGTTAGGACAACCTGTATGAGTGTGACCAATTTCACGACAATGAAAACATCGACGCCTTCTCATTTTCGAACTAGCAAGTTCAAAGTGATCAATTTCAACAGGTTGCTCAAGATGACAAGGGGAGTAAACAGCTTGAGAAGTAGGCTTTGGCAAGAACTTTTTGTTAAGTTCTCTTTCTAACTTACTCCAACTTCGAATTTTATCTTTCCCCATCCGTTTTCTTTGACTTTTCAAATTCTCCCACCAAAGCCAAGCATGACCCTTAAAGGAGGAAGTTACTAGCTTTATCTTGTCAAGATTAGAATAATCATAGTGAGCAAACAAATCTTCGACGTACCCAAGCCACTCAATGAACTGGTTAGGTGCGAGGTACCCATTGAATATAGGGAACCTAATCCAATTACCACGAAAAATCATTTTTTTGGGGCTACGTTCTGTTCAGATTGCACAACTCCAATCATATACATAACCCAACAAACAGCCTCTCACCACATAATACACACAAGTCAAGCTCACGATTTGTAGCAACACAAATAGAATACCACCACCAATTGAACATCCAAAACACCAAGACAAGTTCAATTCAGCAATTTAAATCCCAAATTGCAGAAATAAACTCAAAAGAAGACCCATAATTCAGAAGATTATCCAAAGAACAATACTTCACAATCAGAACATTCAAAACAATGATAGGTTTCTCAACCCAAAACAGAACGTATACTCCAACTAATAAACTGCTCCAAATGAGAATAATAAAACCAAAACCACCAAGAGATATTGAAATATGAGGGTCTTAGGAACTCACAAATATAACAAAGTTCATAACTTTACTTTTAGAAACGCCTCCAAGAGCCAAAACCCAGAGCTTGGTCCAGTCGCACGTTCAGCAGGACTAATAAAATGTTTGAGCACAAATGAAGACCAAAGACTAAACCTTTCGACTTTAAACCACTTGGATAACAAAGATAGAACCCAAAATGATATAACCAGGTAGATACCAAACAATATTCACCACAAAGTTGCAGGTAAAGTCCAGAGCAGCCAGAATAACACTACAACAAATATCCCAATTCACCCCCAGCACGTGTTGTAACTTCACAAAAAAAAAAAAAAAAAAAACTGCTCCAACCCACAACGATTTAACCAAAACTACCAAGAGATATCCAAATATAAAGATCTATAGAACTCAGAAAAGTATCAAAGTTCACACTTTTACCTTTTGAAGCGTGCCAAAGAACCAAAAGAACAACCCAGTTCCAGTTGCAGATCCAGCAGATCAAGTGATTAAGGGAAATTGCTTCAACGAGCACTCAAATCTTCTCCGTTTGTCCTAAAACCAAAACCAAGTGACAGAGGACTCTCCAATCAAGAAAAACCTCTAAAGGAACGAGCTAAGAAAACCAAAGCTCTGATACCAATTTGATACATAAAACTCAACGGATTTACGCAACACAACGGCTAATCAACTCGTTCTCAAATCAAAGATAAAATCTTTTGTGTGTTTTTGTGTTTATATCAAAGGAAAGCAATAAAGGATATGACTTGGATAATGTTTCCACCACCAAGCCTAAACAACTTGATTAATTCAAGGCTAAAGTACTTAAACACCACCAGGAAACAACCAAATCGACGAAAACCAGAGTAACTAGTGATAAAGCAAATTAAGCACCACACTAATTACAATAGCATTCGATTTCCTACTCCTCTCAAGAACACTCAAGCAATTAAGCACTAAGTATTTTAGAGAAAGAATAAACCAAGCTCAAAGGCTTTAAAGAGATAACACTCTCATTTTCATATTCATCATCATGTTCGTCTTTTTCGGCTACAAAGCTGCCTCTACATATATATAGGGGGAAAGGGTTCCTAAATGACCTAGGAAGCACCTAGAATGTATCCTTGTTTCCCAAGGCTCAGTAAAGAGCTGTTGGGAGGATCACAAGGCCTCTAATAGGCGCACAACTCGCTTGAAAGCGACAGCCAGTTGTTACCTTGTACTATTGGGACCACTACATTAAATGCTTTGATTTAATGGCCCTTTAGGCCTTTCTCTCTCATCATGTGACTCCTTATCCCTTTAGAAACGTGACTTAAGCTATTACAAAGCTGGAAAACAAATTACAAATGCAAACTAGGCTTAATTAACACTAATCGTGCTTTTACGGACTAATTAGGACTAAATGCATGCTGAAATTAACTAATAGCTAAATTCTTTATTATGCAAGATAATAAGCCCTCAAATGCTTCTGCATCACAACCCCATAGAGAGCTCTGGCGTGCTATTTATATTAATTACAATAGGATGTACAATTACAATGTTATCCCTAGATAACCCTATTACAACATGCCCCCTTTCTTTGGACTATCCTTACTTGGTTTGGGCACCCAATGCTACCAGTGGCAGACCTATACTTTGACACTTGGGTCCATTGCAACCAAACATCTTTTGTAAAAATCCTTCTTTCTACTACTCCCTCCGATTTATGAAAATCTTTACGCTTGGAGAATGACACAAAGACCAAGGAAAAAAAATATTTGGGCACAATAATTCCAACCATACCCTTAGAAGAGCACAACTACACATGGGTGTTAAGAGAGACAGAATAGTATTTTGATAGAGACAAGGGAGGAGAGAGTGTGGGCTAAGGAAATATAGACACATGGGGGTGAGAAGTACGTAAAGAGGGGTAAAAAAGGAAATAATACTCAAACACAATATCATTTAAGAAAACTTAATGATTTCCATGAGCCAAATATGAAAAGAAAGGGTACAAATTTTCGTGGATCGGAGGAAATATATAAATGCAAAGTTATGATTTGTATAGTATTCACTCCCTCTGGATTTAGATGTCACTTGTTACGTTGTGTCTTACTTTCAATTTTAAGATTTTGTATACTCTAATTCCTGAGGCACAAAGGATTTTGATTGGACATCCTAAGCTACAATAGTATAAATGATCATAACTAGTTTCGCAAGAGGAATGTATCGATAACAAAATTAACTTTTGGAGTTTTGGTCATCGCGAAGCGTAGGTTGACTATTGTTTAGTTCTGTTTGAGCACACTAACACCTTTTTCATTTCATCAAAAAGTAAAAAAATAATAATTAACCTTGGGTTGCTTTTCGAATCATTTCTCAATTGAAGGTTCTTTCTATAACTATCTCTCAAATTAGGCTAGGTTCAAACTATTTTCTACTAGGTGTCCCGTGTCTATATAGGCTCGGATGACACGGGCCCACATTACTTTTGCTTCTGTTGTCTAGAGAAAACTTGCTTTCAGGAAAGGCGAGTTTAACGTCATATAACGTCATATAATTGCAAACGACGACTCTGTGAAATTATCAACTCGTTGCTCGACGGTGTCGTAATTGCATTCTCCGTCAATGGCGTACACTCACCAGCACCTATCTACTCCCTTTTCTTTTCTTTTGTTGTTTCTATTTCTCTCTTCCATCACCATTCTCCCTGTTTTTCCCTCTCATTCACCATTCTTTTTGCTCACTTTCTCTCTCACTTGGGAAAAAAAAGTGCAGAAATTTCTCCTTCACAAATGTTTCTACATCTCTTCCATTTAAGTTGTAGAAATTATAGTATTGTATTGATTGGAGATGGTGGTCTGAATTTGGATCAGTTAAAAAATGGCTCTCTCTATGTCCCACCCTTGTTTTGGGACCATAATACACATACACTAAGTGTATGGGGAGAAATATATACAAATAATCTTAGTCATCCCCATGTACATAATTAAGAATCTTCTTTCTCAGCTTGTGGAGGGAAAATAGGAGGTGTTGGAGGGAAAATAAGAGGGCCAAAGGAGGGGAAAAAATCAGGTTTGGAGCCAAAAGAAAAAGTGGGTAAGAGAATGTGAAAGACCATAAAAAGCAATAGTTAAATGTTATTCTCATGTTCATTGTAGATGTTAATCCCTCTCTCTCATTTTCCTTTCTCTCTTCTTCCCCCCACCCACTCTCTCTCCTCCACTCCTCCACTTCTAGGATTAGGTTTCTCTATAATATCGAGATTAGGCAAAAAATTGTGAAAAAAAGGGATGAGAGAGAAAACAGAAAGGAAAAAAAAAACGAGCTTTATTGTTTCCAGTCATCTCCAACTTCTCCGATAACTCTCCGGCGACATTCCGGCGGAAAGCGAATTTTTCGGCGAAAGAGGACCCCGGTTGTTATCAACTTATTGATACGGTAATGCTTTTCTACTCTATATTTTCTGGCAAAACTTTACACCATTTTTTCTGATTAATTTTCCCGCAAAGAGTGTCTTTCCGTTCTTTATTCTGGTTGTTTTTTTTCTCTTGTTTATCGAAAAGCTTTTTTCGTATGACAATCAAAGCAAGTGGTTAATGTATATATTGGTATCAAAATAATTTTCATTTGTAAACTTGTAAATGTCGTAGTTGGTAGCAAAATTGTTATGATTTGGATGCTCAACATAAATGATTGTTACGATTGTGGTAGAGTTGAGGTAATAGACGACTATTCACATATGCGTTTCTTATTTACAAGGTTAATAACACTAATATAATAATTATCTATGGCAGGGCTACTCCTACTTTATAAATTTGCATCACAGAGCACTCTTGGCTTACATGATCAACAACACCTTCAAAGAGAGCAATCTTGGCTTACATGATTAACAACACCTTCAAAGATGTTTGTATGGACGTATTAAGAAACGTTGCGGAATACTCAAATAGACTCAAAAGATGATGGAGGCTGGCAACCAACATTGATAGAAATATTTTTATTTTTATTTTTTTATTTTTATATTGGCGGATGTTAATTGCAGTTATTTTGCTATCAAGATGGAATGTTAACGACTATGTGGATCTCCTTTTTTTTATAAAAGAAACTTTTACTGTTTGACTATATCTAACAAAGGATGAGAAAGCAACACGTTATTTTGTATATTAACCAAAACTACTACTCAAACAAACAATTATTCGTTCGTAAAAGTTTCTAAAACAACCTTATTATATTTGGTTGTTTGTTTCACAGTTTTACGATCAAATTCACGATTCTCTAATAAATTACTACTCAATGGGTTACTATACAACAAATGAAAAATACTACTCATGATTCTCTAACAAAATAAATTTTTGTATATATATGATAAAGTTGTTATCGGTTACTATATAAATATACTTCTTGTAAGCACAACATTACTTTTTTTTATCAAAAATTAATAATAGTACTTTATTTGTAACTTGTGTTTTGGAATATCACGTACATTGCATTATCTGTCAAAACATTGGTAGCAAATTTAGTTTGTACTTGTATTTACATTAGTGAAGTCCATGGTAGCAAAATGCATCCTTGATTGCAAAATTAGTTAGTACTTGGATTTTTCATTAGTGAATACTTTGGTAGCAAAATTACCTCTTTCCAAGTTAATACATGACCGCAAACTTGCCGGAAAAAATGGCTACCCAAAAAAAAAGGTTTCTCGTTTCTATCTCGACACATTGAAACATGAATATTTGTGGGTGTCCAATCAACCAGGAAATTCGTTATTTCACTAATTATAGAAATTTCTAATATTCGCCAGAAAATAAGTCTGGCGTTTTAATGTTACCGGGAAAAAAATTGAAGGGGTTGCACCAGCTGGAGAGAGAGAGAGAGAAAGGGGTGGGTGAGTACCGCTGCAAGGTCGCCAGAAAATTGTAAGGGGAAGGGGAGAGTCATCTGATTTTCTAATTTTTAAAATAAATATTAATTAAAATTTGTTAGTATTAAATGCTTGTGTTGGGCTAATCTCTTTACTTAGAGACCACTTGGTGTGGACTTTAGTTAGACTATAACGCACGCGGAAGCATAACTATAAAGAACACAAGATATACGTGGAAAACCCTCCTTGAACTTGAGGGATAAAAAACCACGGGCTAAACTTTACTATACTTTACAGTTGACATACTGGACTTGGTGATGAGAACATCCCAGAGCACCTAGGCTTAACTTGATGGAACCGGGGACAAACTCCCGATCACTCGCATACTTTTACCTTCTCCTATGACCTCTTTATATAGGCCACAATTAGACTACAACTAGGTTACTTTAACCTAACTTGACTCCTAATACAATTAGGAAACTACTACTAAATAATATCTAAACAATATTATATGCTTGACTTGCTCAACAATACTTTACATAAACTAGACTTATATGCTAACTAAAATACTTTCCTTAACCAATATTGAGCGTGGAGATCTTTAGTCCAACAGCTTGTTTTCTTGTCCATTTGAATTTCAAATCCAAATTTCAGTATCAATTTAAAATTTTCAAAATTAATTGGAAATTTTATTTGAAAAAGATTCTTAACCACATTTAATGAGATTCACCCAAACTTCAAGTAGGTTGCCAAGTGTAAGACTAAGATGCTTTGCGTATGTCTCTCCTCATACACTTAGTATACATGTAGCCTTCTTCCTTGTTTTGTCTTGATCTGTCTCACTCATATTGCCCCCTCCTCCGATCCCAGATTTGCTTTGGCTGATATCACCTCGAATTATTCATCCGGAACTAGGCAACCCAATTTTAAGCAACAATAAGAAATCCCAGAGAATTTGGGATTCATGGTATTGGTAGCAATTGGAAGGTGGAGAAGAGAAACGAAGGTTTTGGGTCTGTAGGTCTGCAACTTGCTTTCCAAAAGAATTGTTGTGGCTGACAGCGATTTTGGTCTGTGAAAGTCGTTGTCTATCACAGCGAGTTTGTGGCAAATAAAGAAAAAAAAGGGTTGGTCGGGACATATCTCGAGCTTATGTGGACACCATCACGGAAAATACTTTTTAATCCAGCCTAATTTGGCTATTACTTTCTAAGATAGCTCTTTTTTCAGGAAATCCTTCTCGCTTTTCACGGCCCAAAAAAATAAAAACAAAAAACAAAACAACGTTGCGCGCTATATGAGTTAAGTTGATGAAAATAGCAAGCCATATTGAGTAACACAAAAAACTTGTTTAAAACGGTCTTATTGTGTCTTTTGATAAGATGAGAGTCACTTTTTAGTATAATAAGGATCACTCCTAATAATAAGTAACCCCTACATTACTAAATAGTGACTCCATCTTTCTGTGAGTTGATCTTACATAAAACTCGCTGATCCTGATATACTGTAGTAATATAGGAAGTGAAAAACATATACACAGTTACACACTAAATCATAAAGCACACCACATATATATTTTTAATAGTACTCCAGTTAGGCCCCGTTTGTTTGTCCTTATAGAGGTATGAGGTATGGGTATTGGGTATCGCAAACCCATACTGGACGTTTGTTTGCAATTTTATTTTTCTCATACCCATTCTCGAAACCCCTCAAGTATGGGGTTCTGATACCTACCTTCCCCCTCCAGTTTCACTCATTAAATTCCAACCAGAAAAAAAAAAAAACTTGTTCTCTAATTCTGTCTCTCTCTTTAAATTCCAACCAGAAACCCAAAGTCTCCATTAAATTTCCTTCTTAAGAACCCAAGAATTTTGATTTCAATTTTCACAAAATTAAAAATGGTATCCAAAATGGTGAAGAAACTCCCAACAAAATCAATCAAAGACTATGTTGAACCACCAATTGATTGTTACCATTAACGATCTACTGTAAATTTGCTTGAGTGGAGGTAGCAATCGAAGGCGGAGCTGTCAATGGCGGCAGAGAGCATATAAGGATCGGAGTGAGTGAGGGGGAAGGGTTCATTATTCGATTAACAGATCAGGAGAGAGAAAAAAAAAGGGGACTTATTATAATAAAGTTCAACCAAATATGAAGAATGTGGTATAGGATTACAATTCCAAACCGGGGTGGTTTCATTCCTCATACCAAACCGATACCGGATTTCAAACCAAATGGGACCTTATTATTACAAACTTAAGAGGGGCATTTATTTAATTTTATTTTACTACGAACTATACATTTTTTCGTAGCAGCCAATGGATATTAAGTTATCCATGCCCATAGGACTGCAATATAATGATCTGCTAATTAGTCAGAGTTACCGATACCACTTCCGAAAACAGCTTCAAGCTTTCCATCATAACCGATTTTAGCAGTTGCACCAGTTCTAAAATACGCGCTAAAGGTGCTGCTTTCTTCCCCAGACTTGTCCAGCTCATCTTCCACATCCTTCCAGTTGATGCTCTCCATATCCGTTATGGACCCAATTTTAACAAATGACTGCAACACAACTTTGCGATTAGCTACTACTGGGTGGGGAATATTTTGAAACTATAATTAAAAAAATCACAGTAATAATATAAATTATAATCCCGGCCTTCTTAGTTGAACTTATCTGCACAAAACTTAATTGAATTGAAATTTTTGAACTGAACTTATTTTTAATTTATCTACAATAAAATATATAAAATATAAAATTGTACTTTGATTTTTTGGTAAATAATAAGAAATTTCATTACCAAATGGAAGAATTACAACACAAAGAGGGGATACTCTCTCACAAAATGTTTCCTACCCAGCTCAACAGATTGACACTACAATCATGGGTAACAGCTCTATGAACAACTAATACAAAAAATTAAACCAATCCTTGTCTTTTTGGAAAAATTGTGCTTTGTTTTACCAAACTAATTAAACTGAATTTTTCAGAACTGAAATTCTTTTTACTAAATTGAACCAAACTGAAATTTACTAAATTGAACTGAAACTTACTGAATACTACTCCCTCTGTTTCGGAAAAAACCTTAACATTTTGGTTTTTAAAAGTCAACATCTACAATCTTTTACCATTAATTTATGAAAATGTATAAGGAATTACAATATAAAAATACAATTGTTAGATTCATTTTCAATAGTACTTTAAAAAAAAATAGTACTTTCGAAAAATCATATTTCTTATAATTTATATATATTCATATAAATAACAACTATTTGAGGTCAAAGTAGTGTATCGGAGACCGTGAAAATAAATAAATGTTATGGTTTTTGTAAAACGGATGGAGTACTTGAGAAATAAGTTGAAAAGAACAAGACCTAACTTATTAGGGGTAGTGGTGAGCAGGTTGATCCTAATCCGGCGATCCGAACCGGATTTGATCCGTTTTTTTTTCTTCAGAAAAGCGGATATCCGCTTCGTATAAAGCGGAGCGGATATCCGTTCCGATTTTTTGGGACCCAAATAGGGGTAGATACGGATCGACCTTCTAAGAAATTCGGATATCCGTATCCGCTTAGCATTTTTCAAAAAATTAAAAACTTCCAATTTTACAGCCGTATAATCAATTATGCGTGTATGGACTAGAAGTCCAGTACCCTAAAAAATTTAAAAAAATTCCAATTTTACAGCCGTATAATCAATTTCAGAGCTGGATTATTTTTATTATGTTGTTGTAGTTAACATGAAAAATGTGAAATTTAATAGTACATTTGAATAATCGGTCATGATTGTATTGAATTAGGTTATATTGTTAACTTTGTATTAGGTTTATTAAATTTGAAGCTTTGAAATTGGTACTCTTATAATTTTGGAGGCTATTTGGGCCCGATTCGATACAATTTAGTAGTCTACCAGGTACTCAATTCAAAAAGTAAAAGAAAACAAGAGAAAAGACGAAAAACTCAAAACGGATACGGATATCCGCTGATCCGCTCCGTTTTAACTGGATATCCGAAAAAGGGGTATCCGCTTTAAAGCGGAGCGGATACGGATCGACATTTTGCTGATCCGAAAAAGCGGATATCCACTCCGCTTTCCAAAATCGTAGCGGATAATCCGCTTGTGCTCACCCCTAATTAGGGGTTGTTTGGCCAAACTTCTTCAAATTTAAATTTTTGCTTCTCCCCTCATTTCTCTCACATTCTCCCCTCTCCACCATCAAATTTAGCTTCTTAGAAGCTGAATATAGCCCTCAAAGGAGTAAGAAATAGAATCTTTAATTTGGAGCTTCTATTTTTGGTCATCTTGAGGGGTATTTTCAGCTTCTAAGAAGGTGAATCAGGTCGTGGAGAAGGTAAAATAAGGAGAAAAAACTGAATTTGAAAAAGTTTGGCCAAATACCCCCTTTGCAAATTATTAAGACGCCTTTCTTTTAAGGGGTATTACTTTTGCCAAACCAAAAAAAAAAAAAAATTATTAAGATGCCTTTCTTTTTTTTTTTATTGGTTCACATTGCATACCTTAGCATATCTGACGGACCGCCACCATGCGACGAGGAATGAAACCTGCAAATTCGGGTTCGGGTCTGGACCCGACGCTGGGACCGTGTAAATGACTGCAGCCTTGGAGCCAATTGGACCGCCTGTGGTCCCATCGTGGCTGAACTTTTGAGACTCCCCTGGCTTGATAAGCTCAGGGTATTTGCTAACAACTTGGCCAGACCAATCATGACTCTTCAGAAGGTCTAAGGGTACAGTTATATTATTCTTGATGTCTCCATTCACGAAGCGAAACTGTATATTCTCTGATTGCTCCGATGTCATTCTTAGCTCTCGCTTAAATAGTTAATCTCTAGCTGCCTGCCCAGGAATCAGGATAATGCAACAACAATATAAGTCAGAAATGAAATCAAGTTATATATATGGATAGAGTATAATTTACTGATGTACTTTTGATGAGGCGGTCTCATGTATGAGGTAGCAGAGTATTACTTTTTTTGTTTGGAGGTATCACTTTTCTTTTATTATGGTATTACTTTTTTAAAGTAAACTCACTCGTTTAAGTGGTAAAACACAAAAACATACTTCCTCCGTTTCACCAAGATGTTTACACTTCATTTTTCAAAGTCAAAGTTCACAAAACTTTGACCATGAATTGGTGAAAAAATACAATGATTTATAATGTTAAAATGCTATATTGTTAGATTCATTTTAAAGAATACTTTTAAAAACTTATAATTTTATAATTTATATATGCATGTAATTACAATTATGTATGGTCAAAGTGGTGCATTGGAGACCGCGAAAAAACAAATGTAAACATTTTCATGAAATGGAGGAAGTATGAGGAAAGAGAGAAGAGTAAGAGATATTGCGTACCTCAAGATTTAGAAGAAAGATGTATTGATGCACTGAATGAATGCCTTGCAACTACGTACTCTCGCATATTTATAGACTACGTGAGACTACTGAGAGAGAAGGGCATCTAATTCCCATCCCACACGGAAGCGTGTGGGTCCTAACGACCTAACATGCATGAAAATTGTGGGGAAATTGTGATGCGACTATGAGAGTATTAATTTTGCAATAACACGATGGTCCTAACTCTTAGCTAAACCATCCATAGGCTAGTTTCATAATCAAGGGATCGGATTGGGAAACGTTTCAGTGACCCAATGAGTTGCCAACCCATTAATATATTATGTCTACCTTTCTCTACTTTATTAATAACTACTTTTTGAAAATAGACAAAGAGGCTGCGAAAATAGAGGAGAGAGATAGGCGCAATAGACTTTTGAGTTGGCAAACCAATGGGTGGATGTATCATTTTCCATCGGATTGTAAGTTGGTATCATCGGTCAAACTAGCCAGTTACACCGAACCTATTAAATTACTACTCCCACAGTCCCACTCTCCCATTATATAGGGCGTTTAAGGTTTGGGCACAATTATTTTTTAATATATTTTTTTTAAGAAGATTGTGCACAAGAATTAAGAGAATCATTAAATAGCCTCAATTCAAACAAAAATAATTTTATTTTATTACTAGATTTCCCTATGACTTTAATTTGATAAAGAATATGAACAATTAATGAATTAATGTGAAAGAAGGTTAGAATGTGTAAAATATAATAAATACTTTATTATAACTCTAAAATTACTTATACTATGGAAAAAATATAATTTTCTAGAATTCTAGAATGACTTATATAATGGGACATAGAGAGTACCTATAATGTAGACAAATGTGTTGTTCAACGTCCTTTTCCCACAAGCCTAGCTGTCAGCAGCCTGTCACACCGTACCAAATTGCCAAACTATTGAGGTGATGAAAAAAGTTTGAACTTTTCTTTTATCCTTTTGTAGGAGTGGGCATATGATTGTATACAATTGAGAAAGGACGATTTTTTTATTCTGAAAGCTGGAAAAATAAAACACGTGGTTTGAATAGGTTTAAATAGTAGTCGACCAATTGATAAGATAGAATCGGACAAACGATGAAAACTAGTATTGGCCCATTCCAAGTCCCTTGACGCGAGAGACAGCGACGAGGTCTCTCTAAAAATAATATATCGCTTTTATTTATTTTATTTATTATTTTTTTTTTCTTTCAAACTTCGGCGACGGAACCAAAAAATTCTGTCGCTGAGCTCAACGGCGGATGACTAGTTTCCCCGCTACCGATTTGCTCAGCTTCGAGGGTTTTTGCGATAGATGAATATCGTCGCTGAACCCACAACTGATGCTTTTTAGCGGCGATTTTTGTATGTTACCGACGGTTTTATTCCACAACTAAATTTTTTTTTTTTGTAGTGACTGGTCTAACTGCCACATTGTACCAAATTACCAATATATTGAGGTGATGAAAAAGGTTTCAGCTTTTCTTTTATACTTTTCTAGAAGTGGGCATTTGATTCTATTCAATGAGAAAAGATTTTTTATTCTAAAAGATGGAAAAATAAAACACGTGAATCAAATAGGATATATTATACAATTTTTCTTTAAGGTGGAATAAACAAAAGTTACTAGCTATGAATATGCAATTTGGGGAATGGGATAGTGGATAACAGAATCAGGAAATAGTAGTCGACCAAGTGATAAGATCGAATCGGACAAACAATGAAAACTAGTATTGGCCCATTCCAAGTGGTCCCTCGACGCGAGATAGAGCGACGAGGTCTCTCCACAAATAATATATCGCTTTTAATTTTTTTTTTTTATGTTTTTTGCTTTCGATCCTCTGCGGCGGAGCCCATAAAATCCACCACTGAGCTCAGTGGCGGATGAATATTTTTCCTACCGCTAATTTTCTCAACGTCGAGGGTTTTTGCGGCAAACAAATACCGTCGCTGAACCCATAGTTGATGCCTTTTAGCGACAGTTTTAGCATGTTATTGGCGGTTTTATTCCGCAGGCAAATTCCATTTTTTTGTAGTGACAGTCCTAGCTGCCACACCTTACCAAATTACCAATATATTGAGGTGATAAAAAAGGTTTCAACTTTTTTTTTTTAATCCTTTTCTAGGAGTGGGCATCTGATTCGATACGATGAGCAAGGATTTTTTAATCTGAAAGTTGGCAAAATAAAACAAGTGGTTTAAATAAGATATATAATGCAATTTTCCCTTAAGGTATGTAGAATAAACAAAAGTTTCTAGCTGTGAGAATATGCAATTTGGGGAATGGGAGAATGAATAAAAGAATCAGGAAATAGTAGTCGACCAATTGATAAGATCGAATCGAACAAACAATAATAACGAGTACTAATTTTATCTCCGTGCTCCGCACGGACTCGTGATTATCTCTTGAAAATGAAAATAACTTCCTAAGTGATACCTCATGCATGTTTTATACTGCACAACTAATTCTACATTTGATTATTTTAATATTTTAGATATGAAATGTCCCTTTAAATTGATCTACATCAAAATTAGAATGAATGTAAAAAAGATTGATTTATACGGGAGCAAATGTCTCATTATAGTCTACCCCTTCTTTCTGATCGTTTCCAAAAATCACAAGTCAGGCCTTGAAACGTTCAATAGTCCCATCTGAATGATACTTTTACCTTGTATACCCACTTGCAACCTAAAGCCTTTTTGCCCGGGGGAAGGTCCTCCAAGCCCCAAGTTTTTTTCTCTTCTAAAGCCTGAACTTCTTTAGACATAGCCTCTCTCCAACGGGGATCATTAACAGCTTTGGAATAGGTAGTGGGTTCATCAATGGAAGTAACAGCTGCTAAGAAAGTACGATGATGTGTGGAAAAACGATCATAGGCAATAAAGTGAGAAAGGGAGTGGGGATTACCTGAAGAAGCTTCCGGGAGCGGCGAATGAGCAATGATGTCCGCAGAGCTAACGGCATGACAAACATAATCTTTTAGATGTGCAGGAGCTTTTCGAACCCTTTGAGAAAGATGTAGAGAGGTAGGTTGCTCTGTAGGGGCATCTTCATCCTCTTGATTAGTAACACCTATGGCCTCATGGTTAGATACCTCCCCCTGGCTATCTACCAAAATATCTGTATGATCATGAGATGGGACGTCATGGGATGTGTCTCGGGTAGATTCATGTGTTTGGGCTAAGGGCATTTCATTTGTGGTTATGGGAGGAGTGGTATCATGAGTAAGAGGTGTAGTGTGTAAATAGTTCGGGCTTGGGAAGATAGATGAGATCTCAGGACTAGTAAGGGGATATATGTTCTCATAGAAAACAACGTCACCGGACGTAAATATTTTCTTACTTTCAAGATCGTAGACCCGCCATCCTTTTTGAGCATTAGGATAACCCAAAAAAATACATTTAACGGTCCGAGTATCAAATTTATTTTTGATCCAATGATGCATATGAGCATAACACAAACAACCAAATACCTTGACATGAGAATAAGTAGGCATAGTCCTAGAAATCATCTCATAGGGGGTTTTCCAACCATTCAATTTAGTGGGAGTTCTGTTAATTAGATACCCAGCAGTAAGAATACATTCACCCCAAAATTTTATTGGCAAATTGGCTTGAAACCTTAGAGCCCTAGCAACATTAAGAAGATGACGATTTTTCCGTTCTACCCGACCATTTTGTTGTGGGGTGTCAACACATGAAGTCTCATGAATAATGTATGTTTAACAAAAAAAATGTTCAAGCTCCCCTCTAAATTTTGTCCCATTATCCGAACGCACACGTTGAACATCTAACCCAAATTGAGTTTTAACCATGGCACAAAAATTCACAATTAATTGATAGGTTTCCGTTTTGTCTTTCATCAAGTAAACCCAAACACCACGACTATAATCATCAATGATACTTAAAAAATAATGAGCACCAGAATAAGATGGGGTAGTATAATGTCCCCACAAATCACAATGTATCACAGAAAAAGGTCGAGTAGCTCTATTATGACTAGTACGAAAAGG
The DNA here is from genome assembly GCA_038025085.1 of Tetragonia tetragonoides. Lineage (NCBI taxonomy): Eukaryota > Viridiplantae > Streptophyta > Magnoliopsida > Caryophyllales > Aizoaceae > Tetragonia > Tetragonia tetragonoides. Next base: position 28,508,200 of record CM076146.1, on the reverse strand, counting down.
ATTTCGAGTTTGTTTGGCTCTATGACAAACATCACAACAACCGTAAGTCCTTATTTAACTGAAAATCACAAATACTAGTCAATGGAGTCATACTATGGAACGACGGATGACCTAATCGTTGATGCCACAAAACAGCTTCCTCTTCTTGAGTAGCTGCAAAAGCGGAACCACAACAAGCCATTTTCTTCCAGTAATACACCCCATTGCTCAACTCACCCGCTCCAATCAGCTTCTTCGAGGTGAGGTCCTGTATAAAAGAGGCATTTCGATAAAATATTGCCATACAATTTAAATCGCTAGTCAATTGCCCAATTGAACTCAAAATGCAGGAAAAATTTTCGATGTAAAGAACATTATTAAGCACCATGTTATTGTCCAAAGTAATCTGTCTGGCTTGGTAAACAACTACTGTCTCACCAGTGGGAATAGTAATGTGCAATGGCTCTCTTAGATTATGCAAGTGTTGCATAACTGATTTGTGTGAGGTCATATGGTGAGAGGCTCCACTGTCTAAAACCCAATTTATATTTTGGCTCAAATATACCTTACCAGACAAATACTTTAATTTTGGCCTAAATAAGCCTTACTCGTCATCTCTTGGCTTTGATTCTCTTTTAAGAGAGAAAATAGTTCTTCTACCTGCTCAGCCGACAAGCCTGCAAATTTTGATCCAGATGGGCCGTGTGAGTTATACTCTTCTCCAGCATGATTTGCAACTCCCCCAGACGAATTACCGCCTCGAAGCCCAGCAACCCAAGGTTCTGAGTTGCCACCATGACCTCTAGTACTCCATTTCCGGCCATTCCCACCGGTGTGCCCACCTCGGTACGAACGACGAGTACCCCAATTTGCTGGGTACCCAACAATTTCAAAGCATTGTTGTTTCTCATGTCCAATTTTTCCACAATGAGAACACTTTGGTCGTGCTTGATCACTTCTGTTTTGTGCTCCAGTTCCGGCATGAAAGGCAGCGGCTTCCGGCAAGACGATTTCCTCAATTTCTAATGGGACTTGATTCTAAAGCATATGGTCCTACTCGGACTCAACTTCTTTCTCTTGAACCCCTGCCAAGCTTGAACAAAGAATATGCATCCATTATTAGAGAAGAAAGACAGCGATCTCTCTCTGCAAAAATGGAGGAAATCGTCTTGCCGGAAGCCGCTGCCTTTCATGCCAGAACTGGAGCACTAAACAGAAGTGATCAAGCACGACCAAAGTGTTCTCACTGTGGCAAAATTGGACATGAGAAACAACAGTGCTTTGAAATTGTTGGGTACCCAGCAAATTGGGGTACTCGTCGTTCGTACCGAGGTGGGCACACCGGTGGGACTGGCCGGAAATGGAGTACTGGAGGTCGTGGTGGCAACTCAGAACCTTGGGTTGCTGGGCTTCGAGGCGGTAATTCGTCTGGGGGAGTTGCAAATCATGCTGGAGAAGAGCAGAACTCACACGGCCCATCTGAATCAAAATTTGCAGGCTTGTCGGCTGAGCAGGTAGAAGAACTATTTTCTCTCTTCAAAGAGAATCAAAGCCAAGAGATGACGGGTAAGGCTTATTTAGGCCAAAATTTAAAGTATTTGTCTGGTAAGGTATATTTGAGCCAAAATATAAATTGGATTTTAGACAGTGGAGCCTCTCACCATATGACCTCACACAAATCTGTTATGCAACACTTGCATAATCTAAGAGAGCCATTGCAAATTACTATTCCCACTGGTGAGACAGTAGTTGTTTACCAAGCCGGACAAATTACTTTGGACAATAACATGGTGCTCAATAAAGTTCTTTATATCGAAATTTTTTTCTGTATTTTAATTTCAGTTGGGCAATTGACTAGCGATTTAAATTGTATGGTAATATTTTATCGAAATGCCTCTTTTATACAAGACCTCACCTTGAAGAAACTGATTGGAGCGGGTGAGTTGAGCAATGGGGTGTATTACTGGAAGAAAATGGTTTGTGGTGGTTCCGCTTTTGCAGCTACTCAAGAAAAGGAAGCTGTTTTGTGGCATCAACGATTAGGTCATCCGTCGTTCCATAGTATGACTTCATTGACTAGTATTTGTGATTTTCAGTTAAATAAGGACTCTTACGGTTTTTGTGATGTTTGTCATAGAGCCAAACAAACTCGAAATCCTTTTCCTACTAGTCATAATAGAGCTACTCGACCTTTTTCTTTGATACATTGTGATTTGTAGGGACATTATACTACCCCATCTTATTCTGGTGCTCATTATTTTTTAAGTATCATTGATGATTATAGTCGTGGTGTTTGGGTTTACTTGATGAAAGACAAAACGGAAACCTATCAATTAATTGTGAATTTTTGTGCCATGGTTAAAACTCAATTTGGGTTAGATGTTCAACGTGTGCGTTCGGATAATGGGACAAAATTTAGAGGGGAGCTTGAACATTTTTTTGTTAAAAATGGCATTATTCATGAGACTTCATGTGTTGACACCCCACAACAAAATGGTCGGGTAGAACGGAAAAATCGTCATCTCCTCAATGTTGCTAGGGCTCTAAGGTTTCAAGCCAATTTGCCAATAAAATTTTGGGGTGAATGTATTCTCACTGCTGGGTATCTAATTAACAGAACTCCCACTAAATTGAATGGTTGGAAAACCCCCTATGAGATGATTTTTGAAACTGTGCCTACTTATTCTCATGTCAAGGTATTTGGTTGTTTGTGTTATACTCATATGCATTATCGGATCAAAAATAAATTTGATACTCGGGCCGTTAAATGTATTTTTTTGGGTTATCCTAATGCTCAAAAAGAATGGCGGATCTACGATCTTGAAAGTAAGAAAATATTTACGTCCCGTGACGTTATTTTCTATGAGAACATATATCCCCTTACTAGTCTCGAGATCTCATCTACCTTCCCAAGCCCGAACTATTTACACACTACACCTCTTACTCATGATGACACTCCTCCCATAACCAAAAATGAAATGCCCTTAGCCCAAACATCTGAATCTACCCGAGACACATCCCATGACGTCCCATCTCATGATCATACAGATATTTTGGTAGATATCCAGGGGGAGGTATCTAACCATGAGGCCATAGGTGTTACTAATCAAGAGGATGAAGATGCCCCTACAGAGCAACCTACCTCTCTACATCGCTCTCAAAGGGTTTGAAAAGCTCCTGCACATCTAAAAGATTATGTTTGTCATGCCATTAGTTCTGCAGACACCATTGCTCATTCGTTGCTCCCGGAAGCTTCTTCAGGTAATCCTCACTGCCTTTCTCACTTTATTGCCTATGATCGTTTTTCCACACATCATCGTACTTTCTTAGCAGCTGTTACTTCCATTGATGAACCCACTACCTATTCCAAAGCTGTTAATGATCCCCGTTGGAGAGAGGCTATGTCTAAAGAAATTCAGGCTTTAGAAGAGAACAGAACTTGGGTCTTGGAGGAGGGCAAAAAGGCTTTAGGTTGCAAGTGGGTATACAAGGTAAAGTATCATTCAGATGAGACTATTGAACGTTTCAAGGCCCAACTTGTGATTTTTGGAAACGATCAGAAAGAAGGGGTAGACTATAATGAGACATTTGCTCCCGTAGCAAAAATGGTGACAACGAGGTGTCTTCTTTCTATTGCCGTGTCTAAGGGTTGGGAACTTCATCTAATGGATGTCAACAATGCCTTTTTACATGGTGATTTGGATGAGGAAATATATATGAGACCACCTCCTGGTTTTCACATAGCTCGTCCGAACATGGTGTGTCATCTTAAGAAATCTTTGTATGGGCTACGTCAAGATCCGAGACGGTGGTTCTTCAAGCTCGCTTCCGCCTTACAAGATTATGAGTTTGAAAAATCCCCTACTGAACACTCTTTATTTATCTATGCCAAGGGTGATGTTTTTTTAGCTCTTCTTGTATATGTTGACGATATTGTTCTTACAGGAAATAGTCATAAGCATTGCCAGAATTTCAAGCAATTTTTGCACCAGTGCTTCAAGATCAAAGATCTTGGTCCCCTCAAATACTTCCTTGGCATTGAAGTTGCACGTTCTCCTGCAGGTCTCTTCTTATGCCAACGAAAGTATACTCTTGACATTTTCGCTGAATGTGGCATGCTGGGTGCTAAACCTTCTTCATTTCCCATGGAACAACAACACAAGCTTTCTAGTGATTCGGGTGATCCCATTTCTGATCCCGCACAATATCGACGACTTATTGGTCGCCTCATTTATCTCACAATCACATGACCAGAGATCACCTATACTGTTCATATACTTAGTCAGTTTATGCAGGATCCTAGAGAAGATCATTGGGATGCTGCTCTGCGCTTACTCCGCTACTTAAAATCTTGTCCTGGTCAAGGGATTCTCTTATCCCCTTCAAGTGATCTCACTCTTACAGCCTATTGCGATTCTGATTGGGCAAGTTTCCCTATGACCAGACGGTCTGTCACTAGCTATTATGTTGTGGGGTCAGCTCCTATATCTTGGAAAACCAAGAAACAACCCACTATCTCCCAGTCATCCGCTGAAGCTGAATATCGTGCCATGACTAATGCTACAAGTGAGTTAGTTTGGTTGCGTGGCTTACTAAAATTCCTCCGTGTTCCTCCTTCTCCTACCACTCTGCATTGTGATAACCAAGCGGCTCTTCATATTGCTGCAAATCCTGTTTTTCATTAGCGCACCAAACATATTGAGGTTGATTGTCACTTTGTACGGGAATGTATAAAGTCTGGCGAAATTGTTACGAGTTACACTCTCACCAAGGATCAGTTAGCGGATATCTTCACAAAAGCGTTGGGTCAACGTCAATTTCAATATTTGGTTTTCAAGTTGGGCGTTTCCAATCCTCACGCTCCAACTTGAGGGGGAGTATTAGAAGATCTTGTATATATTATTTTGATACTCTGTCTATTCTAATTTAGATTGTAATATAGGTGTATCTTGTATTCTTGGGCAGATTTTATCTCCCAATATTTCTTTCCTTTTGCCATTGTAATTGTCTTGTATTTATTCCCTCATTGACAGCAATAATATGAAGACAGTAATGGAGAGTACTGAGAGTACAATTCTCTCCCAACCATAGCCAAGTTTATAGTTATACTTAAACAAAATAAAGTTTGAAAATGCTATTTGGGAATGGGATAATGGTTAAAAGAATCAAAAAACAGTGGACCAATTGATAAGGTTGAATTTCACAACCAATGAAAAACAAGAGAACAAATATTAAATCTTGGAATATTGGCCTACACCAGGTGGTCCACATATGGAAGAAAGGTAATTGCATACCAATTAAAGTGATGTTTTATCCTAATTCAATTGATGTGTGCATTGTCCTCTCATATGTGCAACTCATGTTTATTGTGACAATATCAGTGTCGTGTACCTCTCCACTAACCCGGTGCAATATCAGCGCACCACGCTCATTGAGATTATTGACAGTTACTTTGGCCTATTACATGCGGGAGTGGGGATGACCTAAATGCCCATAATAACATCCTCAATATGGAAATTGAAGGTAATGAATTTTGAATCCCCAACTTGGAAATTAAAAGGGTGAAAGCTCTACAACCTAATTAAACTCCACATTTTACTCTTCTCATTTCCTTTCTTAACTTCTTTCAATGTGAGATAACTCTATTTTTACTCCCTAACACTCTGATTCCCTCGCATATAAGAGACCAAATTTAAACTAGGTAATTTTTCATTGAGATGTACAGTATCAATTTTCTTTGGACTACAATGCACAATGCTATTGGTAGTCTGTAATCTGCACAATGTGTAAGTTAAATCTTAATCTAATTGCTATTGGTAGTCTGGAACGAACACTTTGTTAGAAACTTCAATAATTGACCTATGACAGACCTGAGTGCACATTGATGAAAAGAGATAAACCACATACAAGTAAACAAATACAAGAGCTTTGTATGTACTACTTCAACAATAACGTAAGTAATCAGTTATTATAGTATAATTTCTTCAATTTGATTTTACACAAGTAACAGCTTGTTTGGTTATATTAGGTAGATTGGAAAGGAAAAGAAATGAAGAGAAGGGAAGAGAAAAGAAAGGAAAGAATTATGTTTCCTATGTTTGGTTGTATAAGAAGCAATTGAAAGGAAAATAACATTTTCCATTGTTTTGTTGATGAGATTTGGAAGGAAAGAAAATGAATGACAATTTTAAACTCACTTTCCGTCCAAATTTCCCCAATTTGGGAGGAAAGGAAATGAAGGATTTCATAGGAAACTTTCCCATCATTTCCTTTCCTTTCCCTTCACTTCTTTTTTATTTTTAGGAAAATTGATAAAAATAATCCCAAGTTTGAGCGGTCCGACAAAAATAATCCTAAGTTGCAATTTCTACAAAAATAATCCCAAGTTGTCAATTTTGTCACAAAAATGATCCGTTACATAACACCGTCAAGATCCATTAATTTATTAGCGCTAATTAAACCAATCCTCATTAACTTCTTTAATTTTCTAACCAAGATAGGTTGGTGTAGTGGTTCAGCCATTCATCCCTTAAACAAGTGGTTGGGGCTTCGAATCCCAACTCTTGCGAATGAAACAAATCCCTTGGCCAGTCCCCTACCGCTTAGTATGCTGACAGTTGGGGCGAGAGAATTAGTCACTGTAATCAACGGTGGATATCCTTGACAAAGACAAAAAAAAATAAAATTCTTAATATCACAAAACCATGAAATTCAAAGACCCCAAGCAAAATCGAACAACATGATTTTGGTCCCTTGTTTCTCTCTCATCACCACCACATTCACCACCGCTATCTCCGCCACTATCCAATAATGGACGTCCACAGCACCACTCCTCTAGACCCCACTTTCTCTCTCCTATCTCCACCCTTCTCAGACGACACCATTCCAGCTCCACCGCCACCAATTTCCCCAAAGTCAATAAAATCCTAACCGTAGATCCCCCAATTTCAAATAAAGATCAAGTTGACCCCAAAATTGAGCAGGTTGGCGACGGGTGAAAGAGGCGGAAGGATGTGGGTCTGGTGGTGGTTGTGGTGGAAGAGGAGAGGAGAGAGAGTGTGGTGAAAGGGGTTTTGGTGTGTATTTCGGGCTGTTGAGCCCGCCCATGTGTCCCGACCCGTTTATCTTCTCGTTGTTGTTCCCATTGGGGTGCTCTATGCTCTATCATTATGGCTTTCAAACCCTGATTATATATACTTAAGTGTGTCTTTTATTCGGATGCTTAAGGCATTGATGCCTGTGGGTGTTTATTCTCTTGGAGTTTTGTTCAAAATAGATGCCTTTAAATCCAGAACAATGATGAATATGGTACTGATGATCACTATTGGGGTTGCAATTGCTGCTTATGGGGAAGCTAAATTTGATGGATTTGGTGTGCTTTTGCATCTGGGTATTACTGTTGCATTTGAGGCTATAAGGAGAGATTATCGGCGGTGGTTATTGTGATTACGGAGGCGATGGGTGCAGTGACAGTGTTGGTTATGGCAAAGGAGGTGTGGGAGAGTAGCAATGGTGGTGGTGGGGCGGTGGTGAGAACTAGTGGGCTGTAGTGGGTGAAGAGAGAGAGGAGAAAGAGTAGAAGGCAGTTTAACATTTCAGATCCAAAAATAAAATTAATCTTAATGGTTTTATTGTTGAGGATTAATATTTCACTAAAAATATAATGATTAATGATAAGAGTGTTTAATTAACGCTAAGAGTAATGGAACATGACGATGTTATGTAACGGATCATTTTTGTGACAAAATTGACAATTTGGGATTATTTTTTTCCAAACCGCTCAAATTTGGGATTATTTTTATCGAATTTTCCGTATTTTTAAAACCAAACATGGGAAAGTTAATAGACTTCTCTTCCCTTCCTTTCCTTTCCTTTTCTTTTCATTCCAAGAGAACAAAGCTTTGCGATCATTTAACCTTGAATTTGTTTTTTCAAAAAAAAAAAAGGGAAATTTCAGTTGGTACCTTTAAACTTATGACTTCTCCAGATTTTGACCAATATTTTTTAATTTCGAAACCCACTTAGTACCCCTATACTTGTTCCAAATATTTTTTCTAACCACTCCTGGTAATCCCAAATTTTCAAACTTTTATGTGCTTGCCTTGTAATTGTTGTGAAATTCACTCTTAAAGTGACATTGTAGTGTTGATTCCCATCATTTTGACTCAACATTCCTCCTCATATATGCTCAAATTTACCGCTTATTATGTTATTGCATTTATAAATCTCAAACTATCCTTAAATGATAATGATTACACAAAACAAAGTATTTTCCATCTTCATCTTCCCCTATTTTTTTAAATCAATCATTAAAAATATGAATTTGGTTTTACCCAATTTTATTATGGTGACTACCTAATTATTATTTTATTTTTCTTGGTTTAACTAGAGGTTCACTTAAATTCAAGGGCTAAAACTAATCATGTTTGCACTGAGTCGGCCCAAAAAGAGGTAAAATGCTCTCTATAAGGGGTTTCTCCATTCACAATATTCGAACCCACGACCTTGCTTAAACAATAAGAGTGATGAACCACTCGCACCAACCACTTATTGGTACCTAATTACTATATTGGCCACAAAAAAATTAGTAACATCCATACAAGCAGTCAAGCACCAATTGCATATATCTTGATTCTTGAGTTCCAAAAGAGTAATTATAAATGAAGTACACCATTATATATTTTAAATACTCGTAAATATATAGTATGAGTTATTACAAACTACTTAAGAGGGGCATTTATTTAATTTTAGGAAATTATACATCCGTAGTAGCAAATGCATACAGTATTTAAGTTATATCCATGCGGACTGCAAATGCTATATATGCTTGCAGATCAATATTTGATCTGCTAATTAGTTGGAGTCACCAATACCACTCCCGAAAACTACTTTAAGCTTTCCATCATAACCGATTTCAGATTTTGCACCAGTTCGAAGTAATGGGTCAAAGGCATGGCTTGATTCCCCAGACTTGTTCAGCTCATCTTTGACCTCATCCCAGTTGATGCACTCGAACTTCTCTCTAATGCCAACTTGGACAAGAGTCTGGACCAAAAATATACGATTTAATTAGTTACCTAGCTATGGAGTATTTAGAAACAATTGATATAAACATTGCAAATCGGAAAACGAAAAAAAAAACGTGTACACACAATCATTTTCCATCCATGTTTCTAAAAGGAGGAGTAGAAAAAAACTGGACTGAACAAATTTTTTGAACTTGAGTTTTAACCATTTAAAAGTCGTTCAAACATAGTTAATATAGAAATCATTTGAAAGTATTCTTTGAAATCCTCCCAATGGCATAAGTATCATCATAATGAAATTATTTTGAAATATGAAATTATTTGAGCAATTAAGTTACATATGAACCAAATTAAAGTGAAATTAAGCCAACGAGATCAACAGAGCTATAAGTAAGCAAATATCTCCAAATTAAGCTAAAAAGCATGCATATATACCTTAGCAAGTCTAACGGAGCGAGACCAAGCCACGAGAAAAGTGGCCTCAGTACGGAGGTTTGAGTCTGAGTTTGAGTCTAAGTTGCTGAGATACACGACTGTGTATACAACTGCACCTGCGGATCCATCTGGACCGCTCTCAGTCCCGTCATGTTCAAAATGCATAGTATTCCCGTGCAGGATCCCCTGAGGGTATTCGCCGACGGGGTGGCCAGACCAATCGTGACTCTTCATTAAGCCCAAGGGCATGGCGTATTGATTCGTCATCTCTCCATGTACGTAGCGGAGTTGGATGGTGTTGGTTGATTGCTCAGCAGCCATTCTTAATTAGCTTGCTTAGTACCTTTAAACTGCCCATAGGATGCAACATAACTTTTACGCTCGGTTTAATTCACCTTAATTTTACTTAAATTCAGTTCAGTTCAGTCCAGCTCAGTTCAGTTCAGTTCATGTGTAATTTTAACACTCATATAACTTTTTATTCCGAAATAATTTCATGATGATATTTATGTCATCGGAAAGATCACAAAGCATACTTTCAAATGAGTCCAATATTGACTATGTTTGGACGAATTTTAAATGGTTAACGATCAAGTATAAAAAATCAATTCAGTTCAGTTCAGTTCAGATCAGTTTTATCTAGGTGAATCAAACGGGGCCTTAGTCTCTATTTCATTCTCCTTAATTTTACTTAAATTCAGTTCAGTCCAATTCATTTAAGTTCAGTTCATGTGTAACTTTATAACTCATATAACTTTTTATTCCTAAATAATTTCATGATGATAATTATGTCATCCGAAAGATCTCAAAACATACTTTCAAATGATTCCGATATTTACTATGTTTGGACGAATTTTAGATGATTAACGGTTAAGTTTAAAAAATCAATTCAGTTCAGTTCAGTTCAGTTCAGATCAATTTTATCCAGGTGAATTAAACGGAGCATTAATGTGAAATCATGCACGCTATTATTTACTACTCATGTTATAAAATACAATTGCATTAACCTCCCAAAACCCCGCTGTCGGTGGGATATACTGGTTCGATGTTGTTGTCGTTGATGTAAAATACAAGTGGTGTAGTGAGTCTTGTGTGAGACCAACTTACAAAAAACATGGGGTCACTATTTAGAATTGCAGGGGTCACTTATGGTGAGTAGTGACTCTTATTTCATTGAAAAGTGAGTCGTCTTACCAAAAGTTACGAAAAAAGACCGTTTTATAAAAGTTTTTGTGTTTAAGTAATTGAGCAAGTCTTGTGTAAAACCAATTTACAGAAAAATAGGGTTACTATTTAGAAAGATAGGGGTCAATTATTATGAATCGTGACCCTTGCTCTACTAAATAGTGATTCTCGTCTTACCAAAAATTACAATAAGACTGTGTTAAACAAGTTTTTGTATAAGTAATTAATATCCTCACTCAAAGAAAAAGAAAAAGTAATTAAGATCCACCACACATAAATTGTTGTACGATTTGTCAAAATAGGAGTAATTAACGATAATTAAATTTAGAGGTATGCAATGCAATTTGCAAGCTTGAAGAATGTACTTATAAATGTGACCATGACTTGCAGAAATTTAAAGGGGGAATATGAGAATAGTGCTAGTTTCTTCGTCAAACATAGCTATAAGGTGGTGTTTACTTGCTTGCAGTCAAATTTAATACAATGTAATCATTTTATAGGGTAGATATGAGGTGGAAAAGGAAGAAGGGGGAGGAAGAAGATAGGAAAAGTGAGATTGATTACACTATTCAAAGTAATCATCATTACATGTGAAAAGTTGAGCAATTGTGATTACATTGAATCATGCAATCAACTCCACTTTTCTTATCCCACTCCTCTCACACCTTCACTTTTCACCCCATATTTACTCTATTAAATGATTACATTGTATTACAATTGATTGCAAGTTAGTAAACGAGCTCTAAATGTGACTCAAAACATATAAATATAGCCCAAGGAGAAATTAGAGCGACATAAGAGAGAGATATTCGTACCTCAAGATTTAGAACAACAGGAACGCTGTGTTGCTGCACTGAATGAATGCTACCAAACGCATTGCATATTTATAGACTTTACATGAGACTAGTACGAGAGAAGAGACAAATTAGTCATTGTTAGTTGTTCCTATCTCCTTTTGGATTTTTAACGATAGCATCTAATTCCATCCCATCCCACACATTAGAGATGTGGTCCTACTAGAGTATTAATTAGTTAAATCATCCACGGTCTAGTCTCATAATCGTCCAAGGATTATTGTAGGTTGATATCGATCAAGGGCTCGTTTACTTGCTAGTAATGCAACGTAATTATTTTGTAGAGTAAATGTAAGATGAAAAAGGAATGAGAGGGATGAGAGATATGGGTAAAGTGAGATTGATTACATTATCCAAATTAATTAAGTTGATTGAAGAATTGTCATTACATTGGAGGGTGCAATCAACCTCACTTTTCCCTTCTTCTCCTCCCACTCCTTCACCTTTCACCTTTCACCTCACATATAATTTACGAAATTAATGCATTGTATTACTAATAAGTAAACAAACCCCAAGTGTCATTTGTCAAACTAACCTGCTGCAAGTACTATCTAAATATTTTGATTTTGTGTTAATCAACGCCCTTCCCCATTTTAGGTGATGAAAATTAATTACTGTACAATTTTTTCGAATATAAAAACTTTTCAAGTTTCAACTCTTCTTTTAATCTTTTCTAGGAGTGGGCATCTAATTCCATACAACAGGATAGGATTTTCTTTTTTATGGGAAAAACAAAAAACCACATGGTTTAATTATGATATATTATGCCTTCTTTGAGATCTTATCTTTTTGGGACTCCTCCATCAAGTGAACCAAAAAAAAAATCTAAGTTGAAGAACTTATGGCACGTTCGAAGAGGTTGCGAGTTGTAAATTTTGGAATTTGAAAATTTATAGAAAGAAAACATTTGGAGTTGAAATTTTTTTCATCATAATTATGTACTTAATTTTCGGAACTGACAAGTGAAAACCAAAAAATCAATATTTGCGATTTTCAAAAATCGGTTTGTAGTTTTCAAAAAAACAAAAACTCAAAATATTAAAACCATCACGAATGGGCCTTTAAATTAAATATTCAGTTCAATTTGAGTTTATCCAAAATTTGTAAACCAAAAAAATTCAAATATGCAAATAAGAGGCAAGAAAGTATGACAAAATTTCTATTGATAATTTTGTGGGTCGTTACAACTTTTCTAGATCTTTTGATTCAATTCTAAGGGAGCGGGGATATATTATAGATTCAATGACTTGTAAACTTTTTTCTTGAATCTAGAAAAATGATAGATGGTCTTGTTGACTTATTTCCAAATTACGTACAAACCTACGCTATTTTGTAGTAGGGAAGTGACTAGACCTCCGCTTTTTATGACTTGTTACGTCACATTCACTCGAGCATGCTTTATCCCTTGGGATGATCTCCTTTTTATAGAAAGCAATACCAATTGTGGAGATAAAACCTAAATCTCCTTTGGAACCTTATCTTTTTAGGACTCTTCATTGACACAATTTTGGTGTCTACAACAAGAGCACAAAGCTTTGCTCTCATTTAACTTTGGACCCGTATAGATTATATTGATTAACAGCTTGTGATTGGAGGAGTTGACGTGTGATTATATTAACCCCGTATAGATTATATTGATTAACAGCTTGTGATTAGAGGAGTTGTTTATATGGCTATTTGAAGTGTCTTTTTCTCTTACCTTCTACCAAACTTTCACTAAATGAAGTAAAATACTTGTTACACTCGAAATAAATTACCGGGATATTCGAATAGGCCGACAACTCGAATAAAAATATATTACAAAAATATATTATTGCTTATAAAATAAAGATAGTGGTTGAAATGGATAACTTCCATTATCTCCTACCACTACCCACTAATACACTAGCCATGGTAGTTATTTCCTACAAAAACTACCCAATTAAGCACTACCCATGAAGTGAATGTGTTAACCATTCAAAGAAGGATATGGGATAGTGGTTGACTACACTCCACCCATGATTGAATAATTGGTGGTTACTAGAGGGCCAAGGACTCTCCTATTTTCCTATAAATATGATCGAAAGAACAAGGAAGAAGGCAGACCGAGTCTCAACGCAAAGATGCGTTCCTTAATTAGGAGTAGAGTAATGTAGTCTCTAGTGTAGTGTAGTTTTAGGAGTAGATTAAACGTAATTTAGTGTATCATACTCCATTAAATCCTCCCGTTTGTACTCTGTTTACATTAATCGAATGAATGTCTTCTTTTCAAATTAATAGTATTCAAACTCCCCTCGCACCCTCCTCATTAGAGTAAAGGTATCCGCGATCCAAACTCAACGCCTAAAAGACCTTGTCGAATAGCAAGGTTATCAACGTGATAGTCAATTTGAACCACGCATCGAAAAGCACTACCAACTCCCCGAAAAGGTCGAACAGTTGGTCGAATTATGCATAGGTGTGGAATTCTATCAAGTGACTAGAAACCGACTATCACCGTTGACCGTGTCCACCGTCAACTCGGAGTTGGGGGTGGAGGAGTAGGTTCGAATAGGGAACGACCTGCTCTAAGATAGTCCTCGACCTTATTTAGGACCTTTTTAATGGCCATAGGACTTCCCCTCACAGTTACTTGTGACCTCTAAGTACCAAGCACAACAACAATACTTCTACCGAATTATTTTGATTTAAATATAGGATATATATAACTAGTTTCGAAAGAAGGTATATATAAATCAAAAGCAAATTAACCTTTGCTCGCTATATGAGTTGATCAAGTTAACAATGTTGTATATTTTTGTATATCAAAAAAATATTAAAGCATTTTCAAATAAATAAATATTATGTTTCATATTCATTCAAAATTGTTTCATGACTATTTTCCTAAAATCACAATGAAAATACACTACATAATTAAATGTTTTCTTATGGTGGTAGATTGTGAGTCATCTCAAAATGAACCAATGTGTCTTTTGGGTAAAGTGACATGCCTTATGCCAAGAGGCATGTATAAGTAAAACTGTTAGTAGCACAAGGTACACAAGAGGGGGAGGGGGGTGAATTGTGTTACCCCAAATTTGCGGAATTTAAAACAAGTATAAAAGAACTAGAATTAAAGCACTCACGATTTACGTGAAAAACCCTTTGTAACTCACAAAGGATAAAAAACCACAGCCTGAAGGACTTTAAGGACTACTTCTTTTATTAAGAGAATAGTACAACTCGATCAAGTTAACTCTAACTCAACCCACGCACTAGAACACTCGTCCAAGCCAAACGCACTTAGAAATTCTTCCAAGCCAAACGCACTTAGGCACTCACCCAAGCCAATCTCTGAACAACTAACTCTAGCTGTCCTAATCAATGGAACAATGTTACCTTAATGAACTTCAATAAGTGGAAAGGTACAATATAAAACCTATAGCTTTGCAATGAATATAACATGTGAAACTTATAACTATTAGGCAACGTTCTATGTAGTGTGGAAACATTTGTAATTTAGACTCTCTCAAAGTGATATTACGTTTAACTTGACGGAGAGATGTAAAAACTGATTTAGGTTTCAACTTCTTTTTATACGCATAACCAAGAAGTAAAAAGCAGCTAGGAAACCTATTTGCAACTAGGAAATCAAATCTCTTTTTCCTTTACTTGGTAAACAAGATTTTCACAAAGAAGAATAAATATCTTTATCATATAAAGTATATATATCAAAATCAGTTTTAAGAAGATAATAGAATAAATATCTTTATGCAAGTATTTTCTTCCTAGTTAAAAACCATGTAGCCAAATATAAGAGTAAATAGATTTTAAGGAAATCTCTTTATGAATAAAATCTTTGGCAAAATAAAATATTAAGAGAATAAATTTAAGATAGTTAACTTAAATTTATCTCAGTGAACGAACGTGTTAATATATGTGTTACAGAAACGTTCTATTGAACACTAAAGTTTCAAGGATCGTTCCCGACCACAAACAACTCTTTTAACATTTATTATTTAGTTTCCTTATAGATATAAATTCCACATTTATATCACTGTATAGCTTTAACATGAGCTCTAAGAAATAAAATAAATAACCTAGAGAACATGTGAACTTGTGTCTTCTTCTTGATCTTTATCTAGCAAACTCTTGCATAAATAAATTCCTGAAACACTAACACACAAGTTAAGTAGCATCACTTTATAATTAAATAAGTTTGTCATCTTCAAAACTCAATTGCTCAACAATTTCCCTCTTTTTGATGATGGCAAACTTGTGATGCATAATAGTGCTAAAATAATATAACCAATTATAATTGAGCACAAATAAAAGATTATAGCGCTTTCTATTCATAGTGAATAGAGGGATCAATCAAACATAATAATTATAACCATATGTTCAAGAGCTCGTAATGTTAAAGCAAGATAATCAAAGAGCTCATTCATGATAAATTGTGTCGTCCATGTATTTCATTCATAATTAAGAAGTCCATTAATGACCAAAGCGGTATTAGCACAAAAGACAAAGATAGATCAAATTTAATAAGACCTTCTTCGAAACTAGTTAGATCAAAGCTCAAATACCTAGCATCACACCATACTCTTCCCCCTTTTGACTTAATCGAAAATATTAACAGGTCAAGTCAAGGAAGATAACTCATTGCAAAGTCATAAAGTAGAGTCAAGAGTATGATAATCATAACATAAGCATAACTAAAGTAGCTCAAGCACAATCTAGTGATGCTATGACTATACCAAAAGCAATCTAATGTTCAAGTACACATCATGACATCCAAGGAATTAAATCAAAAGTTTTAATTTGAATTACAAGACGATGAAGGTATGTCATGATTTGATCATGATGATAGATAAAACATGTGTGAATCATTCATTGGTTCAAGGAAATCATTCCCCCTTAGAAGATGCTTCCTTATAGATTTAGGAAACATAGGTTGAAATGGAATGGGTGGGAATGAAGAAATTGGTTGGTATAAGGTATAACCAATGTCACATTATGAGGAGAATATTGACGGGACCTAGTCATAATGTCAAGATAAAATACAATGAAAGATCATTGTTGCAAGAGTACCCTTATTTCTCCTACTAACCAATATGAATTCATTATCTCTCCAACATGGTAGACGATTAGGTGGCAATGAAACTTAAAACAATATATGTATGCCAAAACCTAACGTCATACCTTTGTCGTTTCTCCCCTTTTTAGCATATTACTCCAACAACCATTTCCATATAAAATAAGCATCCCTAAGATCAAAAGAAATTCTTCCTTATATCCCCTTAAAACAATTTCAATATATAACCCCAGTTAAGAATTGCTCCTTATTTCTCCTCCTTGTACAAGTAAAAAAAAAAAAGCTCTTTAGTTTTAGAAACGTTCTAAGGATAGAGGAAACGTTCCATAGTAGAGTAAATGAATGTCAATAACGTGTAGGGAAAATCACTGCCGTTTCGCCTCTTCTGTTTCTTTTTTTTCTCTCTCTATTTTTTGTATCTCCATTACTTTCCCTTTTTTTTTTTGGAATAACTTCCCATGTACAACCAAATAAATATGACTGCAAGATATGCCACACTGCAACTTCTCCAACTAAAACTATACCATATCTCAACAATAATTCCCCCTAACAAAATAAGTAACGTGACATTAGCAAGGGGCAAAAAGATGGTCATAGAATTTTTCATTGTGGAGCTTGGTTGTGTTTCAATGGCTCAAATTTTCAAAGACTGATTTAGCTTGTAATGTGGTTTCAAATTATAATCAGTCTTTTAAGAAAGAATTCGTCTTGCACAAAAGAAGGTTTTGGATGCATGATATAATAACAATAAACAATAAATGCAGTATCAGTATAGCATCTAGTGAGACATAGCGAGTCCTTTATATTAATGCACTACGTAAATGAAATCAACAAGACTCATATGTTATACCCTTGTAAATAAGTATCGATTATGAACAATGGCAAATCAATAATTTCTAATCAATCATTGAGGGATCATATGTATGATACTAACTAATCAAGCATAACCATATCTAGAACAAGCGTGATCCTTCTCAAATTATTTTCTATGTAAGGCTTTTGTAAAAATATCAACAATTAATCAATCAAAAGCTTCAAATTAGGATGCTACCCATCTATAGTAAATGGGTGCTACAAATTAATACCACATTCACATATAGCAACCAAATATAATATGTCATCATTCAAAACTAATATGTAAACTATTATTTCCAAGGAACAAACTTAAAGCATAATAAATATTCTCCTTGTAAATAATTTTCCACGAAATTATCAATTACATGACAATAACCATTAAAATTCAGCATATTCCCCCTGTCACGTAGCCAAGTAATATCAAACGAAATTTTCATTCAAACATACATCTACCAAGAACACTTATTTAGAGAGTATATGTGAGTGACTTACTAACCTTATTCCTCTTGACAATTCTTCATCTCATATTGTCGCTAAATATCACCACATTCACTCTTAATGGCCAAGAGTGAGAGTAATTCAACTTAAATCCAAACATGATATAATTAGTCAATACTAATGTTTACTCCCTCTCATATAACCTGTAAAAGTCAATCAATTCTTGGTTTTGGGAACCCAAACCTTTTTGGTTCCCTTTGGATTAGTAGCATAATAGTATGCGAAAAATCTTTCCTAACCCATACTTGTTTAAACGTGACATTATTCTTATCATGAGATAATTTCTTACGACATTCATAAGTAAAATGACCAATAAGACCACAATACATGCAAACACGATGTTCTGGCACATCAATATATTTTCTATATTTCTTTATAGGACTAGTTTTAGCTACGGTCCTAGTTATTTGATTGGAAGGAGTGTTGACATATTTTATATATATCTCATAAGCTTTTTGTCCAATATACCACAAGTTTTCTTTGTATGTGGCGTTAATTTTATTTTTCTCCACGGTGGACAAATTCTGTTTAAGTGTCTGATTTTCTTTATTAAGAGCATCCAAACGTTTTTGCGATATATGGGAATGATCAGTGGAAGCATCAGATTCTTTTACAAAATTCACTTTATATTTTAGCTTCTGTAATTCCATAGAACGTTCCTTTAACTTTTTATCCAACGTTCCCGTCTCTTTTACTAAGTTTTCGTTTAAACGTTGTTCATTTTCTAACTCTAGG
This sequence comes from Tetragonia tetragonoides, assembly GCA_038025085.1. NCBI lineage: Eukaryota > Viridiplantae > Streptophyta > Magnoliopsida > Caryophyllales > Aizoaceae > Tetragonia > Tetragonia tetragonoides. The sequence goes on along the minus strand of CM076146.1, from coordinate 28,489,580 downwards.
GAACGTTGTTTCAAATTCTTCTCCAACGTTCCTCTCTCCTGTTCTAAGATGACGTTCTTTTCTTTGAGCGAATTATTTTATTTTTCTAAATCTTTCGTTTTATTTGTCAGAACTTCCTTTTCTTCTTTCAAATTTTTATTGAGCATAGTCAGTGTTTCATCAATGTTTTCTACTTCACATATTTTAACAGTGGACATTTCTTCTAATTTCTCAAGAGTATCAATCCTATTTCTTAGTTCGTTAATTTCATTCATCAAGATTAAATTACTATTTTCAGCCTCTTCTTTGAATTTAGACTAGGTCTCTTGAGAACTATTAACAATAACATCAATTGCACTCATTAATTTTTCTTTTGAAAAGGAAGATAATTTAGATTTTAATTCAATCAATGTTACCTCAATATCTTCTTCATCATCGGTCTCATCCTCCGAATTTACCATAAGAGCAAGGATGACTTTAGAAGGGCGTTCCTCTTCATGTTCTTGATCTTTGTTGCCTAAGTTGCTCAAATCCTTCTTGGATGCAATGTTAATCTCCTTTTGGTTTTTCATCTCCCACAAAGGACAATTTTTGATTTTATGACCAAGCTTCCTACACTTAAAACAATTCTCGTTTGTAGAACTCAGTTTATTATCAAAATAATTATTTTTACCTTTCTTTGTCTTCCTTTTTGTTCTTGAGTCTCTCTTTGATTTTCCAGTACGCTGAGTAAGTTTCTCTTCATCTATATTGCTCTTACACCGTACATACTTCTTACCATTGTATATCGAAGGTGTAACTGGAGAGTGTCCCTCTTGGATATTCTTTAGTGCATTATTCATGATCGATTCTCTTCAAGCGTTAACCTGTTACTAAGAGAAAACGAGGCTCTGATACCAATTGTTAGTAGCACAAGGTACACAAGAGGGGGGAGGGGTGAATTGTGTTACCCAAATTTGCGGAATTTAAAACAAGTATAAAAGAACTAGAATTAAAGCACTCACGATTTACGTGGAAAACCCTTTGTAACTCACAAAGGATAAAAAACCACGGCCCGAAGGACTTTAAAGACTACTTCTTTTATTAAGAGAATAGTACAACTCGATCAAGTTAACTCTAACTCAACCCACGCACTCGAACACTCGTCCAAGCCAAACGCACTTAGAAACTCTTCCAAGCCAAACGCACTTAGGCACTCACCCAAGCCAATCTCTGAACAACTAACTCTAGTTGTCCTAATCAATGGAACAATATTACCTTGATAAACTTCAATAATTGGAAAGGTACAATATAAAACCTATAGCTTTGCAATGAATATAACGTGTAAAACTTATAACTATTAGGCAACGTTCTATGTAGTGTGGAAACGTTTGTAAATTCAACTCTCTCAAAGTGATATTATGTTTAACTTGACGGAGAGATGTAAAAACTGATTTAGGTTTCAACTTCTTTTTATACGCATATCCAAGAAGTAAAAAGCAGCTAGGAAACCTATGTGCAACTAGGAAACCAAATCTCTTTTTCCTTTACTTGGTAAACAAGATTTTCACAAAGAAGAAATAATATTTTTATCATATAAAGCATATATATCAAAACCAGTTTTAAGAAGATAATAGAATAAATATCTTTATGCAAGTATTTTCTTCCTAGTTAAAAACCATGTAGCCAAATATAAGAGTAATTGATTTTAAGGAAATCTCTTTATGAATAAAATCTTTGGTAAAATAAAATATTAAGAGAATAAATTTAAGATACTTAACTTAAATTTATCTCAGTGAACGAACGTGTTAATATATGTGTTACAGAAATGTTCCATTGAACACTAAAGTTTCAAGGATCGTTCCCGACCACAAACTCTTTTAACGTTTATTATTTAGTTGCCTTATAGATATAAATTCCACATTTATATAACTGCATAGGTTTAACATGAGCTATAAGAAATAAAATAAATAACCTAGAGAACATGTGAACTTGGGTCTTCTTCTTGATCTTTATCTAGCAAACTCTTGCATAAATAAATTCCTGAAACTCTAACACACAAGTTAAGTAGCATCACTTTATAATTAAATAAGTTTGTCATCTTCAAAAGTCAATTGCTCAACAGAAACGTTGTGTCTTGTCATTTCTAAATGAACAAGCACAAGTGAAACATTGTGTCTTTTTATTTCCAAATGAACAAGCACATCTCTTGAGAAGAGATGCAATGTTTCAAATGGTGTTGTTTCAACATCTATAAATATCAACTACCATTTGGGCATTTGATAAGTTTTGAGTAATGAGAAAAGTGTATTTTCACAAACGCTATCACACACAAATGTTGAGTATATTAAGTTCTTGATCAAGAATCAAAAAGTTGTACAGGCTTTTAATTCTAGTGTGAAGGCATTGTATCCTGGGAGTAGAATTTCTCTAAGACGTCTGTACCGAATGGGAAAATTACTATGTTTAAGATAGCTTTCTGGAAACGCCTTGCCTTTCAATTAAATTATAAGTGAGAGTGTCTTGAGTGTGTCACATTTTTTATTTAATAATATAATCTCCAAATTTCTAATATAACAAACAAATACAGCAAGCCAGAGTAATGGAAGTAAAAACATAGACACTTAATTATAAAGTACACCATAATGTATATATATTTTTTGAAAATACATACTTAAGAGGAACATTTATTTAATTTTACGAACTAATAAATTCGTAAAAGCAGCAAATGCATATTAAGTTATCCATGCCCATTATATTGGATTGCAATTGCTATTATATGATCGAAAATCAATATAATGATCTTCTAATTAGTTAGAGTCACCGATACCACTCCCGAAAACAACTTCGAGCTTTCCGTCATAACCGATATTAGCTTTTGCACCAGTTCTAGTATATGCGTAAGGCATGGCTTGCTGTTGCTTCCCCAGACTTGTTCAGCTCTTCTTCCACCTCATTTCAGTCCATGGACTCGAATCTTTATCTGATTCCAACTTTTACAAAAGTAAACACAAATATATATGACATTAGCTAGTAGCTATGGAATATTAATTTGAAATTTGTAATTATTGCAACGAGTATTAGTTTAGATCCTCTAGTGTCAAATCTCTGTGTTGTTCTATAAGAGAACATTAAAAAAAAATAAAACATGACAACAGAGGATCCCAACGCCTTTAATACCATCACACGGAGTCACATCTAATAAATTCACCAAGTAAAGAGTTACTTCACTCCATTCATTTAATTTTTTTTTCTATTTGATTTTTTGAGATCAAACTTTGACGGTTAATTAAGAAAAAGTATAAAGATTTACAAAGTAAAAAATCTATTATTATTAGATTCATTTATAATTTAATTTTCAAAATATCACATGTTTATAATTCTTACAGTTATATAATCATAATTACTCATGTCTAAAGTGTCGTCGTCTTGTAAACCGTGAAAAGTCAAATAAAAGGAAGAATAAGTAACCGAGGGACTGGAGGAAGTAGCAAATAGGGAGTATTTATCTCCAAATTAACCAGACACATACCTTAGCAAGTCTAATAGACCTCCACCAGGCCACGAGGAAAGTGGCCTTAAGGTTCGAGTCTGGGTTCGAGCCTGCAGCTGTGTATATAAGTGAGCCTTTGGATCCATCGGGGCCTCTCTGAGTCCCGTCATGGTTGAATGTTTGAGACTCCCCCTTTAGGATAACCTCAGGGTATTTGCCAACGACGTAACCAGACCATTCATGACTCTTCATAAGGTCCAATGGTGCAGGGTATTGATTCTTGATACTACGTCAAATTTGGGCTATAATAACGGTTCTATGCCTGGAACTATAACGCTTTTAAGCGTTATATAGGCGGGTGTTATTGTTTGGGGGAGGGAAACAATAACGCTTATAAGTGTTATAGTTCCATCCCGTTTAATAACGCTTATTTCGAGGGCCCGTTATTGTTTTTGCGCCTCTAATAACGTTTTGTTTCGAAACCGTTATTATTGCCCTGCCAACTATAACGCTTATTTTAGAAAAACATTATAAGAGAGGTGCAAGCAATAACATTCTAAAAAATAACCACTTGTTCGGGACTTTTGCGATGGTCCATCCATACATGTTCGAGATAAACATATATCAATCAGTAAGAACGACAACACAACAAGTTTAACGTGGTTTGACCCTAATTCAATGGCCTACGTCCACGAGCCTCATATTTATGTATTATTAATTAATCAACCACATAACTAATTATACATCATCTCTAGAGATACACAAAGTGAATCCCTCCTTCTTAAGCACTCCATCCCATGGCTTAAGCACACTATGTGTTTTCCTTGACGTCCCTCTCCATGGGGTGCGCCCCCTTACATGGTGACTCACTCTCTATCTCTTCCTCCCTTAGAGTATGAGCTCACATATATCATATTCAACCCTAGCCTATAACACTCCTTATATAGGCAAAGTATTCCTAACCCTAAAACCACTAGGCTAAGGAATACATCTTTTAGGATACTAGTTTCCTAATTACACAATAACACCAAGATATTATCCTACTCATATAGGTAATTACATGCCAATAGAAAACCCCCATAATATCCTAAAAGATCCCCAAAAGATAATGGGAGAAAATCTCCCAAAAGCAAACAAACCAAACCGCCGTTCGTTGGCTAGGATGGGACCGCATGGTCGTGCAGATTTTCCCTAACAAAGTTGCCCGGTCGTGCGGCGTTGACAGCCCCTTGATGTCAGCTCCGCATGACCATGCAACATTACACCACCAAATCCGCCCGACCATATGTTCTCCACTTTTCCTCCTTTATCTTTGCTAACTTGTCCCCTCACCCCCGGGACCTCTCGAACTATGTTGGGTTTGCTCCAACAATCCTCCTCTCAAACCCAACACACATTGGAACCCCGAATCATGTTGGGATTGATCCAACAATCCTCCTTTCAAGCCCAACACACTTCCAACATCATCCCTGTGATGACGAAACCTCCTCTTGAACATGTACCCTTCTTCTCTTCCTTCCATCATATGAGGATGAAGCGACTTCTTTTGTTCCTTGAGACCTCAATGTAGCTTTTGAGGAAAAACCACAAACCCTGGCCTCCTCTTGTTGTCTTCAAACTATTGCACCCACGAAACCAACTTTATTTATTGGTTTCTCGAACTTGCCATCATGAAAACCCCTTCCTACAAGGAACGAATTTGGAATATCACGAACTCATCAACAAATCCTAGAATGTGGCCAACTTCCATAGGCATTGCACTAGACCACCAAAGAGGTGTCCCCACTCGATGCAGTTCTCCACAACGTCCAAAATCGATCACCCACAGGATCTTCACCAAGATCGTAACCCTCAGCTCTGATATCACTTGTTGGGGAATTTTACGATGGTCCATCCATACAAGTTCGAGATAAACATATATCAATTAGTAAGAACGACAACACAACAAGTTTAACGTGGTTTGGCCCCAATTCAATGGCCTACGTCCACGAGCCTCATATTTATGTATTATTAATTAATCAACCACATAACTAATTATACATCATCTCTAGAGATACACAAAGTGAATCCCTCCTTCTTAAGCACTCCATCCCATGGCTTAAGCACACTATGTGTTTTCCTTGACGTCCCCCTCCATGGGGTGCGCCCCCTTACATGGTGACTCACTCTCTATCTCTTCCTCCCTTAGAGTATGAGCTCACATATATCATATCCAACCCTAGCCTATAACACTCCTTATATAGGCAAAGTATTCCTAACCCTAAAACCACTAGGCTAAGGAATACATCTTTTAGGATACTAGTTTCCTAGTTACACAATAACACCTAGATATTATCTTACTCATATAGGTAATTACATGCCAATAGAAAACCCCCATAATATCCTAAAAGATCCCCAAAAGATAATGGGAGAAAATCTCCCAAAAGCAAACCAACCAAACCGCCATTCGTTGGCTAGGATGGGACCACATGGTCGTGCAGATTTTCCCTCACAAAGTTGCCCGGTCGTGCGGCGTTGACAGCCCCTTGATGTCAGCTCCGCATGACCATGCAACATTACACCACCAAATCCGTCCGACCATGTGTTCTCCACTTTTTCTCCTTTAGCTTTGCTAACTTGTCCCCTCACCCCCGGGACCTCTTGAACTATGTTGGGTTTGCTCCAACAATCCTCCTCTCAAACCCAACACACATTGGAACCCCGAATCATGTTGGGATTGATCCAACAATCCTCCTCGCAAGCCCAACACACTTCCAACATCATCCCTCCGATGACGAAACCTCCTCTTGAACATGTACCCTTCTTCTCTTCCTTCCATCATATGAGGATGAAGCGACTTCTTTTGGTCCTTGAGACCTCAATGTAGCTTTTGAGGAAAAACCACAAACCCTGGCCTCCTCTTGTTGTCTTCAAACTATTGCACCCACGAAACCAACTTTATTTATTGGTTTCTCGAACTTGCCATCATGAAAACCCCTTCCTACAAGGAACGGATTTGGAATATCACGAACTCATCAACAAATCCTAGAAAGTGGCCAACTTCCATAGGCATTGCACTAGACCACCAAAGAGGTGTCCCCACTCGATGCAGTTCTCCACAACGTCCAAAATCGATCACCCACAGGATCTTCACCAAGATCGTAACCCTTAGCTTTGATACCACTTGTTGGGGAATTTTACGATGATCCATCCATACAAGTTCGAGATAAACATATATCAATCAGTAAGAACGACAACACGACAAGTTTAACGTGGTTTGGCCCCAATTCAATGGCCTACGTCCACGAACCTCATATTTATGTATTATTAATTAATAAACCACATAACTAATTATACATCAGCTCTAGAGATACACAAAGTGAATCCCTCCTTCTTAAGCACTCCATCCCATGGCTTAAGCACACTATGTGTTTCCCTTGACGTCCCCCTCCATGGGGTGCGTCCCCTTACATGGTGACTCACTCTCTCTCTTCCTCCCTTAGAGTATGAGCTCACATATATGATATCCAACCCTAGCCTATAACACTCATTATATAGGCAAAGTATTCCTAACCATAAAATCACTAGGCTAAGGAATACATCTTTTAGGATACTAGTTTCCTAGTTACACAATAACACCTAGATATTATCCTACTCATATAGGTAATTACATGCCAATAGAAAACCCCCATAATATCCTAAAAGATCCCCAAAAGATAATGGGAGAAAATCTCCTAAAAGCAAACAAACCAAACCGCCGTTCGTTGGCTAGGATGGGACCACATGGTCGTACAGATTTTCCCTCACAAAGCTGTCCGGTCGTGCGGCGTTGACAGCCCCTTGTTGTCAGCTCCGCATGACCATGCAACATTACACCACCAAATCCGCCCGACCATGTGTTCTTCACTTTTCCTCCTCTAGCTTTGCTAACTTGTCCCCTCATCCCCGGGACCTCCCAAACTATGTTGGGTTTGCTCCAACAATCTTCCTCTCAAACCCAACACACATTAGAACCCCGAATCATGTTGGGATTGATCCAGCAGTCTTCATTTACGAACCGAAGTTGTACGGTTTTGATCGATTGCTCCTCAGCCATTCTTAATTAGCTCGCTTAGTCTACCTCTAGCCTACCCAGGATGCATGCAACATAATTAACTTTTTTTTTTTCTAAACAAACAACATAAATAGCGGCCCGACGTTTAGACTTGTTGCAAGTTGCATGTTTTTGGGGTTTTGAAAATTTATTTTCTCCTTATAGAATTCTTTTGGAGGTGAAGTAATTTTTTTGCATTATAGTTGTCCACTTAATACTTAATAGTCGAAACTGGCAACTGAAAATCAAAAACCAAAATTTGTGATTTTCAAATATTCATTTTAGTTTAAAAAAAATCAAAATTCAAAACTAAAAACCCCACGAACTGGGTTAATGTGAAACTACATTATGTATATGAATATGTTATAAAATACAATTGATCATGTTATAATTAGAGCTTTTTTTATTCTCTCTATAATGGGTGTTGTGTTATATTCAAGTAAGATCTATCCAAAACAAACGTTGTAGGATAAATGACTCAAAACATATACTCCGTATAATATAGCTTACGGGGAATAAAGAGATAAAGTGTGAGAGATAGATATTGCGTACCTCAAGATTTAGAATACGAACGTTGTTTGTTGCTGCACTGAATGAATCCTTTGCAACCATTAAATTTAAGGATGAGCGCAACCGGGTACTACTGATTATTGCATTACCTAGAATTGGAATTGGATTCACCGGTTCCTAAATCTTAAGAATTAAGATTGGAATTGGTTGCACCGGTTCCTAAATCTTAGAAATTGGAATTGAATCCACGGGGTACTCACCAGTTTCTGGGTACCCAAGTCCATATTTAATCCACATTTTATTATTTTTTAAATCAGATAAATGTATATTTTAATAATAAAAAACATCAAATATTATATTACACTTAGAAATATTAGTTTTCGAAGATATCGCAAACATAAAATCAAATACTACAATCAAAATACTTAACGTTGTAATTTGTAAATCAAAATATATATAACGTATACAAATATTTAATTACTAATATTACAAATACAATAATTAAAACATTAAAACTACAAATACAATCTTTTAAACCACTAGTCTTACTAGAAAATCACCATCTTTTTATTCTATCAAAGAAAAAAGTCTTATTTTTTTTTGCACTGGGTACTCAACCGGGTCCAATTCCCAAAAGTCAGGAATTGGAATTGGAATTGGTTGGTACCGATTTTTATTTTTGGGAATTGGAATTAAAATTGGTTAGACCGGTTCCGGTTCCGTAACCACTGGTTTCAAACCAATTCCGGTTCCGTACTGGGTACCCGGATTTTCTGCTCACCCTAATCAAATGCATATTTATAGACTATAATACGCGCGTGACTACGTGTTCGTCCAAAAAAAAAAAAAACGTGCGTGATTAAGTGAGATTAGTGCGATCGAAGAGACATATATACCCTAATCTATCACTTCGGATCTTTTAGGAGAGCATCTAAGTTTCATCCCACACAGAAATGGTCCTAATAACGACCTAACATGCATTATGCCAATTAGGAACGAAAAATTGTGATATTATTACACGATGGGCCTAACTCTTAGCCAAACCGTCCACTGGCCTAGATTCATAGTCCAGGTATTGTAATAAGCTGGTGTCATCCATCAAGGCGTCAAACTAGCCAGCTGTAGGTAATCCGTTAAATTATTACCCGAATGTTACGCGTATGCCGTATTGACGGGGTTATATGTCAATATTGCTGACGTGTAATATTTTTAGTACATAATTGAAGTGCACAGTACAATTGGGAAAGGAAGGGCTGTTTCGTACATTGCTTATGATTTATTTTATCTTTTTATTAGTAAAGTTTGAAGTAGACGACTTCCACTACAATAATTGGTTACTTGGGCAACGAATTTCACCACGGGGGGTCAAATTTTGTGGCCAATTTTTTCGGATTTTTTTAAATTGCCATGGAAAATTATTTTATGGCCATTTCTAAGAAAATTGCCACGGGCAAAATAATTTTATGCTTGTTTCACCACGGGAAAAACAAAATTGTGGTCATCTTGGAAAAATCGCCACCAGTGGAATAACTTCGTGGCTAAATTGCCACAGAATTATACTTGTGTTGCGAAATTGCCACCAAATTTTTTTTCGTGGCCATTTACAAATTTTGCCATGGAATTGACTAGTTTGCCACGAGAAATTTTGTGGATGTCGATATTTTTCCATGTAATAACATTCTAAATATAATAATGTCTATACTTTAATCATATAAGAAGTTTAGAATAGATGGTTTGAGTCACTTATAAACTCCAAGAGGTCTCAAGTTCAAGACTCACTAACGACAATTCTAAAGTTTTCCTTATTTCCTTTTTCATGTTTAATTAGTCACTAGTATAGTTGTAGCTATTAAGTTAACCCGCCACAAAAATTCTAGTGCTTTAACCGTGGCCAAATAGATTGCCACGGCCTTATAGGCCACGACAGGTCACGAGAAAAATTTCCGTGGCTAAGTGCGTTTGTCACGGAGATTTCAAATGATAGCCACAATTATTGTAGTGGCGCAAGTGACTATTTGTTGTAGTGTTCTTCGTTCTTCCCAGTGATTGCTCTCTCTTTCTCCTCCTAAGAACTCTTGCTCTCTCTCTCCTTGCTCTATCTCTCTCCTCCTAAAAAGTCCCGCGAAGCCTTTCTCGAAAGAACATGTTGAAACCAAATCTGAAAAACATGCTTAATGATGCGGAAGAAAATATTATCTACTCTATCTCCTATTCCAATCGGTAGAACCCTAAAATTTTTCTAAAATCCTAGAATCGAGTTCAATCCACTCATATTTTCTTTTTTTTGTTTGGTTTAATTTTGCAGGCAATTGCGAGGTTTTAATCAAAGGAGCTGCAAAGAACTTCAAATGTGAATTCAACCAAGATTTCCTCAATTTTTCCGCTTCTAAAGGCACCAAAATCAAAATTTCAGGTTCGAAATTTCAAAATTTGGAACAAATATTATGTTAGCGTTAGTTAAAGATTTCAATTTTGTGTTATTTGCAATAGATTTGTGTATTGCACGCCAACTGTTCGATAAAAGTCCTCAACCAAAATGTACTATATATTATTGTTTTGCATGTTATATGAGAATGCTTTAAAATTATTGATGGTTTAGGAGGAGCAAACAGTCTACCGTTTCAGAGTTTCAATTGATAAGAAACCTATATAAAAGCTGCTGGAAAATAATTTGTAGGTTCTGGGAATGTGAACAGATGGTGGTGGTGATGTTATTGTTGTTAAATATGGTAAGGAAAGGGTTTTGTTCAGAAGCTGATTTGTTTTAAATATGTACTTTCTTTCCCTTCAATTGTAAAAGTAGAGAGCTTCCTTTGTCTAATTGCAGTAGCAACTGCTAAACACAGCTGGTGGGTTCATTTGATTTAAATCTATGGTGTTTATTCTTGTATAGCTTATGATGTTGGTTGTGGTATGTTTAAATTTCGTTGCGCATGCGATGTGGGTTGTTTTTGCTAATGTGGTAATGAGGTTTTGAATTCTTGAAATACATGATTACTATTTACTAGCCTATTAGCTCAACTGGTAGAGCCATGTGCAATTGCACATTGATATAGGTTCGAGTCCTACATAGGCTTATGTTATGATGGCTTTATATCTTTGTTTGTCATATCTATGTTAATAAGTGGTCGTCTGTTACAATCTTAGGGTGCATTAGCAACTGCATATTTTGATCATTTTTGATAATTTCATTTGTATAAGAGGTGTGTAAAAGTTCCAACTTAAAATGGTATATGGGTAGAAGATATGTGCAAGTATGCTGATGCTACTTGTATCAATCAATTGAGAAAAGTCAAGTTTGGCTGTAATGTTGCACAAAATGCTTGCAATAAAGTTCAAATGCCTATATGGTCTGCATATTAGCTAGCTTTCAAGCACTAGCACTTCAAACGCCAGTATACAAATACAACTAGCATGCCATAAAACAATCTTTATTGTTTTGCTCTCTAGGGCTTCAAAGTTACAGGCCTCATGTAGCGCTATTTTTCTAGGCTCAGTTTATATACCAATTTACTAAAGTATAGGGTCACACAAGATAATTATGTACTTGAGCAACTCTCACAAAAGAAGCTTGATATTAGTAACATGCTTACTAATCTGATTAATTGAGACAAATTTGGCAGGCATGTAAATACTGACTAAATACTTGATGCATTGAAAGGCTACGGTAAAACTGACTAAAGAATCAACAAGTTCTGGTTGTGTCGTATGTTCTTTGCCCTGCAAATCCCACACACAAGAAGATGACTAGATGTGCAACAAATCATCTCCATGTTATCTCACTTCTAAATAGAACCCAAAATTCAGCACAAATGACTAAACATCAACCAATTGAGCTAACATAATAGCCTATGTGGGATTCGAACCCACATCTTTCATGCTCTACCAGTTGAGCTAATAGGCTTGCAAAGTCACATACATGATAAGAGCTCACAAAGTATGAATAAGGAACTATAAACAGGGCACAAAAATGATTATTTATTCAAAATGTGCATTATTGTCTTTGATAAAAGGAATCAATTATAACAACCAGAACTATAGATTGCTCACAGGGGGGGATCAAATGTATAATGGAGAAAAAGTACAAACTCTGACCAGTTCTTCCCAACCATATATTTGCACCTATAAATTACCAAATAATGAACTCACATCCATAGGCATTACCATATTACAAGATATGCAAGTTAGGGATCTTTACACAACTTATACAAACCAAAGTATCAAAAAAACATACCACCATCAATTGCAATCCCATAAACCACCCAAATAAGATGTATTACTTGTAAACATAGCCAGAAGCAATAACTACCTACTTGTGGGATATTCACGACCAAAATGCACTGTCACTACAAGTCTACAACCTTATTAAAGACTGCTATGCTACTCTAAATAGATCGAGTAATATCAAACACACCAAACTCAATAACAATCACAATACTCACGAGCTTCAATTTTATATTCAAACATACCACAATAAGCCATATTATAAAATATACACTGAATGTGCATATCAATTACTAAATTAGTACCAAATTTATATCCAATTCTTCTCAAAGTACTAAAACTATTTCAATTTCACATCTGCAAAACAATTAAACTATTTACCTTCATATGTTAAATTTCTTTTCAAAACTTAAAGACCTAATTTTCGCTACTTCATTACCTTATTTCCACATACAATTTCAGCCTTTAACACTAATGGGTTTATCATATATACTTACCAAACACATGCAAATATTTCGCCATGGTCGACATTCCAAGGACGAGGAGAGGCGTTTTAAGGGGTATATGGCCAGAAGTCACTGTAAATATGTTGTACAACCAGAATAGTTCATAGAAATTGAGAGGAAGAAAGGAAAGCAAGAGAAATTGAGAGGAAGAGAGAGAACGTACCAAAGACGAGGTTGCTGGAGTTGGTCGGTTTTAATGGCAAGAGGAGAGAGAAACGCTTGAAGAAAAATGGGGAAAGGAAATGAAACCACCAATTTTTTCTGTTCAAGTTTTGGTTTTAATTCCTTTCATTTTATTTAATTAAGCTTTTACCTATTTGCCCCCATTAAGCTTGCATAAGAAATTTTACTATTCATCTCATTTTTGTACTAAATCTCTGCCACGTCAGCAGCATTGACGCAAAACCGCGTCAGTGTGGCAGACGGGTAGCAGCTTCCAATTATTATCGAAACATCACCTAGGTAGACTATCCTACGGACCATTATTTATTTTTTTTGTGAGAATGTAGGGACGCAGCCCCCCCACGGACCATTATTGGTAGACAATTTGTTTTCCTTAAATTTTGTTATTCAAAGCCCTTCCCCACAGGCCACCCATCTGCTACATTAGAAAAATATTTGGTTGACCTACTAGGTGGTGAACCCACATTTTCTTTGTATTTATCTCTGATATCCTATCTTAAATGGCATTTTTTTTGGAAATAGAGGAGAGAGAATCTGAAAATAGAGGAGAGAGATAGATACAAAGAGGAGGTGTGTTGCCAACCCAGTAGGTGGATGTATCATTCTCTGCTACATTGATATATATGGTACTTTGGCGGATATATTCTATAAAGAGGTGGCCTATAATATCGAATCAGAGCATTCAAAGCTATAATAGAGTCTTCCGCGAATAGGCTGAAATATGGAAAACGACGATTAAATGGAAGTTGTTCGCAATTGTTGAATCTTTAATGTTACATATCTTTTACATTTGAATAATGTATTCTGATGCTTTACATCTCTTTCTTGTTAAATTCAATTCTTCTTATAAGTAAGGTGGTTCATTGGTCCAAACCTTTCATGTTGTCTATGGTCATGCACTCATGTAAGGTGTAACTCATTTGTGACCTTAACATTCAATTCTTGTAGCGAAATTCGGTATATAGTAAATAATCCTAATCTCTTTACCCTTTTCATTTATCGACTAAACCTTCACCCTTGGTCTAAACTAAATCATTTTATCCTCTAAACTCAAAATCACACTTCAAAGTCTAAACTCGCCTTGACAACATGTTCTCTCAATAGATCAACGGATCAATATATATAAGTGTAACTCATACATTGGATTCAATCTTAGTAGCAAAATGAGGTCTAAGATTTAGATTTAAATGTATTTATTGAACAAATTTGAAGGATTTTCTATGTGAAGACTTTAATAGAAATATAATGATCCTTAGTATTCTTCTGTTGTCGGTTTCTGAACAGTGGAACTTTAATATTAATCCATAGATCGATGTAGTTGGCAAATCTAATCAGTTTAGTCAAAGAAAATTTTGGTAGCAAATTTAGTGCGTTTTAGTAGTTTTGCTTTGTTGGGTATGAATATCAATGTTATTTACACATTAAATTAGTTTGCTCAAAGTATCTCAAGACTTTGGTAGCAAAATTGGTGTATTCAGTAATTTTACTTCCATAACATCCATTCGTAATTTACACCCTTGTTTTTAAGTTAACTCGTATCAATTTAGTTTGCAATCTCGTCGGAAAAAATGGTGTAACATCGAAATTTGTTTTTCAACTAACTTTGTGTTGTCTCACTAGAATTTCATTTTCCATACAATTTGTAGTGTCTCGCCGGAAAAACGTTGGGTCGGGTATTAAATGGATCAACTTCTCCTCTTTTATGTTTGTGATTGTGTAACCGGTAATTTTGTTGCCGGAAAATTTGTCCACCAGAAAAGTTATTGCAAGTAGGGTGGTACGTAGGTCCTTCGTTCATGGCGGTCGGTGTTCAAATGGATGAGCGTTTTTATTTTTATTTTTTAATTAATAGGTGATTAGATGTTGTTACCAATGCATGGGGAATAATGAGAGAGTAATTAATAAGGCACCATTTTCCATTTGAAATTTAAAATTTGAAATTCATTACTAAGTTCAAATTTGAGTTAAAAAAGATTCTACTGCTATATTTAGGCCCTGTTCTTTTCCACGGAATGGTGCGGAACGGAACGGAACAGAACGGCACGGCGCGGATAATTCAAAAAAATGTGAGACAAAATGAAGTACAGAATGCGGAACGGAACGGAACGAATGCAGCATGGAATCGACGAAAAGAACAGGGACTTATTGTACAAGTTGGGTAAAGGAATATTCTACTAATCTTGACACATGTACGGTCAAAACAACTTGTATATATAATGAGATATATACTTAGTGTATATATATCATGTTCCAGTTATTAGGCTTCTATGCTAGTATCATTGCCTATTTTTCTTTTAATGTGGGAAAAGTCTCACTACAAAAATGTGTAGCTAATTTAGTGGCATAACTTTTAATGGCTAAAATAAAAGGAATTGTTAAACGTAAATCGCATATTATTAAACGCAAATATCTTTTTTCTAAAATACCCTTAACAATTTCCTCACCAGTTGCCCTCTCTTCTTCCTTTTTGCGTTCAATATGTTGCCTGTTGTTTGCCTATAAAGGAGAAGTGCAAAACCATTAAATCAATCATCACAGACATGGTGTTCTGCATTTCCTTCTCCAGAATCTTTGCCATTATTTTTCCTTTTCAAATTCTCAATTACTTTCACTCCAAATTTGCTGGCAATATTTTTACAAGAGGAGCGTGAAAGTATTCGTCAAAACCCGCTACTTTCTCTCTCTTCCTCTAACCATCCATCCACCCACCACCTGCTCAACTAAGGTCCTGTTCTTTTCGTCGTCTTCATGCTGCATTCCGTTCCGTTCCAGTCCATTCCGTTCCGTTCCGTTCCATTCCTCACCGTCCCGCACCATTCCGTTGAAGAGAACAGGGCCTAAGACCCACCCTCCCAACCACCGATCGCCCCTCACCCTGGACGCCCACCTAGCCAACTGCCCATCAACACCCATAAACCCATCCACCCAGCCGACCGTCCCTCACCACCCATCCAACCACCAATCACCGCTTATAAACCCTAAACAATGAATTATTAATAATTAGCATGAAAACATCCAAATTCTAATTCGATGCATTGATGAGTATTACAATTAATTGCGTCCATAATAGATCCTTGCCATGAATATAGTGAAGGATAATGGAGAGATTTGAGACTAATTAAAACAATAAATGGTGTCCTTTAAAATGAAAAGGGTATTATGAAAAGTATCGTGGCAAAAATATTTACGTTTAGTAATTTTGAATTTACGTTAAGCAGTTTCGAAAATAAATTTGCCACACTTATTACTACCGCAAAACTTCTAGCTTGTGGCAATTCACAATTTGGCACTCTTCACTATGGATTGTGTGGTAACGATATTCCATCTCTTAATTTTCAAATACTTTATTATCCAAGCTTATTAAACTGTTTCTAGGTCTAAGAAACAGAAACTGGGCCAAATATGGTTTATCAAGAAATTCATTTAAATTTTTAAGAAATTAAAAACAATTTCCAAACCCCTAAAAACAGAAGCTAGAAATTGTGGCTTCTCAAACTGTTTTTCCAAAACGCGGAGCTTTTTTTGAGTATCAATATTAAAATTCCTTTCATGTCCCTTGTGTTTTATTAGCTTCACCGTCCTTTTTTCCAGTTGCTTCCGATTTTCTGGCTTTGTTCTTCCCTTTCTCTCTCAAAAAACAAGAAACGTCATTATCTCTCTCCTCTTTTGTCTCTCATTCTCTTCATCAAAGCAACTTTATAGATATGATAAATTTTTTTGCCCATTTTGCAAGTAAACTGTATACAATTATATTTTGTCATATATAAATGGTGCCAATATATAGAGATAAATATAAATTTAGCGTTGAAACTTTGGACTTTGGACTGAATTATGGCCTACTAAATTCAGTTTAAAAAGTTCTAGACTCAAAATTTTGAGTCCTAATCCTATCCAAACTAATTTTGGACTTTGATTTTTGAGTACTACTCCAATCCGAATTATTTTTTGTAATCCAATTTAGTTTTAAAGGTGTTCGGTAATCTCCGCTTAGTGTACATGAAAAAGTCAGATGTATAGAGAGATAAGGAGTTGACGAATGACTGCTAAGGCATGACTTGAGTGATCAGTTGTCTGAAATGATTTTCTCTCTTAATTTATGTATGCATTTTATTGCCGCCTTCAATACCTTGAGTTTTAATTGTAGTTTATACTTCCTTTTTCTTTTCTTTTTTTGGATAAAGGTAGTTTATACTTTTTAGTTTGGGCTAGTATTATTTTTGAATTATATGTATTTTTCTTTATAATTTATATTTAATTTGGATTGGGTTGGATTGGATTATTGGCTCTGAAAGAGTGAGTCCAAATCCAATACAAGAATCCAAAAAAACTTTTTTTCGAGTCTGAATCCAATCCGAATTCCAAAAAGATCAATCTGAATCGCCTAATTTGGATTGAATTGGATTGAATTTTGGATTTAATCAGAATAAGTTTCACCCCTAGATATATATATTTCCACCAGAAAGCTTTAGCTCGGAAGAGGAGAAATAATATCTCTCGGATTATGAGGAGTGATGGGGAGTGGGTTAATAGAGATGAGGATGTGGCGACAGTTGCTATAGACTATTTCAGGGATTTATTTTCTACCTCGCTCTAACCCCCATAACTTTGTTGAAGCTCTTGCAGGAATTAACCCGAGAATCTCGAAGGAGATGAATGTGGAGCTCACAAGACCTTTTGATCCCGGTGAGGTTTTTTTAGCCCTTAAACAAATGCACCCTAGTAAGCCTCTGGATCAGATGGTTTGAATGCTAATTTTTTTCAAAAATATTGGCATATTGTGGGCCAAAATGTTACTAATTTTGTGATTTTCCTTCTTAGTGGTGACGTAGATTTTTCTACTGTTAATGACACTAACCTTGTTTTAATCCCTAAAAAGAGAGAACCGACTTCTATGACGGATTTCACGCCTATTAGTTTATGCAATGTAATTATAAAATTGTCTCTTAAACATTGGCTAATAGGCTTAAATCCGTCCTTCCCCGTATTATTGCCCCTAATCAAAGTGCTTTTACCTCTGGCAGGTTAATTACCGATAATGTGTTACTTGCTTATGAAAACTTTCATTTTATGAAGAGTGTTCGCGCAGGTAACAAGGGGTATATGGCCGTGAAACTTGACATGAGTAAAGCTTATAATAGAGTTGAGTGGCGTTTTGTGGAGAAGGTTATGAAGAAGATGGGGTTTTATAATGGCTGGGTTAATATGGTGATGAGGTGTGTTACCTCGGTGTCTTTCTCTGTGCTTATTAATGGTTTCCCTACTGCTTCATTTAGGCCTGAACGAGGAATTAGACAAGGAGATCCCATATCTCCTTATCTTTTTATTCTGTGTGCGGAGGCTTTTTCTAGTCTTATTGAGCTTGAAAATTCGAGGGGGGACCTTAGAGGGGTCAAGGTATGCAGGGGTGCCCCAAAAGTATCTCACATGTTATTTGCGGATGATAGTATAATTTTTTGCCAAGCTCGAGAGAGGGAAGTTATGGCCATAAAGAGGGTGCTGGAGACGTATGAGTGGGCGTCGGGGCAAAAAATTAATTTTGCTAAATCTGAGGCGTGTTTCAGTCCTAATGTATGGGAGGAGTTACAACTGGAGTTGGCTAATGGGTTGACTATGCAGATTGTGGAGGCACATGGGAAATACTTGGGTATGCCTACTCATGTTAGGAGGGCGAAGAACGCAGCTTTTTCTGTGATAAAGGAATGCATATGGAAGAAATTACCGTTATTGAAGCAACAATTGCTCTCGTTTGTAGGTAGAGAGATCCTTATTAAAGCGGTGGCTCAATCGATCCCTACCTATTTAATGAGTCTTTTTAAGCTTCCATCATGTTTATGTAATGAACTCCAAGCGTTAATGGCTAGATTCTGGTGGGGTGCAAAGGAGGATGAGAGGAAGATACACTGGGTCTCATGGGCTAACATGTGTCAACGTAAAGAGGAAGGGGGAATGGGTAATCGTCATATTGAATCTTTTAATGACGCTTTGCTCGCAAAACAAGCGTGGAGGCTCGTCCTAAAGGCAATATATTTTCCTAGTGTTGATTTTATGCAAGCAGGAGTTGGTAGTAGACCAAGCTATGTTTGGAAGAGTATTATTGAGGCTCGTTGGTCCTGGAGAAGGGTCTTAAGTGGATTGTTGGAGATGGTAAATCGACTCGGGTTTGGAAGAACAAATGGGCTCCTCGTCTGCCGTCTTTTCTTCTGATTTCTCGACCTTCTAATATGGACAATTCTATGTTAGTGGCCGACTTTATTGATGCTGATAGAAGGATGTGGAAGGACTTAGTGAAACAAACCTTTCTGGCTTTTGAGGCTAAAGAAATCCTGTAAATCCCGCTATCACTATATCCGCAGAATGAAAAACTTGTCTGGCACTATACGAAGGATGATTTTTATTCGGTCAGATCGGGATACCATGTGGCGATGTGGCCAAAGAGGGAGGGCTAGTAAAACTCCGCGGGTGGAAGGTCGGCTCTGGAATGGGATTTGGGGTCTTGATGTTCCACCTAAGGTTCGCCAATTCTTATGGCGACTCTGTCGTGGTGCCTTGGCGACACGGGCAAGCATTCAACGTAGAATTAGTACAAGTGATACAGCCTGCCGAAGGTGCACAGCGCAGTGGGAGAACGATCTGCATGCGATTGTAGAGTGCCCAGATTCAATGAGGTTGTGGGAGAAGGCGGGTCTATCAGAGGAAGTGACTACCGAGAATTTTTTAAATGATTTTGTTGGACCAAAGATCTCCACGCTCAATATTGTTTAAGGAAAGTATTTCAGTTAGAATATAAGTCTAGTTTATATAAAGTATTGTTGAGCAAGTAAAGCATATAATATTGTTTAGATATTATTTAGTAGTAGTTTCCTAATTGTATTAGGAGTCAAGTTAGGTTAAAGTAACCTAGTTGTGGCCTATATAAAGAGGTCATAGGAGAAGGTAAAAATGTGTGAGTGATTGGGGGGGTTGTCCCCGACTCCATTAGTCTAGCTAGGTGCTCTGGAATGTTCTCATCACCAAGTCCAGTATGTCAAGTGCCAAAGTATAGTAAAGTTTAGCCCGTGGTTTTTTATCCCTCAAGTTGAGGAGGGGTTTTCCACGTATATCTTGTGTTCTTTATTCTTATGCTTCCGCGTGCGTTATAGTCTAGCTAGAGTCCACATAAAGTGGTCTCTAAGTAAAGAGAAAAGCCCAACAAATGGTATCAGAGCATGGTTAGATCCTGCGGTGAAGAAGAAGATATGATGAAGCATGTAGAGAGTGAAGCAAAAAGAAGAAGTTTTAAAAAGATCGTAGAGGTTGTGGGCTTGAGGGGGGAGATTATTGGAACAAGCCCCCAAAAGCAAAAAGTCAAAGGCAAGCAATAGTTAGCAAAGTTCACGTTCAGCAATGGTTAGCAAAGTTCAAGACTGTATACATAAGTGCAACTGTACGTGTCTAGCGAGTAGCACTATTCTTATTAGAGGAAAAGTATTCTCTATGGAGATCTGTCTTTGTCCTTGTAGGAAATTAGTGTCTACGGCCAAGTGATAAAAATGTTCAGCAAAAGTAGTAGTTTAGTTACCATAAGAGATTAGTGTGCCAAGTTTTTGCAAGTGCATCTTGAAGTCTCCAAGAGGTTCGAATTCGAAGGGAGGTAGCGCAAAGTATCTGCAAGGTTGAAGCGTGATCAAGTTGAAGGGTATTGAGCGTGAGGGGAGGTTTGTTGGACCAAAGATCTCCACGCTTAATATTGGTTAAGGAAAGTATTTCAGTTAGAATATAAGTCTAGTTTATGTAAAGTATTGTTGAGCAAGTAAAGCATATAATATTGTTTAGATATTATTTAGTAGTAGTTTCCTAATTGTGTTAGGAGTCAAGTAAGGTTAAAGTAACCTAGTTGTAGTCTAGTTGTGGCCTATATAAAGAGGTCATAGGAGAAGGTAAAAATGTGTGAGTGATCGGGAGGGTTTCTCCCCGACTCCATTAGTCTAGCTAGGTGCTCTGGGATGTTCTCATCACCAAGTCCAGTATGTCAACTGCCAAAGTATAGTAAAGTTTAGCCCGTGGTTTTTTATCCCTCAAGTTAAGGAGGGGTTTTCCACGTATATCTTGTTTTCTTTATTGTTATGCTTCCGCGTGCGTTATGGTCTAGCTAGAGTCCACGTAAAGTGGTCTCTAAGTAAAGAGAAAAGCCCAACAGATTTTGACTGGGTTGGGGAGCTGAATACGAGGATTGAAGAGCAGTAACTTGAGCGGGTATGCATGATCGCATGGGCTGCGTGGAATGAGATGAATGTTGTGGTTCATGGGGGCCTGAGGCGACTGCAGATGACGTTGTTGGGTCTGCTTTAGACTACTTACATGCTTATCAGGATGCAAGAAGTGACAAAGGGAGGGAGAGCTGTTCTAGCCCAACCTTGTGGACACCCCCACCTGCTGAGGTTCTCAAAGTTAATGTTGATGCAGGCTTGGTTGGTGGGCAAGGGATTGGCTTGGGTGTTGTAGTGCGTAATCACATGGGTGAGCTAGTAAGATCAACCTGCAAACAATCATATGATAGTTGGGACACTGTAATTGCAGAAGCTAAAAGTGTTGTTTTGGGTCTTCAAATGGCAGGCAGCTCAATGTTATGGCAAAGATATGATATTGGAGAGTGATTCATTGCAGCTGGTTACAATGACGCACAATCAGACTTTTCCAAACTCCTACCTTGGTGTGATAGCTCATGACTTAAATTTACTAGCTAGTAGTTTTAAAAACTGTGTGTGGAGTCATGTGAAGCGGGACGGAAACAAAGCCGCTCATGTAATGGCTCATATTAGTCACTTTGATTTTTCTAGTACTAGAGTTTGGATTGGCTGGGGTCCTATTGATGTCTTGGATTGTATTTCGTCAAACCTTTGTGATTCAATTGCAATGAAATAATTTCCCATTTTTCATCAAAAAAAAAATAAAAACAATTGAGTAATTATGAAAGGACCAACAAAGTTTATTATTTGGTAACTTGTTTAGAATATACTCCATATGTTTTATAATTCACAAATAAACAAGGCAAAAGATAACATTATACTCCCTTCATCCCATGTTTACCTTGGTAGTTTGACTTGGAACGGAGTTTAAGGCAATGAAACTTTTGCCAAAAAATGATTTAAAGACCCTTGTTTAAGTATGAGAGAGAATTTGGTGGGCCCTTTTATTGAAAAAAGGGATAAAGAGAGGGTGTATAAGTAATTGTATTACTTTTTGCTTACCTAAAATAGAAATACCAATGTAAATATTTCGAAAAATAGGTCAAACAACTCTATTAAATGGTTCTAGTTTTTAAAAAGCACTTTTGTAATGGAGTTGCCAAATACTCCTATTTTTTCAAGAAACGGTTTCTTAGAAATTGCACTAAAAAAATAGAACAGTTTCTAAAAAGCTTGGCCAAACGGCCCCTTAATTCGCTACCTCACTCCTCTTTCTCTTTGTCCTCTCCTCCCTCCCCTAAAAGAACCTCAGTCGGCCTAATGTTCATCATCGTCTCTCTCTCTCTCTCCTCTCCTCCCTTCCCTAAAAGAACCTCAGTCGTCCTCTTGTTCATCATCCCCTCTCTCTCTCTCTCTCTCTCTCTCTCTCTGATCGTCTCTCTGACTTTCAATCGCAAGTACTTTCTAAGAAAAATGAAAAGAGTAAGAATAAGGTGTAATTAAACTTATATAATTAATTATTGTGATAAAAAAAACTTATCAATTGTTTTATTTTATTATAGTTGGTTAATTTAGATGTAAATTTAAGAAACTTAGAGTAAATCTAAATTGATAATTATCCAATATGAATTTGGTCTTAGCCAATCTTGTCTGGTGATCACCTAATTATTATGTTGGTCACAAAAAAAAAAAAAGTGTTAGCCACCAGACAAGCAGTCAAGCACCGGTTACATATCTATCTAGTACCAAAGGAAATGGCAAAGTAGGCCAGAAAGAGGAATGCGCCATATTTGCACATCAAACCCCCTCCCTCCCGGATTGTTCTTTATGGTGTGTTTGAATACTTGAATTTGAAATAATGGATTTGTGTGAATTTGTACTTGAATGCCTAAGATAATTCTAGTTTTGAAGTTGATCCAATTTTATGACCTTTCATAAAACCTTAAAATTGGAGAATTTCAAATTACACAACTCGACCTTAACATTTCAAATTCTTCTTCCTCCTTCCTCTTAGTTCCCTACATTTGGAGGATTTCTTTTTATCAGAATGCTAGGTGTAAATGTATTTTTTTTTTTTGGAAGGTAAAATTAATTTTATTAACTTCCAAGATATTGGATATTACATTTCAGTAGGAAAAAGGCATACAAGCCCACCCTGAAAACACATAGACTCAGCTGCATCAATAAATCTCCACGTACTCAACGCTCATTTTTTGTTGTGATACTTAAGTGTACCTTCTAGGAAGGTCTACTTGTGTACCACTTAGAGTTCGCTTTTTGTCCTGGAGAGACCATCATTACAAAATAACCAGCAGTAATTACACACAAAGTTCAAAAAGAAATCCCAACAGACTAAACAAACAAACAGTATAGAATTAAGTAGGAAAGTAATTCAGGTCTTCCTCAAATAGCTTCTGCATCTGTTTCTTCTTACAAGAAGCAGCTCGGACATGGAGAGTGAATATAATCTGTTTCAATATAGTATCCATTGTACTGCATTGCTCCTGGAAAATTCTCATATTTCTTTCTCGCCAAATAGAGTAGAAGATGGCCGAGAAAGTAGCACAAAAAGTGATATTAGCTGCTTTCTTACCTTTGAATCGAGCACTGATCTGCTGGAAGGAGAGTGGCCTGTTCCAGCTGTTTTGATGAATCTTCAACCATCTGAAAGCCTTGCCACATAGCTGATTGGCAAATTCACATTCGAAAAACATATGCTGCTTGTTTTCTTCATTCTTCTTGCACATAATACAAACACTAGGGCCTTGCATGACAATTTTAAAAAGATTTTGCCATAAAGAAAGTCTTCCCAATATGCCAAGCCATAGAATAAACTTCCATTTTGGTAGTGCAAGTGAGCACCTGACCAAATGAGCCCAATCCTTCTTCTGATTTGCAGGAAGCAGATGCTTGTATACATTGCTAATTTTGTAGCAGGTAGTAGAGTTGTTGCAGATCAGGGAAGCCAAATCATCTCTCAAATCAAATATCTTTTGTGTAAGCCATGATGCCTGTTGCGGTTTCTCCATACCCCAAAACTGTTGGTTCTTTATATAAAACGCATTTATCCATTTCACCCAAAGCTTCTCTTGTTTGTGCTGTTTATCCCATAGAAGCTTCCCCAAATAAGCCTTATTCCAGATCTGAAAATTAAAGATTCCTAAGCCTCCTTGAGCAGCAGGAACACATAAGTCGTCCCACGCAACAAAAGCCCTTCTATTATCAGTCTCTCCTGTCCATAGGAAGCTCCGACATAATTGTTCAATGTGCTTCAAAACATCCTTGGAAATATTGAAAAATTGACACCAAAAATTTTGCATAGAAAACAAGATAGATTTCACAAGCTGTAATCTTCCTGCATATGAGAGGAATCTGGGTGCCCAAGCTTGAATTTTATCACTCATCTTCTGGATTAGAGGTTCAAAGTGTGATTTCTGCAACCTCTTAGATGTGAGAGGTACCCCTAGGTATCGGAAAGGAAGAGAACCTTTAGCCATACCTAGCAACTGAAGAATTTGTTCTCTATCTTGGTGACTAACTCCACCAAAGTAGACTTCTGATTTAGTCTCGTTGGCCTTCAATCCAGAGCATTCAGAGAACTGTAAGAACTTCTCAAACAGAAGGGAGACAGATGAAGGATCTCCTCTTGAGAATAGTAACAAATCATCTGCGAAAATGCAGTGTACCAGATCAAAAATTTTACATCTAGGGTGATATTTGAACTCTGGGTCTTTGTTTAGATCGACAAGGCATCTTGAAAGATACTCCATTGCTACCACAAACAAATAAGGTGATATGGGATCACCTTGCCTAAGACCCCTTTTAGCAGGGAAAGGCTCCAAAGGGCTACCATTAAAGATCAAGGAGTAACTAACAGTCCTAATACACATCATAACCCATCTGACAAATCTGAGAGGAAATTGAAGGCCTAGAAGAATTTGCTCAAGGAAACCCCATTCAAGTGAATCATAACCCTTGCGTAGATCTACTTTGAGAATACATCTCGGGGATAGGCCTTTCCTGCCATAATGTTTAATTAACTCATGTGCCAGAATAATATTGTCACCAATGAATCTTCCTCTAATAAATGCAGATTGCTCCATGTGGATTAACCCATGTAACACCTTACTCAATCTATTGGCAAGGGCTTTGGATAAAATTTTGTAGAGGACATTGCAACAAGCAATGGGTCTGTAGTCACTGACTTGACAGGGAGTAGCTTTCTTTGGTCCAATAGTAACAGAAGCACAATTAAGAACAGTCAGGAGATTACCCGAATGAAAGGTGCTCAAAATTGCTTGTGTGATATCAGGTCCCACCAAATCCCATGATGACTTGAAGAATGCAACAGTAAAACCATCCGGGCCTGGTGCTTTGTCCTCACTAATCTCCCATAGGTCTGCCTTAATTTCTTGAGCGGTAAAATCAGCAGATAAATTGATTTGATCATCAACAGAAATCATGGGCCCATTCTTCACAATAATAGGGTCAATCATAGGAATCTCATCAACACAATCTCCCATCATACCTTTAAAAAATGTTTGAAATGCAGCCTTAATATCTTCAATGTCAGTCAGCTTGTTGCCTTGGGAGGTGTAGATGGAATTTATTCTATTAGCTGCCCTTCGACTCTTCAAGCAGGCATGAAAATAACGAGAATTATCATCTCCAACTTTAATCCATGTGATCCTTGCTTCCTGCCTCATTATATGCTCTTCACAAGTTTTTAACTTATTTACCTGATGAAGAGCCTCTTTCTCTCTGCTAATCATCTCAACATTGAACATGTCGTTGCTAAGAATATTCTGTGCTTGCAGAAGTTCTCTTTCAGCAGCCAAGATCTTTTCCTCAAGGTGAGGATAATAGAAGGGAGCTGTTTTCAAATGTTTTTTCACATTCTTTAACTTTTGGACCACATTAAACATATAAGAGTCAGCACTTGTAAAATTCCAACCTTCAGCAACAATGGTTAGGAAAGCATCATGTTTGGTCCAAATATTAAAGAATCTAAATGGTTTTTTCCCTTGGGCAGGGTCCTTCTGAAATATCACAGCAGCAGGAGAGTGATCAAATATATATGGAGCCAAGAAATTTGTCTCAACATTTGGATAAGTGGCTAGCCATTCAATGTTGCCCAAAACTCTGTCTATTTTACTATATACTCGATCAGTGGCATCTTGTTTATTATTCCAAGTGAACTCCATCCCAGTTGATCTAATATCTTCAAGACCCAAATTATTACAAAGTTGCTGAAGTTCCACAGTGCAAGATAATCGATTGTTATATTGTACTCTCTCAGACATATGCAGGGTAGTATTAAAATCCCCACCCAGTAACCAAGGCTCATGGATGTTTGCACCCAGCTGCTCTAACTCCTGCCAACAAGTATGTCTCAATGCTTCACTATTCCTTGCACAGATTGTAGTAAGCAAGAAGGAAATACCAGAGGTAAGAGTAACTCTAGCATGAATATACTGATCAGTGACAGATGCTATTTGAAGTTGAATGATGGCAGGATCCCATGTGATCCATATCCTCCCATTCTGAGCTACTCCATGATTACAATAAAAAGGCCAAGGGAGAAGATTGCGAGCCACCAAATCAGCCTTATGGTTTTTCACTCTAGTCTCGAGAAGAGCAACAAAACTTACTTTTTGTCTCATCAAATATTTCTTAACATCTCTTTGTTTAGGGGTTTTATTAAGCCCTCTAATGTTCCAAAAGAGGAACTTCATTGAATCAGTTGAGGAGGAGGAGGTGAAGGAACCCTAACCCCAGGGTTCACTCCAAAGAACAGTTCAGTAACAAATTCCTCTTGAGCAGGAGCACTAACACGTTCTCTGCTGAGTGCTAAATTAGTATCAAGACAAGATGCTTCACCGTCATCTTGTAATACTGCAAACGAGTTACTGGTATGTATAGTAGCATGAGCAGGCTGCATTCTCTGCCATCTCAGTCCTTCATATGAGTCATTTATATCTTCCAGTGCAGGTATATAAAAACTTGGGTTAGGATCTAGCTCTGGTTGAGTCTCTTCATTTGCAGTAGTAGCGTGATGAGTGTGAGTAACAGGAGTCCATCGCTGGGTTCTCTTATTTCTCCTTCTTCTAGGCATCTGTCTCATATTATTCTCATTGGTAGGCTGGGTACCACGGTTGTTGGAAGCATTTTGCTATATACCACATTGGGCATCAAGATGGCCAAATTTCCTACATTTTTGGCAATATGGAGGCTTCCATTCATATGTTACTTTCTTATTTATCATACACCCCTCATCATCCTGAAACCAAACTTCATCTTTATAAGGCACCGTAATATCAACATCAATCAACAACCTCGCATACGAAATTCTCTCTTGTTCCGCAGTAATTCTATCAACACACAGAGGCACCCCAACACAACTTCCAAGGCGGCTAAGAGAATCCAAGGACCAACAATGGAGAGGCAATTTGGGGAACTGAATCCAGAAAGGAACAGTTCTATAAGACTCAGGACTCATAACAAAATCAGTTGACCATTCCTTAAGAATGAATGGCTTCGAGTTAAACGCATATGGCCCCTTGTTCAGAACCTCAATTCTATCATCAACAGACTCAAATATGAATATAAAATAGCCATCTTCATGCAAGAAACATTTAGGTGAATGAACAAAATTCCAGTGAGTTGCAACATATTTCTCCATCTGGCTAAAAAATGGAGCATCACCAAGAACAAATCCAATCAAAGCAGCAGCCCACTTATTTATTTCATTCTCAATTTCAGTTTTTTGAAGTTTAGCTACAGACTTTCCATCCTTCAACACAGGCGGAATAAATTTCAATTTCATGCTTTCAGTAGGTATTCTATTCGCAGCTAAATTCGCATAAGAGGATTCCAATTGTACCTCATCAGTAGGAATTACCTGTTTTGCCGGAGTCGAAGTTGTCGCAGCTACTGGCGACTCACGAATAGGTGCCTCACTTGAGCTCGTAGCAATCGGGGTGGCCATCGGAGTTGTACCCGATGACCCAAGAGCAGGCGGTGTCGGAATCATCAGTAGTCGTCGAGCAGCAGTAGGTCTCACCGTGGTATCCTCTATTCCTGGTATTCCCTGAGATAGCGAACTATAGACCTCTAAGTTCTCACAATCTCGATCCGACCCAGATTCGGTCATCGGGGCAGAAGTACCCGTTGTCTCACTCAAGAACTCACTCAGAGAAATTGTATTAGCATGCGAACCCCTCCTCGGCATCATTAACGGCGACGGAGCACAATAGCCATTTCAGCTTATCGTACGCCAAGAGCTTTCATGAGGTTTTAGAGAGAGAAAGCGGTCTTGACTATGTTGGTGTAAATGTATTTTAATCTATTGAAATTAAGAATTTCAAATTGAGTAGCCAAACACACTCTTAAAAGTTTGTATATCAAGGGCTCGACAACCCCAATCTTTCTACTAATTTAGAAATGAAATTACTATTATCGGACATCCCTCTTAATTTAGTTGTCACCTTGTGTACGTCTTGCGTTTAGTTTTAAGGTTTACCTTGTTTACTCTAATTCTCATTGAGACACAAATAAAAAGTTTTCTACTATATTTAGAACGGTCCGGCTAATGTATGCACTAGTGCATATCATAAAACACATTTATTATACTAAAGATTCCATTAATAATCACAATTATCTCAAGATTCCATTGGTATACACAATGTTAATAAATAGTGCAATTCAAACTTACTATACACATCTAAAACTGCCCTTATACAATTCCAAAAAGAAAAATAAAATAAAATTTACATCAAAATAAATAGGGAAATACTATGAGCAACACCACCAACATCACCAAACAAGCAACACCATGAACGCCATTTCCGGCAACGCCGCCTTTATAGAAACCCCTATTGGGAAAGGATGAACCCAAAAATCAATGTTTACAATTAAAAAAAAAAAAACTTAACTTGTCATCAAACCCTAACCCTAAACTGTCAAACCCTAAAAGAAGGTGAAAACAAATATCAGAGTTGGAGGCATGGTAGAGCGGTAATGGTGGCCATGGTCACGGATCTAGGCGTTGCTGCTTGGGTGAGGCTGAAAATTAGCGCCTTCAACTCCGCGATGGGTTGTTGTAACTCCTCGATGGTGGAAAGTAGTGGTGGTGGAAGGCGTGGATTTTAATTTGCGTGGAGAGAGAGAGAGAGAGAGAGAGATGAGGAAACGTGAGTTTATTTGGGAAGGAGGAGAGAGAGATTGGAACTGGTGAATTGAGGAGAGAGAAATTAGGGATGGGGGAGTGGGGGGTTATTGAGGTTTTTGACAGACGTGGTTGAAAAAATAAGGGCAATTTTGAAACACTATAAATATAGGTGTGAATACAATTTAAAGACAATTTTTAATTTAAAACAGATTTTTCTTTTATTCTTCTTAACATATGCATCTAGTGCACACGCTAGACTAACCGTATTTTGAAATGAAATAATATTATCGGACATCCCAAAATAATATGAATGAGTAATAAGTTTCGAAAGAGTGCAGCTAGGGATTATTGAAAATGAATATAATATTAGTTGGGTTTATGGTCATTAATTTAAAGTTCAATAGGTCTCTTAAAAGGCTGCTCTATCAAATAGGGCGAACAATGACTGGGCACGCGCGTTTCGCTTTTTTATTTTTTTTAATTTCGGAAGCAAACACGTTAAATATTAAACAGTTCCATTGGATACTACCAGCCTTCCTCCAGCCCAGTGGTTATGACTTATTGGCCCAACTAGAAATTTTTGTTATCCTGGGTTCGAATCCCATGCACGCCCCACTTATTGTTTTCTTATCCCTTATTATTTTTTTCCTTTTAGTGGGAATGTGGGTGTCAATTTATTTTTTGTAGTACCACTTATGTTGCCTTGTAGACTGTAGTGTCAGTTTATTTTTTTTAGTACCATTTATGTTGCCTAGTGGTGTTAGTTTATTTTTTTGTAGTGCCACTTATGTTGCCTTGGGTGTCAGTTTATTGTTTTCTAGTACCACTTATGTTGCCTTGTGGTGTCAGTTTATTTTTTTGTAATACCACTTATGTTGCCTTGGGTGTCAGTTTATTTTGCTGTAATGTTACTTGTTCTTTAATTTTTCTTAAGAATTGTTATCATGACACGTTGTTGCCTTATGGTGTCAGCTACATTAAAACCTCTATAAATTAATAATGTTGGGACCATGAGATTTTATTAATTTAGAGAGATATTAATTAATCCATAAATTAATAATTTATTAATTTAAAGAGAGCAACTACTCAAGAAAGCATTCATAAATTTTTGACGATGTATGGTGATCTCAGCCACCATAATAATATGGGTATCAATCCCCTATTGGATTACCCGAGTGAAAATGATACATGTTACGGTCCAAAATTTAGAAGAAATTGTACCTGTCATAATTAAAATTCAAGTGAAGATGAAACTTATAAAGGTGATACCATACATTTGGAACTACTTATGCAAAAAGATCATTCACAATTCTTCACAAATGTTTGTTGCAGTATGGAAAAGTAACACATACCAAAACTTTTGCATCCAATTAGGAAAGTTAGATATGAGTTATAACTACATTTAAGTTTAAACCAAAAGAATTATGTTTCACTAAATTGTTCTAGTGATATTTGTAATTTTAGGGAATTATACATTAACTAGATTTCGTGCCCGTGTAATGCACGGGTTCTTGTTTATCCTCCTCCGTTATTAGAATCAATATAATAAAAAAAAATTAATCACATCAATATATAAAGTTGAATAATAGGAGTCTAGCAAGGAACAATAATAATTTTTTTATCAAGAAAAAAAAACTCTTTTAACAAAGAATTTTTATTTTTAGTGAATTAATAATATTTTTAGGATAATAAATATAATACTTATGTTACTTATTTCTATTAAAATAAAATCAAAATATATATATTTTTTTAATCACTCATGCATTTATGACTATTTATTACGTATTCAATGTCACCTTGGTGAGAACTCAATCATACATATATATACTAGATTTCGTGCTCGTGCGATGCACGGGTTTTTGTTTTTCATACTTTGTTATTAGAATCAAAATAATAATAAAAATTTAATCATATCAATTTATAAAGTTGAAAAATAGGAGTAGCAATGAATAATAATAATAATCTTTTTATTAGCAAAAATAACACATTTAACAAAAAAAAAAAGTACATTTTTACTTAATATATAATATATATTTTTTAGGATAATAAAATAATACTTATGTTACTTTTTTTTATTAAAATAAAATAAAAGTATTTTTGATTTCTTTTTAATCACTCATGCATTTATGACTATTTATTACCTATTCAATGCCACCTTGGTGAGAACTCAATTATATATATATATATATATATATATATATATATATATATATATATATATGGGTTTTCCAAGAAGTTATTATCTTATTATTTTATCAAAATTATTAATTTAAGTCCTAGGCACGAGTTGGGACCGGAGAAATATTATCTTAGAGAGATTATTAATTTATCGAGTATTAATTTATGAAGGTTCTATAGTAATTTAATTGTAGTGTCATTTTATTTTGTTGTAGTGATATTTTTTAATTTTTGTGTTGTTATTATTTTTCTCTTATTTCATTTTTGTGGGGGTATAGTAGTGTCACCTTTTTACCTTATGGTATTAGTCTTTTTTGCTACAGTGTTAGTTTATTTTGAATTTTTGATACTATGTAAGTTTTTTTTTGTGGTAACAGTTTTTTAAGCTCCAATGTTGGTTTCTCCGCTTGCTGTGTTAGATTATTTTTTATTATAACGTTACTTTGTTGCCAATTTCTATTATTCAAACACTTGAGAGTTCAGATATTATTTGATTAAGCATAATTAGACCCAAAAAAATACAAAGCCAAAAAGGAAAAGAAGAATAAAAAAGGGACACATACATGCTCCCTTCTTTCAAAGGTTACTGTACAATCTCCTTCCACTGCTACAATAGAAAGAAACAACAATTAATCATAGGAGCCCATCCAAAATCCCTCCACCAAGTCTCTTTCGGCCACTTATTATATTTCTTCCAAACGCACTATTACTAATTCCCCTTTACTAAACATTTCCAACTCCTACTTTCATTTCTAGATCTTAGTTCTCTCTCCTCCAAAAATGCCAAAATCTTGTAACATCTCTCTATTTGGAATTGGAGTACCTTTGTTTCAGAAGACACAGAGCATGAGTGGATCGAGGTTTGATCATGACTCATGAGTTGAGCTTTAGTCATGAGTTGAGGTTGTGGTGGATTGCGGAGTATAGGGCATTTTGACGTCAATATAGGTAAATTAAACATGATGAATTAAATTGGCTAACTTAAATAAATTAACTTCAATACAAAATATGAAAAAATTAACTCTAATGCAAGAGACCGTTCATTTGCAAACCAAAGAGGCACTATTTTATGACTTTCAATTATAATGAACTAAGTAGGTTTTATCCCCGTGATTCGCACGGGTTCGTAAAATAATTTTATTTCATGCCACCTCCATTTGTAATGAGATTGGACTAAGTTTAGATAGATATGTACACTAATTTTAATAAGTAATTCAATTAATGAAAAAAATGAATAAACTCATTCTGCATTGACGGTATATATGCCCTAAAAGTTGATAGCACATGCTCGTTTTATACCCCACAACTAAAACTATGTGACAAAGTTGAGCACATGTGGGGTCTATGTGTCATCTTCACACGAATATTTCCTCTTATGTGACGTCATACGTGTCACCACCACATGGAAAGAACCCAACTTTTATAGGACATATACATCTCGTTTTGAAGCAAATTTTAGATCTAATTCCACGGAGTCAGATTTATAATTTTTTGACTTACGTAACTAAAGTTATTTTATTTTGTAATTTAGAAATATGCTAATAAATATGTAATTAAGTCAACTAATGATGAGACATTAATGATGGATGATGTGTCATGCTGCATGGCAAGTTTGTGCTTACGTGTCGCTTGCGTGTCATGCTTGCACGACGTGACTCGCCTATGTGACATCCCACGTGTCGGCACCACACGAAGAAGGACCCAGTTATATATATATATATATATATATATATATATATATATATATATATATATATATATATATATATATATATATATATATATATATATATATATATATATATATATAAAATCAAAAAGATTAACTAAAGTATAAATTCGTTTTTCTTATTTATCGTGAAGTACTGAAGTAGTATATGATCATTGACTCATTACACTCCAAATTAACGGTCTAATGGAAACAATCTCTCTGTTACTAGTAATGTTGCATTCATATAACCCCCTTTACTCTATTTAGATATGAGCATCTTTGAATACAATGGAGTAATATTGATGATGATGTTCTTTCTTAGAAAGAAAATTCAGTGACCAGAGGGAGCTACAACTACTGAACCTGTCGTCGTTCCAATGTTTCTTGGTGCAAATACAATTGCTATGAGAGAGCTCAAAGTTGTAAGCAATCACCTCCCTTGGTGATAATATAACAAGAATTGTGATAAGATACTTTCATATATATATTCTACTAGTTCCAAAAAAAATTTGCCAATTGCTTGTTTTTGAGGTCAAACATTATAAACTTTGATCATTAATTTGTCGATAACTATAAAGATGTACAATATCCAATACTCTAATACATTTATTTGATTAATTTTTAATAGTACTTTTGAAAAATTATATATTGAAATTTTTTTCTTATTTATATACTTATAATTATTAACCGTCAAAGTGAAGTCTTGTAGAACGTGAAAAACAAATGACAAGATTTATTTGGAACGAAAGAAGTATCAATTATCCAAAGTCAAAAGAAGGCCAATATGATAATGGTAATTGATAATAATGGGGGTGTCTCCCTCCTATTTGCCAGTTTAGCCCCACCCCTTAATCATTCCTCCATCCACAATCTAATAAAAAATAATTTTCTAGTGATAATTTAATAAAATAATAATTTAATCCTTATCTTCATGTTTTTTTTTTGTGTGATTTCCTTAAATATACATGGTTAGCAAACTAATTCCCACAATAGCTTCGGTTGAAAATTATTTCCCAATATATACACCACCTAGGTTTGGACTGAAGTTCAGGAAAGTTGAGTTTTTATTTTTTTTTCTTTTTCCTTGTTGACTTTATGATTGTCATCAATTTTTTCACCATTATACATTTTTCTCACCCATGAGATTACCTGGCAAAATTCATATTCAGAATTTATGAGTAGCATCAGTGTGCATCACTACCGCACATGTTCAATATTTCTCTCCGCTTTGCATTCTCTCCCTTTTGTTTCATCTGAGAATTTAATTAACTTTAATTTTCTTAATCTAAACGGATGAAGAACAAAGTGGGTAAGTGGTAACTTTAATTCCTTTGTCTCTCCTCTCGTAAATCACATAGCCATGGGCCATGGCAGAGCTCCAGATTTGATCTTAAATCCAAACTCTCTTTATATTTTCATTGGAAAATCTGGTACATTATTTATTATTTTTTAAAATTTTCAAGTTCCTTGCAAAATTTGAGCACCCATCATGATCAATTCTTTTTTCTTCAAACAATCACCCAATTTTATTATTTTCATCTACCAAACAAGTTGTTTTAAATTGACAACAATTGTATATAAACATGCTTGAATAGATAGACAAAGCAAAAGAGAGAACAACATCATCTTGAGATAAAATTTGGCACTCAATTGGTTTGACAAATGGGGAGAAAGAAAAATTAATCGGGATCATGAAAATTCCTCACATTATAGATCTCCATTAGTGTGAAAATGTAGTAGGAGGAGAGAGAGACTTCAAAGTTGTGTAATGGTTGCGTCCATGACTGTTGGTGATGCTCCATGTGCTGCCATGGTAATGATATACTATAGCTTTTCTCTTTGTTCTATGCTATGGCTGTTTAGGGAAGATAAAGATGATAGTGGGTGGTTTTGTTTAAGAGAAAAAATTATTGTCAATCTCTTTCGTTGATTTTGGTTTTTGTATCTTTTTTTATTAACATGAAAAAAGAAAACGAAAATCAATTTTCCTAGCCTCAGTCCAATCCTACATGGTGTATATGTTGGGAAATAGTTTTCAACCGAAGCTATATTGGGAATTAGTTTACTAACCCTGTATATTTAAGGAAATCACACCTCTCTAGCGCTCTCTCTCTTAAATAGTTAAATAATCATCTATTTGCTTGATAAATTGATATGCTCTTCATTTTTGTAGGCCAATGAATTATGCGCTTAACTTTATCTAAAGGATGAAATTGGCATATCTGGAGCACCTGCACTGGTCGATCTCTAGACATAGGGGATAATTAAGTAATAATGTTGCCATGCCATACGTTTCTTCTTATTCTTCTTTTTCTTCATTATTTTTTTGGTTCTTTTTGTTCTTTTTCTTTTCATCATTTGGCTAAGTTAATATACTCCACATAATTTGATATCGAGATGATTGTTATTTGTATAGAACAGACAAATAAAACTCGATCATAATAGATGGGCAGTAGCCTTCAATTTTCTGTACTGGACAACTATGGCCAGTTTTAATAGGCATATAACATGCAAGAAATGTTGATGTTTATTGATTCCAAAATGACGCGAAAAATGTAACCAATGAAGTGTGTTTGAGTGGTAGAGACTCATTCATCCTTATCAACCAAGGTCGAGGGTTTGAATCTTGCCTTGGACATGGAGTAATTTTAAATTCTTTGGCCAGTTGTCCTACTCTTTGAGGTACACCAGCGCGGGAAAATAGACATTGTAGTCGATGGTGAATACTCTTGGTAGTGAAAAAAAAAATGACATGAAAAATGCAGGTGTCAGATAACTTGGTTGATAACGTCTTTAAAGAATCTAACAAAATATGTTTGGAAACTTGTCTAATTAGTACGTGTGCCTCATTGAAGAAAAAGAAGGAAAAAAGGGGAGGCCAGTAATAAATGTTTTCGTCTTGCAAATGGCCTGGGAAGGAAAAGTGTCACTTCGTATTAATCAGATGGTCTATCATTGATCGAGTGACAACTCGCTTTCATAATTTCATTTACATATTGAAAGTAAGACGAGTTTCTGATATTCTTTTATGTTTTGTTTTATTTTCTCAACGATCTTTACAATATGAAGTAAGAATGAAGAAACTAATGAGACAAATTCATCTTGCACTAATAGTGACATGATTGAGCACCTCTTGAAGAAATACTAGACACAATTAATTGAGCAAGAAGCCAAAGCTATCCTATTGTGTGATGCGCCACTTTATTTCCTCCAAGGATAATGGAGCGCCTAGAGCAAACAACGAAAAATTAGCAATAAAACAATGATTGTAGGTCGAGAATGATAATAAAAATAATAAAAATCGACCATTTACGGATGAAGAAATATTATTGTAATGGAAGCTACACTTTACCGCGAGAAAAGAGAAGGAACCTATTTCCAATTTTTGTGATGTTGTTTGTAAATTACTATCAAAAGTCAAAATTGGTTTTTGGATTATTTTTAAATCTTAACTACTTATCGTGTGTAAGACTCTCACCATAACAGGATGTAACTTCTGATAAAAAAAAGAAAAAAAACGAAACAAAAAGTCACAAGGATGTAATTTGTTTTTTTTTTCTACACAAAAACTTGTTTAAGAAGGTTTTACCGTAAGTTTTGATAAGACGAAGGTCACTTTTTAGTGAAATAAAGGTGAGGACTCATAATGAGGGATTCCTATATTTCTAAATAGTGATTCAATTTTATGTGAGTTGATCTTACACATGACTCTCTTCCTAAAATGATGTAATTAAACAAGGTTCGAGTCCCCTCGGGGCCACCGGAGATTTTACCGGTCGTTAACTTCAAGGCCCATATGATTAGTCAATTTAAGCTTGGACACCATGTCATCTAAAAAAAAAAGAAAAAAAAAAAGAAAAATTGATGTAATTAATCAAGGCTAACCCTCAAATAAATAAATAAATTCAAAAGCTATTGCGGTGAAGAGAGGGAAAGTCATTTTCAAATTGCATAAAGTTTTTGTGAAGTTTTTATAAAAATATATATGCAAAATATTTTGTTGCCCATTGTTGACCGGTAATCACTCTTATCACCAAATTATGCCTTCATTCTTGTTTGCCCTTTCTAGACACTAAACCCCCACTCTCTATCTCCCCACAAGAAAAAAAACCATATTTTTCTTTGTCACTAAACAAAAACACACAACCCAAATCTTCACTCTGATTAATTATTCTCTAATTATTCTGTTTCTCATCAAATTTGAAAATAATGGGTTCTGCAACATCATCAATGGCAGCAAAGTTTGCATTTTACCCACCAAATCCTCCATTATATACAATAGTCAGTGATGTAACAACTGGAAAACTGTCACTTTCTAATGTATCTAGCAATAGGAGAGAGAAAGTGGATGTATTGAAGCTAATGACAAAAAGAGGCAATGAAATCATTGCAGTTTTTGTGAAGAACCCTTCTGCTTCTTTAACAATTTTGTATTCTCATGGTAATGCTGCTGATCTGGGTCTCATAATTGACATTTTTTCTGAGCTTAGTGTTCATCTGGGTGTTAATCTTATGGGGTTAGTTTTTTTTTTTTCGTTTGATCATAATCTTATAAATTCTTATATCAATATTAGTTTGATTTAAGTCTTTGTAAGATACTTAATATTTATGAGGTTTTGCAGGTATGACTATTCAGGATATGGTCAGTCTTCTGGGAAGGTAATATAATTGAAAGACTAATTGATGCATTTTGCAAACGTGCAATGATTAATCATTAAAAGTATGTTGATTAAATTATAAAAGTGTCTTTTGGGATTTTTAATTTAATTTAATCAAGGTAAATGTATGTCTTATAAGTTATAATCATTATTATTCATGATTAAAGGGTTTTAGCTGTTTTTCCACTTAAAAAAGGTTCTGTTTATAACATTTTTGATCTTTTTGTTTTTGAATGTTTGATTATCAGCCAAGTGAGCAGGACACATATGCAGATATAGAAGCAGCATACAAATGCCTAGGAGAGACATATGGGGTGGAAGATGAAAATCTCATACTCTATGGACAGTCTGTGGGGAGCGGTCCCACTCTCGAGCTTGCGACTCGTCTGCCTTGCCTGAGGGCTGTAGTCCTCCACAGCGCCATGCTCTCTGGCATTCGTGTCATGTATCCTATGAAGCGAAGTTTCTGGTTCGACATTTACAAGGTTTTTACTCCATTTTTGTTCTACTTCTCCTCTGTTTTGGCGCTTGTGACTTTGTTGGCTACTTATCACTGTTGTGTGTTGTTTGTTATTCTTATTGCAGAATATAGACAAGATTCCCCTTGTTAATTGCCCTATCTTAGTTATCCATGTGAGTATCAAGTTTACCATTAATACTTAAAGCTTTGATTATTACTTAGTACATATAGCAGCAATAACTTATCCTCTTGGCATCATGTATTCATATTTCATCTGTTTACTATATGCTCATTAGAATAAAGTCCAAAACTTTAGCCTCATTACCAGTGCCACAAACAGCTTGACATAAATCTTATGACATGGTGTTGCATTGCATTGTATGTCTTGACATTTGACATCATCACTACCAATCTTCGAACAACACATACCATTTCCTATGTTCCGATATTCTGTTTTTGAGTGACTACAAGAGAACACTACCTGTTGGTGTAAAGTTGCTACAAAATCTGTTTTGACATTATGTCTTTTGGAGTTTGAAGGGAACGGCAGATGAAGTAATAGATATTTCTCATGGGAGGCAGTTATGGGAACTTTGCAAGGAGAAGTATGAACCTCTATGGGTCATAGGAGGAAACCATTGCAATTTGGAACTTTATCCAGAGTATTTAAGGCATCTCATAAAATTCATATCAGCTATACAAAAACTACCGCGTCCTCAGGATCATGTCGTTGAGTCTGAGCCTGTGACTTCAGATCAATTAGGATCTAATAATGACCTCCAAGAACTCAGCTTTAGGTCAAGCACAGACCAAAGTGAAAGGTCTACTTCTAGGCGTAGTCTTGGGCATAGGGAGAAATCTAGACTAAGCATTGATGGGAAAGAGAAGCCGAGGACAAGCAGTGACAGGAGAGAAAGATCGAGGAGGAGCACTGATCGATCTGGTAAAGCGAGGAACAGCATTGACCAGCCTGATAAGGCAAGAAAAAGCTTTGATCGGTAAGGCATCTATACATAGTCAAGTTGCTGTTAATGAAGTTGAGTAGGCAACAGCTAATTTTGGTCATTTCTTTGTGTGTAATGTGGACAGGTTGGGAGAAATGGTGAGATCTGTCGCGCTATGCAATGTTGATAATTGCTTCAACTTCAAGCAAACAGCTACTGTAGGATAATCAAGGTACTGTTTTCGCCTTAGACGATATTAACTAATTAATAACATGCTTGAACGCAAACCCTTATTTGTGTTACTTTCTTGGAAGTTCAGATATAGATACAACTGTTTCATGCCACTCCAGCTATACACAGATTACTTTCAGGGACAAAGGAGCAAATTGATCTTAAGGCAAAACGAAGACAATGCACAGTCTGAGAACGGGAGATTGGTGAGATAGAAAATAATCACACAATTGCGCAGCAAATCAGTAAATCATTCAAGATGACACTTCGTTACATGCTTACATTGTGATTCGCTTTCCAATATCTTTGGAGCTCATATTCTTTTGAACATATATGTATTAATCTATCAACAGGTTAATAGAACTCAAAATGCAAATTCAGGTTTTTGGTAAAGTGAGTAGAAACTTAGTGGAGTATAGAAGACATCCATGTTCTGATGTTCACATACATGATATTGCAATAAGACACATTCTTTTGCTCTTTGTACCATTGTACCTGTTAGCCCTTGCTGTCCCATCTTGCTTTCTAGCTATGAGTATCTAGCTAGCTAGTTTTGTGTAGTTTCTCTGATGAAATTATACATAGTATACTTATATTCTCTATCTATAAGATCAAAGCCTTAAAATCAACGTGTCCTTTATAACCTTATTCTAGTTTTTTTTTTTTGCATTTTCAATGTTCAAAAAATTTAATCAAATATACTCCTAGTACTTTAGTAAGGCAAAACATGCTTGAATGCAAACCCTTATTTGTGTCATTTTAAAAATTTAATGAAACTTTATTGGAACTTCTCCATTTATTGTTACTTAGACTCATCATCTCGTCTCAAGCACACGTGTCACTCTGATATTGTTCCCTTCAACATGAGTATGGACACTGGACAACCGACCGTGAACACTTCACTTTAGGCCAATATCAAAAGAATTTCATAAAATGCATGTCCAAGACTCAGTAGTCCAACACTTGGATATGTCATATGTATTATTTGTGTTGGATAATTCAAGACCTACCTATCTTGTCTGAGCAACATAACTCATTTGTATTGCAATTAGTACAGCTGAATGGTATCCAAAGTTTCACACAGGAAAGTACTGCAAACCAGAGTATTTTCTAGTTTCTTCTGCATAAACTATCTACTCAGACAAGGATCATATGAATAAACCTCTTTAGGCGTGGTAAGGGCATCTCTTAATAACCCCCACAATCTCCATATCTTAAATTTGAATAATTGATTCAATTCCTTCAAATGTTCCTTGTAAAGCTTAGCTTGATCCATTTTAATATGACTATAGATCCTTGTTTGTGTACGAGCAAACTATATATGCAAATACCTCTTAAGTCTTAGGTATATTTTTACTTGTTAGAACTTTATTTATACATATGGACATGATTAAGAATTAAGATACTTTAGTGATAAAAAGAATATCATTCCCCAACGATAAAGTTAAAGTTTATTTTTATAGGCTTTTCTCTGCCTCCTGCTAAACAAAAGGAAAAAGAAAAATACATGATCTATTTTGCCCACCATACTTAGTTGCTTCTTCTTTTTATAGGGATTGTCCATCAAACTTCTAATTATGCAATTGAGGTTGTACATATATTAGGATTCTGTCAAGAATAAAATACATTAGATGCTTTCGTATATGCAAATCTTAATAATCAAGAGGTTATCTCAAATGATCTGCTTATTGCAAGACTCTTATGTTTTCCATGAGTATCTATGTTTTCGATTAGATTGTCATAAATCAAACGTAACTCAATGTCTCACTTAAAAAGTAGAAAACCAAATATCGGACTTCAACTAAGAAAATTTAAAATTAATCCTCACCTCAGTAGTCACATGTTGATGCGTATTGCGATACTTAAAATCAGGACAATAGTCAAAATGCTTATCTACATCAACTTGTGTTTGCTATTTGAATCAACGACTCATGAAATCAACAACTTTTTATGTAGGAAAGTAAGCATAATAAAAGTTTGTTACAAGTTTGTTACTCATAACAAATTCACTGCCAGCTCAGCTGACAGCTAGACTTAGGCAGTTACATTTTGTTAGTTATAGTTTAGCATTTGTACAGCATTGGTCAGTAGCATATAAACAGAAACTCTAGCTTGTAATCATTAATTCATCAATCATAA
Source organism: Tetragonia tetragonoides (assembly GCA_038025085.1). Taxonomy (NCBI): domain Eukaryota; kingdom Viridiplantae; phylum Streptophyta; class Magnoliopsida; order Caryophyllales; family Aizoaceae; genus Tetragonia; species Tetragonia tetragonoides. The sequence continues at coordinate 28,447,978 of CM076146.1, read as the reverse complement.
TCAATTCAACTTCTCTCTCTTCTCAAATTCCCTCAAATCCTTTCTGTTTCAACATGGTATCAAAGCTACAGGGCTCGATTATGAAACCCTAAAATTCTCAATTTCCATTTTCAATTTCGTTTGATCATCATTGATTCGTTGATCAATCAGCTGATTATCTCATTTCTTGATCATTTCTTTTCGAGATTCTGGTTTGATTCATCAGATTCTCTAGCTCGATATTAGGGTTTCATGATTTTTTTGATTGATATCACTTTAATCAATCAATTTCTCTATTTTTTGAAGAATTCATTTGATAATGGCACCTGCAAACATTGATTCAGCTCATCCTCTATACCTACATCCCTTGGATCATCCAGGAATGATGCTTATTTCTAAAATCTTTGATGGTTCCGGCTATGGCGGTTGGAGAAAAGCAATTATGATTGCATTATCAGCTAAGAACAAGCTGTCTTTCATTGATGGAACTCAAACAAAACCAGGAGCAGATTCACCTCATTCTCAAATTTGGCAACGATGCAATGATATGGTAACTTCTTGGCTTTTGAATGTTTTGTCTAAGGAAGTTGCAGATAGTGCGTTGTATGCAAATTCAGCTTATCAGATATGGAAAGAATTAAAAGAACGTTTTGGTCAGTCTAGTGGCACTAGCTTATACCAATTACAGAAGGATTTAAGTTCTTCGGGTCAAGGTTCAATGGATATTACTGCTTATTTCACTAAAATGAAGTCTGTTTGGGATGAATTGAGTAATGTATGTCAATTGCCAGATTGTACTTGTCGTAAAATGGAGGCCTGGAAAAAGGTAGAACAAGATCAAAGATTAGTGCAATTTCTCATGGGATTAAATTCTACATACCAGAATATTAGAGGTAATATTCTGATGATGAAACCCTTGCCATCACTTAGTCAGGCCTATTTTGTTTTGTTAGAGGATGAAAAACAAAGAGAAATAAAGGCTCCTGTTGAATTTGTAAGTGAATCAACTTCATTCTATGATGGATCACAGAAAAACAATCAATTTCAAAACTCATTTCATAAGACAAAATATGAAGATAGCAGGAAAAAGTATGATGAGAATAGAGCTTCTATGGTTTGTAATTACTGTAAGAAGTCAGGACACTTAATTGGTAAGTGTTACAAGCTACATGAATTTCCATCCAATTTTGTGTTCAAGAATGCAAGAAACAATGTTCAAGGGAATGTTCAGGGACGAAGAATTGCTGCAAATGTTCAGAATGAGAATGAGAATCAAAGGTTACAAGAGTCTGAACATACTCAGGGTCAGAATGCCCAAGGTCCTTTATCTGGTTTCTCTCAAGAACAACTTAGTCAGTTGATGACTCTTGTTAATAGTGTCCAAGGCATGCAGGGAGGTGCTTCTCATCAAGCTATTTCTTCTATTGGCTTTGCAGGTATGATGTCTTGTTCTGTTTATAATAATTCAGCTCCATGTGCTTGTTTCAATTGTACATCAGCTTCTTGTAGACCTTGGGTTATTGACACAGGAGCCACAGATCACATGTGTCATAATCTTTCTTTGTTTAGCCACATAAAACCTTTACCTAGAGTTTATTATATTACCTTACCCAATGGACAAAATGTTCCAGTCAGTCAAGGAGGAACAATTCCTATCACATCAGAATTAGCTCTTCATAATGTGCTATATGTGCCTGATTTCAAATTCAATTTACTTTTAGTTGACAAATTAGTTTGTCAAACTCAATCATCAATGTTAATTACACCAACATCTTGTATAATGTTGCAGGGCCCTTCTCTGAAGAGGCCAGTGGCACTTGGTGAGGCTAATAGTGGCTTATATCGGCTGAAATATGATCCTGCTGTCAGATCAGTAACTGATTCCTCTCTTGTATCTATTCCTTCTTCCATTTCCAATTCTAAATCCATCCCAGATAATGTCTTTTCTCCTGATTTCAGTAATTCTATTTGTAATGCAAGTTGTAATACTGCTTGTACTGCTAGCTTGTGGCATGCTAGGCTTGGTCACCTTCCTTTTGACAAAATTCAGAGTTTATCTCTTCTTGATGAAAACTTCAATAAAAATAAACTTACTCCCTGTGATATTTGTCCAAAAGAGCTAGACAACATCGTCTACCTTTTCCTCATAGTTCTATTCATACAACTCATCTATTTGAATTAATTCATATTGATTTGTGGGGAGCTTATTACATTCCAACTCATGATGGCCACAAATATTTCATTACTATTGTAGATGATTTTAGTAGAAATACTTGGACTCATTTACTTCACTGTAAGAGCAATGCTCTTGATCTTATTAGGGCCTTTCACTCCATGGTAGAGACACAATTTAACTGTAAAATTCAGTCTATTAGATTTGACAATGCCTTAGAGCTAGGCAAGAGGAGAGAAGCTACTGCTTACTTCATGGAAAAAGGAATCCTTCACCAAACAAGTTGTGTAGATACTCCCCAACAAAATGACATTGTGGAAAGAAAGCATAAACATTTGTTAGAGACAGCTAGGGCCTTACTCTTTCAATCTTTTCTTCCTGTGAAATATTGGGGTGAATGTGTCCTTACTGCCATATACCTTATAAATAGATTCCCTACCAAGCTACTTCATAACTCCACTCCTTTCCATATCCTGTTCCACAAAGATCCCTCATACCAACATCTAAAGGCTTTTGGTTGTTTGTGTTATGCATCTACACTCAAGAGAGCTAGAGACAAATTTCAACCTAGAGCTACTAAATGTGTTTTCCTGGGTTATCCTCCAGGGCAGAAAGTTTGTAAGTTGCTCAATCTGGAAACTAATAAAGTTTTTGTGTCTAGAGATGTGGTTTTCCATGAAACCATATTTCCTTTCAAAAATTCCGCTGCTTTACCTCCTTTATTCCCTGTATCTGAACATTTTCATGACACAGATCCATCTTCTGATATCAATTCTTCTTTTCCAAACACTACTCTATCTCCAAATTCTTCTCTATCTCCTGTTTCACCTCCAAACACTACTTCCATTCAGTCTACTATTTCTGTACAGCAGGATAATGTCGTGTTACCAGCAAGAAGAATAACAAGAACTAGAAATCCACCTGCTTATTTACAAGATTACAAGTGCAATTGTGTTCATTTTGATTCCACAGACTGTCCACACACTCTTACCACCACAGGTTCCAATCCCAAGATCATTTGTTGTTCAAACCTCACAACCAGTAGCCAACAGCTTTGCACAATTTGAATATTGCTCATGTTCCTGAATCTTATGAACAGACAGTCATTGACCCTGTTTGGCAACAGACCAGGAGCAAGGAATTTGATGCCTTGTTAGCTAACAATACTTGGGAGTTAGTTGTTTTGCCTGCAGGAAAGAAACCAATATCTTGTAAGTGGGTTTATACTATCAAATATAAGTTTGATGGTTCCATTGAAAGATTTAAAGCCAGATTAGTTATAAGGGGTTTTACACAAAATGATGGAATAGATTTTACATAAACTTTTTCACCAGTTGTAAAGATTACAACTATTAGATCATTGATAGCTACTGTAGTCAAGAAAGGGTGGCAAATGCACCAATTGGATGTAAATAATGCATTTTTGCATGGAGACCTTGATGAAGAAATTTACATGCAGCCTCCACCAGGTCTTAAAATTTCTCCTGGTCAAGTTTGTCTTTTGAAGAAGTCTCTGTATGGGTTGAAGTAGGCATCTAGGCAATGGTATGCCAAATTATATCTTACACTGAGAAATGAAGGTTATCAATATTCAAAGAATGATTATTCTTTGTTTTACAAGAAGATGGGTGGCTCAGTGGTGTTTGTAGCAGTGTATGTTGATGATATACGGGTCACAGGAGACAATGAAGCTGAAATAAGCCATCTCAAGGCTTCCTTGGATTCACAGTTCAAGATCAAGGATCTTGGTCATTTAAATTATTTCCTAGGCATGGAAATTTATAAAGAAAAGAATGGCTTAGTGATGACTCAGAGAAAGTTTGCCATGGATATGCTAGAAGAGTTCAAGGTCACAAATGATAATTCTGTTACAGGTCCTTTAGAATGCAACTTGAAACTCAGAACTGAATATGGACTTCTCCTTACTGATCCTGGTCAATACAGGAAATTAGTTGGCAAATTAAATTATCTTACAAATACTAGGCCAGATATTGCTTTTGCTGTGCAATATTTGAGCCAGTTCATGCAAGCACCTAGAGAACCTGATATGAATGCAGCCATACACACTCTGAGGTATATAGCAAAAGCTCCCGCACAAGGCCTACACTTCAATGCTTCCAATTTCTATGCTCTTCAGGCATACTGTGATAGTGACTGGACCTTATGTCCTAACACCAGGAGATCAGTAAGTGGTTACTTTATCACCCTAGGAGGTTCTCCAATTTCGTGGAAATCAAAGAAACAACCAACAGTGTCTTTGTCTTCTGCTAAAGCAGAATACAGATCTATGAGAAGAGTGTGTGATGAATTGGCTTGGTTGACAAGATTACTTGCTGAATTTACAGTTCCAGACCTATTGCCTGTGCCCCTCAAATGTGATATCCAGGCAGCTATTTACATAGCTAAAAATTCTGTCTTTCATGATAGGACGAAGCATATAGAACTGGACTGTCATTTTGTAAGGGAAAAGCTACAAGAAGGCCTCATCAGCTTGGAGCATGTCAGGACTCAGGAACAAATAGCAAATGTCTTCACAAAGAGTCTTAATGGAGGACAACATTCATATCTCCCTGGCAAGTTGGGAGTCCTTACACCCTCCAACTTGAGGGAGGGTGTAGGAAAGAAAGCATAATAAAAGTTTGTTACAAGTTTGTTACTCATAACAAACTCACTGCTAGCTCAGCTGACAACTAGACTTAGGCAATTACATTTTGTTAGTTATAGCTTAGCATTTGTACAACATTAGTCAGTAGCATATAAACAGAAACTCTAGCTTGTAATCATTAATTCATTAATTCATCAATCATAATCAATTCAACTTCTCTCTCTTCTCAAATTCTCTCAAATCCTTTCTGTTTCAACATTTTATGTTAGACCATATTCTCTTCAACTTATTATAGTTTTAAGTATAGTTCGAGATATTCAGTTCACTACACTTAAAGTTGATTTTCTCTCATTAAACTTTTTGACTTCAATTTTATTTAGTTGAATAAACAATTGGTATGAATAGGTTTATAGTATATTGTTTGAATGAATTTAAACACAAAACAAGGGGCTTTAAACTTCAACAAAAAATGTCTCACAAGTCATAATCCATTCATTCATGTCACAAAACAGAAGGATAATGTTTACTTACACTGACGTGGGAAGCATCTAAACCATACAATTTCCACACGCAACGGTTCAAATATACTACAACTTCACCCTTCTCCTCTTCCCCAAATTGCATTTTTCTAGAACCCTCTACTCTCAGCCTAAAACCCTTACAAGGGCTTTTCACGTTTGCACTTCAACTTATCTTATTGCTTCGCCTTTGAGTGTGTTTTCTCTCTCCAAAAAACAGGAACTCAAAATGGCTCCTGTTTTGAGCAGGACTTTGGCATCTGCTACTTTGGCTTCACTACCCTCTTCATCTTCATTTTCCCTTCAAAAAACCCATAACAATGGATTGAAATTGAGCAGTAGTTTTTGCCCTCAAAATAGGTTGCCCAGAAATTGGCCAAAATGTAGTCTTGGTAAGAAAGTACACAGTAAAAGACCCAATAAGCTTTCTGTTCGTTGTGATGCTGCTGTTGCTGAACAAGAGGCTCCTGAGGCCCCTGGTGAGAAATTTGAGTATCAAGCTGAGGTGGGTTTTCTTTGTTTTTACCGTTTCTTGGTTTTTGCTATTCTGGGTTTGTCAATTTATTAGTGAAATTTGTTTTGTTCTTTTTGAATAATAATGTTGGGTTTGGTTAAAAATTTGTTGGGTCATGTGATTTTTGGGGGTTAATGTGTGTGAATTTAAAGGGGTAATTGTAAATGTTTTGGGACTGAAATGAGGGTTTTAGATTATGATAGTTGTTTCTGTTTGTACTGATGATATTGAAATTACAATGGTGGTTGTGATTATTGGTCATTGCTGTTGCTTTTGTGAATTAAATGCATATGAAATCATTTGAATTGGCGTTTATATGCCCGAAAGTTGCAGTCTTTTGAACTTTTGTATTTTGATTGCAGGTCAGTAGGTTGATGGATTTGATTGTTCACAGTCTATACAGCCACAAGGAAGTCTTTCTTCGAGAACTCGTCAGGTTTGTTTCCTTCCATTTCCAATGAGTGGCATGGCTTCTGTTTCTTCTGTTGATACGTCTATGGTGGATTGAGTCACTTGGTGCACCCCCTACTTGTTCCCAGCATGACCTGGGTTCATGTCTTATTTCCAACAAAGTAGGAGGTTACTTTGCGTTCAAAAATAAATAAATAAACAGTTGAAGGGGAACTTTTGAGAAGGCATGCTGTGATTGTCTTTGCAACTGCCCTGGTGACTTTTATGAGTTTTGCTAAATGCATTACATATATTTGCGCTTGTAGACTCATATGGGTAATGATTATGAACCTGCTTCGTTTCTTATTTTCAGTAATGCGAGTGATGCATTGGACAAGCTGAGATTTTTGAGTGTCACTGAGCCCTCTCTACTTGGAGAGGCAGGACAGCTAGAAATACGCATCAAACCTGATCCAGACAATGGGACTATCACAATCACGTATGTCCGTAGTGATAATTCTATCCTTGTTGAAATTAAATGTCTCTATTGGTATATAGAAATGCTGATAGGCGGTGGCCTTAAACTGTAGAGATACTGGTATCGGAATGACAAAAGAGGAGCTTGTGGATTGCCTAGGAACCATTGCGCAGAGTGGCACCTCAAAATTCCTAAAGGCTTTGAAGGTAGGCCGATCTGATGACATGATTGTACTTGCTATTTCGACATGAAAAGGCTTAATTGTGCATTTTGTAAGTTGGACCCTCAATCATAAATTTTTTGTGCATGTACAGGAAAACCAAGATCTTGGTGCTGACAATGGTTTAATTGGACAATTTGGTGTTGGATTTTACTCAGCATTTCTGGTTGCGGAAAAGGTAATGAGATCTTGTAGATGTTATTTATCTTCTGACATATAGTGTGCAATTCATGCTGGAGATACCGTATTATCTGGGGTGTACTAAAAAAATTCCTTTTTATCAGGTTGTTGTGTCTACAAAGAGCGCTAAATCTGACAAGCAGTATATTTGGGAAGCAGTTGCTGACAGCAGCTCATATGTGATCAGGGAAGAAACTGATCCTGAGAAGCTTCTAAAGCGTGGAACACAAATCACTTTGTATTTGAGGGTATGAATGATTAACTTTTTGCTTATTTTTCAAGAATGGATTTATCATAAATTATACCAAAATTATATGCGTATTATGAATTTATGATATAATTTATGTAGCACTTCGAAAGGTGTGATCTTTGCTTACCCTTATGCTGTTATTTTTCCTGTTGATTTTCTACAATTGTTCGAATTGAAAGTCCATGTCTTCCAGATTTGAGATCTGAATATTCCATTTTAGCTGTCTCTTTATATCAGAATGCATGTGCGTTTTGAACTCTTTCTAAATCTTTCCGTTTTCTACCTTGCCTTTCAGCCTGATGACAAATATGAGTTCTCAGAGCCTACCAGGATACAGAATTTGGTGAAGAACTACTCACAGTTTGTTTCTTTCCCCATCTATACTTGGCAAGAAAAGTCAAGAACAGTTGAGGTAATATAACTTCTTTTTTTTACGATGCAACAAAAATTCTTGTCAGGATTCTGTTATGACTTATGACGTGACCCTCCTCCTTTCTCTCCTTTCACTTTGCTGATAAATCATAACGGAGTATAGCTACAATATACGATGTTCAGTAGCAAGTGAGTCGAATATATCCAGTGTGCATTTTTCTAGGAGAACAGATAAACATTTGGTTTTGGAATACTTTCATGGACTGAATTCCATTGTGGTTTCAAATGATGTTCGATTCCACTTACAGTAGTTGGCTAGTCGCCATAGATAGTTTGGATCTATTCGTATTTCCTGTGTATACACTATTTATTATGACATATTGTTCTAAGTTGTAAAATAATGTTTTTCTTTTCTTTTATTTCTTCTTTCTCACTCAAATTGCTGGTGCCCTCCTAATTGGCCTGGTCATTCGTCACGATTCACTCCTCTATAAGGTGTTGCTTACTGCTCAGTGTGATTTCTGTAGATCTCTAACTATATCGGATGACTTGGCTTGGTCTGTGATAATTTGGTTGAAGTATTCCGGCATACCAAGCCCTTAGTCTGCTGGCTGATGTTATTTGTAGTTTCGACAACAAATTTTCTTGCTCTGAAGAAGAATCAATCTTATGTAATTTTGGCATTGTAATCGCAGGTGGAAGAAGAAGAAGAGGAGCCAAAAGAAGGAGAAGAGAAACCAGAGGTAAATATCATGGCACTAATGTGGGAATTACTTTGTGAATTCTAGTATAATTTACTTAGAATCTTGGATTCTGAAACCAGGGTGAAAAGAAGAAGAAGACTGTCACTGAGAAGTACTGGGACTGGGAGTTAGCCAATGAGACCAAGCCTATATGGGTGAGTGCAAGCCTCTCTTTCACTTAATAATCACCAATGCGAACTTCTCTACTTAAAATAGTGCATGTTTGGTTGAAATTGAAAAACACAGGAAGTTCAATTTCTTGGATTGAAAAGTTTTCTTGTTGTTTGGTTGACAAAAGAACATAGGATTTTCCTAAAATGTAGGAAGTTGCTTACCAAGCCCCCTGGTAATCAGAATTTCCCACATTAATTCCCATGAAGTTGAAAATCATTTGTCAACCAAACAAAATAGGACACTTTCCATGAAATTCTATTTCCCAATGAATTAGTACTTTGCATGGGAATTTAATCCTATAGTGAACCAAATGATTACATAGTTTGAGTGTACTAGCTGAATTGTGAGACATGATTTCGTTTGACTCTGCCATAGATGCGAAGCCCTAAAGAGATTCAGACCGACGAGTACAATGAATTCTACAAGAAGACTTTCAATGAATTCCTAGACCCACTTACACATACCCACTTCAATACAGAGGTACATTCACCTTGTCTTTCCCCTCCTTGTACTGCATTATGGAATTGCCTTAGGTGTGGTGATTGGTTTAATTGATATCATGGTTGGTTATTGTGCAGGGAGAAGTTGAGTTTCGGAGTGTGCTTTATATCCCTGGCATGGCACCTATGAACAATGAAGAAGTAGTTAATCCAAAAACGAAGAACATACGTCTGTATGTGAAACGTGTGTTTATTTCAGACGATTTTGATGGTGAACTGGTTAGTATTAATTTCTGTTTTTTATTTCCCTATTTCTTTAGTTAGTGTCGTTTCATAAATGGACTACTGAACTTGTGTTTTGCAAGTGTGGCCTTGTCGAAGATTGCAAAAATCCTTCTCAACTATATTACTTGGGTTATTAGTTTATTACATATATCTTTATTGATTACTTTTATGTATTGATGGTTGGTATAAGTTGGAAACATGCATTGTGCATTTTTTTGAGTCTGCTCTGAAGTAAAAGTGATTTTGGCATCTTTTTGTCACATGTTGAAAAGATGTGTGTTTTAAATAGTTAGGGGAAGTGTGAACCTTGCTTTTATATGAGCATAGAAATAGCACTTGACAGGATCTCACTTTCTGTCTTTTTTTTTTAAATTCTTTTTTGGGGGTTGGTAGGGTAAAAGTTGGTGTTACTATCTTCCCACAATTTGGGCTTACTTTCCTAGCACAGTAAGCAAATAGCTATTGTAAACTCTCGCAGTACCACCATCCACCATCCTAGGTGAAGTAGAATCTTGAAAAGAATTCAAACCTAGAATTGCTGATGGACTACACTGGATCAGAAGTTTCACTGGGCATCATTTAGCCTAGAATCTGAATAGTGCCTGCACTATTTAAATGTTTGGAGTAGTTTCAGTGAAATAGGATTAAAGGGTATGTAGTGTCAAGGTATAGTTTTCAGGTACAGTAGTTACCAGCTACGGTAGGGTGCTTTTTAAATTCTCGAATTACTTGGATGCGAGCAGCATGAATATCTGCCCTTTTCTGACTTGCATGTTGTGTTTGGTTTGCAGTTTCCTCGATATTTGAGCTTTGTGAAGGGTGTTGTGGATTCAAATGACCTTCCTCTTAACGTTTCCCGAGAGATTCTTCAAGAAAGCAGAATTGTATGGCCTGCTCCTCAGACCTCAATCATGTTCCATGTTGCTTCTTTATGGGATTAGTCAAGCAAAAATTGTTTGTTCGCTACATGTTTTAGCCATCCTTGATTCTTCCAAGATGTGGCACTCCTACTGGTCTGACACGAATTTTTAATACAGGTACGGATAATGAGAAAAAGACTAGTAAGAAAGACATTTGACATGATTCAAGAGTTGTCAGAGAGTGAAAATAAAGAGGTTAGCCTTGCTTAGATGGTTTATCTTCTTTATTGTTGTTTGAAGGCTTGCCCTACTTACATAGGAAACTTGTTTCAGGATTACAAAAAATTCTGGGAGAACTTCGGAAAGTTTGTGAAGTTGGGATGTATCGAAGATACTGGGAACCACAAACGCATCACGCCACTTTTACGTTTCAACTCATCAAAAAGTGAGGAAGAATTAATCAGCTTAGATGATTATGTTGAGAACATGGGTGAGAACCAAAAGGCTATCTACTACTTGGCAACAGACAGCTTGAAAAGTGCAAAAACTGCTCCTTTCTTGGAGAAGCTTTTACAAAAGGATATTGAGGTATGTGTTCCTTGTGTTTTAGGTTTTTTCAATTTCTATGGTATCTGATTAGATTGCCTAGGAATAATTAAATATTTAATTATTCTGCATATACAAAGGTAACTATCTTGTCATTGGAAAATACTAGTGAAATTGTAACAGGAAGTAATCAGATTATAAATGTGCATCATTTTATTTCGATACATGGTGGTAAAGATTAAGCTAGTCTAGAGTTATGACTTTAAAAAAAAAAAAATACGGGATGGGTTATTGTCATTTTAGTATTGTACCTTATCGGTTTGGAGCCTTATAGACTTGACTTGGTATTGTTTACTGCAAGCTGCTCGAATTTGTGTAGTATTGTTCTTAATAAAAATTGCTTATTATTATAGGTTTTGTACTTGATTGAACCCATAGACGAGGTTGCCATCCAGAACCTGCAGACCTACAAAGAAAAGAAATTTGTTGATATCAGCAAGGAAGACTTGGAACTTGGTTAGTTTCTCTCCTTCCCACGTAGTCATGGATTTTGTCGAATATCAATCCGGTCCCATATTATGGGAATGTTTTCTATCTAGGAGACCCACAGTCGGATAATATGCTCTCTGTCTTCAGGTGACGAAGATGAAGTTAAGGAACGGGAAACTAAACAAGAATACAATCTTCTCTGTGACTGGATAAAACAGCAACTCGGTGATAAGGTGGCAAAGGTCCAGGTGTCAAAGCGTCTTGCCTCATCCCCTTGTGTGCTTGTTTCTGGGAAGTTTGGATGGTCAGCAAACATGGAAAGGTATGTTGATCACGGTTCTAGCCTTCTTTTTTTTCTTTTTGTGGAGGAAATCATGGTTTTAGCCTTGTACTCAAGCATGTGCTATCTTTCACACTCAATGTTTGAATGTGTGATTGTGCTCCTTTAGGTTGATGAAAGCACAGACCCTTGGCGACACTGCAAGTTTGGAGTTCATGAGGGGCCGGAGAATATTGGAGATTAACCCTGATCATCCCATAGTTAAAGACCTTCATGTAAGTGCATTCGATACTGTTGTCTTCTGATCCACGCATCATAAATTCATAATGATTTATATGATAGGAACAATAAAATGTATGCTTGAGAAGAGAAATACTACTGTCTTACTATTGACATGGATTATTGCTTCTTAGAAGGTAAATAGAATGCACTGAAGATGCCTAGCTAAGGAATGTCCTTGATTAGCCTACCTCCTAACCCCCCCCCCACAACACCCTTTTCTCTTGCCCTGGGTCCTTTAGAGGAGGTGTTTTTTTAGAAGGGATGGTATTGATTCTTCTTGGTCTCCCAAAATTTAAATGCTAAAAATTGTTCGGAACTAGGACTGCAAATCCTCGTAAAATACTGCTTGACATTAGCATCCAGAGGATGTCACACTATTTGCTATAACTTTGATTAAGTGTTGAGTATAGGGTGTCATTAACTTAGACGGTGATAACTATAATTTTGTATTGAAGTAGTGTGAACTGTGAAGACCTTGAGTGCCTTCATTTTTGTCCCTGCAATGTTGGACCAGCAAAAAGGAGAAGATTCTCAGAATACCAACTTTCCATTATATGAAGCTTGGAAAGATGGCTACCAATTTTCCAATGAATGATACTCCAATTTTGTGCGTATGAAGTAGAAAGCGATGTTTTATATAGACGACCGACCTGGCGAATTTGGGAAAACATGTACTTCATGATTTGTCGATGGCTGATTTCATGTGTTGCGTACAGGCTGCATGCAAGAATGCTTCCGACAGCAGTGATGCTAGAAGAGCTGTTGAACTTTTGTATGAAACAGCACTGATTTCGAGCGGATTCACGGTGAGTTTCAATCACAATTCAAAAACTTGTTATGCAAATCAATACCTTAGCTATGCATTAACTTAGTCCTTACAAGAATATATGTGATGGTGCAGCCCGACAGCCCAGCCGAGTTGGGAAGCAAGATTTACGAGATGATGACAATGGCCCTTGGAGGGAGATGGGGCAGATTAGAGGAGACAGCAGACACTTCAGAAGATACTCCATCAGAATCTGATACAATCGTGGAAGCTTCTGAAGCTGAAGTAGTTGAGGCCTCAGAAGTAAGGACAGAAAATGACCCATGGCAAGATTGATAGTTTCATTGTTTAGTAGAGCAAAACATTTTTGCCTCAAAGATCATAATCATATAGGGAGAGATCTTCTACGGCATTGCAGGGACGGGACGAAAAATGTAGGCGTTCATAGTTAGACATATGATGGTCTATGAATTATGATGCATCAAAATTTTAACTTCTGAGGAAATAGAGAACAGATTTTCTCCTGTAGGGTTGATAATCTATCACCAATGTGCACCTTGTTTCAAGTACTTGCACCCTCTTTTTTACTAGCAAAAACAAACAACTTATGAGTACGTGAGTGACGGGTTGGAAGATAAAGCACGCTGAAATATTTGTGTCGTATTGTGAGTTTATTTCCCACATAGAAAAGCAAGTCTTCGTAAAAAATGTAAATAAAGAGTCAACCAATGCATTATATCTATGTGCACTTGTTTCGTGTTAAATTATATTGCAACATGATAGAAGTCATAACAAACACAAATTAAAAAGCCCAATAACTAGTTTAAAATACTCGAACACATTTTAGATCGAATACACATAATTGATAAGCTACAGTTTGAAGCTTGCAGCTAGTGTTTTTTATTCTCTGCTACTAAACAATTTGTTATTAGATTTTTAGTCTGCAGCTATAGCTACAGCTATATCTAATTTTTTGAAAGCTATCTATGTAAGCTTCCACCTGTAGCTACAGGTAGCTTATTAGCCTTTTGTATCACTTTTTAGCAGTTTTCTACTAATTTCTTTCTTTTAATAACATTTGACAGCTACAGTTACAACTAATTTTGCTAAATATAGCTAAAGTATGATGTTCTATCACTAAAATCAGGATACTTGAAAAGTAAATTTGATGGATTTTGACGAGACTACAAGGCTGCGTTTGATTGTGTCATTAGAAATAAAACAAGTTGCTTCATGATTGATGGAACAACACATTTAGGGGACAAATTTCTTCTTGTTGCTTAAATAACGACGTCTCTTATGACACTCAAAAAGCTTTTGAATTTGAGTTTAGCAATAAAGGAGTCGAAGGAGATAATCACTTGTCCATGTTTGAGTTTAGCAATATACGAGTTGAGAATGAAATCTTTATCTTTTTGTTGCAAATTCATTGCAAATTTGCAACATTTTTTTATTAGTCATATTTTATTGTGAGGGCAATAAGACTACTTAGTAGATAATATCTCTTAGGTTCCATTCTTTCAACCGATAGGATTGAAATGTTTTGGTTAACTTGACCTATCACTCGTATTATTAAAAACTTGTCTAAAAATACTCACTATTCTACTCATTTGAAAATAGGCTTTGTATGAACCGAACATAATTAAACTGAATTTAGGTAAAATTAAGTTGAACGGAACCGAGGTTAGGAGTCCATTGGTTTCTTTAGGGACCAAGACCTTTTACGGAGTACGAATAAGTTTTAACTACAATATCCTTTGACCTTTGTTTAGCATTAGCACCAAAAAAAAGAAAATAAGAAAAAGGGTCGGTTAGTTGGGTGGGTATTGTAACCAAGATGGGTCGGATATTTTCATAAGCCGGGTGTAAGATATGAATTCGTGTATTGTAAAACTACCATAATACTGCATCATAGGTTTAAGCAGGGTTCAGGCGGCTGTCCGTCTAAAGCCTCTCTCTCTCTCTCTCTCTCTCTCTCTCTCTCTCTTCCCCTGGCCACAATCAAAACCTTCCATTTCTCCCTATTTTTTCAAATATAATCACATTATTTTCTCGCTATTGATCCACTTGAAATCTTTGAAACTTCATCATCAGTCCCACAATAACAATGTGGAGAAAATCCTCAAATTTTAACCTTTTGAGGAAAATTAAAGCCTCTAGAGAGCTTAAACCCTCCTCACATGTCAACAGTTTGAACGTATTTGGTCATGATTCAACCAAAAGTAGGTGTCTTGAGGGCCAAAAACGTATTGATCCCAGGTGCCCTTTAATGGGTCTTGGGCGAAACAATGAGTTATTGTCTCAAAAACATGAAATGGGTAGGTCCAAATTTGTGTTTTCCATAAACCCTTTTGGTATTTCAGGGTTTTATAGACAACCCATGTGTCATTATGCAACTGCAGCTCAAGCCATTGTGACAGCATCATCTGAAGAGGATGATGAAATCCGTGAACTGGTGCAAGAAATTCATAAACATGAGACGAAAAAGGTTCCAAATTTGCAACCAAAAGAGGTCAAAATGATTGGGGGTATGCCTCAAGGGAAGTACCTTGCTCTTAAGAAAAGGCAAGTAAAAATGGAGACTGAAGCTTGGCAAGAGGCAGCTAAGGAGTACCAAGAGTTATTGACTGATATGTGTGAGCAAAAACTTGCACCTAATTTGCCATATATGAAGTCTTTGTTTTTGGGTTGGTTTGAGCCCTTGAGGGATGTTATTAAGGGTGAGCAGGATTTGTGTAAGATAGGGAAGAACAGGGGTGCTTATGCCCCTTATTTTGATCATTTGCCAGCCGATATGATGGCGGTTATCACTATGCATAAGCTGATGGGTCTGTTGATGACTGGTGGTGGCAATGGTAGTGCTACTGTGGTCCAAGCAGCGCTCCAGATTGGTGAAGCTATTGAGCATGAGGTATTTTTGATTTGAGCTTCCAGCCCTTTAAATGTATTTCTGTATCATATATTGCATTTGGGTTGCTTTCGAATTTTTGGTTTTTGTTGTTTCCTTCAGTGCCTGGATGTTTCTTGTATTTTATATGTAAGGGTAGTGAACTGGGTAGCACTTGCAAAATCTGTCGTATAGGGTTTTAGTTGTTAGCTGTCATGAAACAAGATGCTGAAAGTAGCTGTCCTTGAGGAGCCCTTGACTCTACTAAAAATCATGGTATTAAGGTTTGTTGGCATTGTTAGGATCATTCTTTTGGTTTTTTTTTTTGTGTGTGCTAATTGAATGCAATGTGTCATGAGAGGTTATTGTGTAGATATAAATATTGATTCTTTCATCGATCACATCCATAGTTGGTTGTATACTTGTATATGGTTCAGCTTCATGTTAAATGTTCCAATTCACATTCAGGGAGGAAAAGGAAGAAGTTATTGCTTGTGTGTGTGGGAAAAGAGTACCCTTTTTCAGTATTTTAACATGAGATGGGATACTCAGTTTATATATAATTTGCGTGTCCATCTTTGCCGACTAATCCCATGGGCCCTAAAGTTAATGACCAAGAAAATATCCAGTGGCCCTAAGGGGGTTTGAAGTAGTTGAACTGTGCAAAGTTTTTACCATGTGAGCTATCCACTAGCACTGCTTAATGATATCACTCACTAAGAGCTAACTACTAAGAAATAACGATGCTGCTCCAGCTCCAGAGCCCTTCATTCACCTTTCAACTCTTGGAGATGTTTTTCATAGAGGTCATTGTGTACTATCAATCTGACTAACATCAGGTTGGTTTGTTGCATCTGCCGTTTATATTGGACCTACATGAAAAATGAAAACGGAATATAAACTTCTATCTTGAAACATGGTAGGAAAGCTGTTTGGTCCACCTATAATCCGATCTTTCTGATTACTAATGAGCAGAATGAAATTTCTAGTTGTGGCAATTCTGTAGTGAAGGTAACTCATATTTGGTTAAATGGGTTACATTTTCATAGAGGATGGGGATTTGTGTTTCAAGTAAATCTAGCTACATGATTTCTGTATCTGTATCAGGCTAAACTCAGGAAATTCTTAGAAAAACCAAAGAAAAAAAAAGCATCAAGCACCGACGAAGAAGAGGATGATGTAGCAAAAGAACAAGAGAGACTTAGGAAAAAGGTCACACATTTGATGAAGAAGCAAAAGGCTTATCAGCTCAGAGAAATAGTGAAGGTTCATGATGATTCAAAGCCCTGGAGTCAGGATAATCAAGTGAAGGTTTGTGGAGCTGCTTATGTAACTCGCCTTTAGTAGAGGTTAAGGATTTGTCATCATCTTGGCTACGTTTCTATTAATTATGCTACATGGTTATGGTTTATTGTATCAGGTTGGCTGCAGATTGATTCAACTATTGATGGAAACAGCATACATACAGCCTCCAGTAAACCAGTTAGATGATGGTCCACCTGATATTCGCCCTGCATTCATACATACACAAAAAACAGTTACTAGAGATGGAATGTAAGATTGTCGTTTACATCTCTTCTTTCACAATATAGTCCTAAGAAACAAGTAAGAAGATCAACTTTACAAGTGTATGTTTTGTTTTTTGTTTTTTCCCTTTGGACAGAAAAGGAGGTAGGAGGTATGGAGTTATAGAATGTGATCCTTTGGTACGCAAAGGTTTAGAGAAAACTGTAAGTACATAACTTTTCCTGAGTTATTGCTTTCCCATTTATCATACTCTGTTTGAGTTCTGTAATAAATACAGGTTTTATCTTTTAGCATATAAATGCAAAATATTGATTGATGCTTACGTTGGAGTCTGAGAATAACAATAACATATTGTTTTTCATTGTTCAATCAGGCTAGGCATATGGTGATTCCGTACATGCCAATGTTGGTTCCTCCATTGAACTGGACAGGGTATGATTTTCTAGGTTTCTGTCATCTGTGTTGATGTAAACTTTTTTGTTAGCTGTGGTCTCCTTTGTTGCAAACAAACTCTCATGAATATCACATTTCCCCTTTTTGAAACTTGGAAACTCAAAGAAACTCAGGTGAAATGTCTTCTTTGTATGCAAGCTCTTCCCTTTTATTTGATCTCTACCAATGTTTCTCAGACTCTCCGACGCGTGTCGGATACGACACGGATCGGAGTCTTGGACTCGTCGATTGCAAAATTTCAAGATACGAGGACTTGGCATCAAGGATATGGGGATACGGCAAAAAAAAAAATCGGAATAGAAAAACTGAATGTTTTTTTTTTTTTTTTTTAGAAAAATTGAATTCACAAAAGGGAACCTAAAATATAAAAAGGTTTCACTTCGGTGAAAAAGTGAAGTACTAGGAAGGTTGTCAAGGTAAAAAGGTGAAATACCCTAGAAAAAAGGAAGTGAAAAAGGTTTAGGAAGAAAAAAAAAGAAAAAAAAGGAAGAAAAAGTACAAGTGTACAACGCACATTATAATTAACCCAGAAAAAAAAGGGAGTGGTGCGTTCTTCTTCTTCTCTCTTCTCTCTGCAACCATTGGCAGGCGGCCGCCGGCCGGTGACCGATCACCTACGACCAGCAAGCCCAGAAATCGACTCGCCTCTCCCAGTCGACTACAAGCCCTATGGTTTCGTCCACCATCTTCGACATTTAACTCTTCAATTTGTAGATTTAGGGTTTTCGATAAAAACCCTAGATCTGAAAATCAAAAGGCCATGAGAGGAGGAAGGCGTCGGCGTATCGTATCCACCAAGCCAGCGTCGATGCGGATGCCATATCGTGTCGCGCGTCAGATCGTGTCGACACGCGACACGGCACCATCCAGGCGTGTCGGAGAAACATAGGTCTCTACAACAACAACAACCCAGTCAATGTCCCGCCGGGGGAGGTCCAGATGTACGCAGCCTTACCCCTAACTAGTTGCCTAGACAGAGAGGTTGTTTCCGAAGTTCCCTTTTATTTGGTCTACCCCAAACATACCTTTCCTTTCTACAATCTCTTTCATATTGCTCACGCTGATTTCATAGCTACTCTCTTTACATTTTTGGTAAAAGTCTAAAGAACTTCAATTTTCAAGTTTGCAGGCAAATAATTGATGAATTTTTTTTTCCCTTTATTATTATTAATTTTTCTTTTATTTTTATGTTTCCATAATTCCTTTTTTTTATTTTTTTTGAAAGAAACAATTCCTAAGTTTTTTGAGAAATGGCATTCCTCGTCTCCGTGTTGTACTTTTCCGTTTCCATGCAACATAGGACTGGTCTCTTTTCGTTTTTGTCAATCTTCTTGTCTCTGATTGGCCTTATCGGCCTTATCTATTGGTTAGTGAATGACTGGATTATTGATAATCACTAAGATTCATCGGGAAGGTACATGACTACACTAAGTCAGTAATATGACATTTTCATGTGTAAGATAAGGGATGCTTGTTCTCAAGACTTCCAATAAAAAATTAATCAAAAGATTGGTGCTTTGCTATCCCCAGCTGCCATTCTCTTGGGTAATTTTTAGGCTCAGATGGGGAAGATGCCTCCTCAATATGGGTTCTGAGACCTGATTCTGTTGTGTTTTGGTAGGTATGACAAGGGAGCCTATTTATTCCTTCCTTCGTACATTATGCGAACACATGGAGCTAAACAGCAGAGACAAGCACTTAAAAATGTTCCAAAGCAGCAGTTAGACACTGTGTTTGAGGTTTGGAAATTTCCAATCTTTGCTTGATATCAATTGTCTTCGGGCTGTTCCTCCTTTTTTCCCCACTTCTTCTTTTTCTGGGGCTAAGAAGTAATTAATATGTCTTGTTTGCACTAATGTGATTAGGCTCTTGATACACTCGGGAGCACCAAATGGAGGATCAATAAAAGGGTTCTTAGTATTATAGACAGGATATGGGCTAGTGGAGGTGGCCTTGCTGACTTAGTTGACCGTGAAGATGTAAGTCTATGTGACAGGTTCTTGATGCAGAAATATCTGCTCTCTTTGCTGATTCTTTTATATTGGTTGCAGACCCCTTTACCCGAGGAGCCAGACACAGATGATGCAGCAGAAATCAGGAAATGGAAGTGGAAAGTTAAAGGTGTCAAGAAAGAAAATGCAGAAAAGCATTCACGGCGTTGTGATATAGAACTCAAACTAGCTGTAAGAAGCTTTCTTGTTTACCACTTCTCTACCCGCTAGATGTTTCATTGATAAGTTCATGGATTGATGCTTTTATTTGTTTGAGTAGGTGGCTAGAAAGATGAAGGATGAGGAGGGATTTTACTATCCACACAATCTGGATTTTCGTGGCCGTGCATACCCCATGCACCCTCATTTGAATCATCTTGGTTCTGATTTATGCCGAGGAATCCTGGAGTTTGCAGAGGGTCGGGTTCTTCGGAAGTCAGGGCTTCGGTGGCTAAAATTACATGTGGCAAATTTATATGCTGGTGGTGTTGATAAATTGTCCTATGTGGGTCGGACTGCATTTACTGAGAATCATCTGAATGAGATTTTTGATTCAGCGGATAGGCCTTTGGAAGGAAAACGATGGTGGTTGGGTGCTGAGGATCCATTCCAATGCTTAGCAGCATGTATAAATCTTACTGAAGCACTGAGAAGCTCATCTCCAGAGGATTATGTTTCACATATGCCTGTCCATCAGGTACTTTTCTGGAGTTTATGCAGCTGATAAATTCAAATATTTATCTGTACAACCTTGGGCTTAAAGTTTTATTTAATGTGGGGGGAAAATATATTTCTGGCTGTATGCTGCTTGAATAGATAGGAGAGAAAATTAATAGGCAACATGCTATACATCCCATTTCCATATATTATGTCTCTTAACTAGCCATTTGGGAATGATTTAGTGATCTCAAGTTCTGCATGCCTCTGCAATTCCATCTATTTTGTCTTTTAACTAGCCATTTGGGAATGATTTAGTGATCTCAAGTTCTGCATGCCTCTGCAATTCCCCCCTGTAAATACTTGATATGTACTATGGGAAGTGTTTGTTAAAACAGTTCTAAAATAAAATTCAACTGCATACTAAATTAAGTTCAGAGCTTTATTTTGTTTTGATACTGAGCACCTCATTGTTTTTTTTATTTTGATGCTTGGTAACATTGCAAAGGTCTTTGAATACAGAATTTGTGTCTCTTATCAAGTACCCCCCCTGTACATAAATAGTGTTTGCATCTCTGTATTTTGGCAAGAGGAATCCTCAGATACTCATTTATGGTTTTTACACAATAGCTTAAATGTTAGAGAAGTTGCTGGTTACTAGTTCTGTTGCAAAAGTTAAGCTTTCAAGAAATATATAACTATTTTATTGGTGAATGATGTTGAGCCCCCCCCCCCCCCCCCCCATGCACCTTTTTAATGTAGACTATTCAAGATGTGGATGATAAATTCAAAATGGCTAAGGATAATCGTTACCTATTTTTCTTGAGTTTAAATCTGTGGTTTGTTTTCTCGACTTCTATTTTTCAAAGGATAGCCTGAGGGTGTGATGAATTTTTTTCTTTCTTTTTTCTTTTTTCAAATGTTTGCTCTCCTTTTATACGTGGGCAACAACCCCTGGTATCAGGTCAACATGATTACTGATTATGCAAAATACAAAAAGAAAACTGTAGTTTTCTGCATCACTCATGGGAATTTGAACTTTAACATTCTATCCGGTCACTATTCTTATCATTATCTAATTTATCATATACCGATATACGCCTTGATCTTAATCGTCCATCAGCAGATTCTGAGACCCATATATTCTAGCTAACTCTGCTGACGATGACCATGATTTAAGACATTGTTCTCTGTCTGGCGAGGTTTTTAATACCCTGTAACCTTTAAAGTCATTCATACTTTGGTGTGTATATGATCTTCTGAGAGATATTGTGGTAAACAATAACATCATGTGGATATGCATATTGTTACTTGCATTTCAAATGCATCCGTACTCTGTAGAATTTTGTTTTCTTTCTAGTATGCATTAATGTAAAGTGGCTGCTCCTGACATTTTTCTTTCTTTTGGTTTTCTTTATCTATAAGGATGGTTCATGTAATGGTTTACAACATTATGCTGCACTTGGAAGAGACAAGGTAATGTACTTTCTCTTATATTGTTCTTTTTATCGGGTTCAATTCTGGTTGTGATGTGATGTGTATTTATTTTTCACAGAACTATCAGTTTATGTAACTAAGTTGTGAGAATATCTCATATTGCAACTTTATCCTCCGATGAGGTGTTTTTAGTATTGTGTGCTTATAATGCAACCGTCACTGCAAAAACTAGCTTTCACTTGCTTTGGCCATAGAAAATTTAGTGTTTAGTTTATTCACTGAATTCTTGTGGTGGTTTTGGGAGTTGAAAAGTTATATTTTGCAACTGTATTATAAGGTTATAAATTTTATTTTGTTTAATTATAAATTATACTATGTTACAATCTACTTTTTATGCTACTTATTTTCTAAATGTTGCGAAATAATCCGGGGCCTGGTATCTGCTTGTCCATTCAGATGCTTAAACTAGTAGCCGGTATGTAAGTTTACTTTAAAATTGCTTGTAATTTGATTGCATCACAGATCATCATGTTCAAGTAGCTAGCCCAGTTTAGATGAAAAGAAACATGGGTTTGATTTTCATTGTTAATCCTATCTATGTTGTATGGTAAAATGAAGTATATTAGCTTTTCGTATATGCTTACATAGCCATTGCTGTATCCCTCTCACTGGTGGATACAAGCTTGCTTAAGTGGATTCCATGGTCAATTTTTCTTTTTTTTTTAAGTTCCCTTTAATATTTAAGATATGTCCTAACTCCTATGTATTAGAAGAGAGCGCACCCTCTTGAACTGATTCTTGGATCAGCTACTGCCCTCTCACATAGTTTTAATCATCCATAGTGGTTTGGTTTGAATCGAATTGGTTCTAATATTTCTCCTTATCTGATGTTTAATGCTTCGTTAGGTTATAGTCACTTCCCTTATAAAATTTCTGTCAGAAAGAGCATTATTCTATTTCTGGCACGCTTCATATGATAGGCGATGAGTTATGCTTGTATTGTCACTAATTGGCAGTATGAGCTTTCCTACTTACTGATGACCATTTATTTGTTCAGCTGGGAGCGGAGGCTGTGAATCTTGTTGCAGGGGATAAACCGGCTGATGTTTACTCTGGCATTGCTGCTCGGTAAGTTGACACCTTTGAAGAGGCATTTGAGCTTTATAAACAAATCAATTTCTTTAAAGATGGTCCTCTACTGCCCCTGCCCCCTTACCCCCAAGGCTCCAACCATAAACATGTATTAGATTAAATTCCCTATTTAAAGTAATGAACTCAATATCAGCAGCAAGATACCTTGAAAGTGTCACTCCATAATACGCCCTACGTCCTAATATCTTGCCAAAGATTGGGAAAAAATAGAGAACATAGGAAGGTAAGAAAGGCTAGTAATTGAAAAGGGTTGAAAGAACCTGGTTTGAACTAGAATGTTGATGCTCTTGAATTGGGACTTGATCTTGAGTTTGAGTGGAGATGAGTTTGATGGGGCTAAGGGGATCTTTGCTCCTTTGATGTCTCTCTTTAGTCTGTTTTGGGTTCAAGAGTGGATCAGTGGATGAACATGAATGGTGGCATACACGGTCGTATTAGGGGTTTATATATGCGTAGGGGTAGTAAATGAGGCGGAAAATCAAGGACCGGATGAAAAGGGGTGTGGAGCGGTTGACTAGGACTCCGCTACACTAGCGGTCATGCCCTGCTGAAGGGCCAGTGTGCAAACCTCTGGAGGGCCCAGGCGGAATCCTCGGCTTCTCTTCCTTGACGGCTGAGCATGAAATCCATGGCTTAGGGTTTTTGGTGATCCACAAAGTTGTGGAAAGGTGGGAAAGTGACATATTTGCCCCCAAATATTGTCCAGGGGTCAACTCTAAAGTGGTTTGCGCTGTTGGGTAAGCTTGGGACTTAGAAGAAAGGCTAGGAAAGGTTAACACAAATTACTTATTATTGGGGGTGACACTACATGGTGGCTATAAGAATATAACCTATTATAAGCTCTTCCTTTCTTTCACTCAATTTTGTAGTCTGAACATAGAAACATGAAAATTTTGGGAGGCGTCACAAAAAGGAAAATTTGATAAGATATAAGGGAGGGAACAGGGAAGGAGTATTAAGCTGAAGGAGTAGTTGTGATTACTATCTTGCTACCAATTTTCATTGTCTTAGTTCATTAAATGCTGAACATGTCAGTTTTACTAGTTCACCTCATGTTGTTTTTCCAATGTCATGCATCAAGATGATGGTGGAAGGCCAGAGCTAGTTCCCCAATGATGTTAGGGAGAAGGTTTATTTCATTTGTTTAACAAATCCGCCCCTCCGCCTCTTCAGAGAAAAGATCCCGTTTTAGTATTATTTGGGATGTGAAAAGAAGTGACGTTACCAAGCTCCTTAGATATATTGATGGCTTTCAAGTTTTTCAGTCTCAAAAGATGGTTGTCCTGCTTTGTTGCAGAGTTCTTGAAATCATGCGTTCAGATGCAGAGAAAGATCCTCAAACTGAACCAAATGCACTTCGTGCAAAGCTTTTGCTAAATCAGGTAAGCTGTTGGTTCTTGTTTGGCTCCTCCTTTGTAGGTTGTTATTTCATGTATAAACTAGTGGAATAGTATTCTGCACACATTAAACTTTGTTAAGCTAAGGGTTGAGTTTTACGATTTAGGCAATCGTTTTATGCCTGTGATTAGCAGCTGAACCTGAGCCAATTGTACATGCTCAGTTTCGACTTCTTCTCTTAGTTGATATACTGATTAACACACTGCGGGTTTTGATGGAAAAACATTAGGTTGACAGGAAACTGGTCAAGCAGACTGTAATGACATCGGTGTATGGCGTCACCTATGTTGGGGCACGTGATCAAATTAAGAAGAGGTTAAAAGAACGTAATGCCATTGAAGATGATAACGAGCTGTTTGGAGCAGCATGTTATACAGCTAGAGTAAGTGAACATACCTAATTTTGTGATATTTTGCTTATGCTTTCAGTTTTAAGGTTTGGATTAGAACAAATTGGATTAGTGTTTCAATAAGTGTGCTTCATGATGTGTCTGTACTCTTATTTGTATGATCAGAAAGGGCTTTATTAGCATTATACTTCATTCCTCTGTTTTCTGTTTGAAGAGGAGCTCAATTACACCTAAATGAAGTCAAAATTATGTTCTGTATAATCATGTCACCTAAAAGGTCCCAACTGTTTTGGGTTTGAACACGTTAAGTAAATTGATTGGTTTTTTTTTATCTCTTCCGGGAAGCAATGGTTTGGCATAGAGTGGTGTATGCTGCCTTGTTGTGGGTTTTTGCTAATAGTGTTTTTCCGGTGTGTCCTTGACAGATTTACAAAGGGATTGGAGGATGTTCCCGTATATATGTTGTGTTTTTATATGTTATGAACACTTTAAGACGATTCTATTTCTAGTGAAAAATGTGTAAGTACATTAATAAAAAGCAAAGGGGCTGGGTTGCCCCCTTCCCGTAAAAGCGACATCTAGATTCTGCTTGAAGAAATTTTGTAAAGGTGGTTGTGAACTGAAAATAAATAAATGAATCACAAACTAAGGAACAATAACTAAAATATATTGACAGGATATGGACAACATGAACCAGTGTTCTTGGCTCTTCAATTTATTTTGTTGCAACGAAAATTGCTTTGGTAGACTTCAATTTCGATGTACAGTCTAAAAATAGAGCTAGAATAGCTGATTATTCAATAATTATCTATGGTGATGTTGCTAGAATAACTTATTATGTTTAAATCGTCTATGTTGACGTTGCTAGAATTGCTATCTTTAATGAACGTTGATTTTCCAATGTGTATATTAGTATTGTTTTTTATGTAAAGTCTACAAAGAGAAGTAGAATAGATGATCAAAAATCTCCCTCACCTATGCTAGATTGCTAGTATTGCTAATTTTAGTGAAGATTGATTTGAGAGGGAGAGAGGTATGCGTGCACACATACACACTTTTTATTCACCTTAGTTTTGTTGTCTGAATTTGCTGTCTGAACAGACCACAATGGTTGCACTGGGGGAAATGTTTGAAGCAGCACGGAGCATTATGAGTTGGCTTGGAGAGTGTGCAAAGGTGTGTGATCTTTGACCTACTTGTATCAAGGATGTGATATATGCAAAAAAAAAAACTGTTATCTGAACGACTAAGCTGAATTTATTCATTTAGTCATTTAGACGTTTGGCCAGTTTCTACTATTTGCAAGTTTCTATTGGTTTTTGTCAAAAAATTTAAAAGTTTTATTCAGTGTGCTTATATTTTGTTTTGGAGAGTGTCTTCGAGAGTACTGCAAAGAAGCTATAAAAAGAAAGTCTGAACTTACTAGAATAAATGACTCAAGCAACTTTCCAAATCCTACTGATGCTATCTGTGTGATAGGTATTGTCATGTTCTTTGCAGATTCCTGACAGTTAATTTTGACTTTATACAGATCATAGCATCTGAAAACCAGCCCGTGCGATGGACAGCCCCTCTTGGCCTCCCTGTTGTTCAACCTTACCGCAATCTCGGAAGACGCCTTGTAACATTCTAAGCTCTTGACTTCTTGGATTATGCCCCTTTTTTGTTTTCAGTGAGCATATGTTTGATTCTAGTTGTGTTGGATTTTCCAATCACTTAACATGATACTGAAATGGATGCAGATCAAGACGTCTCTTCAAATTTTGACATTAAGGCATGAAACTGACAAGGTAACCATTCCTACTTTTATAAAGCCTTACTGATTGTTCTTGCACAGCTTCTTTGCAAGTTTTACATAGAGATGTTACACACCAGAAACCTTCAATGTTCTCATGGTAGTAATCTATAATGTATGTATTCCAGGTCATGGTTAAGCGGCAGAGAACAGCTTTTCCTCCAAATTTTGTCCATTCTCTCGATGGTTCCCACATGATGATGACTGCTATTGCCTGCAAACAAGCTGGCTTAAATTTTGCAGGTGCTTTAATGTGATTCTAATTTGTTATATTTTGCCTCTGAGTTGTTGTGGATCTCATGTTAATATTTTTGTCCACTCATGTTATGTAGGAGTTCATGATTCATATTGGACACATGCATGTGATGTTGATGAAATGAACAGAATATTGAGGGAGAAGTTTGTTGAGCTATATGATTTACCTATATTGGAAAATGTAAGTGTTTCTTTCTGCAATGTACTTTCTATGAATCCATGTCTTTTGATCTGATGGCCTGTTTGATGTAGAGGAATAGATTGCTAGAAATGGTAATAAATCATACTCAAACTAAGGGACTTACCTTGAGAATCATGTCAACATAAAGACTCCATTCATCTTCTCAGTTGAGATGTGGGTATGAGAAACATCAATATCAACATTACCGTCTTACCGCAGTGCCTTCGAAGTGGCTCCCTGTCGCCCAGCCGAGGTGAGGGGGGCTGGGTGTACGCAACCTTATCCCTGTGAATTGCCGTTTTTGTTTGACTCTTGATCTGAATTGCGATTACCATCGACAACTTTACTAGAAGATAAGTGCCGAGCTGCCGACAATTTTATGAGCCATTTCGATTTTGTCCATTATATCCCAAAGCCAAACTGTAGTGAATCTTTTGGCTTCATTGGAAACGGACACTGGATGATATGAGTGGTAATGAAGATAAACGAAAGAGTAGTGTTGGTTATGGAGGATGTATTACCTGGGACAATTGAATGTTCTTGTTACAAATTATAAAAATAAAGTTACAAAATTTAGGGGCCACTGGAGGTTAACTTCAGGGGCCCATGGGGTTAGTCAGGCAAAGCCCGGATACCCATGTTATATATAAAGTTACAAAATGCCTTAGTATTTTTGAACTCCTCGCAGAGAACAAACAGAATTCCTCACTTACTTGAAAATAAATAAGCAAGTCTTAAGCATTAGTGCTCGCTTGGTTCAAGGTAGTGAATAAATGGTAATGGTAATGGACCTGGTGCAATGTCATTGTGAGAGTTCTTACTTGGAATAGTCCAACTGGGTGAAAATGAAGATATTTGTAACATGCTCAATAGGCTTAAATGTTTCTGATGGTAATTAAAGTATATTTAGGTGTTCGGTTATGAAGCTTTGTTCCTCTATTCATGTTGAGAATTGGTTGATGATTTTAGTAAACTAGTGTATATTGTTGTCTTATTTAGTTTGTATTGTTTTGTTAGACAACAAGTTAGTTTTCTTTGTATGAAAGCAAAATTGCTCACTTGAGCAACCTCTTCTTTTTGTGCAGTTGGTAGAGAGCTTTGAGACATCCTTCCCGACATTACAGTTTCCTCCTCTCCCTGAACGTGGAGACTTCAACTTACGAGAGGTTCTGGAGTCCACTTATTTCTTCAACTAGTCCGGCATATAATTCCATGGTGGTTTACATCGAGTAGTATATAGCCTTTGTGTGATCTCATAAATGGAGAAAAGGGCCAATAAAGAGTTCCTTGGTGCCTGGATCGTTAAATGAAAGGTGAATTCTCCCGAATGTGCCAAAAGGGAAAATGGTGATGGCAAGCAGGAAAGATATCTCTCTGAACCATCTGCCTACAGCTTCTACATGTACGATATGCAGAATGCATTGTTCTCTCGGAGAAGATGTTCCCTCTATTTTATTGGCTAGGGAAACTGTTTTGCGTACTCAAGCAAGTAATGTACACAAGACAGGCTGAGAGAGAATCCACAACGACAACAACAGATCAAACAATTACTTGGGTACGAGGGACTAATTTGAGTTTCAGTGGTGCCAGCAACAAGGTGAAGGGTTATTAGAATCGCCTGTGGCAAGAGCTCCTCGAGGTTTCGATTCTTGTACTGATTATTAATCAGTTGATATAGTTTACAGAATAAAAGTAGATTATAGTCTACATTAGATTTAGAAATGTCATCGGTTAATTTACTGATAATCTTGTACAGATATGTTCATTTCCTTGATCCTTCTCTGGATGTTTGTGGCAGTGTACAGGCTGGGATTGTTGTACGATCTGATAGTCACTTTGTATCCCATATTTGGGAATGTACTGTAGTAATTTTTGGAGCCTTGATAAAAGTAAACTATACACATCATACGATTAATACTTATCTTTCTTTTTACTCATAAACATATAAATTACTTGCAAAGCTCTGTGCAATTTGGCTGAGAAAACCCAATTCATGATGTTTCTTAGATGGTATTTTTTCAGCAATGATGAATGATGGATACATTTAAAAGATGAATCTTTGGCTAGTTGGCTAGCAATGTATGTTAGTTATATTAAATACGGATAAGAGTGTATCAGGACCAAAGATCTTTAGAAGGATTGTGCTATCTATTGACAATGTAACTTCCAAGGATACATAAATTTCATCTTTACTCATCCAATTGGAAAACATCCAAGCTTGTAAACATTTCTTTGTAGTAAGAGTTATCTGTATACAAAGCGTATTGTAGCGTAGTCGGAGGATATCTTGTTATATGGTCCTAGCGACCTGGATTTGAAACTTGCATTGTAGCGTTACTAGCATAGTCGATCAGTCGGTGGACATCTTGTTAAATGGTTCTAGTGTGACTTGGATTTAAAACTTTATGTGGATTCTACTATTTCTACCAATATATTATCATAATACGGGTTTACGTCTTAAAAAAAAAAGTCAAATTTTTTTTTAGCGGAAAGTATAGCGGCAGCTTAGGCATCATATATATTCTTTACATACAAGAGAGTGGCCAACCACTCATGATAGGTATTGGATATTCTAGGCTTCTAGCCAACGTGCTTACAAAGTCAATGCAGTATATACTATTTACCAGGTCCTTTTCAGAACATGGCCCTTTGCTTATGCGCTCAATGCTCATTTTTGATACATGCTGTTGCAACAAGCTAAACCCCAGCTACCAGAAGCACCCTATGTTCATTTGTTGCATTGCATTATATTTAACGGCCGCCTTTGAATAAATCCTGCACAAATACAGTCCACATCAGTCAGATAATTTGTTAACCAAATCAGAGAAAATAGTCTGCAGTACTCACATAATCATATAATCGCAATAAAGCGTAAGTCAGATCAGTCGAATTAGAGATGACTGTGCTCGAATTTGGTAAAGAACAGCCATAAACTTTACCATGACCAAAAAAAATGGTAATGGTCATTTTGCTGGAAATAGAACATGCCCCAGGGTAAATCCCAGAACTAGAAAGAAGAGTAGAGTCATAAATAAGCTTCAAGCATCTGCTCAACTAAGACATGACAGGTGATTAAAGAAACTAGGGCATGACTGAGTCAAATGTCTAAAAGAATTTATGGGGTTCCATCAAGTAGAAATAACTCAAATGTATGATTAATCTACTTAAAAGGCAACAACCAAGGGACTAGTTCAAGAACAACCCTTTCCAACACTTAAAAAGCATATCTGTTAACAGAGAATCAATAGTAGCCTCTGGGAATGACAGGTTAGGTTTCATCCAGGAAGCTGACAGACGCCATGTCCACCACCAACTCCGATCAAATTCTGGTATGAGCTCTCTCTTCCAGTCTCTCTCTCTCTGATTACTGATTACTGATTTCCTTTGTTTCTGCATGCACCTCAGTTGCTTATCCCTGAAGTATATGTTTCTTTGAGACATGGTCCTGATTGTAAACATCGATCAAATCATTAAATAACAGAGCTTATATAATTCAGACAATGAAGGAATCATTTAAGGTTCATTGTCTACCCTGGACAACAGGAGTCGCAGCAGACTACCACTATCCTCCATTTTTGCATCTTACATCACTAGAACTATTGATTTTATCTCCTCGCTAGCAAGTTTTTATACTTACCGACCTTCATTTACAGGAAAGAGGCATAAAACAATCATGTACACACACAGATAATGATGTGGTCAGAGAGAGATTAGCACTACATTAGTGTGAATGTGTGATACAAATCACAGATAAATTCATATTACTATTGAAAGCTGCAAAATTTTCTAGGGCCAGCATCTTTTCTTACTAATACTGGACTGGAGTCTGGAGATGCTTACAGTGTTACATATGCAAACAGAAAAAATTGCACTTCAGAAAAGTGGGCGGGGAAGGGGAATACTACACACTTTTGTCATAATGAATCGTAACATTTTTCTAAGCATGAGACAATCATATCACTCTTTCAATATGACATGTCAACTGTCAAGTTCATGTTCTCAGGTCAATGCAGATACTGCGATTATCACCAGTACTGCCAAATCATTGCTTGCATCTCTTTCAAAAATCACAGCATCTGCTGCAAGTGCAAAGATAGAACAGGACAACTTTCTTGAAATGGGATGCTACTTCTATCGTGCTTCACAAGCTATTATTGAGCTTCAGACAACCAAAAACTTTCCAGAAAATGTGATGGAGATACTACTATCTCTATCTGAAAGCACTGATTTGGCAAAAGGCATATTGGCAACATTCCAACAAAGTGGAGAGACCACTATGGATCATGAAGTTAGAATCATGATCAAACAACTAGAAGGAACTATCAATCAAATGGGTGAAGGCTTGAGTTTAATACCACCTTCGACATTTAGGGATGAAGAGTATGCAGAGACAGCAATACGCTCACTTTCAGAGGAGATGAGAAGAGTTCGCTTTGAAATCAGTCAAGTATCAGAAACTACTATCAATAATCAGCAACTATGGTCATTAAATCAGGAAAACCACCCAAATGTAAACTCGATACAAACAGAATCTGATCTCTACTCCATCAGCACAAAAGTCTGCACAGAATATTCTCACATATCAGACATACCACAGATAATGGAAGCCCTTAAAAGTGCAAGCCAAAGCAGTAGCCAAAGCAGCAGGCAAAGACTCCATGGCAATGTGAGTGCCAGATCATCAAAAAGAGCAACAGAAGCTGCTCAATATGTCGAGCCCCTATATAAGAGTTTCTTTTGTCCACTGACAAAGCAGATAATGGATGACCCAGTCACCATACAAAGTGGAGTGACATATGAAAGGAGAGCAATCACCGAATATTTTGCGAGTTCTAGAAATCCAGAAGAAATTATCTGCCCAACCACCGAGGAAAAGCTACAGAGTATTGCTATGAGTCCCAATATAGCTTTAAGAAACATAATTCAAGAGTGGAAAGACAGGAATGAAACAGCACGACTCAAAGTCTTACTTGCAGCTTTGTCGAATGGCAGCACAGAAAGTACGATACTTGATGCATTGAAAGATCTGCAAAACATCTGCCAAAGGAGTCCCAAAAAATTAACAGACATTCGTGACATGGGAATATTGTCAGTTCTAGCTAGGCTTTTGGAGTTGAAAGACAGGACAGTAAGATGTGGTGCACTAGAAATGATACGACTGTTAGCTGAGGAAGCTGAGGGAAAGGTTTGCTTCCAACCCCTCCCCCACCCCCACCCCCACCCCAAAAAAAAAAACCCCAAAGAAAAAAAAAGAATGACCCCTGAATTATTATTTTTAATTTAAATTGAAAGTGTCCAGAAAAAAAAATGCTTCTCACATGGATACATTTTGCATGCACCCAAATCTAATCAAATTAAAGCCCGGCTAACATCTTGGACTCAGCAGGTAGAAGCAGAGAAGTGTAAATATAAGATACCACCAATACCCCAAAAGATACTTGGAGGAAAACGTAATATACCACCAATCCCCGAAGAGATGTTCCCGATTTTCTATTTTCCGAAGATACGAAAGAATAAAACATCGAAAGTTCTTCTTTGTGGTGATAATGCCAAAATTTCAAGTCGTTGGAGAAAGATGTAAATTATCACCAATCTCTCAAAAGATGTAAATTATCACCAATCTATGCAAACATGAAACTTGCAAAGAACTTCACATCATTTCTCAAGGCCAAAACCTAGAATGCTGATTAGAGATCCTTCTTTATTCAACCAAAATTAATCATGAAAACATAAGGGTTAGTAGTTTAGCACTAAGAGAAGATCTTCTATGATTATTTGTTACATTATCTTTATTATGTAAAACATGATGCAGGAGCTAATTGGGAAAACGTCAGCCATTTCTACAACAATCAGAATGCTATCTAGCAGCTACCAACCAATTAAGCATGCTGCTTTGTTACTTCTAGTCGAGATTTCACGGTGCCAATCTCTTTCAGAAAAAATGGGTTGGGTCACTGGAGGGATTCTGATGTTGATACAAACCAAATACAACAGATCTACAGACACGTTCGCTTCAGAAGCTGCAGACCAAGTTCTAAAAAATATGGAGCAATGTCCTAACAATATCAGGTTGATGGCAGAAAATGGATATCTAGAACCACTTCTGAAAAATTTGATTGAAGGTAAGGTCAAAAACTCTTCAGTCATCATTTTAAACACCATTAGCTTCCCCAGGTTTATGGGGACAAAATGCCAGTGTCAATCATATTCTCTGTTCAAGAAAACCTTTCCTGGATTTCATTTACAATTTCAGATAAAATGACCCAAAACTTGAAATTGCAAGTGACTTAAGTGCATTCAGATGTAATCCAGTAGCTTTCATGAGCAGGATCTGAGGAAAGGAAGCTGGAGATGGTTACCTACCTTGGTGAAGTAATGCTTGAAGATGATACCAAGACCTATGTGGCCAAGAAAACTTCTCCCGTTCTAATTCAAATGCTGCAGAGTGAAAATGCCATGATAAGGAAGTCGGCGTTCGAATCCCTTCTACAAATTTCCACTTATCACGCCAATGCAGGGATACTAGTAGAAGCAGGGACTGTACAAATCATGGTTGAAGAAATGTTGACAAAAAAATTTTACAGTGAACCAATGGACTCGCTTAGAGAAGCTTCTGCGATACTAGCAAACATCCTTGAATCTGGGCTTGAACTTGAAAACCTGACAGTAAATAGTCAAGGCCTCACCATGGACTCAGGCTATGTCGTGTTCAACATCATTTACATGATCAAAAACTCCACCCCAGATTATTTGAACCTCAATCTTATTAGAATCCTCACTTGTCTGACAAACTCCAGCAAGTCAGTAGCTCCAGTTGTATCTGCTGTGAAGGAAAGTGGAGCAAGCTACACGCTTATTGAACTTCTCAACAACCCAAGTGATGAAATTGCTATTGCAGCTATAAAACTCCTCACTCTGCTCTCACCACACATAGGGCACTTGCTAATTGACAGACTTTGCAAAGCAACCGGCCAACCTGAGAGCCTCATCCAAAGCCCAAACGACCCCACCAAGATCACAGAAAGGGCAGTTTTATCTGCCTCTTTCCTGGCCAAACTTCCCCATCAGAATACCATCCTCAATCTCGCCTTGCTCAGTAAGAACACAATCCCTGGAATTTTACAATCAATCAGTCAGATCCGAAGAAGCAGAACAAGACAAAACAAGTATGCACATGTGTACTTGGAAGGGCTAGTTGGTGTAATAGTTAGATTCACAGCAACATTATACGATCCTCAAATGTTGTTTCTGGCAATAAATTACAATTTCACTTGTGTGTTAACGGATTTGCTGATGGAAACATCAAGTGATGAAGTTCAAAGGTTAGCTGCAACAGGGTTAGAGAAACTCTCAGCACAAACAATACATCTCACAAAGCCACCACGAAGAAAGAGAAAGAAGTTCCTCAACCTATTCTACCTACCAAAGTTTTTAGACTTTGGGTTATCAAGCAAAAGGAAGGCACAACTTTGTCTAGCTCATAAAGGTGTCTGCTCCAAAAAAGATACCTTTTGCTTGATGGAAGCAAGGGCAGTTGAGAGGCTGTTAGCATGCCTAGACCACCAGAATGTTGATGTAGTTGAAGCTGCATTATCAGCTTTATCCACATTACTGGATGATAAGGTTGACATAGAACAGAGTGTTATCATGCTGACTGAGATGAATGCTACCCAGAAATTGTTGAAGGCGGTGAGATATCACAAGAATGAAAGTTTGTGGCAGAAAGCATTTTGGATAATTGAGATGTTCTTAATGAAAGATGGGCAAAGGTCAATTGCCCTAGTATCACAGGACAAGTTGTTCGCTGTTTCAGTGGTGACTGCTTTCCATCATGGGGATGCATACACGAGGCAAATGGCAGAAAGGATTCTCAGGTACCTGGATAAGATGCCGAGTCTCACTGGCACTTTTACTACATAAGTTTTGCTGTTTATGCATGCATGAAAATGACCGCTTGAGCTGATGTATGACGTGCCAGAATATTTGATTAATGTTCACTGTCAAAGATATTTTACTGGAAGCCAGAGACAAAAAAAAAGAATGCAAATTATACAAGAGATTAAAGTAGCTCTTTTACCTCCACATAGTGAGATCTATAAACATACGCTGAAACTTGACTGTTGGTAGTCACATTATTCCACCTCCCCTCTCTCTCTCTCTCTCTCTCTCTCTAACTGTTTGTGTGCCCGAGGGCTGTATCACTCCTTCAGTGAGCAGCCTCTTGTATAAAGGTCTAGCTCAGTGAATAGCTTGGCTTCTTATTGTCGAAGCACAACTTATAGAAGCAATTATAATGAAACATCCCAATCAAGGCCCTAGTATCCTCTTCTATATGAGAACATAAGTACTCTAGAACTGCTTTACATAAGCAACTTCTACGGGAGATCAAATAAAAAAAAACTGTTCCTTTACCTTCTTTGTTAGCAGGAGTGTTTGTAGGTACAATGACCACAAATGCTGTTGAGATGTATCCAACAATGTCGATTTCTTGGTAAATGGTTTCCTTCCCATCAATTGAAACAGCTCTTGCCAGACAAATATCACCAGAAATCTCCACATGAACATGTTCCGTTTTTGAATAAATGAAAGCGAACAGAATCTCTAACAAGTATTTCTCTCTGGGAAATCTTGGAAATTAATTTTGTCACAGTGTGACAACCAGAACAGACCCTTAGATTCTTAACCACTCGTATGGGCCGGCCAGGTGGTATGAACATCAAACCAAAGACAATTGCCAGTCTTTCACTATGACGCTTCAGCATTCGTATCTTCTCAGAATCCTCAACATCATGAAGAACAGAGCCCAAATCAGGTTTATAACCTTCATCGATCATTTTCAGGTTCAACTGTTCCAGATGAGAATACATCTTCTCCAAATATGGGCTGGACTGATCGTCAGCAGAGAAAATATACACTTTGTTCTTATACTTAATCCAACTATGTCCAGGCTCCTTCCTTATGCCTTTATCCCTCATTCCCTTTCTCAGCTGAGCCACACGGTCCCATTCTCCTTCAGTTGCATAGATGCTGGAAAGTAGGACATAAGCTGCCGGGTGTTGAGGCTCTAGTTCAAATAAAGAATCAGCAGCCCACTTTGCAATTTCCGTGTTACCATAATTTCTACAAGAACTCAGCAGTGTACCCCAACCAATCGCATCGGGCATGAAAGGCATTTTGGAAATAAAACTCTTGGCTTCTTTCAGTTTCCCTGCACGACTGAAAAGATCAATCATGCAAGTATAGTGATCTGGAGATGCCACTATACCATGTTCTTTGACCATTGATTCAAAATACAACTGTCCTTTATCTACTAAACCTGCTCTGCTGCATGCTGACAGAACTCCTACGAAAGTAGCTTCATCAGGCTTAAGCCCATGAGAAAGCATCTCCTCAAAAAGATGAATTGCTTCATTGGCCTTCCCAAACTGGGCGTATCCAGAAATTAGTGCAGTCCATGAAATTTCATCCCTATCTTTCATCTCTTTGAACAACTTGGAGGAATCTTCTATCATTCACATCTTCCATACAAGGTAATGAGTGCGTTAGAAACAGCAACATATGATATTATGCCAGAGACTAAAGCTTGAGAATGAAACTGAGCACCCTCTTCCAAACTCGCTAAATCTGCACGAGCTAATAGCACTTCCAAGTGTAACATCATCTGGTTCAATTGAATACTTCTGCTTCCGGCAGAAAAGTTTAATTGCTTCCTCACTGCGGCCATTCTGACCATATCCCACTAGCATTGCTGTCCACGAGACAGTATTCTTGTGAGCCATCCCTTTGAATACTATCTCTGCACATATTATACTGTTACACTTGCAGTACATGTCAATGAGAGCACTACCAACAAAAACATTTCCTTCATAACCTGTCTGGATAATATGGGCATGAAGTTGCATCCCTTCTTCAAGGCACTGATTCTCCCACAGGCGGCCAAGACACTTCCAAAGGTAAATTGGTCCATAGAGAAGCCTTCCATTCTCATCTCCCTCATCAAGACAACAGCTTCCCTGTCCAAACCATTTTGGGTTAGTCCTGTAATCATACTTGTCCAAGTAATCGAGTCTCTATCTGGCATACTACGCAGCAAGCGCCATGAATCTTCAAACATCCCACAACGTGAAAACCCCGATATCATCGTATTGTACATAACCAAATTTCTCTCCGGCGATTCCTCAAAGACCCTTTCCGCATCATGTACAAACCCCAACTTCGAATACATATCCACCAAAGGATTAGCCACAAACATATACGACAAAAATCCAAACTTTACAATTTGCCCATGAAGCTGCCTACCCAAATCAACAGAACCCATCTCCGACGACAATATCAGCATCGTCGAAAAAGTTATCCTATTCAAATTCATGGTTCCCTCATCCAACATGGTTCTATAAGCCCTAACAGCATCATTAAACCTTCCATGATTAACATAACCCGAAATAAACGCATTTCACGAAATGCCATCCCTAATGGGAATAGAATTAAATACCTCCAGCATCTCAATAAGATGACCAGACTTAGAATAAACAGACAGCATAATGTTCCATGAAAAAGCATTTGGTTGGGGCATTTTATCGAACACATGGCGTGCATACCGCAGATTCCCGAGCTCACTATACGCAGTTATAAGACTGTTTGATAAAAAAGTATCTGGGTGATTGTGGGTCTTGATAATTAAACAGTGGAGCTTCTTTGCTAGGTTTAGATTGAGGGTTCGGCGACATTATTTGAGGATTGAACAGTAGTACTTGGAAGTTGACATATGAGTTATGACTGCTGAGTACTGAACGTTACATATGGCGGGAAGGAATAAAAAAAGGGTGATTTGAGAGTACTTCGAACTTTTCATGCGATTATTGATTGTATTTGTTATGGATTAATTTCAAACTCGAGGTCCTTCCGTGTTAAAGACTAGTATTTTTTTATATTTTTTTCTTTTTTTTTTTTTGAGGGTGTAAAAGACTAGTTAAGGGGGCTAAACTATTTTTTTTTTTTTTTTTTTTTTGTTGAACCGGAAGGCATTACAAGTGCCCAAATAAAAAGCGCAGTTACAAGATAGTCATTTTGGGTTTCAAGACTGCAACAAGGCTTGTGAAGAGAACATGCATCATATCAGGAATAGAGGCATCAAACTCACAGATTAAATAAATCTAAAATTAGCTAACGAATTAGCTGATGCATTTGTTTCCTTGTAAACGTGTTAAACTTTGATTGAAAGAATATTAAATAAGGTTACCTTCAATATTACTTGTTAGATGATGCTTGATTAAGACATTTAATTTAGTTTATTACTTGTATTTGTTTTAAAATTAAGCAATATGATAAGACGGTCTAATAGAAGTTTATGTGTGATTCTATTGGCATTATTCCAATTTCCAATGATGTCATGGAAGCAATCTCTTTGTTATCGCAACGACCCCGACATTCCTTACTCTTGGCCGGAGTCTTTTGAGACAGAAATTTATGAGGCGGCGAAAATAATAATTCCTAAACAATTGTTTTTGCTTGTCAATTCCTATGAACAAATAGATGATACGTATAGATAAAAAAAATTATGCGTCGGAATGAAAATATCATACTTTTTACCACTTCATGCATGAGGTCGTCTCATAAGAAAATTCATACGCAAGTATTTGCAACTTCACAACAAATACAAACTACATAACATTTACTGCGCCAAAAAAAAAAAAAGAAAAAACCACCATACACTAAGAACTATTAAGTCATTTCGTTTCAGTCACTTCATTGTAATCATGGATGAGCAGAAGTGATCATAGAAAAATTAGACAAATCTATCACATACTATAACAACATTATTATACTTCAGATGAGCCAAAAAATATATCCACCATTCAGTAACAGGGGAAAAGAGAACTAAATTACATTTCTTGCACAATAATGATGAAAACAGAGCTGTGAGCACTAACACCTCCCCCCCCCCCCCCCCCAAACCCCCTCCTACCAAACAAACCATTAGCAAAGCAAGAGCATCAGCAACCCCTATCCCACAAGCCACAACTAGCAATTTGAATTTCTGAAAGGTTTTGTAGATGCTGCAAATGATACTAATCACCTTCATCTGCATTCTGCAACACCTTGGAGAGTTATGCTTAGACCTTGGAATGACATTATTATATGTGCCGCGTCAATGTACATGGCATCTAAAGCTTAAGACGCAATCTGCCCCTAAAGAAACTTACGGATCGTTAGGAATATACAATGGGTTAAACTGCAGGCGTGAACTAGGGGCTAGCTGATGTTATGATACATCTTTGTAATGTTCCTCTGGTAATTGATAACCAACCTCCTGCTCCAGCAAGACAGCCAGAGAACGCTCGAACGGGGCAGAACGGCTATCTATGAAAAGTTCGATCTGTACCAGTATGATCAAGGTTCAGCTTTCATTTGACTTGAAGACATAGAACCTGCAATTGTCAGGGGAAAATTAAGGTTTAGATTAACCGACTCTTTAGGCAACTCAAATGTCGAGGAAAAGATGGGAGTAAGTGTGGAGTCTAACCATTAGTTTCTTGATTCTCAATGGGACCACTTGCACTGAAGCCCATCTGCACAACATTGTGAAGCTCATCCTCCCATGCATTTGGCAACTGTAGTGACACACCCACATGGAAACCAAATATCAGTACAAGCTTAACCTAGCATATATCTATAAGTTGAAGAAGAAATCTTGAATAGGGGTCTTTGTGTTAACTAAGATACAACAGAATGTCCAGTGTTATCAAATTTAAACCTATCGCAAATGTTAGCCCAAATTGTGTGCAACTATAGATATGAATTATGATTCTGTGTTTTGTTTGTCGGATGGAAGTACTGACAATTTAAGAACAGTGAACTTGGACAGGTATGCAACATAGGCTACATACCATCTTCCATGAACCGTAATCTATTTAAAATCTGCAAGGCAGAAAATCACTACATTGCGATCACAGCTTCTGTGAGTGGTAGATGGCCCATCCACCTATGTGGCCAATCCAATATACAAGAAAGTATTTCCAAAGAGAAAATGTTTCTAACAAGGATACCTGAGAAGAGGATTCTTTGTACCCTCCCATATTCATCAGTTGGGAAGTAATAGTTCTCCTTAGCACATCAGAAGAATTTCCCATGCCAGGAACAACAGGCTGCAACATGGGGGGCTGTGTTGAGTGCAGAGCAGGATAAGCCATTGGCATCTCTGGAGAAAATCCCAAACCTGGTGGACCCGCTCTCCCCGGAAACATTTGCTGTTAAATAGAAGTAAAACATCAGGGGGAAATGCTAAACATATATTAATTGACTAGACATACTTCTTTTGCCAATACGTTGACTGAACCATTCACTTATACTCACATCTTTTGCAAGAAGCCGTTCGATGTTGAGGTCCAGTCTTGGATTAACCGTTGCAAGTTTCATAGACAAAAACTGCAAAATACAGAACCAAGACAGAACAACAAACAGAGGAGATAATCAGAAGGGTTATATGCAAACACAAGTGAGGCTGGCAAGAACATCCATGTAAGATAATCATTTTATGCTTCAAGAAGCAAAACTGGGATTAAAACAGATAGGCATCCTCGATTTTCACTATCCACAAACAATTCAAGTGCACAAAACTCGAGCAAAAATAAAAATAAATAAACGAATAAAACCAGCAGATTGTAGGAATAAGAAATTAATAATAACAAAGAATGGTTCAGGAATTGCTGCATCACAAATACATATTGTAGGAATTGGAAATTTCACCATGCAGAATAACTATTATTCTGAAAGGCAGCTTGTTAAAATGAAGGAGATCGATAAGTTTCTTAATACTGTTACCTCAACCTGCCGTTGTAATGATTGAACATAGTTAATAATTTCATCCAGCATAACTGCTTTGCCGGTGACCTACAAAGACAATTGGTATATTTGATATAAAACTTCATAATTCAAATCTAAGCAAAACCCAGGCTTTCTAGGATATTAGCTTCAGGAGTTCACCTTACTGCAACCAGGTACAAGGTCTTGGAGAAATTTCATCCTCTCACTGATCTTTTCCCTCCTAACCTATTTGCCAGATACATGACTATTAGTAACAACAAAAGAGAAGTTCATATGTACTACTGGTACAATCATCAAAAAACAAAACATTACCCTCTCTGCGAGACTGTGACTGTTAGTAGCCTGTCCTCTTCGTGCTCTTACATGTATGTAGTCTTCCTTCCCAGGATCAGAAGCTTGAGAACTCTGCTTACCATGTCTTCCATTTGACTTATTTCCAGTTGGTGTTGAATTCTGCTCTCCCTTCTGTTGAATTTCTGGATCATTTTTCCCT
The DNA here is from genome assembly GCA_038025085.1 of Tetragonia tetragonoides. Lineage (NCBI taxonomy): Eukaryota > Viridiplantae > Streptophyta > Magnoliopsida > Caryophyllales > Aizoaceae > Tetragonia > Tetragonia tetragonoides. Next base: position 28,407,035 of record CM076146.1, on the reverse strand, counting down.
GCTTCACCAGATTGCTGCTGACCTTCATTAGCTTGCTCAGGCTCAGCATCCTAACACAAAACGAAATCAGTATTAAATAAAAAACTACGATCAACAAAACTGAAGCATTACTTAGGCATTATGCCATTCTCTACCTTATTTACCCTTTTTCTTTTCTTTGAACCAAGCCCTTTAGATGACGACGGTGTCCTATCCTCTTGGGCACCACCGCCACTAAACCCTGCTTCATCAGACTCGTTTCCAGAAACTGAGACACCTTGTTTCGCTTCATCACGAAACCTTTCATCCGTTGTCTCGTTATTGGGTGGACTCCCTTCCACAGCCCCGCGTCCTGGAGGCAAAGGAGCATCCTTTGAGGTTTCAACAATGTTTGTGTCAGTCTTCTGTGGCTCCCTATCAGGAACTGGTTTCATAGCATTCCCTGGCAAGAGCACTTGTGGACCTTGCATCATTGTGGCACCTCGAACGTAAGGATTAGTGGCTTGATGGATGCCAAAAGGGTTCAAGATATCACTAAAATGTCCCCCGTTGAAGCTAGAGAACCGAGCAGCACGTTCAATGAAAGCAGAATCAGCAGGAAACTGGGACAAGCTATGAGGCAGCATCCCTGACATGCTTGGTAAGAATAGGCCACTTTTGAGCATTGAGAGAGGATCAGAGTTGCTTGAACCATTAGGAACATTCATTTCATTGAATCCTAAGGATGCAGCATTCACCGGCTGCTCCCAAACATGTTGACCAAATGAGTCCACCATTGAACCTGTGGAACAGGAAGGGCCAACTACGTCTCCACAAACAGCCATAGGATTCCCAATCGACGAATTGGCGAAATTGGCACCGTTATATCGCCAGTCAGCCGACATACCAGGGGAATGGTAGTTCACGGATTCTTCATTCCTCTTCTCTAGCTCTGAGTTATCATTATCACTCATATCCATATCAACTTCACTATTATCAACTAAAGCAACCAAATATAAGCACTCTTGTTCTTTTCTTCCTTGCCTTTCTTTTTTTCTGGTGGGTTTTCAAGTGGTTTTAGCACAACCAGAAGGAAACACCAATAGCCCTTAAAGAAACCCCAGTTCCCTAATTGACTTAAGATCAGAAACCTGAAAAGCCAACAACAACCCACCAAGATAAGTGAAAGAAAAATCTAATGAAACAAAACAAGCCCAATTGAAGAAATTGAAGAGCTTCAAAACTGAAACATGGAAATTAAGAGGACAGTGACAAAGATTCCCCTAACACACCCTTCCCCACCACACACGAAAACCAAAGCAACCCAATTCACCCTAACAAGAACTACTGACTGCTACTACTACTGATCAGGCTAGTCACAGCAAAGACGAGCCAAACAAGGAAGTGAAAAAGTCAGGAACCCAACTTCAATAAATGAGCTGATAGCAACACACCATCATTAAAAACAAAACCCATGTACCCATTTATGTACTTGGATCATCATAACATTTAACTACCAATAACAAATTTACTCTCATGAAAAAGCAATCACTGAACAAAACTTGTACCATAACAGAAAAAATTTAAACCCAGAAGGTCTACCAAGAACCCATTCAACACAGTAACTGCAAATAAAGCCTATAAGAGCAGTCAATTTGAACAAAGGCATTGATTTCAGCATAATAAATGAACCCTCAGAAACTTCAATATCAAAAAAATTAAATAAAAAACAAAACCCTAGTCAGAGCAAAAAAGACCCAGTTCTGAATCATATAGAGAGAGAGAGCGCTAAGGCAAAAACTAAAAAGCAGGAAGATAAAAGATACCCATTCTAGATTCTGTGTAACTTTTGGTACTCTGACCTCCATTGAAGCTTTTTACTAAAGAAACTTTATTGAATTTTGGCTTTAGCTTCAAAAACCCACCTTCTTCTTCTTCTAATTGTTCCTCTGTTTACATCATTTCAGTGTTGCCCACAAGCTGCAACCTTTTGTATAATAGTAGCTTAGCTTAAGTTACAAAGATGGTCTAAATTATAGTAAAAGAACAGTTCTAAGTAAGAGAAAATTAAGCAAAATTTTCTAAATTTCTAAAGAGAGAAAGAAAGATGGGGAAATAAAGAGAGAGAAAAAAAAAGGGAAGGAGTAATGGCAAAGGTCCTGCATTTATACCCACGCCTGCATAAAAAAGAGAGCTCTTGATGATTAACCACCGCCACTGCTACTGTAAATAAAATTATTTTATTAAAGAGACTACCTTAAATGAATTTATATGAACAATAATATTGTTTAAATGTAATTTTTCTTTTTCTTTTTTCTTTTTTCTTTGATGCTTTATTACTAGATATGTAATCTTGTTATATGTGTGTATGTGTGACCTTTAGCTTTTTAATTAGTAATATATAGTTGTTCTAAGCAGTGTACTTTAGTGTAATCATGCTAGCTCAAGCCTAGCTACTGACATTGCCAACTCTCAGATTTGGAGATTTTCTGTAATATCTTATGGCCATTGTCCTTCATTACATCTGGGGAGCAGAGCTTGACAAATACTTTTTATTTAAAATATTTTGTTTGGTTGGTCAAGATACAAGGTCTTGACCACCTTCCCCAATACTCCTAGTATTTTTTTTTCTTTTTTATTTTGTTTCTTCCTTTTGCTTTTTTACTTTTTAAATATTATTTTTTTTTTTTTTTCCGTTCAGATGAGGCACAAAGGTCCTATTCAGGGTGCGTTATTTTCCTTTGGTCACTTCTGTGACAATTTTCACATTTGGTCAAATCCTTTTGACCAGTCCATCACCAATCTGTTGGTTAAGGACACTTTAGGCTAATCTTTGGGTAGCCTGGTTATCTTGCATTTAAAAAAAAAAAAAAAAAAAAAAAAGAAAAAAAGGGTGCGTTATTTTCCACGAATTCTCACTGATTGGGAAATGTCCTGTCACTGATTCTCACTGATTGGGTAATGTCCTGCCATTTATTTTCACTGATTTGGTAATGTCTTTTCACTGATTCAGTAAAATCCTGTCATTGATTTTGTGAGTATGAATGTGGATCTTGCCACTGATTTTCACTGATTGACTAAGTTCCCGCCACTGATTCAGTAAGGTTTAGCAATTGATGCCCATTAATTAGGTAAGGTATTGCCACTTATTTTCACTTATTTGGTACAATTAATATAAGAGAACACACCCTCAATACAACATGAAAAATTTAGGAAAGAAATTCGAACCTAAAACCTAAATACCTATCACATTAATTTCTTTTTTGAATGTTGTTCATGGTGAAGGGAGACTATTTAGAAGCCAATGTTGTACCAAAAGAGAATCTGAGCCAATTCTTCATGAATAGTAATCACTTGATAACTTAGATAGCTTATCTAACACGATTTGCTTCTTTTCTCTTTTGTGCGTGTCTCAAATTCCAATAATTTTGAAATAGTGGCTTGTTACTTGTTAGTGATTGGATTAACTCATACGCAATTTTCATGATAACATGTCATTATCTTTAGCTAATAGTTCATGAGCTTATTGTATATAATTGGATATGGAAATTGGATGTTTCTCCAAAGTTACAACTTTCCTCTGAGAATTTTCTCATAATGCATTTGTTGTTCGAAATGAGTAAAGCAGAAAATGGACCCTTATGTGAGTAAAGTACTCATCTAATTCCCAAAGATCTTACTCAAAACAGGTTTGCCAAAGCTCTATAATAGTCAATGGATTACCTCTTAGGCTCTTATACCTTACACAAGCATAATTAACCGGGTAGATAACTAAATACTTCTCGACAAGATACGGCTATGTTCATTTGATAATGCCAATGTCGCTTTTCTTTTAATATTGGAAGGAACATAAGTTATAATGCATTGACAAAAATAGTCTGTTAGTGAAGAGAGATAGTCATTTTATGGCGCACCCATCATCTCACTATTGACATACATAGATTTCTAGCTTCCTCAAATCCTATCATATTAGGCATATTTATCAATACGGAATTGGACAACATATTGAATGAAAAATCTTGGATACTAATCATTAGGACTCATTATATGGATTGATTTCACTCTATTGAGTATTTGAGTTTGATAGAATGCTTTATAATATTGCGTTCGAAATTGGTATCGAGAAGAGGTCGTTCTTTCTATTGCGGACTAGCATTGAATTGGGGATTCGTAACGTTCTTTTCTTATCAAAACAATACTAATACACAAAAAAATTCTATAAGACGACATTTTTGTAACTTTTGTTGAAACGAATGTTACTTTTCAAAGAAACAAGGGTCACTGATCACCATAAATGACTCCTACATTTCTATGTAGTGACCATATTTTTTTGTGAGTTGGTCTCACACAAAACTTACTGATACTAATATATATCAACGTTTGTCAACGAAAATATCGAATCCCTAGTCTGTGCATTATGTTTGATGAAAATTTTATTTCTCTCCCTTTTCCTAACTTGCAAGAATGAAGCTCATGGTCTCCTATTGTAATAGTGACTATAAGCTCATGGTCTCTCCCTTTTCCTTGCAGGTAGGGGTGTAACTGAGTCGAGCCGACTCGGTGAGCCCTCGAGCTCGGCTCGGTCAAAGCTCGGCTCAAGCTCGGGTCAAACCGAGCTCGAGCCGAGCCCGAGCCTGCTATGGCTCGGCTCGGTTGGATTTAGTTGATTTTCCTCTCTATTTAAATAAATCCATTAAATATTTTTAGAGATTTCTTATTTTTTAAGGGTTTTTTTTTTCAAACGAGAACGTGCAAGGAATCACTTATAGTCAGATTCAATTGCTACTATTTTAAATCAATTTTTTCTAACGTGTGTAGTGATGAGTTTGAATTTGAGGCGAGTTGAGCCGAACCACGAGCCTAAATCGAATCAAGTCCGGGCCTTGATTTTTCCGGCTCGGCGAGCTTCGAGCCGAGCCCGAGCCAGGCCTCGCTCGGACTCGACTCGGCTCTTTTACACCCCTATTCACAGGTATGAAAATTGCTCGGTTGTTGGGTTTGTGGCTTCGTGCACGATGAAAAGTGCCCAAATCAACAAACAAGGTAAGCATCTGAATTTCGCGTCATACAAACAATTATAAATTCTTCCGTTAACAAAAGCAATAAAGTCTCACAACTTCTAGGCAACTAAAACAGATGGATACAATTTTAGGGACAACAATAAAAACTAAAAGGAAAAATTTTGGATAAACAAAGCAATAATTTTCATCACTTTCAGTTTGAACCAGTAACGAAAGAAGGTTGCCAAAATACAGTCAAATCTAAAACTCACATGTTGTCAAGTACTTTGGGTCTTCAATAATTAGATATCTTTAGCACTAGATATACCAAGTGTTATTCAATGAAAGTAAGGCCATGTTTTTTCGTCGTTTCCATGTATTTTATTTCGTTTTGTTCCGTTTTAATCTGTTCCATTCACCGCTGTTCTGTTCCGTATTTTGTACTTCGTTTTGTCTCACATTATTTTTCAATATCCGCGCCGCGCGGTGCCGTTCCTTTTCGTTCCTCACCGTCCCGCATCTTTCCGTTGACGAGAACAAGGCTTTAACACAATACAGAGTCAACCATTGTCCATACTTCGAGCTCTGTAGTTATTGGGAAATAATATTATGATATATTTCATTGTATTTATTGATTTTATCTTCCTTGATTACCCCCTGTAATCTTTGATTGTATATTTTATCTTCCTAGATTACCTCCTGTAATCTTCTATTCTTAGGTAGATTGATTCTTTTATTTTGTTACCTCATTTATAGGATTAGATTATTTAGTTAACTTACTTGTAGGCTTCTCTACTTGTATAAATACAGTCCTCTGTAAATGAATTACTTGAGTTTTTCAAACACTTTCATCTCTTATATGGTATCAGAGCATTACTGATCCAACCTCCACCTTTGTTTTCCATGGCAGAACCCAGACCCCATGCCATACCCAACAAAAACGAACCCGACTAACCTATTATCCTCATCCAATTCAACAACGTCACTAAATTTACCTCGACAAACTACACCACATCTTAACTTCCCCAAATCAAATCTATTCTCCTTGGCTATGATCTCTACCACTTTGTTGATGGCACCACACCACCACTTGTCGCCACCGTCACCAAAACTGATGGAAACACCACTCCAAACCCAGCCTATCTCACATGGAAACGTCAAGACCAACTCCTCCTTGGTGCTCTTCTTGGAACTTCAAACCGACCACACACTCCTCCACGGTCAACCTAGAGGCGGCACCTATGACTGGACCCCGCCATACCCTCGCCTTTTCACTAGCACAACCACCAACTACCATGAATGGCATCACAAATTGGGACACCCAGCACCTCCAATTCTTCGTCAACTCCAAGCACAATTTTCCCTTCACATCTCTAATTTGCTTCTCCTAGTCACTGTAATTCTTGTTTGATCAATAAAAGCAGTAAACTCCCTTTTGCTCAATCAACAATTACATCTACTGCTCCTTTGGATATCATTTTTAGTGATCTGTGGACCTCTCCCGTATATTCCCATGATAACTACAAATACTATGTTGTTTTTGTGGATCATTTCACTAAATATATGTGGTTTTATCCTCTCAAACAAAAATCTGACACCTTCACTACCTTATCCCGTTTTAGAGCCTTAGTGGAAAAATACTTTAACAAATCCATATTACACCTTTTCTCTAACAATGGAGGTGAATATATTAAACTCACACCCCATCTCCTTGAAAATGGCATCACACATCACACCACTCCTCCTTACACCCCGGAACACAATGGCTATGCCGAACGACGTCATCGTCATATAGTTGAAACTGGCCTCTCCCTTCTCTCTCATGCCAAACTCCCACTCAAATATTGGACTCATGCATTCTCCACTGCCATTTATCTTATCAATCGAATGCCCACTCCCACCCTCTCTCATACATCTCCCTTTGCCAAATTATTCAACAAACAACCCAACTACACCAAACTCTGTTGCTTTGGGTGTCTTTGCTATCCATGGCTTCGTCCCTGCAACTCTCACAAACTATAAAACCTCTCCACCCCATGTGTGTTTCTTGGGTACTCCTCCACACAAAGTGCATACTATTGTATGGATCCCACCACAAACCAGTTCTATGTATCTCGTCATGTTCGCTTTGTTGAATCCTCCTTCCCCTATCCCAACCTCATCAACACTCACACCGAATCATCCACCTCCCTCTCAAGCGACGCGTGGTGTACCCCTCCTCTTCCCTGCTCGTCGCTTCTACTTCTTCCCAACCTCTCTTCCGAGACTCGTCCTTCCACTACACCTATCTCCCCTGACCTCCCACCACAACACAACTCACCTGCACTCAATACACTCCAACACCAACCCTTGACCTCTTCAACCAACACCCAAAACCCGCCCCTGCCTTCCGCACACAACACCCCACCCACCTCCCCAACATCTGCCACCTCTTCCGCATCCCCTGCTACACCAACCAGCCCCTCCCCAACATCCATCAACTCCCCCGCGTCCTCTACTACACCCACCAGCCCCTCTTAGACACCCCTTCCTCCGCCACCACCTCCACCTCCCCCACGCCCTATCACCCGCCTCCAAAATAACATCACTAAACCCAACCCCAAATACCTCCACCAAGCCACATTAACCGACCCCACCTATGTTCCCACCTCCGCGACTGAGGTTCTTCGTATACCCCACTGGCGTCAAGACATGCTTGATGAGCTTTCAGCCCTCACCCGCAATGATACCTGGACACTAGTTCCTCCCGAATCTGCCCCAAATGTCATTGGTTGCAAATGGGTCTTTCGGATAAAATATAATCCGGATGGCTCAATTGAACGATATAAATCCCGCCTTGTTGCCAAGGGCTTCCACCAACGAGTTGGGCTTGACTACTCTGAAACTTTTAGCCCAGTTGTCAAACCCACCACTATTCGTCTCATCTTATTTCTTGCCATCACATCCAACTGGTCTCTCCAACAACTTGGCATCAACAATTCCTTTCTTCAAGGTACACTCAATGAAATCGTTTTAATGACTCAACCTCCAGGCCTCAAAGACCTCACCAATCCCGCTCACATATGTCGTCTGACCAAGGCCATTTACGGTCTCAAACAAGCACCACGTGCTTGGTACACTGAATTGAAAACCTATCTGATTCAGTATGGTTTTCGTAACTCCGTGGCCGACCCATCTCTCTTTATCTACAAACACCGCTCCCACCTCATGTATCTACTAGTCTATGTTGACGACATCATTATCACTGGACCCTCCACTACTCTTATCAACTCATTCATCACCACACTTTTGCACAGGTTCTCACTCAAGAACTTAGGGTCATTATTTTATTTCCTTGGTGTGGAAGTTGTTCCCAACTCACTTGGCCTTCATCTCAACCAAACCAAATATATATGTTCAAGACCTTCTCACCCGCCATAATATGCACCTTGCTAAATCCGTCACCACACCCATGGTTGCACACCCTCCGCTCACCCTCACTACTGGTCATCCACTTACCAACCCCAGCGAGTATCGCGCTATTGTTGGTGGTCTCCAGTACCTATCGCTCACTCGCTCCAACATTGCCTTCATAGTCAATAAACTATCCCAATTCATGCACTGTCCGCTTGATACTCATTGGGCTGCTCTCAAATGCCTCATGCGTTACCTTCAAGGCACGTCTCATTATGGTCCCCAACTTTATCGTCACTCTCCTCTCACACTCCATGCATTTACTGATGTCGATTGGGCAGGTGACAAGGATGACTATATCTCTACTACTGGTTATATTGTTTTTCTAGGTCGCAACGCTATCTCGTGGAGCTCTAAAAAGCAACATGCTCTTGCTCGATCCTCCACTGAAGCAGAATTCCGCGCGGTTGCCACCACTACTGCTGAAGTTGTTTGGTTCCAATCACTTCTCTCCGAGCTTGACATCACCATCACTCAGCCCCGCCTATCTATTGTGACAATCTTGGTGCCACACACTATGCAGCAAATTCGGTGTTCCACTCTCGTATGAAGCACTTGGCCCTTGCTTTTCATTTTGTCCGAGAATTAGTCCAAACAAGTTCAATTAGAATTCAACACATTAGTGGTCAGGATCAACTAGCTGGCGCACTCACAAAACTGCTCCCTCGCGATCGTTTTTCACGACTCACATCCAAGTTAGGACTTTTTTATCGACCGTCCAACTTGCAGGGATGTATTGGAAAATAATATTTTGATATATTTCATTGTATATTATTGATTTTATCTTCCTAGATTACCTCCTGTAATCTTCTATTCTTAGGTAGATTGATTCATTTATTTTGTTACCTCATTTATAGGATTAGATTATTTAGTTACTTTACTTGTAGGTTTCTCTACTTGTATAAATACAGCCCTCTGTAAATGAATTACTTAAGCTTTTCAAACACTTTCATCTTTTATAGTAGTGACATTGTTTATAACTGATCTACTCATTGTTAATTGATTTGGGTGGAAATCTCGCTTGAAGTCTATTAACTCAATTTCTAACTTGGCCCAAATCCATCAATTATATTATTTACGAGTGTTGACGAGTCGAGTCGAGTCGAGTATTGCCTTGTTCGTGCTCAACTTGTTCATTAAATGAGTATCATATTGGTGCTTGTGCTCGTCTGCTCGACTCATTTATTATTAAGTGAGCTTTAGACAAGTTTTGACAGATTATATTCATAAGTTGCTTGTGCGTACACTAGATCTGAAGGCATACAAAATACAACCCATCAAAATACTAAACGAGTCGAGTAGAGGGTTTTCGTGATCGACTCGTTGATTAAACGAGTTTTGAATTAGCATTCATACTCGACTTGTTTATTATCGAACGAGTTTTGATCAAATATTTTCTCGAGTTACTCACGAGTATGTCGACTCGTTTGCAGGCTATGTGTCACGGTCCGTCTTTTCTAGTTGCGGGACGTGCGGCGCGCTCTTGTCTCCTAGCGGCAAGAGTGTCAGCCGTACACAAGGAACGTCTTTGAGGTGTCCGTGGACACAAGAGAGTGAGGGAGGGACGGAGTTTGAGAAAGGGGTTGGATGATGCACGCAATCAACACAGTTTAACAACAACAAGCATTGACATCAATACATCGATATGGAGGATTGCTTCCCCCATAAAGAGTCTTAAAAGGTTTATTCATTCTGACAGGAGTATACATCAAGAGTGCATAACTTTCATACTCGACATCTACTCCTAAAAGTAAAAGAACTAGAAAGCTTAAAGACATGTCCAAGGGTCGACACGCAGGAAGCGCCTTGGAGACATGTTACTAGGGAAAGACATGTCCAAGGGTCAACATGCAGGAAGCGCCTTAGAGACATGTTACATTGCAAGGAAAGTAAAGAAAAGTTGTAAATTACAAGGTGTGAGAGGCGGAACCTAACACTATACAAGTGTAGTTAGACCTTGCTCTCTCTAACACTTAACAGGCAATTGTATACTGGTAATCGCCCATTTAAAGTTTTTTCTTTTCTTTTCTTTTCCTAGACGCAACTTAGATTTACTCTGTATTATTTACAGAGTTGACTAAGGGTGTTTGAAATCGATAAACAAGCCACATAGAAGTCCTCCAACGATGATGTATAATTAAGAACATCCAATATACTTAATAGTTTTATTTTTTTAGATAGTACAGTAATAGTTTTATTTTTATTTTTTTGGTTTACAGTAATAGTTTTATTTTAATAACTCATAGTAAAAAATTCCTAATGATATTGTTGGGTTATTTTTTAAGTTGTGTACATACTGTATTACTGTTGATGGACTGTCGTTCTTCTCTTTCTCTCATGTCATTATTAGTTGGCCTTGGAACTTGAAATCGCAGAGACCATAGCATTAGAATAATGGAATCTCTTCCCACACTAATTAGATTTGCAGAGTAGCCTTATCAAAAGATTCATTTCGAAGTTTCGATAACTTAGGTACATTTTCCATATTGACTTGCATTGATTGGTTTTACTTATTAGGTCTTGACTCTTGAATCTTCAGTTCTAATAATGCTTTTGATTGTTGGTGAAAACAAAAAACAACAATATGCATCGATACATATTGCTAACCCTCACACTGTCACACAATCACGCAGGAAAATAAATAGGTTGCTAACTCACACAGACAACCAAATTTTTGTTTGATTTATTACATATAGGGGGTGTTTGGATATTGACTTGTGGGGTGGCTTTTGGTAAAATTCGATGTTTGACCAGTCCACCTTCCAATATTGGTGTTTGGATGTTAGCTTGTGAGATTGACTTTTGGGTTCCCACTTCCCACAAGCCAACTTTTGAAAAGCCAAGAAGGTTGGCTTATGGGTATTAGCTGGTGACATTAATGTAGTCCAATGACATAATAGTCCAAGACTTACAATTATTTACTTCTCTACCATCAAATTCCTCAATCATATGAATGTTCTTATATGTCGTTTTACATATAGCCAGCTAATGTTACCAGCCAATGTTACCAAACATCTCGTTCCACACATCCAATGTTACCAGTCGGTCAAATCAGCTAACAATACCAGCCATCGACCACCAGCCACCAGCCATCAGCCAACAGCTAATGTCACCAGCCAATTGCCAAACAGGGCCATAGGCTTTGTTTGACAATTAGCGAATAGAGGATAGCGGATAGCGGATTGCGTTAGCAGACTTGACTAGAGGATTATATTAGTGGATTTGTCCAGAGGATTGTATTAGTTGATTTGTATAAATGTGTTTGGTAAATTAGCTGATTTGTATAAATGTGTTTGGTAAATTAGCTGATTTGTATAAATGTGGATAATCATATCCTTTATTTAATAAATCAGAATCCTCTAACTTGAAACCGCTACTTTTTTAGCGTTTTTGAAATTAGCTGTTTCAATCCAAACAGCTAATCGAATCCGCTATTAACCAAACACCTTAAATTAACGGATTTTCTAGTCAATCCTCTAAAGTAACACAATCCGCTAATTTTGATACAATCCGCTGATTACCAAATAAGGCAATAGGCTGTGTGACTTTCACTTATTTAATAATTTCCCTAGTTCAGTTCAGCTCAATGGTTTTTAGTTCAATTCATTTTAAAAACTGACTTCATATCTTGAAAGCTTATTAATAATTTGTATACAAAAAAATTCAAATATGAATAATGAGAATTGACCGATCCGACTCCAAACTAACCGATCCGACTCTAAACTAACCGACTTATTTGACAGCTCCAGTAAATAAATGGGATATAGATTGGGACCGTCCAAGGGAGTCGGGAGAAGACCGTGAAGGAAGACAGTACGACTTACGCCACTTACCGCGCAATGTACGTTAAAAGGATGGATTATTTAGTATATGTGATAGATTAGGAAGTACGAATGGGGAAGTGACACGTATAAAAAGTGACCCTAATTTGTAAGAGGTCCTACTGATTGGAGGCATAGGTTTGGACAATTTTGATGTTTTTGACAAAAAATATTTGTCTGTGACAATTTTCAAAAAAAAGGAAATTAAAAGAAGAAAGAAAAAAAACAAAATATTATAGTCTTATGTTAGAGAGGGCTGGTTCATGGTTGGCATGGCTCTGCTTTTGGGAAAGCTAAAGGAAAAAGATAGGATTCATTTTACTAAAAAAATAGGCATTAAAATTTAACCAAATACAGTCTCTGTTAAAAAGCAACATGGGATAATTAGTTGGGGATTCGAGATCCCTTACACAGATGATTTTTCGTTTTTTTTGTTTTTTTTTGGGTCTCCCTTACATAGAGGTTTGGTCAATGATGATTTCTCTATCCTTTTCAAAAAAATGATGATTTCTCTATTTTATATCCAAATTAATAATTAAATATTGAATTTCTAGATATGTAAAAAATTAATTGTCATAAATATAAGTGAACATAAATTATTGTTAGTATAATTTACAGTGTTTGGATAATAATTATAAAAGAGAGATTTATCAATTTATAATTTGCATTTATGATCCATATCTACTATTTACATACTTTTTTTTCAAATTTAAAAATCTGACTATAAAAGAATTCACCAATTAATAAGCTAAGTGAGAAGGAAGAATGAGAATGGCACGGGGTGATGTGACACGTTGACAACATGTCTTGCGGAGCTCGTAAATAGATACTCGATTATTCGACCCTTAAAATATTATGAGCATGATCGGAACTCCGAAGGGATAGGAATAAAGGATTTTCTAGCTTAATTTTCAAGTCATAGAGAATAGATCACAGAGAGTAGCCAACTAGCAACTTTCAGGAGTAATCAAGAAATTGCCGACTAATAGGTCATGGAGAGTAGCCAACTAGCTACTTTCAGGAGTAATCAAGAAATTGCCGATTAAAAACTTAAGTAAGAAAAAGGATAGGGGAACTGAAGTAGAAAAGAAGTAGATAAGTTGGATGTCAGCTGAAAGCTCCTAAAAAGCATGATCATAAGGTTACACTTCTTTAATTTTGTGAAATTTATGCAAGCATCAGTATATCATATCATGCATATGGTTCAAACATATTCATGATGGATGATGATGTCTTCTTACTTCTTAGCTGAATTTATATGTTTTTTGGGGTACTCTTTTCACAACTCTTTCTGCTCACTTTTATCAAACCTCAACAAAAGTTTCATAATATAAAGTTCACAACTTTATCACTAGAAGATACTTGTGTGTTCAGAGCTAGGATTCTCTTGCTCATAACATCTTTCTCTGTATATATCTTTGTGTGTTTTGAGAGAAAGTTGTTGCACCATATGGGACCCCTTTGGACCCAAAAGTTCGGTTTTAAAGATATAAGAATGTGTTTTCTAACTAAGGGATCTTGAAGGGGAAACCTAGTTACAACATTACTAGGGCGCTTTAGCTTTGAATTGTTTGTACCATATGATCAGTCAATGGTGCAAACGTACATAAATGAAGTATAATGCTCAAGGCATAGTTTAGCTCACTAGGTCTACCTCTAGATGGTTTAATTTTCAAGCCCCTTTTCAGTGCGTGGCAGATTTAGAAATCAGTTTAAGTGGGTGCACTCTGTTTTAGTATTACATACATATATATTTTATAGATGAATGGAAGTGTTTACAAAAACAAGTTACCCTATGAAATTCACTGGGCAAAGCCTAGATTCGTCGATGCCCTTTTCGAAATGGTTAAGCTGTGCAGTTTACATATTTTCTTATTTGTAAATTATTACAAGATTTATGGAAATAAATAAGATATTATATCATATTATTATTTGTAAATCAAATTGATAAATAGTCTCAATGAAATTTAGATTTTCTAACTCTGTCATTGAGTGTTGTTTAGTATTTACTATCAATTGTAACGTTTATAGCAATCTAATTAATCATATTTTTTTATGTAATAATTAATATGCAAATTCTAATCTATTCAAAACCATTCTCATAAAAGTGCAAGTGATCTAAAGAGTGAGTTTGCACAATAAGGTCATCTTAATAATTCATGGAAATGTTTATAGCAAGTCCTCTTCTCTAGTACACGATACTAGCTATGGATTGTGAATGAAAGATACTGGAAGTGTGACACTTGACATCACCAAAATGTACTTTCTATGCTTTTAGTGGCTGTTTGTACTTGTATGGATATATTCCATCGAGGATAGGAGAAAATGTTGGTCTGAAAAGTTCTATGCTAGGAATAGTCCTTCCATTTCCCCCCATATAAATAATTAAAATTAAACTAAACTTGAAAACATTTGAAATATAATTACAAAGAACTTTAAGTTTCAACTAAAATCTATTTTAGTTTAGATTAATAGTTACGAAAGATGAGAAATGGTATGAGATAATGATGTCAGGATGAAATTTTACAAACGCACCATTTAGAACAAACACCTTAACTAGGGTCAGTGGACTGGCCGAAGAACAAACTCCTAGCTTATTGGATTTGGAGGTGGTTTTTGTGAAAGAAAAGAAAAATACAGATTTCACTACATTTTTCAATAAATATCGTGCAGGGTACTAAACATCAAATCAGATTGAGTTGAAGTACCACAAGAGATGAGCTGATGTTGCCAATGTTGGTCATAAGAAAATCATGTATTAACAAGTATATTTATACAATATCTTGCTTGGACAACATCAAGTCCTTTATAACCTTTTGCACACATAAGGCAATGTCGATGCAATTTGACAGCACACATACAAAACTTGTCAAGTGTCTCTCTCAAGTCTCAATCTTCCCATTTCTAGTATTAAAATTTTAAATGACTGCCACCAAGACTAAGTGAAAACATTAGGTTACTTGAAGTATCATCATTTAGTACTCTATGTGAAAACAACATATATATGTACATGTTACGTACGTTTAGTTAGTGGAGATATTGGTTTGATTTGATATCTTGGCAACTTTAAATAAACTTGGTTGTATTTTCACAATTAAGTTGAAATATATGTGGGAATGTCATATTCATAGGGAATTAGGGGTTAAAAGTTACTTTAATTTCTATAGCAGTGTATTTTCATGTGCTTGAGGCCCAAGCTTGTTTGAAGCCAAACACTTGGTTTATTTCTGGCCGTTTCTCGTGTATGTGTTGACACAAATTACATCATTCTATTCATTAATCAATGTAACGAAATGATAAAAGTGGCATTGTGTTTAGTTTACGGTAAAAATGTGATGTCTCAATGCAATTGCGTTTGTGCCTTTACACGTATAAATATGAGGAAAGTGAATATGCAGGAAAGGTAGCACATATAACATATAAGTAGAGTATATGGAGTACACAAAAACCCCAAAGAGGCAGCTTCAACTTGAATTTTCACACGCTTTCTATGTCCAAACTCTATTTTTGCGATGAGTGCTTGATTGGGATTCTCTATGTTTATAACTTCTCGACCGCCTACAAATGGCCGAGTTTCTAAGTCTCGGTTATTCTCAACTTAATGTACTTGTATTCAGATAAGTTTAGTTTAGTTTAGTTCAGTTCACTTCATGTATAATTATCTCTCAGATAACCTTTTTATTCAAAAATCAATTGATAATGATACCTACATAATTAGAAAGATTTCAAAGCATACTTTCAAATGAGTTCAAACTTGAATATGGTTGGAAAGTTTCAAATGGTTAAGGTCAAGTTAAAAAAAAAAAATCAATTCAATTATGTTCAATTCAATTTTTTCCAAGTGAAAAGAACGAAATCTAAGTGCTTTATTGATTTTAAGGACGAAACTAGAAACTTTTTTTTTGTGCCCAAAGAACAAAACCAGATACTAATAGTAAATGAACGAATAAATCATCTATGTTTTTCCTTATAACTAGTGTGCATGCTCGTGCGATGCACAGAATGTTTCAATTCTTGTTGGTTTTTTTTTCTTCTTAAAATTTAATGTTTTCTGATGAGTTGTCTTACTTCTAACTTTGTTGTAATAAATTTTCTTTTCTTTTTTGGTGCTAATTTTGTGACTAACTGGTAAATAAAACTGAAACAACACCAATGCGGGCCGGGATTTGGAGACGTTCATCCGCAGCCTAACTCTTAATCTGTTTAAGGAAAATATTAAAATGCTAGGGGAGGGATGTCCTCAAGTCATGGTAATAGTCATTCACTGGTCGTGTATCAGCCTTTGACAAAAAAAAAAAGGGTCATTCATTGGCTTGTGGTGCCTCTTTGAAAGTTAGAGGTATCTAATACCCCTAAATGACATTGTTTGTTGCATTATAGTTCTACTTATTATTGTTGACTCTAGCCTTGATATTATTGATTTTGATGTAAAACAAAATGGAATAAAAATAAATATAAGTGTTGCTTTATTTTATTTGGATTAATTCTTATAGATTGTCTTATTATTGATGGGCATAATCATATGGTAAATATTTTAAATAAGTTGCCTATACTAGATGATACTATATCTTTTATATATGATATGATGTCTTAATTAACGTGTTTAATATTTTGGTAAGAAATCTTGCCTAAGGACTCATTTGGTAAAGGTAAACTTCTAAGGTTTTATTGAGTATATTTCCTATATGGAAGGAATATCAATTAATGTTTTTTTGTCTTCAATCAAGGTACAAAGATCTTGGGTTGATTGATCAAAGCAAACCCACTATGTCAACGGCTATATGGGATGGCAATTGAAGTGCTTCTTATAAATTGGAAGAAAGGACAAAGAAGAAGATACACTAACAAAATACAAGAGACCTTGTACAAGAGTGACAAAGAGCTTTTCAATTTCACACTATATCTATCCCACATCTTAGCTTTTGAGAGAAGCAGATCAATCTTGAGAAGCCAACTCTTCGCACTTCAACTTTCATATTTGATCATCTCTCTTGTTTAATTGATTCTGATATATTACTCTTATTTGTGGTGTAATATTTTATTATTGTTAGGTCGATTTGGGTTTTGGGTCAACTCGTTAAACCTTAGTCATAGGTTGACTTGGAAGGTTGTAATACTTGGGTAGTATTATTTTGTAATCGACTAACATTTAATAAAGGTTTTGCAAGTTGAAAATCCTTCGGGTAGGTCCCGGAGGTAGTGGACGTAGGGTAACACCGAACCACTATATATCGTTGTGTCTTATCTCATTTTATTTTATTTTTGCATTTAAAAGTTTTAGTTTCAAATTAATTGTTGCCACCCTCGGGACCAACAATTATGATTAGTCATACAGTAAACTTTGATCAATATTTGACCGAGTGCTTAGGAAACGATTAATAGCCTTTTATTAACAAACTTGAGAATACTCTGCTATAAAGTTCTTCTACCAAAGATGATCATATAGTAGACAAATGATTAAAATGAACTAAGTACATCAAAAATTTATTGAAACAAAATCTGGGTGGCTCATGTTCCATGTCCCATGTCCCAGCGATCGTCATGTCCCAACACCCATGTCCCATATCGTAGCACCCATGATCCATGTCCTAAATCCTATGTTCCATGAAGTTCGGGAACCCGGATGACCATCCCGAATCATCAGAGGTCCTCTATGGTGACAATAGACCCCGGAAGAAGTTGGGCAAAAACGGAACCGGGCCCCAAGAAGCCAAAAATAAAAGGCTATAATCCACGTTTTTTGGGCTTCCGAGAGGCCCCGTAACGAAGATGAATATTTTAGCAGGAAAATGTTTGGTTGATCTAGTGGGTGGGCAACCCACCTTCTGCTTGTATCTATCTCTCTCCTACCTTAAATGTCATTTTTTTGGAAATAGAGGAGAGAGAATCTGAAATAGAGGAGAGAGATAGAAACAAAAGGGAGATGGGTTGCCAACCCAATGGGTGGATGTATCATTCTCCATTTTATCACCACATTGCACGGGGCGCCCTTATGGAAGATAAGAGGCCCACGGGATCCGTTATCAGGTCTTTGATAGGCTTGTAAGGCCTTTATACGGGACACCAATGTAAGGGCTAGAACACCGAATGAATGGTTGATATCGAAGTTCGGAGATTCGGATGACCCTCCCTGAGCACCGAAGGCCATCTAGGGTCATGATAGATCCCCCGAATAAGTTTGGGCAAATATGACATTTGGGCCCCCGGAAGCCGAAAACGAAGGCTATAATCCACGTTTTTTGGGCTTCCGGGAGGCCCCGGAATAAAGGTGGATATTTCCGTACTATATTGCATGGAACACCCCTAGGGGACATGGGAGCCCCTCAAGGTCGCTTATCCGGTCCCTGATAGGCTTGGAAGATCGTTTTCCAGGACATACATTAGTGTGTAAGAGTTGGAAAACCAAAGGCATTGGTGATATCAAGGTTTGGGGATCCGGATGACCCTCCCCGGGCACCGAGGGTATTCTAGGGTCATGATATCCCCCCGGAAAAGTTTGGGCAAAAATGACACCCGTGCCCTGGGAAGCCGAAAACAAAGGCTATAATCCACGTTTTTGAGGTTTCCGGTTGGCGCCGAAACAAAGGTGTATATTTTCACACCACATCTCACGGAACACCCCTAGACGATATGGGAGACCCTAGGGGTCGCCTATCCGGTCCCTGATAGACTTGGAAGGGCGTTTTACGGGATACTGCTAGTGTAATAGCCGAAACACCAAAGGCATGGGTGATATCGAAGTTCGGGGATCCGGATGACCCTTCCGGGGTATCGAGGGTTCTCTAGGGTCATGGTAAACCCCCTGGAGAAGTTTGGGTAAAAAAGACATCTGGGACCCCAGAAGCCGAAAACGAAGGCTATAATCCACGTTGTTTGGGCTTACTGGAGGCCCGACACGAAGGTGGATATTTTTGCACTATATCGCACGGAACACCCCTAGGGGACATGGGAGCCCCCTCGGGGTCGCTTATCCGGTCCCTGATAAGCTTGGAAGGGCGTTTTACAGGACACTAATGTAAGAGAGTTGGAATACCAAAGGCATTGATGATATCAAAGTTCGGGGATCCGGATGATCTTCCCTGAGCACCGAGGGTCCTCTAGGGTCATGATAAACCTCCTGGAAAAGTATGGGCTTCCAGTTGGCCCCGAAATGAAGGTGTATATTTTTGCATCACATCGCACAGAACACCCCTAGACGACATGTGGGACCCTTGGGGTCTCCTATCCGGCCCCTGATAGACTTGGAAGGTTGTTTTACGGGACACTACTAGTGTAAGAGTCAAAACACCAAATGCATAGGTGATATCAATGTTAAAGGATCCGGATGACCCTTCCGGGGTAACGAGGGTTATCTAGGGTCATGGTAGAGCCCCCGGAGAAGTTTGGGCAAAAATGACAACTGGGCCCCGGGAAGCCGAAAACGAAGGCTATAATCCACGTTTTTTGAGCTTCCGGGATGCCCCGAAATGAAGGTGGATATTTTTGCACTACTGGAATCGGTAGGAGTGAGCAGAAAATTCGGGTTCCCAGTACTGGAATCGGAATTTGTTTGGAACCGGTGGTTCCGGAACTGGAACCGGTCTAACCAATTCAAATTCCAATTCCCAAAAATAGGAATCGGTACCAACCAATTCCAATTTTAATTCCTGACTTTTGGGAACCGAAACCGGTTGGGTACCCAGTGCAAAAAAAATATAAGACTTTTTTCTTTTATAGAATAAAATGATGGTGATTTTCTAGTAAGATTAGTGGTTTAAAAAATTGCATTTGTTAACTTCTTAATGATTGTATTTTTAATATTAGTAATTAAATATTTGTATACTTTATTTAAATTTTGATTTACAATGTTAAGTATTTTGATTGTAGTATTTGATTTTATGTTTGCGGTATCTTCAGAAACTAATATTTGTTAGTGTAATATAATATTTGATGGTTATTATTATTAAAATATAAATATATTTGATTTAAAAAATAATCAAATTTGGATTTAATGTGTACTTGGCTACCCAGGAACCGGTGGGTACCCGGTGGATCCAATTTCCATTCTTAAGATTTAGGAACCGGTGCAACCAATTCCAATTCCAATTCCTAGAAATTAGGAACCGGTGGATCCAATTTCAATTCCGGGTAATGCAATAACCGGTGGGTACCCGGTTGGTTTCAACCTTACTCCTAGGGGACATGGGAGGCCCCCGGGGTAGGTTATCGAGCGCTTGGTAGGCTTGAAGGGCCTCTTACTGAGCATCAAAGGCCAATCCACGGTTTTTGGGTACCGAGCATGGATCCCCATCATCCCGTGCGACCAAACCTACCCCCAAGCCCTCTCTACTATTATAGTGAGGTCTCATAATTTTTCACAATTTTTTTTGAAGCGATTTTTAATTTTTCTTGATATTTTTTCTACTTTTCAGCATAACTTAATTAAAAATTAAATTAAATAGTTTTAAATATTCAAGTTGGTATAACTGTTCAGAGAAAATAATGTAAAGCAATATATCGTACTAAGTTTAATGAAGTTGGAGGAGATATCTTGCAAAAAGAGGTGGTGAAGATACCAAATGTCTATTAGCAATCGCAAAGAGAAATACGAAGATCCTTACCAAATGGAGATTTGCTGTACACGATGCCGGAAAGGTGGAGGACGACGACGATGAGATCCAAATACGAACGTTGAACATATGGGAAGGTAGGAGATGAATTGATGGTGTGTGGTTCCATCATCTATTCATGAGAAAGGAATTAACTTTTTTTTTTTTTTTTTTGGCTCATCAATATGTGAGAGAAATTAGCTACTACTCAATTTCTTAGATTTGTAAAGCTTATGAGAATGAAGGGAAGGGGATGGAGGAGTCATTAAACTGCATTATGTTTTTGTAAGTCTGATTGTTGCTACTTTCTCTCTCTCTTTTTTTCTTTTTTGTTTACTGGCGGCCATGAGTCACATGACACGTCATAAATAAATTGACACGTCATTCGACAATTAAGCGACTGATATGACGAACTCTGGTTTAATCAATGTGTTTTAATCTAATTATATAGATTACATATGTACAATGAAATGTTTAGGGGGCCATGACCTACATAGTCTTCATTTAGCTTCATCCTTGGCTCTTTGTTGATGGATAAACCTCACTCAGTACTCAGTAGACCCTTTCTTTGACATTTAAAATGAATTATAAAAGAATAATAGGGTTTACATACCCATGAAACAAGCCGGCTTTCTTGTCTTAAAAAAAAAAAAAAAAGCTCATGAAACGAGCATTTGTGGGCTTGTATAGTTTGATTTGTCTTGTATATTTTTGGGCTGCTTCGAATGAGATGATCTCTTACAAAACGAGTTGATTTATAATAATGTTAAATTAGTAAGTTAATCGATTAGCCTCAAAGTTATGATTTGGGAACTTTTTATAATTCGTGAAAACCCTCATACTTTCAAATATGGACAACATTAACATATAATTAACACACCGATGATGCTATTTTAAAATCTAACTTATTCAACACAAACTCTTATATTAAATTACTTCAATGTGAGATCACCTCAAACAAGCATGACGTCATTATGATATATTAAGTTTCTTTATTCCACCCTAGAACTATCGAAAATAGTCTCTCTTCTAAGCGACTAGTTAGGGGTAAAGCTGCATATACTTGAACCTCCCTAGACCCCGTCCTAGGTAGGATACTTATTGGGTTATTGTTGTTGTTTTGTTGTTGTTATTGTTGTATTCCACCCTAGAAGTTGAATATAAAAGTTCCTAATCCATACACTATTAAACTCCCCAAATAATCCAACTTCATAAGTTGGTCCATCTTGGCTTTACCAATAGTTAATCCCTTCAACAAAAATCCCAAATCCAAATCAATTTGACATTCTTTCATTTCGTCCTTAACCAAGCAAGTAAGCTCCACGACCACGTTTAGCCCCACCCAGGGGCCACCCCTTCAATAATTCAACTACCCATTGCTCTATACTAACGTGCGCCCAACCAAGCTGCTCTTGTAGTGGTCCACTAAAGTCTTTCTTAAACCGGTTAACATGTACACCCTGGCTCATTTTAGAGCCACTAATCCTAGTTTGTCAGATCATCAATCAAGAGAAAAACCCATTGCCAGCCATTAGTTTCTGTTTCAGGCTTTCAGGAGTTTTGTTAACAACCTCTCCTAAAACCCATCAAGATTTTGCTTCTTAAAAGGTAAATAAATCATTTTCCTATTTCATTAATGATAATCTTGTTTTTAATTTTATCTCAATTGTTATGGTTGATTATTGCTTTAATGAAACTGGCACATTTAATTGCTTCAGCTCATTGCATGTTTATGTTGCAAATTTGGTTCTTAAAAATTTTGTGGGTAATTGAGTTTTATGTGGTAAATTCTTCCCTATGTTTAATTATGTGTTGAATGTAGTGCATTATTATGTTAGTGGTACTGGTATGTTGGTTGAATTATGGGCTAAAAAATTGCATTATATAATGGTGGGTGATTGTTTCTTGGCTGAAATTTGGTTACTGATTCTTGGTTATGTTAATCTGAAATTATGTATAATTGATTAACTGTAAGTTAATTATGTGAGCTGGTAATCATAGTGTGATGAATTGATTGAATTCAGCTGATACTTGATGGCTAGTAGTAACATTGACCTTTTTAAGGAATAAAGTTTTGAATTGGTCATACATTTGCAATCATAGGACTATAGGAGTAATTTGACTGTATCAATAATCTTGTACATGCAGTTTACTTCATTGACTCTACAAGTAATTTGGCTCAATTTTCTGACTTCTTGAGCTATCACAAAGTTTTTATGACCATGTCTAGTTTTTATTTTTGAATTCCCCCTTGTTTGTCTGGCTTTTTCTTTGAAAAGAAGCTATGTGCAACTAAAGCCATAGGACTGTAACCTTGACACCTTCGGTAGGAGCCTTGTTGTACTTGTATATGATGAAGTCTTGAAGGATATGAGCTGAATTTAAAGGTGGAACTTGACTGTCCTATTAGCTGAATTCTTTGTGGATTGTGTTATTCATTGGGGGAGTAAGGATAGAAAGGAAAATTGTCGCTGATTGGTGGAATCGGTCTGGATTCTGCTCTAGTTGGGTTTGTCAGCAATGTCTCCTCTGTTACTAAAAAAATTAGATACTATTTGACTTCATATTGCAAAAGTGGCTGAAATATTCTAGTCAAACTTCTTGTTGATCGTTGATTCATTAGGATGTTTGAGCTGTTTTGTCTAAATTTGAACTGGAGATAATTTAGATACCCAAATTTGAGATTGAATTCTGGGAAATAGTGTTTATGTGCGTTTTAACTTCGATAAAAGTGACTTCAAATAGCTGCCTGGTTATATCCTTTTCTGATAGCTGTACTGAATACCGTCCACTCCTTAATCAAGAATACTTGCCCCTAGGAATGGATTCTCCTTGTGACACCAGTGAATTAATTTGAGGTCTAATAGAAACTCCCTACCTGAAGGAGTTTCCAAATGGTGATGCTTGTGAGAATGGCATGATTGAACCAGATATCCTCACAGAAATGTTAAGGTTAGACACGGGCTTGGCGTACTCTTCTGAGAAGCTGGGAAACTTGGATCTGTATATGATGATATTGTCCCTTGGGGAAGATGGACTTGAAGAGTTGTCCTTGCAGAAAGACAACATCTCAGAAGTAGAGATTGAGAAAGCTTTGATCTTTGATCTCTTGATTTGTTATCTAGACTCCGAGGTAACCGATTTAAGGCATTTCTTAAATGTTCTCCGAGTCCATATTGTTGATGCAAATAAAATATACTCATCCAGACAAAGAAGGGAAATATTTGACGACTTGCAGGTGAAGTTGCATGGTTCTGAAAGTTCTTGGAAGCATTTACAGGAGAAACTATCAGACATGAAGCAGCGACTGGCAAATTTGCACAAAACTCTTTCGATTTCTGCGCCAGAGAGCAGTAAGTTCAATGAGTATAGATAAGGAAATGAGCAAAAAATTAATAAATAAAGCATACGAATATTTAACCGGTTTACTTCCATTACAGTTGACAAACATCTATGAATCTGTAGTTTGTTTTCTTTTCTGCAGCATTAGAAGATGAGAGTTTTGAGGGATCAGGTTTCGACTTGCAGTCAGCGAGGCAGCGGAGAGATGTACTCAGGATGCTGGAAAAATCTCTTGCAGCAGAGCTTGATTTTGAGGAGCAATTACTAGAATCAAAAGAAAGAGAAGAAGAGCTGAAATCAAAACTGTTTTTCACAAATGAGGCTGTCTCTAACATGGAAGCATTTGCAGACGTTGCTTTAGAGAGGCTATTAGACTCAGAACATTCTTCCGAGATATATATGGGAATTACTAAAGAAATGATGTCTCGCCTCCAAAGTCTTCAGTTTAATCTGCATTGTTCAGTTCAGAGAGAAGGAAAGCTAGAATCCAAACTTCAAAGTACCTTAGAGCAGCTCAAGGTTAAAGAAACAGCATTGCTGGAGTCCCAGCATAACTATGAAAAACTGAATCAAAAGTTTCAAGATAGAGAAACCTTGGAGGGAAAGATAAAACTACTTGAAGAAAAGTTGCAATCTTCAGAGTCGAAGTTACGAGAAGCGAGTGCGTCATGTGAAGCTAGTCAAGCACAACTTTCTCTGATGGAAAATGACGTTGAAACTTTAAGAGAACATGTGTTCATAGAAGAAAGTAGGGCCCACGACGCTGAAACCAAACTTAGCACTTTAACAGAAGAAAACATGGAACTTAGAGAAGAAGTGGGATTTCTTAAAGGTGGGGATAGTAATGTAGAGAAGATAAGCTTGCTAGAGAAACAGGTTAGGGACTTGGAAGCTCAAGTGCAAACTGCAAGGATAACCTCTGAAGCCAGTACCGAGCAGCAGAATATGCTCTACAGTGCAATATGGGACATGGAGACATTAATCGAGGAGCTTAAATCAAAGATTTCAAAATCTGAAAGTAGGGCAGAGAATGCAGAAAAGCAATGCCTTGTATTAGCTGAAGCTAACGTAAGACTTAACAAAGAAATAAGCGCTCTCAATACTAAATGTGAAAACCTAGACGAATCTTTGACAGAAGCAACCAGCACAAACGTAGTATGGGTAAAAGAAATCAACAATGGGGCGAAGCTTATTACCGAGATGGTGATGCAGCTGGCAGTTGAAAGAGAGAGGATTCAAAAGCAGGTATGACTGGCAAGCACTTTGTTCATACCCTTTTTCCAACATTCTTTAGCATGTCTCAACGTTTCTTTGCAGGAAAACTAAGGCTTACAAATTATAACCTTTCTTTTTTTATCGTCACTGATTTATTCATTCTGACCAAAATTCCCCATATTGCACCTATGTTTGCAAACTGACATTTTGCTTTAACAGCTGTCTTTTTTAGCAAGAGAAAACAAGATCCTGCTGGAGGAGTTGCGGAGGCTCAGGAACATCGCCAAGGCTAAGCAAGAGAACAAGGAAGATGATGGAAATGAGTTTGGCGCAGATCCATCTACTGTTGTAAGCAGAGCAGCCTCTACTACGGAAGAGTTAGAAGAGAATCCAACATCTGCGACTGCAAGTAACCAGGTTGGTGCTCATAGCTTACAAGCATACATTATCATCCTGATTTATTTTTATGTAGTTATGTGTGTAATTGTGTAAAAGCCTACATTCCACCCACAGTGGACATATGGAGATTAATTGTGACTTTGTGAGTTGACCCCCTTAAAAAGATTCGAGTGACCACTGACCACTCATGACTCATGTGAACATGGGCTTATAACCACTCTTTAGTAGGTTCAGGATATGTTGACTATTCTGTTGTCAAATCTAGTCATCTGAGTTGATGTTCGGTTGACAAATTTTGAGATGAGTTTTAAAGAAAGAGCAATGGATATTTAGCCAGGCTGTGAAGAAAGATCCATATTTCGGTAAATGACATGGGCAGATGTTTCTAATCGATGTACATATGAATGTGTAATGTTTTTTTGCTGTAGGTGGAGGAGCCATCAGAACAGAACCTGACAGATGTGGCTGAAGGTGCTGGTTCTTCCACATCTGATGAAGTATCGGCTGCTGACAACGATTCGAAAAATGAAAACGAGTGCAAGTCGAAAAGCAAGCATGTTAACAAGTCTTACATCTTTGCAGCAATTTTTGCTTTGCTGTTATCTGTTTTGGCCATGAATTCCAATTGGCAAAACATAAATCCTAGTATTACCAGACATGAGAACCGTGGGTTCCAATGATAATTAATGTCTGTGCAGTTTTTTTTTTTTCCTTCCTTTGTATATCAGTAATTAGTTTCATTTCTTAAGTTTTCTGGAGTTGACATTATCTTCCTTGTACTGTACTACTGTTGTACATAGCCCCAATATACTCTCTTTTGCCAACCACATAAGTGAATAAATGATCAACGAAAGTGCGAATAATTAATGTATAGTACTTAATCTGTTTCACCAAGATGTTTACACTTTATTTTTCAAGGTCAAAGTTCACAAATTTTGACCATAAATTAGTGAAAAAATACAAATATTTATAATGTAAAAATGGTATTATTGGATTCACTTTAAAGAGTACTTTTGGAAAATTATAATTTTATGATCTATATATGCATATAATTACAATTATATATGACCAAAGTGAGGCATTGAAGACCGTGAAAAAGCAAATGTAAACATCTTCATAAAACGGAGGGAGTACATTACAACCATTAAGAGTGTGACATGACTGTCAAAATGATAACATAAAATAGTTGCATTGTGATAGCAACACAACTACACAAGTCGTGATAGGTAGAGCTTGTAAAACCCTACCTGAGATAATAGATCCGAACCGTTTGATATTGGACTTATCGGACACCTGATAATGTATTAATTATCATTATGTGAAACCTACACGACCTGAAATTCGAACTAATCCGAACCCGATTTAACAGAAATCTGAAATAACTCAATTCGAGTTAACTTGTAACCCAACATAAGCACATTCCCGATACAATTCGAACCAACCCAACCCAACCCAACCCAAAAACCATGATAATCCAAAAGAACCCGAACCCAGTATGAACCGAAACTGAAACGACTCGATCCAAACTTAGACCCAATTCGCTTGATTGCCACCTCTGATAAGCAATCCCAATAAACCTTTGAAGACATGAACATGATGAAGGGTTGTTCCTATAAAAAAAAACGGACCCGACCCATTCTTTTAGAGTTCTGATACAATTTTTTCGGTTCGAACCCTGATACAAGCTTAGAAGGTGAAATAAAAATGGATTTGACTCAAACACATATTTGAAGTGACCATAACCCGGGAAGTGACTTGACCCAAAACCGTTAGATCGACCCGTTTGATTGCTCTATTACTTACTTTCTTAAACTTCTAGTGGGCCGAAAGTTTGAGTACCTAAAACTTGATCAGCCCGAAATAGTCAAACCCAAATATATGCCCTTCTAACAAGTTGAAGAAAATGACATTGAACTATTTTCAAAAGTTAGCGCCTCGGTGGCTGCGCTTAATTTTCAAACCCTAATTTAAGCAAACCTAATAACCGCAACAATTGAAATCCACCGTCTTTATCTTCTCTCTCTCCACTCTCATCCCATCATCTCTCTCTCTCTCTCCAGTTTCTCTTTTTCTGTACTTCAATTGGGTTCATCAATTGAGTTTCACTTTTTCTGTACTTCAATTGTATTTCTCTTCAAACATTTTGATTTGTTTTTGGGGTTTGTAACGTTTCAAAGCAATGAATTTAAATAAAAAAAGCAAGCGAAATGAGGAAAACGATTGACCTGAATTTGTTCGATGTGGAAATATCCATCTATGGTCTTCAAAGTTCTCTGATCCACTTGCTTTCGCAATTCTTGATTTTGATTTCGCAAAATTTTCAAATCAATTAAAGTTTCGATTTTAAATGGACTTTTTTTTTTTTTTTTTTTTTTTTTTTTTGCTCATGGGCACCAATAATACGTACCTTGTCCTAAAAATAATGGTCAAAGGCTACACGAGCTTGGTGCTAAAGGAAATTTAATCTCTCTCTTTAAATATTGAGGCTGGTCCTTTTATTTCATGGCTATTCTCCCTATTGAGAAGAAACATATTTATTTGCCTAAACTTATTTTAGTTGTATTTGACTAGCTTGATTTTTTATGATTCATTTTTTAAACTTTAGGTTTAAAGTAATTTTTTGTTCTATAAATATTTGGTTCACAAAATCACAATATATTACAATTTACATAACACTCCATGGCTTAATGTACTTATTTAATTTTTTTCCCCCATGGCTTAAAGTTTTTAAAGTTATTTTGCTATTGTTTTTGTGGGTTTTGGGATTTCTTTTTAAAGAGAGGTTTTGGGATAGTTGGGTACTCAACTGGTCATAGTGATTCTCCTGGAATAAAGTGCAAGCAAAAATTAAGGTTGTTTGCTTTTGGGTTCAACTTATCTAAACTGATCTGTATTGAAAAAAAAAAATCAAAGAATTGGTAGAAAACTACTCATAAATTGTTAATATTGGATTGTGTTGCATATACCTCACCAGTCACCAGGAATAACATCACTAATTGATCATATTATGTAGAACAAAAACAACCCACTAAGTATCCCTAGCGTGGGATCTTGGGAGGTCTAGATGTACGCAATGTTACCTCTAATTAGTCCTTTAAAAAAGAGACCCTTTTGATAGGAACTTAATTTGCGCATAAAAGGAATGCACTGAGAAGAAAGAAGTTAACTGGAGATACGAGTCATTTAAGGGGATGAGATTGGCAAAAAAAACCTGATATCTAGAGCACTACTACTGAGAACTAATTTCTGTTGTCTACTATATCTCCAATAGGCCAAATCATCTCAAAAAAATGACAAAATTGTACAAGCTGACGGTTGATCGAGGACCCTTTAAAGAATTTCTTTTGTTGTGCAGATTCAAAAGGAGTATAGAAAGATGGCAGATGACACAATGACTTCACCATAGTACCAAGTAGCCATCGCTATATTTTGTTCGGATTTTGGCGTTCAACGCCGAGCATTTTAGACTAATAGAACAACCAACACAAACACTGAAGGTGGTGAAAGTAATCATTTTATAGGATAAACCGCAAATGTGAGGTGGGAAAAGGAGGGCGAGAAAGGAGAAAAAAAAGTGAGATTGATTACCATATTCAAAAGAATTATCATTACATGGTTGAGTAATGTGATTACATTGGATGTTGTAATCAACCTCATTTTCTCATCCTACTTCTTCACTTTTCACTCACAATTATTGTATAAAATTGTTGCATTGCATTACTACAAAGTAAATGATCGAGCTTGGGTCTGTTGTTTTCAACAAAAAAACATAGATCATAAGTTCATAATTGAACTTATTAAAATTGCATTGAATTGAACTTATTAAAACGGTAATGAACTTAGTTAAACTGAATTGAATTAACTTTTTCAACTTGACCTTTAATCATTTGAAACTCATCCAAATATTTACAAGACTAGACTCATTTGAAAGTATACATAAATATTGACATATCGTCATGAAATTATTTCAAAATAAACATGAACTAAATTGAACTAAAAAGAAAATGATAAGGGACCCTCTATGGTATTAATTCAACATTAGTCTTGACCATTGATTGACTGTGATAATCACAATAGTCCATCATTTTGACCAAGTAAAAATGAATAATATATTGTCTAATCATAACTATTAGGAAAATTGGACACTAATATTCTCATATTTATCTCGTCGTATGATAATAATCCAAAATTTTATTTTGTTCAAAAAAAATCTCAAATATCACACACGTGTTTATTGATGGACTAAATGAACCATTTGTGATCCGATATGACCCGTCTAACTTTTAAATGGGTCGGCTCATTTTGACCCACTCATTTACAATTGTAAACGGGTCATAGCGGGTCGGGTTGGCTACAGGATCCCCTCCCACTTGTCCAGGTCTAGTTGTAGGTAACTAAATAGATCGAGAATTTGTTTGGGAAGACCAAATAGCTTATACGTTTTGGGCCCGGTAACTTTTTCTCGTTGATATATTACTTACACAAGCATTTAAAAATAAAATCTTGGACCCATAATTTATAAGTCCTCCCAAACACCGTCAAAGTGTATTTTTAGTATAATATATTTTGTGATGGCATATCCTTTTCTAGTATTTATTTCCTCAAGTAGATATATGATGAATTGAATTGGCTACCCTTTGTAGAAGTCCATTCATTTGTTAAACCTCTCGATGACTCGATCGTGTGTCTTAATATTTTTTTGTTTTTGTTTTGTTGATTTCGTATTGCTTATAAATTACAGTAGCATCTAAGTGCTATAAATTAGCATCTAAGTGCTCTACACTCTTACAGTCCACTACCAAACATTATTTCACTTAGCCTTCTCTTCTCCACCAACGTATCATCTAGAAGAAAGCTCACAAAATTCAACCATGAAGACCACCAAGATGACTCTTTTCCTTGTGCTCCTTGTTATAGCAGGTTTCTTTCTATGATCTCTCTCTCTCTCTCTCTCTCTCTCTCTCTCTCTCTCTCTCTCTCTCTCTCTCTCTCTCAGTAGCAATTTGTTCGAGGGCACGCAATATTGTTAGATGAACAAATACACTTGTTATCAACACAACAATATGGAGTAACGTAACCAAACAAACTTTCTTGCAATCAGAGCACTTGAATGGTTTTCCAACTTCAATTCCTTGCATATCCAATGGTTTTACTGCTTCTACTCCTTGCATGTTCACAAGTGACCCTCCTAACAATAACAACTCAAAGCAAATCAAATACAAGTCTATGCATTGTTTATACATTTGTGTACATATTTATTTAAGGGGAAGGGAGAAAGTAGAAAGTGTGCTTACCTGGGGCAACAATGACAAGGGTAACAAGAAGAGCAATCATGAGAAACTTAATCTCCATTTCGATTTTACAACAACTAGGTGATATATTGTGCTTAATGAAATACAGAGTAAGTTTTTGGGGGAAAGTGGGTAAAATTACTCTATTTATAGGGGAAAATGCAAGAGTTTATAGTAAGAAATTATTTGATATATGTATATGTTCATTTCTTCCTATTTTTGTTGTAAATCTTTTATCTATATTCATTGTTTGTATCTGAACTCAATCATCTGATCTCATATTCAATCATTTTCTTCGGATTTTGAAGATCATATACCATTTAGTTTTCACTTTATTGATGATTTGTTATGAACCATTTCTCTTTTTTTGCAACCATTTAAGAAATGATTTGATACATGTATATGTTAATTTCTTTCTTTTTTGTTGTTGTAAATCTTTCATTTATTTAAATTTATTGTTTGTATCTGAACTCCAATCGTATCCTTTTAAATAATTCATTTTCTTCAGATTTTGAATGTGTTACTCGTATCATTTAGTTATCAATTTATTGAAGATTTGTTACAAAAGATTTATCATTATTCTCTGGGTGTGTGTAAGGGCGATTAGGTTAAATGTTGAAGATAACAAGTTGTATATCCCAACTTTCAACTCTAGTAATTAAACTTTTTCCGGCCCGAGTGTTGAAAATTACGAACAGTTCTTCCAATCCGTTCCAAAATATCAATTTCAATTCGGTTTGTTTCGGGTTTGAACTAATAAACACCTTTACTAATTTTATTGCTTATTTTGGTTGGTAACTTTTTGGCCAAATTGTTAGAGTAGTCGAATTGTTTGACCAAATGACAAAACATTTACCTGAAACATAGTGTTTTGTTTTTGGCCTTTTACCTAACGTTTTGGATCCAAACAATCAAAATTTGAAAAGTTGGGAGATGCGGATTTGGCTTACATTGTTGAGTGCACATTTGGAAAATGACTAAACTAGAGTTATTTTTAATTAACTCATACCCTAAATTACTCATCATCCATTGAGAGGATTGATGAGTGATGACCTATGACGGTGAGTGATGATAGATGCGGTGAATTGCATAGGAAGAAGATTATGACTCAAATGTTATGATTTGGAAACTTTTGGCTATCCTAGAAGGTAAAATTATTTTAACAACTCTCTACCAAACATGGCCCATGAGTCTTAACAAATAAAATATTTCGTCACCCAAATCATAACACCGAGTTCTATCTTCTTCTTTTTATTTATTTGTTAATTTATTTTAAAAGAGAATACGATTATATAAATATGTTCCACCATTAACATGATTTCGTATATAATGGGCTCAAATGATTATTTGTATTTAAATCACTTAGGTAAATGCCCATGTTAAAATAATAATAATAATAATAATAATAATAATAATAATAATAATAATAATAATAATAATAATAATAATTATTATAATTATTATTATTATTATTATTATTATTATTATTATTATTATTATTATTATTATTATAGTTTTTTTGTTTTTATCTATTTATTTCATCAAGAAATATTTTACGGGTTCATTAATACTTCAGTTTTGGGTATTTATCATTAAGAATAATGGTTGGAAGAGCAATGCTCACCTTAAGAACTCATGGAGAATATTGATTATCATGTCAAAAATAAAGTCTTTATATCAATTGGCTATTATTGCCTGCGCTTTACGGCGATTCACAATTTGATCCAATTATATACTTTCGATTTGACTAATAACGCTTGGAAAGCACAAATAAATGAAGTACATATAAAAGATATTGCATTTTCTTGGAGGTTGACACTTGATTTAATATCTAAGAAATTTCTGAAGTGTAGTAAGAAATTTCTAGTTTTTTATGAATTTATTTTTTTGGAAAACATTTTGTTATGAATATAAGGAAAACACTTTTCATTTGATGTATTCCTCATTATTGATTATTTGATTTAGACTTGTTATTTTCATCTTAAATTTTTAGTAGATATATACGTAATTAATCATACACATGTCATATGCAATATACCCTCCTAAATATTAACATCATTAAAAGATAATAATAACCATAACCGTATAATAATAATAACCGTATAATAATAATAATAATAATAATAATAATAATAATAATAATTATTATTATTATTATTCATAATTAATATTAATACCATTATTCAAAATTATTATTATTATTTTTTTGTAGGAAAAGATTATTCATTCATTTATAAAAAGTCATCCGGCATCTACAACGATAAATATCTCTAAACAAAAATAGATCTAACAGAACATAATACAAATCTACCATATAACAAGATGAATATGACTCCCACCATCACTGCTAGAAATCAGTGTCTTGATGAGCTCCGTCGATAATAAGTGACTACCAATCAAAAAATCACTGCTAGAAATCGGTGTCTTGATCTGCTTCGTCGATGATTGACGATTACCTGATATAGCAAAAAAGATGCTATACAGAAAATGGGAGGCCTTCGTCTTTTTTTCCCTACGATCGGAGATAAGCACGAAATGTGCTGCAGTTATTTGGAAGTACAAATCCCCTTGGCATTGTAGATTGAATTTGTCTTCTTGATTCATGAAATCTACCGGAACCACACAAATTCTAAAAGACTTCGACGAAAGCGGAGGACTCAACAATCTCTCATTAAAGGAGAGTTTATTCCTAATCATATTGAAACACAAGCTAAAAAACTAGATCGAATGCAAAGAAACAACAACGAAGAGGCTAACCACCGGTAATTTTGCCGGTAGTAGCTCCTAGATGAGTCAAAAGAAGAAGGGGGCTAGAAAACTATTATTATTATTATTAAAAAATTAAAACTGCAATATGTGACAATGTTGTATTATTTTTTGTAAGAGCATCCAAATGAGGGATTATTAAAGAATTAAAGATTGGATAATCTCAACTCACCTATCCCCAACTCTGAGATACAATGCTAGTGAGAGAACAGAGGGGGAGAGCCCTGAACTTACTACTTGAGTGCATAGATGCTAAAACAACCCCCACCACTCAAATAGTCATGGTGGTCATCACTCTCTCTCCTCCCCAATTCTCTGCAAAACATTTCTACTTCACCACAAACACAACCCACAACAACCACTTAACATTCCATCAATTCATCCATAATTCCACAAAATTTT
Organism: Tetragonia tetragonoides; assembly: GCA_038025085.1. NCBI lineage: Eukaryota > Viridiplantae > Streptophyta > Magnoliopsida > Caryophyllales > Aizoaceae > Tetragonia > Tetragonia tetragonoides. The sequence continues at coordinate 28,372,800 of CM076146.1, read as the reverse complement.
ACAAACCTCCAAGCTCCTCTAATGGCGGTATTATTAGAGCTTACATTGAGAACACAAACCCAATATCCAGTTTTGCAAATAAGGTAATTGGGTCTTTGCCTATAATTGGACTCATAGCTAGAATTGTCAATGATGAAGGTGGGGTTGCTGGGGATATAATTGATTTTGCCGAGTTTAGAAGGAGAGTTGGTAACAAGTGTACTATTATGGATTCTAGAGCTTTTTATGAATTTCAAGAGCGTCATGGCCAGGTAATTGTGGTTTTTTTATATGTTTGTCAATTCAGTTATGCTGTTTAATTGTGTTTTTTCATTGTCTATATATGAGGGGTGTTCTTGAATTCTGGTTGTTTTTGGTATTTCTGGTTATATTAGTTCAGTTTAGTTAGTTTTTGACGGTCAATTTTTTTGTGGGTTGCTCTTGAATTCTGTTCATTTTTGGTAATTCTGAGGTAATTTAGTCCTATTTAGTTGGTTTTTGATTCAAAGGGAGGGATAGGTGATGCCAAAATTGGGTTTTGAACTCAGGTCCCTAGGACCTTATCGCTTGAGCTAGCATACATCATTGTAGTTTAGTGTAATTTTAGATTGTGCATTTTGGTTCCCTAATCAGTAATCACTATCAACATCTGTGGTCTGGGGGTAAATCTGACTATGAGGAAGCGTATTTAAAATACTCCTTTATGATAGTGTACCTGTGACATCTTCCTCTTTGGGCGTGGCTAAAGGGCACCTCCTAACGTACGGCCTCAGGTATTCCACGAATTAATTCGTGTAGATGCTCTACAGGAGGTTTGAACCCATGACCTAGTGTACAAGTTACAACTTGTTTACCACTGAGCCAACACCTCTAAGTTGGACATCTTCACAATTTAGTGTAACATTTGTGTTTTGCATTTTGGTTGCCTCAGACTATCACTCTATCACCCATTAAAACTTGAGGGGAAAATCGGAGTATGGGGAAGTGTGTTGCAGACTATCCTTTTAGGATAGCGCACTGTTTATAGTAGAGTAAACCTCATATTATGATAAGAAACTAGCATCAACAAAAGATCAAAGGGTCTTCATTTAATTTGATGGAACTATTGCCGAAGTTTTCAGAACAATTGCAAAGATCAAAGTAACGACTGATCATGATGAATGTACCATGTAGAAATCTTATGAATAAATCTCTACCATTCAGATTTAGTAGTTACATTACTATTTATCTCTGAACTGATGGAGTTACTTCTTAATGGGACAGTCTAATAGACTAAGACAAATGCGGACTAATATTAGAAGAGACTACTTTGCGAGGTTCGCAAATACACTCGCCATCAACACAACAAGAGGATATCCCTGACAAACTTTGCTGCAATCAATCATACGGGGGCATTTATATGGTCCCCTTGCTTCTACTCCTTGCACACCTAAAAGTGGCCCTCCTAACAAGAACATGTTAAACCAAATCAAATTCAAGTCTAATCAAACATCATATTATGTGGTTAAGTAAAAATTATATGCTTAAGTAAAAAAACATCTATTACTTTTGTGCATAAAAAGGTTTTATGAAGAGATATATCTTTTGTAGCTAAATGTGCAGATAAATTGAACGAGAAAGACAATACTAGGAAGTGTGTTTACCTGGGGCAACCATGAAAAGGGTAATAAAAAGAGCTAACATGAAAAACTTGGTCTCCATTTCGATTATTTTACGGTAGATAGGTGATATGTTATGCTTTTTAGGGGAAAGGGGTTGTAAAGATTACTCTTTTTATAGGGAGATACTAGAGTTGATTAGATACACATATTTTTTGATATCTTTCTATCATATGCTATGACATTATCTCATTCACTCCCATCATGTGAATGTAATCCCCTCTTTTTTTCAGATTCTGAATGACCACAGTATCTACTTTCCATTTAATTGAAGATTTCTTTATGGCTCATTTACCTTTAAACCTCTTTCCCACTCTAGATTTACCTTAAAAAATCTAATTTAATCACGATTGATCTAGCTTCTTCCAACTTTTGCTTCTCTTCTCACATTGCTCCTTTCCCAGACCCTCTTCACACACTCTCCTATCTCCAAGTTGAAAATAGTGATAGGACTAGGAACTACAATGGTTTGTAATTGCTACTTCTACTAGTTTTATTTCAACTTCTTCGTGGAGGCAGGAGTGGATGTGGAGGGGGTGGGGAACGAGAATGTGAGAGTAGAAGTTTGAGGCTGGTGAAAGCTAGGACACATGACCCCATATCCAATTACAAACAAACTCTGAAATGGACCCAGACCACCTAACCAACCATCTAAAAATTATAACTACACTTATAGAAATAAAAAAAAAGTATTACAAATCGAGTAATACAAGTTCCACATCTTCGAAATTCATAACTAGTTTTGAAATTTGTACATCGGGATAATGATGAAACACGATAAATGGGGTCTGAAAGAAGAAAACAACAACTAGATTAGGACTCTGAATCTACCTTGAAACAAGAGCATAGTTGTGTCTTAACCCCATCAAAGTGTGAATTCCATGATTTTCTGTGAAATTTCTTAAGTATTAACATGTACCAGGGTCCATGGGCATACATTAGAAAATCCGATACAATATCATTGCTACAACCTACGGAGCATCATATTGGTGGCTGAAAAATGTAAATAATAAAAATAATTGTGTAATGGAGAATGAAAACTGCCACTTCATTAAGTGGAAAATTGAGGTTGAAAGATTAAAAGTGAAAGAAAATAATTAGTTGCTGCTAGAACAGAATTATGCACTCAAAGGTTAAGTGAGGAGGATGCATGACAAAATGAAGTTTGTGGCTGAAAATTTGCAAATTGAGTATGATCAAGAAGGACAAATGGAAGGATGCAGTTGTGGACACATAAAAGGCAAAGAGTTTTGCAATGAGGCCTTTTCGCTTTTCATGGCTTTACTTTGTCTGGCATTATTTATTGTAATAACTAGGGTATAAATAAGCAATTTCAATTAAGCACCCAATCGCCCATGGCAACGAATTCAAGCATGCACGAACTTCTTAACTTGCTTCTCTTGCAAAACCCAGAAAGCATTATGTTTAGGCTGTTGCCTGATCACCCTAATATAGTAATATGTTTAAAATTTGACAATTGTTGATCCTTAGAGCTTTGTGATGAGGGCTTGTTTCACTTGTCTTTCAGTGGGTACAGAGATTGTGTTAGGGAGATAGAAGTATGGGAGGGTCTACAGTAGGGACTAGTGCAGTTTTCTACCCTGTGTGTTGATTCTTCACCCACCATGTCAAAGACACGTTGATGGTGACACTAATTCTGTCTTCATTTATTAAGCGTTGACCTGTTGGAGTTTATGTGGGAATGTTTTTAGACAAAGTGATATGTTAGACCATATTTGTAAGAAGACGACCTAAACATTATGGTGAATTTTTTCGTCAAGCTCCTCTAATGGTGGCGTGATCAGAGCTTACATTGAAACACAAACTCAATTGCCAGTTTTATTGGGTCTTTGCCTGTATTTGGGCTCATAGCTAGGATTATGAATGATGAAGGTTGGCTTGCTGGGGATATTGTTGATTTTGCTGAGTGTACTAATATGGATTCTCAAGCTCTTTATGAATTTCCAGAGCCCTGTGGCCCGGTAATTGTGGAGTTTTGAGTACCCTTTTGAAGCCCAATTGATTGTCAATTCAATTATGTCATTAATTGTGTTTTCGTGTCTATTTTTCTGGGTTGCTCTTGAATAGTGGTCATTTATGGTAATTCTGGGTACTTTAGTCCAGTTTCGTTAGTTTTGATCCAAAGGGGAGGGATAGACAATTACAACGTCGGGTTTTGAGTTTAGGTCTCCGGAACAACCCCCAGGACCTTGTCTCCAGAGCTAGCTGATGTGATTAGAATTTAGTGTAGAAGATTGTGCATTTTGGTTCCTTAATCACTTTAAGAAAATATTTTGGTGACAAATGTGTAGCTCTGAGTCTCACTAGGAAGTCTGTTGTAAATACTCCCTTTATGCTAGTGGGCCTTTAATGGGAAATACAATCTCACAATTTAGTGTTATCTTTTGCATATTGGTTGCCTCGACTACTGGGAGGGGGGGGGGGGGGAGGCGGGGAAGGGTATCCTAAGATTGTAAAAGTCTGGGTGGCCAAGCAATTAGGCACTATATTACGTGGACTCGGCTGGAGTGTCCAACGTGGATACTTCTCGGACTCGGCAATATATTTAAAATTTAGCACGTTTTTGGCCGAAAATGGTGTGTCGGGTGTCCACACCCATGTCCGAGTGTCGAGTGTCCGACACGGGTACTCTAGGTTAAATGAAGAGTCCATGTAACATAGATTAGGCATGCCGTCGGCCGTTCTACCGGCTACAGACCAGGTTGCTGGGATTTGGGTGCCCTCCTTACATGACTAACAAAAATTGTTATCATGGTTGGGATGACATTTTGCATAATTTCAAAGATTAGGTTCTTTTTCCCCATTGTGGTTAGTGTAAGCATCATATTTATATTCTTAAACTGCCTTTGATCTATCTACTGATTTGTGAGTGTATGCAATTGAAGTATTTCTATTGCCAATAGTCATAGTACTATAGCTCAAGGCTCAAGGCTGCATGCGTAGTTAATTGATCATTGAATGGAATCTTCTTGATTTTTGGTTCATGAACTCTATCATTGCATTTATGTTCATACTTATACTGTTATACCTGAATTTTTGAGAATTCTGGTGGACCTACCAAAACGTTATCCCAGTTATGTTGTCAAATGTCCAAACTTTGCTAATCAAGGTACTTGCTCACTTGAAGTATGATCTTCATCAATTACATAGTTCATATAGCTTGTCAAATCATTATTTGTCCATTATAAACAAAAAAGATAGATGAAGTAAACACTCCTTATCTAAAAACTACTTGTTTTGTTATGGCCAGGCAGGGGATCCCATATACGTCCTACTGTGCTGTTGGTTGGCAGCAGTTGGTGCAGGCCTTCTTAAATCTGAAGAAATCCTGGAAGGAGTAGCAAGGCTTCGTATTTCCGATGATACGGAGTTCGAAGAACAGACTTTTATTGCCAAGATGACTGAAGCCAAAGAGGTTAGTAGACTTCTACTCATTGTTTACTTGTTCGGGTTCCCAACCTTTACCTTTCAATGTTCCCAATGTTGAACTCTTATCCCCCCCACTCACATGTCTTGGTGCAATGAAAATATATCTTCACAACTCAATCTGTATTCTGTCCGCATCAGTTCAATACGTGTCCACTCATAGAATTTGATGATTTAACATTTGGAAATAAGAACAGAAGGTACTAGTTCAATACATGGGGACTTTAATTAATTTGCTGGCTAAAATCTGTTTTGGGTTGTCGATACATGGCAAATTAGGTTGCAAACTAAGAGAGGATTCTTATGTCCTTGCTGCATCTTTATGTGTCACCTCTTTAATAGTGGACCAAAAGCTCACTAAACTTGTATAGCTACCCTGTCTTGCCACTGCGAGTTCTTGTCACTGCAAGTGGATCTGTTAGACAGCTAGTGAGATGGTAAATGCATTGAAAAGTGGCTGTTCTATTTTGTGTAGTAATAAGAGACTAAGCTCTTTAAGGTTTGTCCCTGCATCTTTTCAGCTCCAGTTCCATGGACTTGACTGTTTAATTCCCTTCTTGAGCTAAGGAAACTTTAGAAAACAACTTCTCTTTTTCATCAAGTCACGTATTTTTTGGCAAAGCTTGGATCATAATTATTGTAACTGAATTTCAGATTTTCTGCCCTACTTCTGGAACTGCAATATCCTTTTTAGCTTGTACCATGAGGGACTATATTATCAACATTGTTGATATGTTGATATTGCATTGTTATAAACTTTTATGCAGTTAACAAAGATGATGTCACTTCACCTTTGAAAAGAACAGGGGACCAACCTAAATAAGCTCAACCATCAACTCTGCCAGATATTTGTACCAGATCCATTTGGTTATTGGCTAATTAAGGATGATAGTGACAAAACTAAGGTGACATATTCGTTGAACTTTAGAGGAGATTGTACCATACTTATCAAAACCAGGAATTTTGACATGCGTGTGGATCAAATGTGTTACTAATGATAGTTTTGGATTTCAATGGACTTAAAAGAAAACGGCTCATTGAAATGTAGAGTGATTCCATTTGCTATAAAGCAGAAACGATCCATGCAAAATCAATCAGAGGCCTAATCGAAACAGCCTCTGTAATTCTAGAGGGAAGGTTGTGTGCATCTAATCCACCCTTGCCTTACCCAAGCTGGAGCCGCATCACAGGCATTGAGGATAATGATATTGTATGATGAATGATGATTGTAAATTGTGCTTCACTGTTGTCTGTTACTTTCCACTTTTCATGAAATATTTTCTTGCTAATGGCACTGTTGGGGTGTGACCGCAGCGACGAGCTAAATCAAGAGCTACAGCACCAACAATCCCCATGGAACTCCGAGTTGAGAAAGCTCTTGATGCTATATATGTATGCTGCTTCGGTGGGGATGCAATAGAAGAGGAAGATGAGAGGCTATTAATCACTATGCTTAACGCTGTCTTCCCCACAGTTGCACCATTGGATATTGAAAGAATTATCAAAGAAAAAGCAAAGAGAGTCGCTGAAGGCGGCGAGGAGGAGGTTTATACGGCGAAACCAAAATCCTTGTCCAAGGAAGCAATACAGTTGCAAATGAAGGACCTGCAATTCCTTAAGCAGAACAGTACAGAATAATTTGAACAGAACAATAAGACATTGGGGATCACCCTATTTCTGCTCTTAACTCATACCCTTGATGTAGAGTATCTTTGTTAAGGAAATTTCTTTGGCCCCAATGTCTTCCATTAATGTATGTGGATACTTTGAAATAGGGAGATTTGTATTTATATTGAGATAAATAGGGATGATGTTAATGATTCAATTGATATAGTACTAAATTGATTTTCATATACTGAAGTCATATTTTATTAATATTGTCCGTCTTTAAACTTATTTAAAAGGAGAATGCTTTATGTACTCGGTGGGTAGACCAGTAAGAGTACTCTGCTAATGTGAATATATAAATTTTAAAAAAGAAAACTAATGTAAGCTTCCTATTTCCAAATCAGATAGCTTTTACAACTACCAAATTCAACATGGAAATCGGGAACTGATGCAAACATCTATACTAAAGTCATATTGGTACTAAATTATTATTTAAGCCAATCAAATGAGATTTTTGTGGGTGCAACATCGAATTTCATAATGTCCCTAAGTGTAAGAACTAATCCGTCTATCGCACGAGCTTAATTATTAAGGAACTACAAATGATAGATTAACTAATACAAGCTCTTAAAAGTGACTAAAACCACCCAACTAAGGGGCATATATATAATAGGATGTTCCTTGCAAAGTACACAGCGGAATCAGTTTGATGAGCAATCAACCCAAAAAATACTCCAGTGAGCACAACATTTTCCGCTTAGAGCCGGATAACAAATTAATCCATCACAACATGGATCTAAACCCAGTTCGCAGTGCTCACCTTTGAGAGTACACAATCCCTGTCCCAACGCCAAATCTGCATGCTTACAAATTACAATGAATAACTAGTTAGCCTATATTAACAAGAGAATAATAAGGTGGAACAAAATTGTACTATCATTGTAAGCATCCAATCATAAACAAAATTGTGTAAGTCCAAAAGTATATGATTGAAAATCCAGTTTACGCAAAAATTCACACAAAAAGTCTCTTATGAGGCCGCCTCAACATGAGGCCGCACCTCTATAGCGCAGCCAAGCATTGAGGTTAGCATAACGTCATGTTTGTTTGAGGCGCCTCACTTTGAAGCCGACTCATGAGTTTTTGTGAAACTCATATAAGACGGTCTATTGTGTGATGACTGTTACATTTTGAAAAAAAAAAATGTTACTTTTAGACTATTTATTTAAAAGTTTTATTAACAAGAAACTAAATAGAGAAAGCTACAACAAATTAACCTGATAGCATGAGCATGAATAATCCCAAAATCACTAGCTTCAAGTAACCAATGGAAGCCATTTTCATCACAAATAACAACACTCTCTTGCTTACCCTAAAAAAAAAAAGAAAAAAGAATACTCTCTAGCTTAATGCCAGGCCTAGTTTTTGGAAGGATAACTCAACATACAGTGATAATGGTTTCCATTTGCATAGCAACCATGCTTTTGTAGTGTGTTTACCGCAACTCACGCAAGCAGCTAGAAATTTAAAATTTAAGTTTAAAATGTCTTAATAGAGATAAACTGGCAGGGAAAGGGAAAAAGAAAAAAAGAAAAAAAAAAGAAAAGAAAAAAAGCTTTGATTCTTGTATCACATGTGCCAACTTTCTGTCAAAATAGAGGTAAACTGTCTCAATTAATTCGATCTACAATAAAAATAATAAATATAGAAATTCAATGTATGACATGGTTTAGAAAATAATGTGCCAGCGTAATTGTAGTTCTTGTATTATGAATTTCTTCCAGTGCCAATAAGTAGTTTGAGGTCAACTGCCTCAAGCCTTCAACTTCATCTCCATCAATCTATTATACATATATATAAGTGAATGATATTACATTCTACAATAACACATAGAATTTGCCAAATAAGCAATATGTGACACATAAGCAAATGGTCACATCATTATGATGGTAATTTTAATTCCTTCACACATTGCATTAAAGCATTTAAGAATCCTAAAAGTTTTCTTTCTTTAGATGAATGTACATGCCTTGATGCATTAAGACATTGGATGAACAAGTTCATTGCTAATTACTATTCATTTATAAACAATGTTATACACGTTAGTCAACTATACATTTAAGTTTCCAAAAACTTTAAGAAATCTACTTTTTACCCACAAAAGTTGGCCTCTTTTTCTTTCCGAGAAAGAAAAAATAGGCCGCGATCTAAGTACTCATTAATCAAATTATTCTAAATGTTTGCTGAAAGTTTTGAATACACCATGATTAAAGCTAATAGAGTATGAGAATATGGGGACTTAGATTTTTTAACTTGACTCAACGTTCACGTGCTATATATTTCCATTTAATTACATTTTAATATAATATGAAAAAAGTTAGAAGAGATCATATGCATGTTATTCGAATACACAACTTAGATGTATTAGAGGTTGAATAACCGCAATGGAGAATAACAATACAAAACTATTTTCAGATACAATGGATCATCAATTTTAATAGTATGGAAAGATGTGGAGTAACATCGGATGGAGTAGCCAAGTTTAATCGGAGGTTAAATTATTAAATGGAGAGTAAAAACATGTTTATCCTACAAGCTAAATATATTGAGAATATAGATGAGCATTTCTTATTAGAAAATATAAGGCCCTAGATATGAATGTAGAAAGATGTGATTTGGCAACATTTTAACGAATCTCCAATGCAAGGGCTTAATATTTTCGGAGTATTACTCATTATTATTATTTTTGGATATAATTATATATTTTGCTACTCTTACTTCAAATATACACAAATTTATTTACATAAGCCTACAACGCACGAGAATGTCACTAGTTAAAATTTAAATTAGAAGCCCAATTCATATATTTTTATTTGTTCAATCTAGCCCGCGTGTTTTCCTCTGGTCTTGTCTATTTTGAGTGCGGCGTACCCATCACTGGGTACAAGTGATAGTACACATCAGGCGCGCTACACCCAGACTACCGACCGATTTCCCATACTTTGTTGTCCTAAAACTAGTTTAAAGTGCTCACTATACAACAATTAGTTTCCAAGATGAAGGAATAAAAAAATTCTTTTTGACAAGAAATGGTAGTGAAATTCATGTCCAATTGGAAACCAATTTGATTCTGCCAACATCTCTTCCTAGTCTTAGCCATTTCAACTACTCATAGTATTTTCTAGGAATTTGTTAGTCAAACTCTTAACATTTCAATTAGGAAAATAAAAGATGTTATGTATAGTTTCACTTTAGGGTTATAATTTGCATTCCCAATAAAATAGGTTACATATGCACTTGTAAAAGGAAAAAGCAGAAAAACAATATCAATTCCCTTTGCAAATACATATGTGTCTCATTTTAAAGGGCTGCAAATTGTAGTATCGGAGACTCGGAGTGAGGCTGCATATTTTAGCACCCGTCTAAGTCAATAGATAGTTGTACCAATCAAAGATAGTCCGAGGTACATTATAAGGGCCTTGTATGATCAAATGTAGCATGTTTAAAAACTGAGTAGTGTAGGTGGAAATCATAATGTTTTATTTCTTTTTCTTTTCTGAAGGGATTGGAGGGATAATCCCTTGAACTGGTAGATAACAACTTGAATCCATTGTTGGTATTCAAACTTTTGTCATCAAAACCACATAACAAGAAAACATACTCTATTATATCTATTAATTTAGTTTCTTTCTTTTCCGTCGTTCCTTGAAATATATCTAAAGTTTGAACCAAATATGAAACCCAACTAATTTGTTTGCTACCAACAAGGGTGGTGATTTAGTTTCCAAACTTACTTCAAAGTGGTTTGGTAAGGTAATGTTATGGGTTTGAATCCCTATTTCCCTCATGTCTTATGTCTGCTGACTTTTAGGAAATATATTAGCCCTTATTGTCTACATTGACGGGGCCAGTACTTGCGCTGATTGTTCAGTTAGTGTCAAATTATGAGAGGGGGAATAATAATCTGGCTTAGATGCTTGTATTAATAATTAGGGGAGACCCTAAATATAAAGATACAATAGATTTGGAGTACAAGATATATAACCCTAACCTATTATACTTTCCTAAACCTATGATATATTATATCACCTAAATATAATCTCAAATATATAATTACGATACGGCATATATTTAAATTCCATCTCTCAAATATTCCATATAGATATTCCATATCTCTAATACTCCCCCGCAATCGTAGCGGTAGTAACACGAACACTGCGATTGGAGAGCCTTCATTGGTAGAATATTCAACCCAAAACAACTAGCCACAACGGACCATGAAGATATAAATATAGGACGACAACAAATTGGTGTTGCAATAAAAGACGTGCGACTATAGGCGAGCACGCAACCACTTTCACTCAAAAGGATGAAACCCCAGCGGTGCGGAAAAATATTAGTCCTAAACAATTTTGCTCGAAAGGACGATCTCCAACACTAATTTTCCCTCGAAAGGTATATTGATCCTGAGTGTAGAAGAAAAACCAACAAAAAAATTGCAACGAACCAATGGCCTTCATACTTTAAGAGAATGTGCAATTTTAGGTGGGCACAAAAATCATACATAGCAACTAATTCGGGCTATGAGCTCTGACTGAGTGACGAAATTAAAGAAAGGTTTGGTAAACCAAAAATCATATGGCCGGCGAAAAGGGCCTGAGTCTTGATTAATTGTGGCTTCACCGTGATGACAAAACACATCACAAAGCAAAGACTAAATGCATCAGGACGAATATGTTGCCAATATGTAGAGAACATGATTGATGTGATATACTTGGTGAATAATGAATAGTGTGAGAATTATTATTGTATCTTATGCGTTTGAATGAAAAGTGATGGTCCGGTGGCAGACGGATAAAAGTCCGTCACCGGCGAAGCGGAAACGTGTTTAAAAGTCCTCAAGAAAGAGGCTTTGATATTATGTCAAAATATAGAGAGGGGAATAATTAGTTTGGCTTAGATGCTTGTATTGATAATTAGAGGAGACCCTATATATAGAGATACAATAGATTTGGAGTACAAGATATATAAACCTAACCTATTATACTTTCCTAAACCTATGATATATTATATCACCTAAATATAATCTCAAATATATTATTACGATATGACATATATTTTAATTCCATATCTCTAATATTTCATATAGATATTCCATATAGATATTACATATCACTAATAGTTAGTCTGATATGTTCGCTGTTGAATACGAAAGTTCGAACATAATGTAGTAGGGGGAGACTCGGTCGCTATTCAATTGCACCTTCTTTTTGATTAGCAAAATAAAACTAATTTGTTTGCTAGTTTTCTGTTTTTCCAATCTTATTTTTTTTCTTCTGTTTTTGTTCATTTGGGTCCTTCTAAGTTCTAACCATGTACCGAATCGGATATGTCATTTGAGAAATTAGATTAATGAAGGGTGCTTATGGTTAATTGGTTATATTATTATAAAATAATTTTTTTGTACAATATTTAAAAATTGTCCTATACATTAAAATATAAGGGAATAAATTCACTTAAACTGATTTCTGATTCCGACACCGATTAGAAATGATTTATATGGAGACTTCAGTGGGACGGAAAATCAATCACTTCTTGTTAAAAAATAAAAACTAGTACTCTACTAACCATGCTAAAACCAATCATAATAACCCACTTTATGCAAATCATCAAAAGGAAAAAGATCTCAATCCACTTTATGTTCACCTTTCCCAAGTACAAATGATAGTCTACAGAATGCACACCAATAGTTTGCAAAACGAAACAGCAATGTGTTTGTGAATTCCTCCACTATAGCTTAGCAGATTCCAAGTGATTATTTACTGCTACTATATGTAATTATGTACTATGAAAACCCTCCTTTAGTTTGCCGACAACAGCCAGCTCATTGGCCTTCCTTTTTTTGATAATGGAAGCTTACGTGACCAAGCACCCACAGGCCCATATAGGCCATAATGCCATATTGCTTAGCTTGTTCAACAGAAATCGTACAACCTAAGGACAATTTTCTTTGTTCTTTACCCATGTCAACAAGGACAATACATTATTGCCATCTTGGAGTTGAATTCCACTATACTCTTATCTTCCCTCTACCAATCCTATATAGAGTATATACATATGTATACGGCGTGTTCTTTTCGTTGAATTGGATTAAACCGAACTCCATTAAACTGAAGTGAATAATAATCGATGAGAGAAAAAGTAGTTAATTAAACTGAACTAAATTGAGCTAAATCAATTAGTGAGTAAGTGAAAAATAACAAACTCATATACATGGAGAAGAGTAATTCGGACATAAAACATAGTTTTTTGATTCACATGACTGGATTTTTTAAGTAATTGAAAAAGATTTGTCAACACTCCATTTGAAAGTGCCAATTAAAAAGAGGTTCCCATCGATTTACCTCTTTTATTTTGTTTGGGTGGGGCTACTTTCCTTTCCACAAACTATAATATGCATGACCACAAAAGTAGTCCATCACAATTGACAAAAACAAACTACTAATACTCCTTAATTGATAGTATTATGATAATACATGTGACAAAGAAATGGTCTTTGGTGATTGCTGTGCGTGTCTTACTTAGTACAAAAAAAAATGTACTTTCTGAAACCATACAGAAAATGACTTGTTCTTACTTTTCCTTTTTCTTTTGGATACCCACAACAAGATAAGGTCTTACTTTTGCTTAAAAAAAACACCTACAGGACTTAAATTCTGGGCAGCATTTTAATTTCTTGTCCTAATTTGATTATTCACGATTTAGAATACAGCAAGTCTTGGCCCTTGGATGAGACCAACTCATATGAAAAAAGGGTCACTATTTAGAGATGTAGGAGTCACTCATGATGAGCAGTGACCCTTATTTCATTGAAAAATGACCCCCGTCTCATCAAAAATTACAAAAATACCGTCTTATAAAAGTTTTTATATTTAGCATAAGTGTATGTAAGAAACTAATTTCCCTTTAACCTGTATTAATAAGACTTTTAATTCATGAAATTGCCTACTAATTAAAGACTTCAAATTCAACTATGATTACTATTTGAAGTACGGGACAAGAACAATGTCGCTATCTGAGGAATTGAAGTGTTTGAAAAATGTTAATGTCACTATTTGTGAAGCAACTGCTCGGATATATATAGATCCCATTAAATCATTACTAAAAATCAAGAAACTAGCTCTTTCAATTATCACCAAAAAAGACATTAACAAACTTAAACTATTGTTTTTTGTCTTCTTCTTTCTAATAAGATCAACAAACTCAAACTAAATTAAAGCAAAACATGAACCTATCATTATTGCTGCAAACTAGAAGCGATTAATTAAATAATTTACACATACTTTCACAAGTTATGAACAACAACAACCTCTAATATATACAAAACAAAAACTTAGCTTTATAGAGAAAAGCCAGAATACAGGGGAGCTGGAACTTCATCACAATGGCAAAGGCAATAGAAACCAACATCGTCAATACAAGTAAACAAACAGCCTGTTGATGAATTACATTCTTTTTCACAAACTGAGATGTCATTTTTGCACTCTAAACTTGTTGTTGTTGCAGTGTATTGCCTTTGAGTTTGAGATGATAACAATAATGACCCTGCTTTTTTGCAACGTTCTTGATTGTTGTTGTTGGTAATGGTGTCACATTCATTATGAAGAAGTAATTTTGCTTGAGATGATGAAACCAATAGAAGGAGATGAAGTAAGGCTACTGCTATGGTTAGGGAGATCAGAGCAGGTGGTTTAGAGGAGAGAGAAAAATGGTGATGATTCTGATTTCTTCTTCTCACCGACACTGCCATCATGGTAAGTTAAGAGGAGTTGTGGTGGTACATACACAGGGTAATGGAATGGGCAAGGAGATATTCATAGGTACTCACTCATATGAGTCATAAGTGTTGCATTTTTGTATAAAATGTACGACGAAGTGAGTATTATATAAGAGTAATGTTATCATGGACGCATGGCCCAATATGAGATGAGTTAGGTTTGTGGTCCAATAAGGACTAGGTTGGGTGAAGGTAAGTTTGTTCTTTTCTTACCATTGTTCTAGACGAGGGAAAAGATATGTTAGATAGTTAAAACTGATATGCACCTGGCGGAGTTAGGAATCAATTCAAGTGGAATCACTCTCTTTATAATATATAGAAGAAATTATAAATATTGCATTAAGAAAAGGGTGTTGCTATTTACCGCCATAAAATTACTACCTACCGCCTCTAAAAATTACAATTTTGCCCCTCTATATTTTCACCCATCCTCTCCCTCTCTAACTCTTTCATCAATTCTCTCTCTCTACCACCCACTCTCATACCCAACCTTCATCAACATTCACTCATTCGGTAAGGAAGCAACGGCCGCGGATGTCTGCCGGCGACCAGGAAGTGCCGTCGACGGTGGCCGAGGTAAATTTTTTTTTCCGCAGAATTTGTATCGGGCGTCCGTGATTTCCGCCCCATCCATGGAACAGGCATCTGCAATTTTCGCCTGTACCATGGGACAGGCGAAAACTATAGACGCCTGCACCATGGATGGGGCGGAAATCGCGGACGCCTACACCATGGTTCAGGCGTAAATCTCAGATGCCTGAACCATGGTGTAGGCGTCCGCGATTTCCGCCCCATCCATGGTGCAGGCGTCTATAGTTTTCGCCTGTCCCATGGTACAGGCGAAAATTGCAGATGCCTGTTCCATGGATGGGGCGGAAATCACGGACGCCCGATACAAATTCTGCGAAAAAAAATATTTAAAACTTACCCCACCACCTCCGGCGCCGCCTCCAAAGCCACCGCCGCCGCTGCCACTAGCCCCACTCATTGCTGTCGTGATTAATGGGGGTGGAGGAGAGGGTGAGGAAGAGAGGGTGAAGGGTGTGGAGGAGAGGGTGAGGAAGTAAAGGGCAAAATTGTATTTTTCAGGGGCGGTAGGTAGTATTTTATGACGGTAAATAGTAATTCACTTAAGGAAATCATTTTACAAAGGAATTTAACAAAAAAAGTCCAGCCAAGTGGATTCAATGGAATTTCTAACCCCATGCATAGATCTGCCACTGCTGATATGATTCCAGTTTCGTTATGGTTTTAAATATTCACTGGTTTTAATTAGGGTGTGTTTTTTTCATTTATTGGACCTTACCCAATCAGTGAAATCAGTGGCAAGATATTACCTAACTAGTGGAAAGCAACGGCAACACCTTACTGAAGAAAAATTAATCGGTGGTTGCCAACCATCGTAAACTAGGGCTAGCCATTATAAGTTATTGTATTTTTTTATTTGCGCTCAACTAATATTGTAGTTAGGTAATACTAATAATATGTTATAACTATTAATTGCGAATGACAAATTATTTAGTCATGACTAATATGTACAAATAACTTGTGTTTTTATTTTGATTAAATGAATTAACGACCCAGATTATTCTAATCAGTATCAAGGGTTAAAATGTTCATATTGTAATAGTTAGCCTATATTATAGTTGGTTGGCAACCACCAAATAGGCTTCGCTTACTGAATTAGTGAGAATCAATGGAAGAACCTTACTCAATCGGTGGAAATCAGTGGCAAGACTTACATCTTACTCACATAATTAGTGGCAGGACCTTACTGAATCAGTGAGAATCAGTGAAAGGACCTTAACGAGTCAGTGGAAATCAGTGATAAGACCTTACACAATCAGTGAGAATCAGTAGGAGGACCTTACTCAATCAGTTAGAATCGGTGGAAAAGAACGCTCCCTTATTCAGAATTGGAATTGCTTTTCGCTGGGTTATGTAATTAATTATTGTTCTTAAAAGTTAGGAATTGGTTGGTACCAGTTCCTTATTTGGGAACTAGAATTTGGAATGTTGAGTCGGTTTTTGGTTTCAAACCAGTTTCGATTTCGATATTTGGCTACTGAATTTTTTATCCACGCACCCCTATTAGTACCATTGGATTCTTAAGGATGAACAATTCAATTTAAATCTGATATCTAATATACTCAATCCCTAAAGTATGTTATGCATGATAGGATTTCAACATTTATTAATAGGGTTGTATAAGACGGTTTTATCGAAATTTTTATTGATAAGATCGATGATAATTTTTTCGAGTGAAAAAAAGATCAATATTTATTATAAGTAATCCCCACATTTTTAAACAGTAACTCCGTTTACTATGAGTTGGTCTCCCAGTAGACTTGCTGATTAGGAATTATTTAGAGTATGATATTAATTTATTCATTAGGAATCAACACAATCTACAACATATAGGTAAAGGTCCAACATGTATGTACTAATAATTGAAACAATGTGCTTTGATCAGATTCCAAAAGTTGGCATTATATTTCTTTATTTTATGTTTTTTTAGTTTGCTTTACTTTTTATTTTCTTTACCTTTTTCTTTGATCACTAAGGAAGTTTGCTTTACTCTTATTATCAAAAAAAAAAATTTGCTTTACTCTTTAAAAGAAAAGAAAAGGGTAATAAAAGTTGAAACTTAAAAAGAGTAACTTATCTATTAGGATAAACAAAATTTTTTAAATAAGGTCACCTCAACATACGTGAGACGTTTTATAAAAAATATGATATGTTGATATCATATTTGATTATGGAGGTAATGTCATATTGAGATAAACTCATTACTCAACTATTACTTCGGAATCTGATATTTTTTTGGTTCTTTAAATCTACGCTTTCGAATGCTCGTATTAATACGAGTATTAATTATTTGATTAATTTGGTAGGAGTGAAAGGTTGAGATATGAGATGGTGGTGGTGGTACGGTACGTATGTCAGTGCATTCATTGAATAAGATATGTATAGGTTCCTCGAGAGTCGAACCAAATTTAATGTCTTGCTGGGACTCCAATCTATATCGTGGCCGTACATTCCGCTATATTTGGTTACCAATTTACCACTGCTCTTAATTTCTTAACACATGCTAAGCTCTAGTAATTTACTTTTGCCCTTCAACCTATGCTGCCTTGCCTTGCCTTGTCCTTGTCTATGATGCCTTTGCCTTTGCCTTTGCCTTCGCCTTCAACCATAGGAAATCACAAGGAAATACCAGAAATTATAAGACATAAATGGATAAAGAATCAAGCTCGTAAACTTGTCTTAACAAACTATTTGGGAGTAAGAGTATATTCTCTTCCACATATTTTAATTGATTCTCATTGATTGTGTAAGGTCGTACCAATGATTTCCACTGATTCGGTAAGATCATGCCATTGATTCGGTAAGGTCCTTTCACTGATTCAATAAGGTCCTGCCACTGATTCTGGGTCATGCCACTGATTCTGTGAGTAGGAATGTGGAACATGCCACCGATTTCCACTGATTGAGTAAAATCCTGCCACTGATTATCACTAATTCAGTAAGGTCTAGCCATTGATTCCCACTGATTGGGTAAGGTCTTACCACTTATTTCCACTGATTGGGTAAGGTCTAATAGGTAGAAAAAAAACACACCCTAAGTTTGAAAACTCTTGACAACCAATCCACTACTTTATTTGATCGTATTACAGTATTGCCAATGGATACAAAATCTCAACTTTATTAACTAAATATTTTCACATACAAAAACTCATATGAGGCATTGAGGCATGATACCTTTAAGCAAATAAGAAATCACCCTATATGAAAAATGATACCTTCAAATAAAAAGTGATATCTCATAAATGGGATGTCTCATAAGAAAGTTTTTAAAACATTTTTAGGTATTAGGAAAGTTGTTAGTTAGTTCGTTTTACAATTGTAATCAGTTTCATAGTTAGTTTCCTACTTGGATTAGGATTCCTAGTAGCTTTAGATTTATTTGTCTATAAATAGGGGAGAGCATGAAATTGTAACATACGCTTTGATGATTAATTATTGGATACGTGAGTATTTACCCCTCAAACTGAGTGATTCAGGTTGAAACCCTTACGAGTGATTCGTGAGTTGTTCTTGAGTGATTCTTGAACAAGATCCCTTTGTGTGATACTATCAAAGGTTAATTTCCGTTTTGTTACTTATTTCACATCAACTTGGTATCAAAGCTAAAGGTTTGAGCTTTCTTAAGTTTAAACAACACGGTCCTGAGCATAAACACGACACCATAGCGAGCTTTCGAGAAAGATTCTTGCAAGATCCGCCCTTTGTTCAAGAAGACAGCCAAGAAACCCCAAAGAAACCAACAACCGAAGCTATGGGTGAGCCCAACGAACTATCAAAGTTGTTAACAGCCATGGAGGATCTCAGGGCATCTTTCAAAACTCAAGAAGAGCGGATGGCAGAGCGGATGGCTGCTGTGGAAAGAAGAAACCAAGAAGATAGGGAAAACATGAAGACAAGGATGCGCGGAATTCATTGGAGAAACCACAACTGTGACCCCAACTTCGATGAGGAGTTTGAAGACACAAGTGGGACTAGAACCAATGACGCTCATAAACCACGACACCCCTATGATGATGATAGGAACTTGAAAGTCGAACTCCCTGAATATGACGGTTCCTACTATCCAGAGGCCTTTCTTGATTGGCTGAGAACTATGGAGAGAGTCTTTGAATACAAGGAGTATGATGAGCGGCGAAGATGCAAGTTAGCCATGCTTAAACTCACCAAGCATGCTTCGTTTTGGTATGAAAAACTAAAGGCTCGACGCAAGAAGGACGGGAAAGCAAAGATTGAGACTTGGGACAAACTCAAGAAACATTTAAAGAACCGATTTTTGCCTAAAGAGTTTGAGCAATCATAGTTCTTGAAACTCACGTCCTTAAGCCAAGAAACCTCAAGTGTACAAGACTACCTCCAAAAGTTTAAAAACGCGCACATGATGTGTGATCTCGTGGAGAGGGAAGAGTTAAATATTGCAAGATTCATCAAAGGACTAAACTCAACTCTAAGGCGCAAGGTGGAGCTTGTTCCTTACATATCCTTTGAGTATGTTTGCAAGATAGCTCTCAAGATTGAGAGGCAAGAGAAGGAGCAACAACTAGTGCACCTACGAGCACAACAAGCATACCAACAAGCGCGTCAACATCGAAATCATAAGTTGGACTACATGAAAGGATGCATAATAAATGATCAACCCATCAATGAAGATAGGCTCTTTGTTGTGGATACATTCAAAGGAAAACCAGATCTTGATGATTACTTTAAAGATATTGTTCCTATGGAAGATTCACAAGAAAAGACCAATAACATTGACCCCCTTATTGTTGTTCAAGTTAATAATTCAAGCCTACCAACTGTGGTTGATGAGTTTATCGAAGAAATATTCATTGAACCAGAAAATATTGGTGATTTCCTTGAAGATCTTGATTACATTGATGACATGCAAGAGAAATCCGAGATGGAGTTGGGACTTCTTAAATCTAGCTTTGATCAAGAACAAGAGAAAGATGTCCATCAAGAAGACAGCAGCAAGGCTCTTAACCTTGTGGGTTCATTGAAAATTTGTAAGGAAAATTTGATGAATATACAGGTTTGGGAGAAGATTACTATATACGAAGAATTGAGGACAATTCTTTTTGAATAAAGGGAGATTGATGCGGGAGCAAGTGTGCAAAGTAAACAGAACAACCAAGGAACTAGCAAGAGAACATCTATTCTTGTTTACATCGAGTTCCTTTGGTGGTTATGCATTAAATTGACTCCTATAAAGATAATTACATGGAGTTGCCATACAAGGTCGGGATTAAAGCTCTTATTATATGATCACATTCGTTATCAGGATTCTCGTAATTTAGACAGGTTCTACACTGGTTTGTATTTTAATCATAACTCACTCATACGACATGGGATCATGGTGATTCAAAGTTCTGTAGAAAGCTGGAAACGACATCTAAAACTCCCATGCTTTGAGTTTTCCCATATTCAGAACGTAACTAAGTTGAAAAGGCAATTGAAGTTACAGAGCAAAACTGTTCCAGCGGTTTTAGCCTTGGGCGCCAAGTAATTAATGTTTGAGTTTGATTTCGTTTGACTATTTCCTTAATTAGTTAGAATATGTTGAGGAAAGTAGTATTCTGATTATTAGTTAGCATTAGGAGTCCATTAGGTATTAGGAAAGTTGTTAGTTAGTTCGTTTTACAATTGTAATCAGTTTCATAGTTAGTTTCCTACTTGGATTAGGATTCCTAGTAACTTTAGATTTATTTGTCTATAAATAGGGGAGAGCACGAAATTGTAACATACGCTTTGATGATTAATTATTGAATACGTGAGTATTTACCCCTCAAACTGAGTGATTCAGGTTGAAACCCTTACGAGTGATTCGTGAGTTGTTCTTGAGTGATTCTTGAACAAGATCCCTTTGTGTGATACTATCAAAGGTTAATTTCCGTTTTGTTGCTTATTTCACATCAACTTGGTATTAAAGCTAAAGGTTTGAGCTTTCTTAAGTTTAAACAACACGGTCCTGAGCATAAACACGACACCATAGCGAGCTTTCGAGAAAGATTCTTGTAGGATCCGCCCTTTGTTCAAGAAGACAGCCAAGAAACCCCCAAGAAACCAACAACCGAAGCTATGGGTGAGCCCAACGAACTACCAAAGTTGTTAACAGCCATGGAGGATCTCAGGGCATCTTTCAAAACTCAAGAAGAGCGGATGGCAGAGAGGATGACTGCTATGAAAAGAAGAAACCAAGAAGATAGGGAAAACATGGAGACAAGGATGCGCGGAATTCATTGGAGAAACCACAACTGTGACCCCAACTTCGATGAGGAGTTTGAAGACACAAGTGGGACTAGAACCAATGACGCTCCTAAACCACGACACCCCTATGATGATGATAGGAACTTGAAAGTCGAACACCCTGAATATGACGGTTCCTACTATCCAGGGGCCTTTCTTGATTGGCTTAGAACTATGGAGAGAGTCTTTGAATACAAGGAGTATGATGAGCGGCGAAGATGCAAGTTAGCCACGCTTAAACTCACCAAGCATGCTTCTTTTTGGTATGAAAAACTAAAGGCTCGACGCAAGAAGGACGGGAAAGCAAAGATTGAGACTTGGGACAAACTCAAGAAACATTTAAAGAACCGATTTTTGCCTAAAGAGTTTGAGCAAGCACAATTCTTGAAACTCACGTCCTTAAGCCAAGAAACCTCAAGTGTACAAGACTACCTCCAAAAATTTGAAAACGCTAACAACTTTCCTAATACCTAATGGACTCCTAATGCAAACTAATAATCAGAATACTACTTTTCTAAACATATATTAACTAATTGAGGATAATGATATTGTATGATGAATGATAATTGTAAATTGTGCTTCGCTGTTGTCTGTTACTTTCCACTTTTCATGAAATATTTTCTTGCTAATGGCACTGTTGGGGTGTGACCACAGCGACGAGCTAAATCGAGAGCTACAGCACCAACAATCCCCATGGAACTCCGAGTTGAGAAAGCTCTTGATGCTATATATGTATGCTGCTTCGGTGGGGATGCAATAGAAGAGGAAGATGAGAGGCTATTAATCATTATGCTTAACGCTGTCTTCCCCACAGTTGCACCATTGGATATTGAAAGAATTATCAAACAAAAAGCAAAGAGAGTCGCTGAAGGTTTAGACGGCGAGGAGGAGGTTTATACGGCGAAACCAAAATCCTTGTCCAAGGAAGCAATACAGTTGCAAATGAAGGACCTGCAATTCCTTAAGCAGAACAGTACAGAATAATTTGAACAGAACAATAAGACATTGGGGATCACCCTATTTCTGCTCTTAACTCATACCCTTGATGTAGAGTATCTTTGTTAAGGAAATTTCTTTGGCCCCAGTGTCTTCCATTAATGTATGTGGATACTTTGAAATAGGGAGATTTGTATTTATATTGAGATAAATAGGGATGATGTTAATGATTCAATTGATATAGTACTAAATTGATTTTCATATACTTAAGTCATATTTAATTAATATTGTCCGTTTTTAAACTTGTTTAAAAGGAGAATGCTTTATCTACTCGGTGGGTAGACTAGTAAGAGTAGTCTGCTAATGTGAATATATAAATTTTAAAAAAGAAAACTAATGTAAGCTTCCTATTTCCAAATCAGATAGCTTATACAACTACCAAATTCAACATGGAAATCGGGAACTGATGCAAACATCTATACTAAAGTCATATTGGTACTAAATTATTATTTAAGCCAATCAAATGAGATTTTTGTGGGTGCAACATCGAATTTCATAATGTCCCTAAGTGTAAGAACTAATCCGTCTATCGCACGAGCTTAATTATTAAGGAACTACATATGATAGATTAACTAATACAAGCTCTTAAAAGTGACTAAAACCACCCAACTAAGGGGCATATATATAATAGGATGTTCCTTGCAAAGTACACAGCGGAATCAGTTTGATGAGCAATCAACCCAAAAAATACTCCAGTGAGCACAACATTTTCCGCTTAGAGCCGGATAACAAATTAATCCATCACAACATGGATCTAAACCCAGTTCGCAGTGCTCACCTTTGAGAGTACACAATCCCTGTCCCAACGCCAAATCTGCATGCTTACAAATTACAATGAATAACTAGTTAGCCTATATTAACAAGAGAATAATAAGGTGGAACAAAATTGTACTATCATTGTAAGCATCCAATCATAAACAAAATTGTGTAAGTCCAAAAGTATATGATTGAAAATCCAGTTTACGCAAAAATTCACACAAAAAGTCTCTTATGAGGCCGCCTCAACATGAGGCCGCACCTCTATAGCGCAGCCAAGCATTGAGGTTAGCATAACGTCATGTTTGTTTGAGGCGCCTCACTTTGAAGCCGACTCATGAGTTTTTGTGAAACTCATATAAGACGGTCTATTGTGTGATGACTGTTACATTTTGAAAAAAAAAAATGTTACTTTTAGACTATTTATTTAAAAGTTTTATTAACAAGAAACTAAATAGAGAAAGCTACAACAAATTAACCTGATAGCATGAGCATGAATAATCCCAAAATCACTAGCTTCAAGTAACCAATGGAAGCCATTTTCATCACAAATAACAACACTCTCTTGCTTACCCTAAAAAAAAAAAGAAAAAAGAATACTCTCTAGCTTAATGCCAGGCCTAGTTTTTGGAAGGATAACTCAACATACAGTGATAATGGTTTCCATTTGCATAGCAACCATGCTTTTGTAGTGTGTTTACCGCAACTCACGCAAGCAGCTAGAAATTTAAAATTTAAGTTTAAAATGTCTTAATAGAGATAAACTGGCAGGGAAAGGGAAAAAGAAAAAAAGAAAAAAAAAAGAAAAGAAAAAAAGCTTTGATTCTTGTATCACATGTGCCAACTTTCTGTCAAAATAGAGGTAAACTGTCTCAATTAATTCGATCTACAATAAAAATAATAAATATAGAAATTCAATGTATGACATGGTTTAGAAAATAATGTGCCAGCGTAATTGTAGTTCTTGTATTATGAATTTCTTCCAGTGCCAATAAGTAGTTTGAGGTCAATTGCTTCAAGCCTTCAACTTCATCTCCATCAATCTATTATACATATATATAAGTGAATGATGTTACATGCTACAATGACACGTAGAATTTGCCAAATAAGAAATATGTGACACATAAGCAAATAGTCACATCATTATGATGGTAATTTTAATTCCTTCACACATTGCATTAAAGCATTTAAGAATCCTAAAAGTTTTCTTTCTTTAGATGAATGTACATGCCTTGATGCATTAAGACATTGGATGAACAAGTTCATTGCTAATTACTATTCATTTATAAACAATGTCATACACGTTAGTCAACTATACATTTAAGTTTCCAAAAACTTTAAGGAATCTACTTTTTACCCACAAAAGTTGGCCTCTATTTCTTTCCGAGAAAGAAAAAAATAGGCCTCGATCTAAGTACTCATTAATCAAATTATTCTAAATGTTTGCTGAAAGTTTTGAATATACCAAGATTAAAGCTAATAGAGTATGAGAATATCGGGACTTAGATTTTTTAACTTGACTCAACGTTCACGTGCTATATATTTTCATTTAATTACATTTTAATATAATATGAAAAAAGTTAGAAGAGATCATATGCATGTTATTCGAATACACAACTTAGATGTATTAGAGGTTGAATAACCGCAATGGAGAATAACAATACAAAACTATTTTCAGATACAATGGATCATCAATTTTAATAGTATGGAAAGATGTGGAGTAACATCGGATGGAGTAGCCAAGTTTAATCGGAGGTCAAATTATTAAATGGAGTAAAAACATGTTTATCCTACAAGCTAAATATATAGAGAATATAGATGAGCATTTCTTATTAGAAAATATAAGGCCCTAGATATGAATGTAGAAAGATGTGATTTGGCAACATTTTAACGAATCTCCAATACAAGGGCTTAATATTTTCGGAGTATTACTCATTATTATTATTTTTTGATAAAATTATATATTTTGCTACTCTTATTTCAAATATACACAAATTTATTTACATAAGCCTACAACGCACGGGAATGTCACTAGTTAAAATTTAAATTAGAAGCCCAATTCATATATTTTTATTTGTTCAATCTAGCCCGCGTGTTTTCCTCTGGTCTTGTCTATTTTGAGTGCGGCGTACCCATCACTGGGTACAAGTGATAGTACACATCAGGCACGCTGCACCCAAACTACCGACCGATTTCCCACACTTTGTTGTCCTAAAACTAGTTTAAAGTGCTCACTATACAACAATTAGTTTCCAAGATGAAGGAATAAAAAAATTCTTTTTGACAAGAAATGGTAGTGAAATTCATGTCCAATTGGAAACCAATTTGGTTCTGCCTTCATCTCTTCCTAGTCTTAGCCATTTCAACTACTCATAGTATTTTCTAGGAATTTGTTAGTCAAACTCTTAACATTTCAATTAGGAAAATAAAGGATGTTTATGTATAGTCTCACTTTAGGGTTATAATTTGCATTCCCAATAAAATAGGTTACATATGCACTTGTAAAAGGAAAAAGCAGAAAAACAATATCAATTCCCTTTGCAAGTACATATGTGTCTCATTTTAATTGGGCTGCAAATTGTAGCATCGGAGACTTAGAGTGAGACTGCATATTTTAGCACCCGTCTAAGTCAATAGATAGTTGTACCAATCAAAGATAGTCCGAGGTACATTATAAGGGCCTTGTATGATCAAATTTAGCATGTTTAAAAACTGAGTAGTGTAGGTGGAAATCATAATGTTTTATAAGGGATTGGAGGGATAATCCCTTGAACTGGTAGATAACAACTTGAATCCATTTTTGGTATTCAAACTTTTGTCATCAAAACCACATAACAAGAAAACATACTCTATTATATCTATTAATTTAGTTTCTTTCTTTTCCGTCGTTCCTTGAAATATATCTAAAGTTTGAACCAAATATGAAACCCTACTAATTTGTTTGCTACCAACAAGGGTGGTGATTTAGTTTCCAAGCTTATTTCAAAGTGATTTGGTAAGGTAATGTTATGGGTTTGAATCCCTATTTCCCCCATGTCTTGTGTCTGCTGACTTTTAGGAAATAAACTAGTCCTTATTGTCTACATTGACGGGGCCAGTACTTGCGTTGATTGTTCAGTTAGTGTCAAATTATGAGAGGGGGAATAATAATCTGGCTTAGATGCTTGTATTAATAATTAGGGGAGACCCTAAATATAGAGATACAATAGGTTTGGAGTACAAGATATATAACCCTAACCTATTATACTTTCCTAAACCTATGATATATTATATCACCTAAATATAATCTCAAATATATTATTACGATAAGGCATATATTTTAATTCCATATCTCTAATATTCCATATAGATATTCTATATCTCTAATACTCGCCCGCAATCGTAGCGGTAGTAACACGAACACTATGATTGGAGAGCCTTCATTGGTAGAATATTCAACGCAAAACAACTAGCCACAACGGACCATGAAGATATAAATATAGGACAACAACAAATTGGTGTTGCAATAAAAGACATGCGACTTTAGGCGAGCACGAAACCACTTTCACTCAAAAGGATGAAACCCCAGCGGTGTGGAAAAATATTAGTCCCAAACAATTTTGCTCGAAAGGATGATCTCCAACACCAATTTTCCCTCGAAAGGTATATTGATCCTGAGTGTAGAAAAAAAACCCAAAAAAAAAAAAACTGCAACGAACCAATGGCCTTCATACTTTAAGAGAATGTGCGACTTTAGATGGGCACAAAAATCATACATAGCAACTAATTCGGTCTATGAGCTCTGACCGAGTGACGAAATTAAAGAAAGGTTTGGTAAACCAAAAATCATATGGCCGGCGAAAAGGGCCTGAGTCTTGATTAACTGTGGCTTCACCGTGATGACAAAACACATCACAAAGCAAAGACTAAATGCATCAGGACGAATATGTTGCCAATATGTAGAGAACATGGTTGATGTGATGTACTTGGTGAATAATGAATAGTGTGAGAATTATTATTGTATCTTATGCGTTTAAATGAAAAGTGATGGTCAGGTGGCAGACGGATAAAAGTCCGTCACCAGCGAAGCGGAAACGTGTTTGAAAGTTCTCAAGAAAGAGGCTCTGATATTATGTCAAAATATAGAGAGGGGAATAATTAGTTTGGCTTAGATGCTTGTATTGATAATTAGGGGAGACCCTATATATAGAGATACAATAGGTTTGGAGTACAAAATTTATAACCCTAACCTATTATACTTTCCTAAACCTATAATATATTATATCACCTAAATATAATCTCAAATATATTATTACGATATGACTAGAATTTGGAATGTTGAGTCGGTTTCTAGTTTCAAACCAGTTTCGTTTTCGATATTTGGTACCTGAATTTTTTATCCACGCACCCCTACTAGTACCATTGGATTCTTAAGGATGAACAATTCAATTTAAATCTGATATCTAATATACTCAATCCCTAAAATATGTTATGCATGATAGGATTTCAACATTTATTAATAGGGTTGTATAAGACGGTTTTATCGAAATTTTTATTGATAAGATCGATGATCATTTTTTCGAGTGAAACAAAGGTCAATATTTATTATAAGTAATCCCTACATTTTTAAAGAGTGACTCCGTTTACTATGAGTTGGTCTCCCAATAGACTTGCTGATTAGGAATTATTTAGAGTATGATATTAATTTATTCATTAGGAATCAACACAATCTACAACATATAGGTAAAGGTCCAACATGTATGTACTAATAATTGAAACAATGTGCTTTGATCAGATTCCAAAAGTTGGCATTATATTTCTTTATTTTATGTTTTTTTAGTTTGCTTTACTTTTTATTTTCTTTACCTTTTTCTTTGATCACTAAGGAAGTTTGCTTTACTCTTATTATCAAAAAAAAAAAGTTTGCTTTACTCTTTAAAAGAAAGAGAAAAGGGTAATAAAAGTTGAAACTTAAAAAGTGTAACTTATCTATTAGGATAAACAAAATTTTTTAAATAAGGTCACCTCAATATACGTGAGACGTTTCATAAAAAATGACGATATGTTGATATCATAATTGGTTATGGAGGTAATGTCATATTGAGATGAACTCATTACTCAACTATTACTTCGGAATCTGATATTTTTTTGGTTCTTTAAATCTACGCTTTCGAATGCTCGTATTAATACGAGTATTAATTATTTGATTAATTTGGTAGGAGTGAAAGGTTGAGATATGAGATGGTGGTGGTAGTACGGTACGTATGTCAGTGCATTCATTGAATAAGATATGTATGGGTTCCTCGAGATTCGAACCAAATTTAATGTCTTGCTGGGACTCCAATCTATATCGTGGCCGTACATTCCGCTATATTTGGTTACCAATTTACCACTGCTCTTAATTTCTTAACACATGCTAAGCTCTAGTAATTTACTTTTGCCCTTCAACCTATGCTGCAACTGATTATCACTGATTCAGTAAGGTTTAGCCATTGATTCCCACTGATTGGGTAAGGTCTTGCCACTTATTTCCACTGATTGGGTAAGGTCTAATAAGTAGAAAAAAAACACACCCTAAGTTTGAAAACACTTGATAACCAATCCACTACTTTATTTGATTGTATTACAGTATTGCCAATGGATACAAAATCTCAACTTTATTAACTAAATATTTCACATACAAAAACTCATATGAGGCATTGAGGCATGATACCTGTAAGCAAATAAGAAATCACCGTATATGAAAAATGATACCTTCAAATAAAAAGTGATATCTCATAAATGGGATGTCTCATAAGAAAGTTTTTAAAACATTTTTAGAGACTTATTTTACCCTTACATTGAGTTATAGAATATAGTGGATATAGATGGACTTTTCCCAAATGACCAGATTAGCCTTTTAAGTTAACACATTTGACATATTGGTCTATTAAAAATCAGTTAGGACATTAGGATATTAAAAAGTGAATTAAGTGGCATATAGGTCCTTTGAACCGGAATCTGGAATTTATGTAAGAACCTTCTTACTTAATTAATTTTTTTTTAGTTATCCCCTTCTTTATTCCTATTTCTCATTTTCTTATTTCTTTCCCCTATTTTTTTATTTCTAAAGAGTAGGTGAGAATATTACAGTAAACATCTTTAGAAAAATTTGAATCCGACAGCGTCATAATACCGAAATTCACATCCTACTACCCAATCAAATGAAAAGAAGGAAAAGAAAAACAATTACAAATAAAAAATTTATAAGCAAACAAGTCAAATAAATTAATAAGAAGGAGAAGCATTATTGTAAGCGAAGAAGAGTCTTCCATGGTGGTTGTAGTAGTGGCAAGGAGTTGTGGAACAAGAAGGTGAACTGACATTGAGAGTATGATTCGATTTGTGAAATCCATTCTTTTAATTTCCAAATCCAAAGACTAAACCAATTAATATCACTACCAAAATGAACATTAAAAACCATGGAAGTGGCTGGTTCGATAAGTGCAACCATCACCGCCACTACAACAGCCACCGCTGGCTGAACTTGGGAATTAAGGGAGGAGAGAGTGAAGAAAAAGAAGGACAGGGAGAAAGGAAACGGAAATATGGGCAAAAGAAATAAAAAAAATAGGGGAAAGAAATAAGAAAAGAAAATGGAAAATAGCAATAAAGAAGGGAATAAAAAAATTGATTAAATAAAAAAAATTCTTACATAAATTCCAGATTCTGATTTAAAGGGCCTTTATGCCACTTAATTTACTTTTTAATACCCTAATGTCCTAACTGATTTTCAATAGACCAATATATCCAAATGGATTCAATTAAAAGGCCAATTTGGTCATTTTGGGGATAGACTTTATTTGAGAAACAAGTAGTTTCATGATGTTGATTTTATTGATATGTGGCATGAGTAGAGGTGGTTTAATAATTGCACAACTCTAAAGGCATGTAATTATTATTAGTTCAGATTCGTGAATGTCGTCACTTACTCGATCAAACTAGATGACTTCGAATCAGTGAAAAAAAACCACAATCAATAACTTTAAAGTGCTTGTTTGGTTGACATATAACTAACACAGAAAGTGTAAATTCACATGTTATTTGGTTGACATAAAAATATATGAAGTAACTTCCTGGAGAAAGTGACTTTTCTCATAATAGAGGAAGTTACACCAAGGTCTCTCTAGGTAAGTAGTACTTCACTACTTCCCACGTCACTTCCGATGAAATTAAACTTTCTTTACGCAACCAAACAACTTTGACCACTTTCCACGATTTTCTAATTCCCATAAATTTGTACTTCGAATGAAAACTTACTTCTCATGATCAACCAAAAAAGCACTGATGAGCTAAGGGAAAACTTAACTATGGCCTTTGGCACTGATGAGCTAATGTTACTAGTTTCTTTTGTATGTTTAATGTTTACAACTAGGTGTATTATATTCTTGATTTATAGGAGACTGCTAATCGTGATGAACTGAGCACCGACACTCGGAATATTAAGATTAAGATTTAATCCGATCCCCACATCATTAAAACTGACTTAGAACGACCTAGCACATTGTACAATTACAACATCACGTGATTTAGAATTCAAATTCACATGACATACCAATATTTTAGACCAAAGCTAACGAAAGACCAAAATATATGAGTTCAATCTTTTAACTTTTTCTTGGGATGGAGTCATGGAGATATATAAATTAAAGAAGGGAATAATACTTGGTGAACAATGTATATATGCCAATCAGTCAAGTATACTGCACGAACTAAATGGTGTGGTTGAGTGGTAGAGACTCAACTACTCTTAATCAAGGTTTAGAATTTGAATCTCGTCATAAATATAAAGTTAGTCTTAAATCCATTGACCAGGTGTCCTACTCTTTGAGATATTTACAAACCAGATTACACAATCTAAAACATACTCCCTTCGTCCTGAATAAACGGTCACATTATTATTTTTACATTAGTTTTAAGAGAAGAAAATAGAGTAGTATTACAAGAAGTACTGTACCATAATGGTATGCATAAGATCTCAACTTCTCAAGGACGATCTTAACCCCCCTAGTGCAAACATGATGCAGATGAACCCATATTATCATCCTAAGGTGCAACTCTCTCGTGTGAATCATATCTCATATAGAAGCAATGTGCTATGACCTCTATGAACAACACGAGGTGGGGGATGAATCGGGTTGTGATCTTTCTTGCATGCTTTTTTGCCTCTGGTAAACTAAGGGACGAACGATATTGCAAAATGTTCCTGAGGTTATTCAATTCCCTCCAAGTGTAAAAACAAATTAAAGTGCACGGAAATAAATTTGTTAAAGGACTAGATTTTCAGCGTGGAAATTAAACCACATGATGGTACAAGAGTACAATTGACTACAACCAAATGTAAAAACCACGACCAACCTCCAATAAATAGGATTAATACATCTTCTCATAGTAGCCACGAGTCAAAACGACACATGTACAATGCTTACTCCACCTAAGCCTAATTAAGTACACCACAGACCACACCAAAGGGCCTATGTTGACAACGACCCAATCTAACATTCCAAATAACAACACTTAGCTTGTCAACTTTTTTCATTAAGTACACGTAAACTAACTACACTTATCCGGATAAGAAGTTCCCAAATATAAGATCTACTAGGACTTTACTCGTGCTACATACGGACGACCAATTTATCACTATATTTTTAAGTTTAAATTAATTATTGGATTTTTTAAAATTATTCATATGTATATAAATAATAATGAAAAATGGTGATTGGTCGAAATGTTACACATGTCATACCGCTCATCATTTTCCTATTAAAAAAATAAAATAATATCTATCACTTGTCACTTAATTAACTTCCCATTGTACATTAAACGTGTAACTTAATAAACGGTCACTCCAAATGAGACCTATATCATTTTGTTTAAGTATATCATTACAAATTTTATGTCTAACCTGTGTTTATACCCTCAAATATAAAACTTAATTAAATATTTAACGTTTGTCATATTAACGACGATTAATTATCTGCACAAAACATAGTAAATTTTTACGTAGCCTGTGCTTATACAAACAGGTATAATTTGTTATTAAACAACCATCAGTTTGATGAGATGTCCTTTAAACGAAGGTGTATATTTTCGCACCACAGCGCACGTAACACACATAGGGGACATGAAAGACCCTCGTGCTCGGTTATCCGGTATATGGTAGGTTTGGACGGGCGTTTTTACTGAACGCCACTCTAAGTACCGTTACATCGTAAGAATGTGTAAAATCGGAGTTCGAGGATCCCAATGACCATCCCAAGGCACCAGGGATCCTCTAGGGTCACGATAGACATCACATATAAATTTGGGCAAAAATCACAACTGGGCATCGGAAAGCCAAAAATCGAAGGCTCTAATCCACGGTTTTTGGGCTTCCGGGTAACCCTGTAATGAAGGTGGATATTTTTCGCACCACATTAGACGGGATAGACTTAGGGGAAACGTGAGGCCCAAGGGGTCAGTTATCGGGTGTTTGGTAGACTTGGATGGGCGTTTTACGGAACAAAAATCGATCAAAGGGCCGAAACAACGAAAGTATGGGTGAAATAAGAGTTACGGGACTCGAAAGGCCTTTTCGAGGCACTGGAGGTCCTGTAAGGTCATAATAGACATCCCGCAAAAGTTTGGGAAAAAATCACAATCGGGCCCAAGAAAGCCAAAAATCGAAGACTATAATCCACGATTTTTGGGCTTTCGGAAGCTCCCAAAAAGAAGGTGGATATTTTTGCACCACATTGCATGGGATATGTCTAGGGGACATGTGAGCCCCTTGGGGTTAGTTACCGAGTTCATGATAGGCTTATACAGGCGTGTTACGAGACACCACTCTAAAAAGGGTCATAAAATCGAAGGTATGGGTGAAATTGGAGTTCGTGGAGCCGAATAACCTTCTCGGGACACAAGGTAAATGAACCTCTAGGGTCACGATAGACATCCCTGAGAAGTTTGGGCACAAATCTGAACTGGTCACCGGAAAGCCAAAAATCGAAGGCTAACCCACGTTTTTGAGCTTCTGTGAGGCCCTGGAACGAAGATGTATATTTTCGCACCACATAGCACGGGATACCCCTAGGGGAGGTGTAAGGTCCGCGGGTCAGTTATCGGGTCTCTGGAAGGCTTGGATGAGTGTTACGAAATGACAATCAAAGGGGCGGCGTAACACCAAAAGAATAGGTGAAGTTGGAGTTCATTATTCCGAATGACTTTTCTGGGCAGCAGAGTCCTCTGCAGTCACGATAGATATCCCATAAAAGTTTGGGTAAAAATCACAATCGGGCCCAAGAAAACCTAAAATCGAAGGTTATAATCCACGTTTTTTGGGATTCCGATAGGCCCGGAATTAAGGTGCATTTTTTTGCACGACAACTCACGAGACACAGCTAGATGAAATTGGAATCCCCTGAGGTCGGTTATCAGATCCCTAGTAGGATTGTACGTACGGAGGTTTCACGGGACACCACTCTGAGGGGCATAACGTTGAAAGCATGTATGAAATTGGAGTTCGGGGATCCGGATGACCTTTTCGTAGAACCTGGGTACTCTGGCCCACGATAGACATCCTGGAAAAGTTTGGGGAAAAATCACAACCTGGCCCTTGGAAATCGTAAATCAAAGGTTATAATTTACGGTTTTAGGGATTTCAGGAGGCCCTAGGACGATGTGGATAGTTTTGCACCAAATCGCACAAGACACCCTTAAAGGACATGAGAGACCATTGGGTTGATGATTGAGTCCCTGATAGGCTTAGATAAGCATTTTACAGACCGCCAGGCTAAGGGTCGCAACAGCGAAACATGAGTGAAATTGGAGTAATCAGACCCGACTGACCTTCCTTGGGCACCGGCAGTTCTATAAGGTAACGATAGACATCCCGAAGATGTTTGGGAAAAAATCACAACCAGGCCCCCGGAAGTCGAAAATCGAAGGCTATATTCCACTTTTTTGGGCTTTCGGTAGGCGTTAAAATGAATGTGAATATTTTCGCACCACATCGCATAAGACAGTCCTTCGGGACATAGGAGACCCCAGATTAGGTTATCAGTTCTCCGGTATGCTTAAATAGTTAAATGAGCGTTTTATAAGACAATACTCTAAGCGTACACCAAAACTATGAGTTAAATCGGATTTTGGGGACCCGACGACCTTTCTGGGATATTAGTTTAATTAAGTGTATATAAGCTCGTTTTCTTGCCAACCATCACCCACAACACAAACCTCCGTGTCTTATCCCGCCACCCCAACCAAAAAAAAAATCCCTTGCATGACTTTGAGCACATTAACATTAGTCTTAAATAAACTTATGTAAATTTTCGTTAACTGAAGAGGAAGATCAAGGTCTGATCAAGGTCTGGTTTTTGATGACGATGGCGAGGGTGATGACGAAACAACTATTAGGGAATTGACTTAGGCTTTGATTGGGCGGTTGTTGACTGATGAAGGAGTTAATTTCCTAGCTTTCAAGCGCAAGATGGCTTCTCTCTGGAAGCCGAGGAATGGTGCTTTTGTTAAGGAAATTGGGGAAAATCTTTTCTTGTTCCAGTTTGGAGGTGAAGCTGATTTGAATAAGGTTTTGGATCTTGAACCTTGGTCTTTTGATCAAAATTTGCTGATTTTAAGTAGGGTTCAGCCACATGAGCAATTTTCTAAAATTTCCCTCAAATTTACTCGGTTTTGGGTACAAGTTTATGATTTACCTCCAAATAGGGTGAATCACGAAGTGGTACGCAGGGTGGGTGATTGTGTTGGAACAATGGTGGAGGTGGATTTAACAATCCAATATTCATCAGCAGGTATGCATGTGCGTGTAAGGATCATTTTAGATGTGGAGAAACCTTTGACGAGGGGGATGAAACTGTCAAAGAAGGATGGCTCTTCAATTTGTATCCATTTTAAGTACGAGAGACTTCCCAACTTTTGTTTTGTTTGTGGCGTGATCAGCCATCAAGAACGTGATTGCGAAATTGTCTTTAATTGTCCCGAGATTACCGATGTTGAGCGTCCTTATGGACCATGGTTAAGGGCTCCTTTGGATCGTCATAAGTTTAGTCAAGCTGTTGCAGGGGTTCGATGGTTGAGGAGGTCTCCAACAGAGTTGGTCAATGAAAGGAGTGGTCCTATATCTTGCAGTTTTGGTGTCATGGGAAGAGATAAGTCTGGTGCTAATGCAGGTAGTGTTGACAGTCCTGCTCATGTTTTCCAAAATTTAAACAAACAAGCTGAAGGGTCAATGAGTCTTGTGGCAATTTGATATGGGTAAGGGTTGTGCTGCTGGGGCTCAAAATTCTATGTTTAAAAAAAGACGAAGAGCTATGTGTTTGGGCTCAAATGATGAATGTCGTACTGGTGAGGGAGGCCAGAGTACCTGTTTTGGCGATCTTCATTTACAGAGTGTTTTGGAGAGGATTGCGTAGTACAAGAGTTTGGCCCTACAAGTGCTAACTCCTCTGTTTGTGAAAGTATCCTTAATAACAGTAAAAATGTTTCTTCAGATTCTTTAAATACTATGTCTCGTGATGTTACTCCGGTGGACTCCGAGGATGGGGTCCACCGGAAGCAATGATTATTTTAAGCTGGAACTGTCGAGGGCTGGGAAATCCCTCGGCAGTTCATAACCTCCACAATTTGGTGGAGAAAAGGAAGCCTGATATTATTTTTCTTATGGAAACTTTGAGCCGTAGACAACAGTGTGAGCATGTGAAACGTCGATTGGGTTTTAGAAATTGTTTTACTGTTGATTGTATAGGCAGATCAGGAGGTTTGGCGGTTATGTGACATGATCATGTGGCGTTGGAGTTGCGTGGATACTCACCACATTTTATAGATATGTTGGCTGAAGCTAACAGCCCTAGACCTTGGCGACTTTCATTTTTTTATGGGTGCCCAGAGGCATCTAGACGTAGGGAGTCTTGGAATATTATCAGAAGTTTAAAAGGTAACTCTCAGCTTCCTTGGTGCATAATAGGGGATTTTAATGATATCTTAAGGGCATCAGAAAAGTATGGGGTTTCTCCTAGGGATAACTGGATGCTAGCAGGTTTTAGGGAATGTATTGATGAATGTGGCTTGAAAGATATTCCGTCTGACGGCCCATCTTTTACGTGGTATAATGGTAGAGAAGCGGATGAATGGGTGGAGGAAAGATTAGATAGAGCCATGGTTAATGGGGCTTGGTTTGATATGTTTCCGACTGCCTTGTTGCATATTATTCCTTTTGCTAAGTCAGACCACTACCCGATTGTTCTGGATACTATTCCTAGCACGGGTAATAGGATTAAGCGGATAAAACGTTTTCGCTTTGAGCAATTTTGGGTATCGGATCCAGAATGTCAAAGGGTTGTTGAGGATGGATGGCAAGGTACTAGTGCTACTCTTGTTGATTGTGTTACGGAAAAAATTAGAAGGTGTGGTTCTAAGCTGAAAGTTTGGCATGACGAGAAATACGGAAACCTTCAAAAATTAATTGCAGAAAAACAGAAACATTTTGAAGAGGTTGTAATGGAGCCACCTTCAAATGAGGCAAGGATAAAACGATAGGTGCTACGAGCGAAAAATGATGATTTATTACAGAAAGAGGCGTTGTTCTGGTGGCAACGAGCAAAACCCATTCATTTAGCCCACAATGATGCGAATACAAGCTATTTTCACAGGAGAGCATCTGAGAGGAATCGGAGAAATAAAATAACAAAGCTCAAAAGAGATGATGG
Source organism: Tetragonia tetragonoides (assembly GCA_038025085.1). Taxonomy (NCBI): domain Eukaryota; kingdom Viridiplantae; phylum Streptophyta; class Magnoliopsida; order Caryophyllales; family Aizoaceae; genus Tetragonia; species Tetragonia tetragonoides. Next base: position 28,335,967 of record CM076146.1, on the reverse strand, counting down.
AACGTGGACACAAAATCCAGAGGAGCTAGCACAGGTGGTGAATTCTTATTTTGTTAATATCTTCCAGGCTAATCCCCACCTGGACATGCAATCAGTTCTTGATGCCATTCAGGTGCGTATCTCTGATGAGGATAATTGTATGCTCATGCGTGAATTCCATGCTGATGAGATCAGAGAAGCTATATTCCAGATGAATCCTAATAAGGCTCCCGGGCCTAATGGTATGTCTCCTGCTTTTTTTCAAACTTTCTGGCATGTTATTGAGGCTGATGTTTATAATGCTTGCTTGAGTTTTCTAAATGGTGGAAGTTTTCCTGCTAAACTTAATTTCACTCATATTACTTTATTACCCAAAAAGAGTCAACCTGAATTTATGAGTGAGTTGAGACCAATAAGTTTATGTAATGTGTTGTATAAGATTATTGCGAAGGTGCTTGCTAATAGGTTAAAATTGGTTCTACCTGGTTTGGTGGGCAATGAACAGAGCGCTTTCGTTCCAGGTAGACTAATTACCGATAATGTTATTGTAGCCTTTGAAGTTATGCATGCTTTGAAAATTAGGAAAAAAGGGAAGACGGGAAGTATAGCTTTAAAACTAGATATGAGTAAGGCGTACGATAGGATGGAATGGCCTTATGTGCTTGCTGTTATAAGGAGGATGGGTTTTACTGAGAGGTGGGTGAAGTTGATTAGTGACTGTATTTCCTTTATTTCGTATGCTGTTTTACTTGATGGTGTGGAAGTTGGACCTATTGTACCAAGGCGAGGACTTAGACAGGGTGACCCGTTGTCTCCGTATTTATTTATTCTAGGTGCGGAAGGTTTTTCTTGTTTGATGCGGAAGATGATTAGTGATGGGTGTTTGGAGGGAGTGAAAGTGTGCAGAGCTGCTCTTGTTGTTTCCCATTTATTTTTCGCTGATGACAACTTTATCTTTGGTCGTGCTACTGCGGATGAGGCCTGCAGGATTAAGGCCATCCTTGAAGCCTATGAATGTGCCTCGGGTCAATGTGTTAACTTTGGTAAATCCTCTGTATCTTTCAATAGTAATGTGAGCCATTTAGTGAAGCTGGACGTATGTAATGAATTGGGAATAGGTGAGTGTGACAATCATGGTAAATACCTTGGCTTGCCTTCTTTGGTGGGTAGGTCGAAAAGGGAGATATTTGCGTTTCTTAGGGAAAGAATGTGGAAGAAGTTAAGAGGATGGAAGGAGAAGCTTCTTTCGAGGGGAGGGACGGAGATATTGCTTAAAGCAGTGACTCAATCAATCCCTACATATACAATGAGTGTTTTTCAACTGCCTAATTATCTTTGTAATGAGATGGAAATGTTAATGAACAGATTTTGGTGGAGTGGAGGTACAGGGGAAGAGAAGGGTATTCATTGGACAAGCTGGAAAAATATGGCAGTTGCTAAAGGCGAGGGAGGCATGGGATTTAGAAGTCTCCAGGAGTTTAATATGGCTTTGTTAGGTAAGCAAGGGTGGAGAATTTTGAGAAATCCGTCTAGTCTGGTGGCTCGTGTGCTGAAGGCTAGATATATTTTGCACAATGATTTTTTACAAGCTAAATTAGGCTCTAGGCCAAGTTTTACTTGGAGGAGTATTTTCAATGCTAGATACATAATTGAGGGTGATTCTCGTTGGCGGGTGGGAAATGGTCGATCCTTGCGTGTTTGGGAAGACAAATGGGTTCCTCGCCCATCTTCATCCAGATTGATTTCTCCAAAGTTTCTGGATGTGCATGACATGTATGTTCATGAGCTCATTGATAATGAAACTCATGGGTGGGATATGGGGATGCTATCATTGCTGTTTTTGGAGGATGATATAGAGGCCATTTTATCCATCCCTTTGCCTATGTATGAGACTGAAGATATTATTATGTGGCACTACACGAGAGATGGGGATTACACTGTTAGAAGCGGATATCATGTAGCTATGGAGATTGCTTCTAGAGGTGTTGCATCATCCTCTAATGGGTGTACAGTGTGGAGAAAAATTTGGAAGTTGAATGTACCTCATAGAGCAAAAGTGTTTTTTTGGCGCCTTCGAAAAAATTACATTCCAGTTAAAAATGGAGCTCATTAAGAAGGGTTGGGTAGGTGATGTTTTTTGCCCTTTTTGTGGGGAGAAGGAGGAAACTCTTGATCATTGTTTTAGAGATTGGGGTTGGGTACGAAAAGTCTGGTCCGCTAGTAGATTGGGGTATAGAAATGTGGACGAGTCTCAACCGCTATTTGAGTGGATTGATTCATGCTTCTACAAATTCGACTCTCTATTTTGTACTAATTTTGTTATGATATGTTGGGCTATATGGTATTTCAGGAATGAATTTACTTGGAAAAGAAAGGCGCCCGATCCAATCAATGGATCCATTTCAGTTGCCGAGTTTGCTGCAAAGAGTTTGGATGAGTATACAGCTGCTTGTGACCCATGTAATTGTACGAGCAATGGTACTTTATGGTCTGACCAAGCAAATGCAATTTTAAATTGGAAAGCTCCAGAGGAGGGAATTCTTAAAATTTGCAGCTGTGGCCAGATCTGCGAGCACCAAGTTTGTTGCTGCCTTTGCAAGCAGAAGGCGTGGTCTCTTATCTCCCGATATTGCAGAAGCATGTGCTTTACGAAGAGCTGCGATGTGGGCTCGGGACAACGGCTGGAAGCGGGCTGTGTTTGAGACAGACTGTTTGAAGGTTGCTACTTGCTGGAAGGCTCATGTTCATGGTATAAATGAATTCAACGCCATTATCGAGGATTGTCGGCATATTCTGCAAGGCTTTATTTTTGTTGATGTTATTTTTGCTAAAAGATCTTGCAATGAGGCTGCCCATCGTTTAGCTAGAGCCTCAACTGTAATGGAGGGTGAGGTGGTTTGGGACCATAACCCCCCTCTAATAATTTCTGATGTTCTACTGACAGATGCTGTACATGGCAGTGAATGAAATTCCTAATGTTTTCTTCCAAAAAAAAAAAAAAAAAAAAAAAAACTTATGTAAGCCACCACTACCTAGACCATCCTTATCCCAGCGATCTAAATCTAGGATTAGGAAACTAATATGTGCTACCGAGTTCGATTACTGCTGAATTTTGAATTTTTGTATTAACTCAATCACTCTTCATGAGTATTCAATTAGAGTTTCAAAATTGACACACATGGATTGATATACTTTCTGTCTTCCTCATCAGTTTTTGACTTGATAAGCACTTGAATTTCAACTTAAAAAGCTTCAATTCTACAGGCAGAGAGGTCTTATGCATTTTATTGGGCTCTGGGCTAGTGGACCTATACGGAGCTGGGTGAGCGAGTCATATAATATGGCCAAGCCCACGGGCCACACATGATAAAGCCCAATAGCGGTACACACTCAGCACAGCCGACCACACTTCGGTACACTGGTTATAGAGCTTGGAATAGGTAGCTTGATGGGCATCCTTCACGTGTTCTCAACAACAACCTCAGTTTAAGCAACAGCAGAATTATAAATGATTGGTTGGGTGAGAGATGGGGCTAAATTGGACTACATTCATGGCAATAGTTATGGGCAGCTTGAACAATATTTAAAACTTAGTTGAAGGCGTTTCCCCCGTTCCTATATGGCTAGATCCGAGTATGAATTCAAGTTTCATTTCCAAACAAAGTGCGAGGTCTCTTCTTGGAAAATATGTTACGAGTAGGAAATAAAATTGGTTGGAAATCTTCTAAAATATATATTAGAAGATTATGATATGATTTGATATACTATTCTAAAACTAATATCCTATGATCTTGTATCTTGTTTACTATACATATTTATACGGTCATTCAACAATGTATATAAGTTATACCTCTATATATATGATCATTCAGCAAATTTTGTGTGAGATCAATGTAACTCACAGAAAATTATGGTCACTTTTTAAAAATGTAGGGATCATGACTTATGGTGAGGAGTGATGCTTATTTATAAGTGTTTTTTATCAATAACTGCGGTAATAAAGAAAATTTATCGAATTTTTTTTTTTTTAGGAGATTTAATTACTTTATATTAACACTTCCTTCATGTTCAAAAAAGGAATAAATAAATTAAATAAACTAGTCACGTGGATAAGACTTGCGCATCAAAAGATTGACTTCCAATTTCAATCAATTTTATAAGTCATATACACATTCGCAAAATCTCCGCGTTTTGGACTTTTGGGTGATTTGATTTCCATTTCCATTTCCATTTGCATTTGCATAATATAAATAATATCTACCGTATAATTGAAACAGTTCTTCTCTGGCAACATTCTTATTTCAGCAAAATCATTTCTTGAATTCATACCAGAAACGAAACCGACCTTCAACTTATAAACCACCCAATATATATACTTAGCCATCATCATCATATATATATAAATGCACTTACATTATTTCATTACAATACACAAAGTTTAAAAGACATGGCTAAGAATCTTCACAATTTCCTTGCTTTCATGGCTGTTCTCATCTTGGTCAACGGTAACTCTCTTTCTCCCTTTTTTTTTTTTAACGTAGTTCATCTTTTTCCCATTATTTCCCCCATTTCGTTCTTTTATTATGTGAATTCTAAGGTTTTTTTTCTTTTTTTTTTTTTCTTTTTTTTTTTTTTCCGGTTATGAATGATTATTGTTGTATATACCGCTATTCGGCTATCAATCAGTGATAATTTAATCCCCTCCGCTTCCAACGCTCAAAAACAATAAAAATTTTAACCACCCATTCTTCATTAACCCTTTACCAAGCGGTAACTGTTTTTTTTTTTTCTTGTATGCCACGAATCCCACGGTAATTGCAGAAGTGAATTTTTTTTTTTCGGAGGTGTCAACAGGTTAGTTTTAAACTTTTAATGAACTGCAGTATGTTTAATTTCATGGTGGTTATCCAAACTCAGATGACTCACCTCTTTTGTCCCTGCCTCCCTTAAATATTGCTATATCATGAAGCAACAAGACATGCAATAGAGAAATTTTAAGCAAAATCAAAAACATGTTCTGTTTTTACTCCAAGTTTACGTTTCCGAAAAATCGTTGAATTTGATGCCTGTGTTGATATGTATGTACTAACTATACTTAAATTCTTTTCCTTTTTCTTTCGATATCACTAATATATACTCCTTTCGTCCGAAATTGATATCCCCTTTCAATAACAATATTATTGACGCGTGACGGTCTATATAACTAGTATCTTTACCATTTACGCAGGGATGTTAATTTGTGACATACCTAAAGCAGAAGCGCGACGCAATCACCACAACCACAAGCACAACAACTCGATTACAGCAACAACGCAGCAGCAGATTGATTGCTCTAGTGATGTCTATTGTGACCCATTCGCGGCCAAGATTGATGCGAGGTGTAGCTCATCGTCGGATTGTCAAGAGAAGTGCAATCAATTTGGTGGTGTTTTTAGTTGCTCCGTTCAAGCTAACTACTGCAAATGCCAAATGGAGCGCTGATAAGCTAGCTGTTGTTATAAACTTTTTATGTTATATATAGCCATAGAGTCTTATGTGCAAATTGCAAAGTTGTTCTTTACCACGTTTATGATCAAGTTTAGCTCTTCAGTTAATACTTTGAATCATGTAACTTTGGCTGTCAATTCTCCTATATTTTTATTGTAGTGTTCTATGATATATTAAATTTTAATGACTTATGTATGGTTTCTGACTAAAAAGCCCTTTGTAAAATGATGAATGTAGTAAATGTGAAGTAAAATTAATTTGCTTGATTTCATGATGATGAATATAGGAATGATGATGTATCAATCCAAGTTTCCAAAATACACATCAGAAAAGAAGCTAAGCAAATGAAATCCCATTGGGCACAATAAAATTAAAACAGCCCTGCTGCTAAAACTTGGGTAGCATTGCCATTACAAAAACTAATATGTTTTTTTTTTTTTTTTTTTTTTTTTTTTAAGAGGCGCAAAGTTCGAGTTATATACAAAGTTATATACATAGTCACATAGGGAAGAGGGATTTGGAACCTGGGACCTAATGTATGCATGACGTTAAACTCCTACTTTTCTCAATTGTATGTCTCATTGCCAATAATTAGCATTTTGAAAGGAAAAAAATGGTCACTTTGCCTCGTTTAATTACATGATTCTAGGAGAGGCCGAGAGCTAGAATAAGCTTATGGTCAGTTTTCTTCAATTCATTCTCTTTCATCGGCTTGGAATGATTTAGTTGATTGAGGTAATTAAAGATGATTTTGAATGTTATGCATATATCCCATATGAGGCCATAAGCTCCACTGTTACACTCAGATGTCTATCAAGAGTCGGATCTTGCGCAATTGCTAAAGACAAGCTTGTTCATGGTCTTGTACATTGTATTAGTGTATTTTTCCCAGGTTTCCAACACTGACTCAATATGACGAGCCAAAAAAAAAAAAAAAAAAAAAAAAAAAAAAAAAAAAAAAAACCACTGACTCAATAACTCAACTTTGGGCCTGTTTGGTTGGGCGAAAAACGAGGCCCAGTAACAGAATGGATGGCCTCATTCCATTACAATGTGTCTGGTTTACTGGGCCCGGTATTCGAAATCATTACAGACTGGTAATCCTTTACCCCTCTACAAAAATTTGTGTGGACTTAGTCCATGGACCAATACTTCACCTGGAGCCACTCCTCTAATAGTGGAGCCACCCCCAACTTCACCTAGAGCCACCCCTCAAATTTATACTTGACGCCAACCTTCTAATAGTGGAGCCACCCCCTACTTCATCTGGAGCCACCCCTCAAATTTAGCCACCCCTCTAATAGTGAAACCAAACCTCAAATTTACTTGATCTACGATAGACTAAGTCCACACAAGACATACTGTTACCTCTCAAATGAAACCCAATTCCCCTCATAGGTTTCAAATTCCCTTTCTCGCCAGAAACCAAACAAGACTAGGTCCATCTTCCCACTCTCTCTCCTCTCTCTCATAAAAGAAATAAAAAGGAACTTTGTTGTGCATATCTGACACAAGTTTGTGGATTGTTATATTTGGATACTCTATATCCCTAAATTTTTGGTTGCTTGCATTTATACCGAGCTGGTACAAACAACACCCAAAAAATAAAAGCCCGCATCCCTTCTCTTAAATTGGGCATCAGCCCATGCTCCTTCAACTCCATTTGTCCACCTTTTTTTAAGCGGGTTGTACCTAACATGGATACAACTAATTGACGCATAATATACTGATTCATATCAAATTTCTTCAATTTCCATGCATTGCTGAGAATGGATGAGGTTTAGTAAGATTGTGCAATGAAGAACATGGAGGAAATGGGTTATAGGGTTTTTTAGATGGCATTTTAGGAAATTAAACAGGTAGTAAAAGTTAGTGGCACACAACTATTTTTAGCTCCCATTATAACTTGACAAATATTCATAAATTTTATCAACCTAGCTAAAACTCTACTCTTGATGATTACTCTATCCTAAAAACTCTATTATTCTTGAATTATTTCATTTAATGTTATATATCTTTAGTTTTTGCTATAATTCGCTTTGTACGTACGCGTAGATACTTCATCAATAACGATTTCTTGTTGTTGTGTCGTATATTTTGTGATTGAGCGTAATCCCTTTGACACTTCATTAGCTTACTTACTTATTTACTTTATTTATACTCACGTAATAATATAACTACCGCTTATTAGTAACAATAACCTTAATTGAATCCAATTTCATTGCAACAACCTTTGTGCAATGTATTATATAATTTTTACTAGATTTTGCGCATGTATGATGCACGGGTCTTTCGATTGATTATTTATTATATATGTTTGTTTATTGTTTTTTAGATAGCAAGTTTTGTTTCTGTCATCTATTTTGGTAATATGAAAACTATCGAACAAAAATTCGATTCAAAACCCCATTTTCTAAACCATAAATATTTGTATAAATCTTAGGCGAAAAAATATTCGTATATAACTTTTGAATAAGTATATATGACTTTTAAATTAATTTGAAGGAAAAAATAAGTGAGAAATACTAACAATGTACACTACATAACAATGATGGCCTAATTCTTAAAAAATATCTGAAGGTAGAAGAAGATACAAATGACATTTAGAAATCTTTGATACTTTCTTTAACTTAAAATAATGTCTTAGTAATTTAGTTAAATAAAATATCTAACAATTTTGAATTGGATAAGCGCGCGCGCGCACACACACACACATATATATATGATGTCTACTTATTGTATTGTTCACATTCACTTGTCTATAAATAAGACATGTACAATTCTCTTCTTATCAAAAAAGAAAGTAAAAATAAACACATGTACAATTCTCATTTCATTTTGTTTTGACCACCCCTCTCATCTTCTTTGCAAATCCTTCCCTTAAAAATACAATACTTTCACTCATTTGCGTGTGAGTGCTAATTTTTATGAAATGGAAAAAAGTTTCTCCAACTAAACTTGGCTGGGGAAGGGCTACAATTTGCATTATTAGCACAGTTAATCTTGTCCTGCATTATTCCTTGCATCATGGTCTTGTGGCGTTTCGCTTCTACTTGAGGTATGTCACTAATTAAAATTCCTGCGAGGATATCAGCAATTCAGACGAATAGAGACATAGAGTACATACTTAATATTATTGTGGGACATCAAGAAGAAAAACGTAAACATGAATTCCGAACAGAGAGAGTAATATTTATATCTTATGGGCATCAAATTTAACGAGTTTTCGGAAACATAACTCGGAGTAGAAATTAAACTGAACCGGTTTTTCTTTGCTTAATCATTTTTCTTTTCAATTGCATGCGTTGTTGTTTCATGACATAGCAATATATAAAGCACGGACAAAAAAAAAAAAGTGAGCCATCCGAGTTTGATCATATCCGGTTTCGGGATTCCTTGGTTGATAACTCTCAAAAAAAAAAAAAAATTACAGCTGGATTAAGATTATACAAAAACTTCTATAGAACGGTCTTTCCGTAACTTTAATGGAAAAGACTAGTCAAATATAATACTAGTAATAATAATAAATTGGTTAAGCTAGGGAGAAAGAATGGGTGCGTGGTTCACACTCAATCACATTATGAAAAAACCCCGAACATTCCCATCAAAATAGAAAAGTGCGAAAGATGAAATAAAGAGTTAAGGGGAGTAGGGGTAAATAAAGAAAATTAATTTTTTTAAAAAAGGAAAAAAGAACAAAGTATTTATTTTTATTTATTTTACGATAAAAAAAATCGATCAACTATTTTAAAGAGGGAGAAATAGAGAATTACCGTTGACCAAAATGAGGATCGCCATGAAAGCAAAGAAATTGTTATATTTGGCCATGTCTTTTAAACTTTGTGTATTGTAATGAAAATAAATTTGGGTGGGTAAGTTGAAGGTTACTGATTTCGTTTCTGGTATGAATTCCAGAAACGATTTTGCTGAAATGAGAATCTTGCCAAGAACAGTTGAATTACACAATAGATATATACTCATATGGAATTCACCCAAACGTTCAATGTCTAAGGATGCGAGGATTTTGCGAATGTGTGTATATATAGACTATACAATTGAATGAAAATAGGATGCCTATCTTTTAATGTACTGGGTAAGTCTTATCCCCATATGATATGACTATATAAATAAATATAAAAAGTTGGGAAACCAATAGTCCTAAAAATAGTCGATCATATAATAATAATCCCAAATTTCATTCCGTCCAAAAATAATCCCACAAATTATTGGAGTTGATGTCCATAAATTAGATGATAACGACGTTAATGAGTTGTTGACTCTGTATACTTTTGTTCACCATGGACAGAAGTTTGCACTTATTCAACTCCCAATACACCTCTCTTCTCACTTTATCTCTCTTTCTCGCTTGAACTGAAAATCTCTACAGAATCTGGGTTAATTTTGGGCCTTCTTTAAGCATATGGTTCATTTTTTCTAGTTAGATACATTTGCCTTCGTAAATGTAATTTTTGGATGCCTATATTTCGGGATGCTCTGAATTCTATGACTTAGCCATTATGTAGTGCGTCAATTGAGGGAGATTTCATCAATAAACAACCTAGTTTTATTACAATAAAAATACATGACATTAATTACGTCAATTGCACAAAAACAACCTACCAAATACATTTCTCCACCCCATCTCAACTAAATTTAGTGATTGCAACACAAATTGCAATCACAAACACAACCCATGAAAGCACAAGCTAAGCATTCATTAGAAATGTGAGCTGCATCTTTCCATTTATCCTTCTTAATACTCAATTTGGTCATTTTTCCACCCACAATAATAGAGAATGAGAAGTTATCTGAGCTTGAACTAACCATGGTAGAAATAGCCAAGATTGATGCAGAAAGAATTCAATTTCATGGAAGGGTTGTTTAATTTGGGGGAGATTGAATGAAGCTGAAAATTGCAATTGAAAAACCTAACTCACAAATCATCCATCAACGATAAACATTAAGCAATAGAGTTAACGGGTCATTGACGACTTTGTCATTTATCCATGACCGGGCATCAACTCCAACTGTTTGTGGCATTATTTTTGAATGAAATGAATTTTGAGATTTTTTTTTACGACCGAACGTAGTTGGGATTATTAGTGTCCAATTTTCTTATATACGTAATGTATAATTACTTGGCAAATTCATATCTTATTTTTTCCTAACTAGATGGGATGTTCCATATTCATATTCGAATCCGTTCTCGTGCAAGTTGCAACCTTTGATCACAAGGATGTTTCAAACTGATAGATGTTTTTCACAATTACATATATGATGCTTGCTTCGATCCCCCGAAAGACCGGAACATTTAGAAGAGCTACTTTTGGATTTAGGGCTTTTTGGAGTCCCCAAAATGTACAATGAACACCACAATTCTGGATTTTTTTAATTTATTATATTTTTGTGGTTCACACTATCCACCAGGTGTATACACCGTCTACCATAGTGACTATTTCTCCTTGATAACTTGTAGACACCCCAAAAGGTGCAATAACTGTTAAGGGATTTAAGGCTTTTCCACAACCAAGGCAAGATTCGACCCCTCGACCTTGGTGAAAGTTGGATGAGTCCCTACCACTTAACACAATCCTGCGTTTGAAACAACAGTTCTGTGAATGTGGACAAGTTCATATAGCTTATAAATGTTACTGGACGTGCTACCTCGCCTTAAGTCAAGGTGGAGGAAAGGAGAGGGGAGAGTTTATTGGTAAAATTCCAATCTGGATTCTAATCAGAAAACTGAAAAGGCTGGTTTTAGTTGCAAACATAAGTCACAGAGTTCAGTACAAGTTTATGTCAGACAACAAAACACAAGACAGATATGTATTTGAACAGGAACAAGGACAATAGTGCACAAGACGATCTTATATCATATTTGATATATTTTTTTTGATACAAGGAATCCGCAGTCATTAATCTTATAGTGTGTACTGTATAAACTCTGAGTGTATGCAAATAGCCTATAAACCACACATACCAGACAAGCCAACAAGATAAATCTTGCAGACAGTCTCAACAAAGAGGGCTTAGTGGAATTTGAACTATGGTCATTATCATGAAATTCAACCTCACAACCAACTCAGTTACCCCTTTCAGAACCGCTGATATCATTATCCATTGTATTAGTTAGAAAGCAAGAGGAAAGAGTCCTAAAAGAAAAGGAAGGCTAATTACAAGTTCCAACTTACAACAAATTTACAAACTAAGTGGATACTATCCCTGAAAAAAAAAAACTAAGTGGATACTACAAGGGGAAAAGGTGCTTGTCTACTGGAGCACTTTACCGGTTATGAATGAGCTATTATATTTTGAAATGGTAATACAATACAATTCAATATGTCTCACAATAACCTTTACAGTATTAAAATTTATGGTTAAATTTGAATGGTTTCTAAAAATTTATTCATATATGAAAATTAGACTATATTCTATATCGGGGAACCCCCAGTGGATTAAACATTAGGTCTCCTTTTCTGGTATCAATTGCCATCCTATGTTCCAGCATCACATCTGCATGTCGAACCTTTTTAATTCTTCCACAGTGAAGTTCCTTCCCATAAAACAGAATGTCACTTACAACTTCAGACATCTCCGACTCCATCTGCATCCCATTGTTCGCCAAGCTTTCCCAGAGAGCGTAAGAGTCGGTCCAAATAACAACCCTCACTCTTCCGTTGGTTAAGCACCACTTCAGCGCCATAAGTGCTGCCATGGCCACCGTTTGACCTGCTGTTTCAGTTGTCGTACAGTAGTCAGATCCTGTTCCGATTGCTTCTCCTGTATCCCTGTCCCTAGCTATCCACGCCAATCCAGCTTCATGTTTCTTCCAAGATACACTCACCAATACAATTGTGTCCGGTCGGATCCCTTCATCACCACACCATGTTTTGGCCATGTTTGGCAAAATTAGCTGTAGTTGTAGCTGTCAAATGTAAATAAAGGAAAGAAATGTGTAGAAAACTGCTAAAAATTGCTACAAAATGCTAATAAACTGTTTTGGCCACACCATGTTTTGGCCATGTTTGTGAAAGCTTGCAGGGGTATCTTTCACTAATTTAGCTGTAGGGAGCTGTAGCTGCAGATTGAAAATCATATGGAAAAACTGTTTGGTAGCAGAGAGTAAAAATACTAGCTGCAAGCTTCAAGATGTAGCTTTTATTGAAAAGCTAGCTTTTCGTGCCAAACATAGCCTTTTTGTACAACAACTTCTTCCTTTTCTTCTTCTTATTCTTGAAATCAGGCGGCTTAACAGGGACCAACGATTCACGATATGGTAAAGTTCGAAACCTAAGGCAATTAACATAAGCATACAAATGCCGTTTTTGTTCAGGTTCAAGGGAATTGAGGCAATAAGAGACGACAAGTCCATTGTTGGCTTCTCTAACGAAAAATTCATGGTCGACAATGCCAAGGAAATCACCTAAGGGCGATTTCAACAGAACTCTGTATGCTTTTGTCCATGATCCTTGAACGCCATACTCTGTCATCACATGCACATCAAACATACAGGGCTCTGATTCTAATTTCATCGAATAAACCAATGTCCACCATTTCCATTGGGGCCAAAAGCTTCACTACTTTTTGGCTTTGGAATATATGGACTAAAGCAAAATGGCTCATAAAACTGTCAGCACTTCTTATTTATTGTGAAGTTGCCGATGGTTGTCGCACTTCAGATCTCGGGTCAAACGGAAACAGCCTCTCTGTGAGACTCTAACAGGGGTAAGGCTGCGTACAACCGACCCCCTCTACCCTGCCTAGGCGGGAGCCTCTTTGGAGGCACTGGGGTAATGTTGTTGTTGTGAAACCAATGCCAAACAACCATCTACAGATGTAACTCGAATGTCAAACTCCTCATCTTCATTTGGTGGTGGAGCCAAATACTTTCGGAAGACATGACTCCCAATATCAAACGAAACTATAACCACATTAATTTCTTCCATATAAGTCCGACAAACCCAATGGCAAGCCCCATAGAAGTAAAATCCATCCCAACTATATGACGTAACAAATGCTTGGGTTAGTTCACGATCATTCTCAAATGGGTCTGGCTCAAGCTGTTTCCAGGAGTTTTTAGCTAGGCTATAGACATGGCAGGAGGTGAAATGATCAATACGGCCAGTATACATGTCACCATAATTGGAAATCCCTATGACCTTGTAATCATTGGTGGACTGATCGTACCCAAAACAATAAAAGAAACCATCACCTTCAATATCATCTTCAAGGAGAGGGATTGGACTTAGAACATGGGATTGTCGAGTGGCAGGTCCCATAAGATAAAGGTGCCTAAGTATGGTCCCCTTTGTCTGATCATTATGCAGTAGATCCCATTCACTGGGCCACACAAGGAGGTATAAAAGTCTTGCCCTTTCCAGCCAAGGGAAGGTGGCGGACCCGCAAGGTCGAGAACTTGGCCATCATCCGACAACATAACGGCAGAAAGAGCTGACCCACTCCGTATTCTGTCATTGAGATGGACTAGGTGGTGGCGATTGGTAGTGGTGGTGGCATTGATGAAATCAAGGTGATGATATACAAAGGAAGGGCTGCAAATGAGGGCATGCCAAGATTTGTTGACGGCTTTGAAGCGTAGGAGTGATTTGGGGGGTAACCTTAAGAGGATTAGCATGACAATATCTTCAGGCATTGATGTCATTTTTGTGAAGTTTCGAAGGTAGTTTGTTTTGGTAAAAATAGAAGCAATTGCTTGTTTCGGTTGCACCGAAAGGCTTTGAATTTCCTATTAATTGAATTGGTCGTCACACGTATTGCTGGGGAGCTCAACCTTCACAAGCAAGCAATGAGAATTAATATATAGCAAAATTGTAATATGTACTAAAGGATTTATCACAATCATAAAACAGTAGTGTGAACCGAAAGATTTATCAACTTCTTAAGGTAATGAAAAAGAATAAGAATGGTTTTTTACCTTAGAAAGCTACTCACCGGAGTTGCCTATATAGCAAAATTGTAGAGTAATATGTACTAAAGGATTTATCACAATCATAAAACACTCGTGTGATCCAAAAGATTTATTAACTTCTTAAGGTAATGAAAAAAGAAGAAGAATGATTTATTACCTTAGAAAGCTACTCACCAGATTTTCCATTTTGCTCCCCAACCCCCCCATCCCCCCACACACAGAAAAAAAAATATATATATAAAATGTGAATGCAAGATGAAAGATCAATTACCTTAAGCAACAGTTATTTCTTCTGTTCCTTTTTACTAGTCATATAACACATTAAGGATGCCTCAATTTTAGAACAATGGAAGTCATTTGAATAATACACAAGTTCATGAATTAGTTAGTTCTCGACAGTCCAAAATGTAAATCTCACAAGTTTAATTACGGTGAAGCAAATTTGAAATTAAAATTAGAAATTAACTAAGATTTGCAAACTTAGCAGCTAATTTGCATGCATCAACATTCAATTTTGATGCAGCATTCGATGGAAAGTCATCCATGGCAGGTTTGCGTGGCGTTTAAAGAGACAATAATGTTGATTGGATTTTTGGTTTAAGAGAGAAATGTGTGGCATTTCTAGTCATCCATGCAGGCCTGCTGGCAATTAGAGAAGGAATTGTTGTTTGTCAAACACCACCTATGGGCGCCTGTGCTTGTGTTCTCGGACTCGGTAGGTACAAACCATTGCTTGGACAGAGTGGTGTGTCAAAGAGAAGTTTTAACTTAATTTCAAAAAACAGCTTGGAGGAGGTCTTTGGATATCACTGCCTGCGGGAAACAAATGCAGTGGATAGCGAATGGCAGATTGTTGACAGATTTCCTTTCAAAGAAACCCCTTTTAGAATAGTTTCTTGTACTTTACCACCCTAAGCCTAAGATAACCATTTTGCCTTGACAGATTTCCTACACCATAGATTATGATCCAAAAGATTGATTAATGTTTTTTTAGATAACAAAGGTATCAAAGCTTTGCTTAACTAATTTAATGGGCCCTGACGAGCAGCAAAAAACACTATACCCATAGGCCCTGAAGTTAATGACCAGGAAAACACAAAGTGACCCTAAGGAAGCTTGAGTTCGGAACCCCTGGAATAGATCACATTGAGTTACCCCCTCAGGTTTCCGAAACATTGATTACTATTACCTTCAGAGACTAATACTACTCTTGAGGCAGAAAGGATACGATTTTCAAGTTCATAAAATGATTGTCTCTGTGAATAAAATTGATCACAATAATCCAAATTTGAATAATATAATCTTCAGAACGAATTAGTCGGTTTTAATGACAGACCCTTTTCATTTTCTTGATAAATGAAACTGAGTTTTCATTTATTATTTGTTAATTCGTGTGCAAAAATCTTAAACGACTTATATTTTATGATAATGAGGGTGTATATTTTACTTCCCATTCATGAAACGGGATACAAACGAATGAAAAAGAAAAAAGAAAAGGACAATTTAACCAAAACGGGATACAAACGAATGATAATGAGGGTGTATATTTTACTTCCCATTCATGGACTGATACATTGTTTCGAGCTAAAGAGATGTTGATTACCCAACTTTTTTTATGTCTACCCAGAAACCGTAATTTCTTTATATCACACAACGGCAAACCCTAATTTCTCAAACATATAATACACAAACCCTAACCACAGGAAATACAATCAAATTGCTTCTAGTTTCACACAAACATATAAATAAAAGCCAACACAGATAAACCCTTAATAAAATCGACATGCAAATAAAAAGTTGCAGAAAAACATAAGCAATAAACAATGGTCAACAGGAAAATTGTAGCAGTTTTTACCTTTTATGTTCCTTATATACTCGTAGCAACACCTTGAAACAATCCTGAATTCAATTGTGGGCAATTTTCGAAAATCACATTGTTTAGTTTTTGTTGAAATTGTGGAGAACCTAAGGAAAAGGTTTTAATTGGGGATTTTTGATTTTCTAGGATTCAAATTTCTCACTTGTGAGGTTTAATACGGAACAGAGAGATGGTGGGGCATGAGACCGTCTCTTTTCAGACTTTTGGCAACTACTAATTCCTTTGACTTAGAACGTCCATATATATACGAAGTATATACCATCAAAGTCAAAGTCAAAGTCAAATTAAAATTCTAGTCTCCACCCATGTTCAAATACCAATAGCCCCCTCCTCCGTAATAACTAATCGACTACAAAAACAGAGGGAGCCCAGTCAGCTCCCCATCCTTAAATAAAAAAAGTCAAAGTCAAAGTCAGATATTTTCAGAACATATATATGAGGCCGTAAAATATAAGACGAAAAAAAAATCTCCCAACAAAAAAATGCGCAAAAACTTGTGTAGAATTGATTTACCGCTAAAAAAAAGTGATAGTTTTCGTGGCTTGAATGAATATATCAAATATATACTCGTATTTGCTATTAAATGACTAGAATATCCTTCTCTATTATTATTTCCTTCCAATTTACCACATTAATTATGTTTATTCAATTCCATTAATACATATTCTACAAAAACTTATATAAGATTCTCTTTTACATGAGCGGGTGAGAAAAGTAATACCTGATGACGAAAAAGTGATACCTAAATAGTAAACACAAAAAAAGTGACACCACGACAACATACACGATTAATAAAGGGAAATGCAACTGTTCGCAACTTATGATTGAACAATGATTTCAATTGTCGTGTGGCAGAGGCATTTCCTCCCTCCATCCCAAATTCCCAAATTAATTGTCTGCTCATATGTACAAATTTCAAAAGTGAATAATTAAATTAGAACGGAGAGAATAACATTTTTTACACGAAACCTCGAAACAAGACCATAGGCTTCCAAAGCTCCTCAGTGGACATAATTATAAAAGGGGAAGCTAGAACCCCATTTTGTAAATAAGATCTCCAATGGAACATAATTTCAACTTGATAAATTATATTCTCATTTCAGGTTGATGAGAAAAAGTTTTTCTAAATTGACAGTATAAAAGTACTCCAATGCACATGGATAAGAAGTTAACCATTACCTTATTCAAGTACTCCAATGCATATGAATATTCAAGTGTCAACTGCCCATCCTCATCTAATAGAGATTACAGAAAAAAATTCCACAAAGAAAACAGAGAGAAAATTTCAGACATCTAGGAACAGAGAAGAACAGAGATAGGAACAAGAACAAAAAGGATGGAAGTACTTAAAATGGTGTAATAACAAATTCAAACCCAAAAGCCAGGGCCTTTAACTGAGATATAAATGTACCTACAACTAAAAAGCCAGAACTCTCTTAGAAACCTTAACAAGTCTAGCATAGACACTTTAACGAGCCGAACAAAAACCAACCGGTGAATGGAAATTCAAGCAGGCTATCAATTCACTCATAGCATGCCGCAATCATAAACCAAGGGAGTGTGGTTGTGTGCGTAATTTAGAAGCGGCACAAAGAAAAGAACAAAGATACAGACCACTACCTTCGCACCTACACCCTCGACAAGTTTACGTATAGCATTGTCATATTGTATATAGAAATGAAACTCAAAATCGACAAAATTCTTTCACTTAAGATTACAACAAGAATGAAAAATGGAACTATGAAGGCATACATATTGTGTTAAACCTCGTCTATTGATTGCTTCATTTGTTGCAGGCGCATGCATATCTGAAGGGGATCAATGGTGAACAAAAGACCTTCAATATAACACTTTTATGAAATACTACTGCCTTTCAAAAGCGAAATGGAAACAATTATCTTACCATCCATCTGAGGGTAGTTTCATCATTTAATGTCTAAATTTGATCTAAATCAATAATTTAACAGATTAATAAGAATAAGAACTGAAAATGTCCAATATGCTATATTTGATCTAAATCTATGCTTACTCTATGTTTTTAGTTCTATTAATCAGATCATGCTAGGAGATCTTTGATGAGCTACATCCCCAGTTATGATGAAGATGTCGAAAGCTGACATCAATGAAACTGCAATTCCTCCAAGATCTATCCATGGCTACGATTCTTCTTCTTTTTCCTCTCCTTCTCCTTCTTTTTCTTCTTCTCCTTCTTCTTTTTCTTCTCGTTTAACTCATCACGAAGCTTAAGGGGGACGAGAGATTCGCAATATGGTAATATTTGGAAATTCCACCCCCTTACATCAGAATACTTGTGAGATTCTTGTTTAGGAGCACGGAGGCAATAGGACACCATACTATTTCCATAGGGTCCTGCCACAAAAAAATCACGGTCAACAATGCCAAGGAAAGTATACAAGGACGAATTTACCCCAACTCTGTATGCTCGTGTCCATGATTCTTGTATGCCGTACTCTCTCATCACATACACATCAAAGCCCTTACCATGGCCACTGAATATAGAAGAAACTACAGCCAGACAACCATCTACTACACAGACAGATTTATTACGGTTATGCTTTTCAATAGTGCCATTGAGTGGTACTGAATACACTCGGAAGACCTGACTCCCAAAGTCGAATGAGAGTATGCTCCACATTGCTACTTGAGAAAGGTCACCCGATTGATAAAACCAGTGGCACGCCCCATTGAAGAAAAATCCATCCGAATTTCTCAGGGATGGCAAAAAATCTACACGCACATCAATATCATCCTCTTTGCTCTGCACCTTGATAACATCAGAATGATTGTCATGAGCTATGTTCATGATTTGAAATGGGTCGAGCTGTTTCCAGGAATTGGTTCCTAGGCTATAAAGATGGAAGCATGAGAAGTGATCCCCTACTATAAACCTATAACCATAATGGGAAATCGAGATCACCTTGTATTCCTTTGTCGAGGAATCAAACCCAAAACCACAAATGAAATTATCAGTCTCAGTTAAAGAATACCAAGGGTGAACTGCAGCGCCAGGGCAAGGACGAGGGGAAGGTATTCGAGGCAGAGTCCATGATTGTCGAGTACCAGGATTCCAAAACATAAGGGCGCCTACTGACCATACATTTGCAGGCCTGATCCTTACGCAGTAGATCCCATTCACTGGGCCCCACATGTGGCTGGAGAACTCCTCCTTTTCCCCTCCCAATTTCTTGCTAAGGGGAATCGGCCCACCCTCAAGTTCAAGGACTTTGTCATGGGAGAGCAACGAAGCATGAAGCGCTGGCTCATCATTTAGACTGTTGGAATGTATTAAGTGGCGGCGATTCCCAGTGATGGTGGTGTTGCTACGGAAGTCGAGGTGGTGGTCTATGAAAGAAGGGTGGTGATTAGAGCAGACCATGATTTACAGAGGGCTTTGAAGCGTAGCAGTGATCTTATGGGTAATCTTAGGAGGATTTCGACGATTACATCTTCAGGAATATCATGGTGGTCTTGGTACATATTTGATCCTACCTTCCAAAGAACGAAAAACACATTCAAGCAAGTAGATAATACATAAATTTCTCTCAAGGTCAACAAAGTACTTACACACAAAAAAAACACAAAAACTCATATGAGGCGGCCTCAACGTGAGGCACCACAAACAAGCATGCATGACGTCATGCTTGGCTATAGAGGTGGCCTCATGTTGAGGGCGCCTCATAAGAGACATTCTGAAGGCTAGTAAGACTTTTGTGACAAGAACAAATTGCAGATTGGGGACATACATAAATTAAAAAAAAATATATATATACACATATTTGGTTGTCCATTAAAAGAATTTGAAACTAGCATCTTTTTTGAACCTAGCATTAGAAAAGCAAGACTATTAGACTAGAACAAACTAATGGTGTGTTCTTTAGAGCTTATATGGTCAGTTCGGTTCAGTTCAGGTGTCAATTCAGTCACTTCAAATTCAGTTTATTCAATTCAATTTAGTGTTACTGAGTTCAGAAACATATTTTTTTTAATCTCAAATATCAAGTTGTATTCAATTCAATTTTGTGGTGTCCAGGCTAGTTCAGTGATGTTAAATTCGGTTTAGTTCCAGTAAGTTCATCACTAAAGAACGCACACTAAGAAATTGTGACATACGTAAGTAAACACAAAATTATTTGGTGGACCATTAAAAAACATTTGAAGCTAGCATTAGTAGTGCAGGACATAATATTATCAAACGATTATCACTAACAAAAGAAAAAATAAAAATAAAAATACAAGCAATTAACCAAATACATCAACAGACCATGAAAGGGAGAAAAAGTAGGAGTATGAATTTTACTCACCAGAAAAAGTAGTATGAATTAATTGTTGCATGCAACTGAAGCCATGGATGAACCTTGCATGCAACTAAGCACTGGGAAAGAGAAAAGGAATGAGACTTGAGAGGGAATTGGGTTGGGCCGTTGTTGTATTGGCTATGTGGAGACCAGGACTACAGGATAATATATTATGTGGAGTCTTTAACATTAATTAATTAATTATTTATTTATTAAAGTAGCCATTGGTTAAATCATACTAGTACTTCAAATCTGTATTGAAGGGTATTTTGGTAAAATAATTCCTTATTTCCCATACTTGAATACCACATACCAAACAATTTCTTTTTATTT
Organism: Tetragonia tetragonoides; assembly: GCA_038025085.1. Taxonomy (NCBI): domain Eukaryota; kingdom Viridiplantae; phylum Streptophyta; class Magnoliopsida; order Caryophyllales; family Aizoaceae; genus Tetragonia; species Tetragonia tetragonoides. The sequence continues at coordinate 28,315,044 of CM076146.1, read as the reverse complement.
CGGTTCTAAACGAATATTTGGACTCTTGGCCATTCATAATCTAGGTCAGCTTTCAAAGATTGAAAGCTTTAGAGAGGAGTCTCTAACTCTCGAACTCTAGCCCTTTTTTCAGCCACCCTTCTAAGTCAATCGCCACCCATTTTTATGCCATTGTTAATCATTTTCAGCCATTGTTAGGGTCCCCCCCCCCCAGCCTCTTCTAGCAACAATTTCAAGCTCATTCCATGATCTTGTTGGGGTTTCCCTCACTTAATTCTCAAAATGATTTCTTCCCCATGGGGAGAGAGAAATCCTAAATAATCTCTTAGCTTTAAGGCTCTGTTTGATTCAACTTAATTTCACTTAAATTAAGCTCAGTTCAGTTTATGTGTAACATTATTACTCAAATAACTTTTTATTCCGAAATAATTTCATTATGATAACTATGTCATTGTTAAGATCTCAAAGCTTACTTTCAAATGAGTCCAGTATTCAATATGTTTGGACAAACTTTAAATGGTTAACGGTCAAGTTAAAAAAAATCAATTCAGTTTAATTCAGTTCAGTTTTTTCCACATGGATCAAACGAAGCCTAATTCCTAATCTCTTTTATGTCAATTGATGTCTTCTTGGCTCTCTCTCCCCTTTGTCATTCCATATGTTTGGATGGAAGCTTTGCTTGCATCTGACCCCATCAAAGATCTCATTTGTTGTAGACATGCTGTTCTTTTGCCATCATTAAAGGGATTAGACAAAGCAAAACTTGGACGCCCATGTGACCTATCCAAACATGATCGTACTATTACTAACCTGTAACGTCTAGTGGCCTTGAAGTTAACTACTAGGATTACAACTGCAATTTTCTTTCTGTTGTGTTTTACACCTGTCCAAACACAAAAAGCTTGCATTCTCAAGTCCTCATAGCACAACTAGTAGTTCTGTTACATCCACGCCACAATCACACTGATCACACATCCACACCAAATTCGGGGATCAAAAGTTTGATCGCTTCGGCAGCACACAATTTCATAGCATGCACTTGCAATAAGGTGGTGTTTACTTGGTAGCAATGATGATTACATTGTAATGCATAATTTTAACGAGTAAATGTGGAATAGAAAAGGAAGGAAGCAAGTCATTCTCCAAAATAAAACAGCATGTACACTTGTCCACAATGGCATTTGTACACAAAACGCTAAATTCAAATGAAATCCTCATCGGACCTGTTCATGCTCATGAGAAACGAAGTACTAGTGATTATTAAGCAAGTAAACCTCAAAAGCAGTGTCCAACAAGATTTCGTCTGACACAGACTTGCATTGTTGTAGACGAAATCTATTTCATGCTTCACAAGTAGGTAAATACCTACAAATAGCTCACCTGGAACAGATACAGGGAAGGAAGTTATGGTTTAGATGCTCATCACTGAGTTGTTTTTGCCAAAAACTGCCTCACTAACCGAACTAGAGCAAGAGGGTTTTCCAGGTGAACAGCATGTCCACTGTTAGGAACCTCAACCACTTCCTGATGTCTATGTTGACCAATTTTCTGGAAGATTTCTTGGCTAATATTCCTGAATTTCACATCTCTTTCTCCAACAATAAACAGGAGTGGTATTTTGCAATGTTTCAAGTCTTCCCACAGTGACCTGTCAAAGAATTATTCCATTATCAAAGTGGTGCAAGCAAGGAAAGGAATGCAACAGTTATAATCGCAGTGACGTTAACATATATACAGCTAAATGTCATCGGATTTGGAATCTACGTAAGTTTGTCTGCCTCCTGGACATAGGCAGAGTGCGCAGGGGGGGGGGGGGAGAGGCAGGGGCAGCCACAGTTCAAGAAAATTATCTGTCGGCTGTAATTTTTCTGGTCGACCCTGGTATATATATGGTAGGAATATTCGATTTTGGGAAGATCTTTGGGTAGGAGGGCAGTCTTTTTGCTCCAGATTCCCGTGTGTCTTCCAGCTTTCTACTCTTCATGGTGCTGTTGTGGCAGATTTCTTTTCCACGCAAACAGGGTCTTGGAATCTTCATTTGCGCAGAGCCCCTCAGGATTGGGAGATGGGTGAGGTGACAGAATTAGTCAATCCTTAGGAGACAGTCCCACTTTCGGAGGGTGACGACTATAGGAGATGGGTTGGTGATTCCACAGGGAATTTCTTTTGTAAGTCCTTTCTCCAACACCTCAGCACACCACTGCCCCAGTTTCCTACGGCAGATTTGGAAGGCAAAAGTGCCTTTAAAAGTACGAGCGTATGTTTGGACTTTTATGTTTGGACTTTGGCACTGAATAGGGTGAATACTAATTATGTTCGCCAAAGGAGGAGGCCGGGAGTTGCTCTGTCACCGGATGTTTGTCTTATGTGTCGGGCACATAATGAGACTGCCCTGCATGCTATTTTCACTTGTGATTTTGCTAGTCGATTGTGGAATAGGTTGTTTGGAATTTTTGGGGAGACTTGGGTTCATCCCTCTAGTGTGGCAGAGCTCTTTCAGGAGCAGGTTGTGGGGGTTGGGAGAGGGAACGAGATAAGGCTGCCGTGGTGTAGTGCAATCTTTGCGATCATTTGGTGTCTTTGGCTCGAGAGGAATGCGCGGGTTTTCAATGACGTGGCTATTACGGATGAGCTGGTGTAGGATAAAGCCACTTATTTAGCTTCGTTGTGGGTTAGAGCTTCTAGGGCTTTTGGATATTACACCATCACTCAAGTTCGCTGATTTGTAACTAGATATTCCGGAGGACATCTTGTCCTCTTTTGCAGTAATTTTTGACACTTCATAATACAATCTTTCTCTTTATCTAAAGAAAATATACCATGTAGTGTAGATAAATAAACACGGTACTAGTTTTACTCCGAAACTGGCTTTCCTATTACTCTGTGATGTATTATACTTTAACAAAATTACTCTTGTCTCTTCAGGCTATCTTTTCAGTCATCTTAACAGCTACTTCTTTATCAGACAAAATTATTTAGGTCATTCTAATATTTTATTATTATTTTTAATTTATGACCACACGTTCTTCCACCTATACAATAAATTTGAACCATGTTTGTTTTCAAATTTTCCAACTATATCCCCCCCCCCCCCCCCCCCAAAGCATGAACCCTGGCTCCGCCCTTGCTCTTGGGCAGAGGAAAGAAAACACACAAGTCCACGCATAACACATACCATGCATAACACACTTTAGAACTATTCGGAACTCTAGCCTCTTTGAGGAGTTTAAAGGGATGAAGGCACATATATCCAGAATTTTCACAGAAGCAAATGAAGCAATACACTGACCATAACATACCAATATACCATCCAGCAAGCCCTTTCAGCTCTCATGAAGGAAAAATATAAAATAAAATATCAACCTCTTTTTCATGAATCATCACACTTGCTAGTTTGCCGACGACATTGTCCTGGTAGACGAGACTAGAGAAGGTGTTAACGCCAAATTGGAACTTTGGCGGGATACACTAGAGTCAAAGGGATTCAAGCTAAGTAGGACAAAGACCGAGTACTTGGAAGGCAAATTCACAAGAGATGGGGTTGCCTCGGATATGGAGATTAAGATTGGAACGGAGGTGGTACCGAAGAAGGATTGTTTCAAATATCTCGGTTCAATCATACAGGGCAACGGCGAGATTGACGACGACGTGACGCATCGTATCAGAACAGGGTGGCTAAGGTGGAGGAGTGCAACGGGAGTTCTGTGTGACAGAAAAATCCCACTAAAACTTAAAGGCAAATTTTATTGTACAGCCATCAGGCCAGCTATGCTATATGGGGCGGAGTGTTGGCCGGTGAGGCAGGTGCATGTGCAGAAGATGCGGGTGACCGAGATGAGGATGCTTCGTTGGATGTGCAACTCTACAAGACGAGATAGAATTAGGAACGAAGTGTTGAGAGGCAAGGTGGGAGTGACCGATATCGACAACAAGATGCGAGAAACAAGGCTTAGGTGGCTTGGGCATGTGAGGAGGAGACATCGTGATGCACCGGTGAGAAGGTGTGAGAGAATTACACTTAGAGACTGTAAACGGAGAAGAGGACGCCCAAAGAAGACTTGGGGAGAGGTAATCAGGCAGGATTTGACCCGTCTAGATCTTACCGAGGACTTGGTCCTAGATAGGAGAGTATGGCGGAGCAGGATCCGTGTAGAGGATCCGCGTTAGATTAGGGATGTGCATTGGCTAGTACTAGAGGTGGATTCATTGTGTTTATAGCATGTAGCGTCCCCTTTATTTATGTTGTTCAGTAAGTAGAATCTTGTGCTAGTATGTCTAGTGATTTACTTCCCTTTTTTTGACTTTCTGATCATATTATCATATCTGGTGGTTGATAATTTTCACACTTGTCAGTATTGAACAATTTACCCGAAAAAACCGTTTTGAAAATGAAAAAAAAAAAAAAAAGTTTTCGTGGGTCTTTCGGAAACAGTCTCTCTTCTAGGCGACTAGTTAGGGGTAAGACTGCGTACATCTGGACCTCCCCAGACCCCGCCCTAGGCGGGATACTTACTGGGTTGTTGTTGTTGTTGTTGTTGCATCACACTTGCTAGTTTGTCTGGCATGAATCTAAGGCCATGTGCTTTGTTTTAGACAAAGAGAAAGTACGTATAAATGAGGTATCAAAAGCTTTTCCAAGAAGAGTCTAATTACAAACTAGTCCAGCCCAGTTACGCTGAGTAATAGAATAACTCCTAAATGCCCTTGAAGCTCTAGCCCATAACGCTGCTAAATAAGTGACCTTATCCCACACCAAATCTGTTGATATGGTCACTTCATTAAAGATTGGGCATTCCTCTCTAACCACAGGCATCAAATAATAGCAAAGCAGCATTGCGCCAAAGCAATCTCCTGTCCTTTCCCCTCCCAAACTCCACAAACCGCACTTGGAGGAACTCACCACAAAGGCCACGAAAAATCTTACAAGCAAGCAGTGCCAGTTCTGAGCCTTTTGATACGATAAAAGAACGCATTTTACATAATTATGTGTCACCAAGCGAGTGAGAATTGCTTGCATTGTTCACTTTTGTGTGATAGATTGTTTCGCAGGGAGCGCTTTGCTTGGCTTGCTACAGCTGGACACTTTCTACAGAAGCTCTTTGTGCGGAGGAAGGAGGGAAAGTTGTTTTTCTTTTTTAGATAACATGGGTGTCCAAGCTTAGCTTGACTAATCCCAAGCCGGCCAACTTTTCATGGGATCGTGTTGTGTACTTGGCTTCTCTTTGGGCCAAAGAGGTTGGGGCTTTCAGGGGGGTGTCCCTCACTGATGTTCAACGTATTTGGTGGGATTTGTTGTAGTTATTTTTTCTTTCCACTTTGAGGACTCCCTGTCCTCAAATTTTCTACCCGTACACTTCGTTCTTTAATAATAAAAAATCTTATCTAAAAAAGAAGAAACGCACCTTGAACATTTGGTATTTTTACATTCTTTCATGACAAAGCAAAGCATACAGAAGCAACAGTTGAAGTCAGACTATCTAAACCTAATCTTTCATGGAGGGTCAGTTTAGAAATTAGATGGCAATGAGGGACACTCTTGGTTTGACCTATCTTGGGAGAAAGTCCGCTTTTCTAGTTATTCAAGACTAACAAACAGAGACAAAGTTAAAGTAACAAAATTAATAGCCAAACTATAAATATGGTCTTTCAAGCCCGACTTCTTTTTCAAATCCCAGCATTTGGTCATCAAAGAGTTAGTAATGGATGACGTACACCAACTGGAATTAACTTTTAAGCATAATATCCAATAAAAGAATAATTAAGAGCTTCTTGTCTCATCCATTTTAGATGGGGTTTGGGGGGGGGGGGGGGGGGGGTGTAAGCAGACAGAAGAAAGACAAACTTACGGCTGCCTTCCTATACTCAAATCAGACAGGGCTTCAGCAAGGCCATGAATATCATCATGCTGCAAGCGGCTTGCCACAATATTCTTGAAACTTGGGTGTTCCCTAATACTGTATAAAAGAAATCTGTAAGGAACCTTTGACTCATTGAGCAAAATCATCAGAACATCCATGAAGATATAACCAGATAAATCGATACCTCTGCCAGAGATCACCACGGTACCACGTATTTAGAAAAGGTTCCAAACCGAATGATACAAGCGAGCATGCCTGGGAATCATCTTTAGCAGCACGAATATTTCTATCCACGACATCTTTTAAACCAGGGCTTCCAGAAATCACTATGGCTCCATTAATCTACCACAAGTCAAAACTTTAATCAGTTTATAAATTAACCCAAAAGATTGGATTATAAGTTGACGCTCTATGAATATACCTTGCCACAAAATCTTAAGGCCATGTATAATGCTATCCTTGCTCCCATGGAGTATCCGATTAGAGTGACCCTTTCTCCTGGAGCAACTTTATCTATCAACTGGCTCAATATACCAGCAACCACTTCCATTGATAATCTTTTATCTCCAACTGCACTGACATTGCCTAGAGATCGTATTTCTGATTTCCCATGGCCAGGAAGGTCAACAGAGATGCATTTCGCAGATCTTGATAGAGCTTTCATGACAGGAGTCCAGTCTTCACTAGTTCCCAAGAAGCCATGAAGAAATAGGAGCACATTATTCTGCAGATAGCAGTTTAATTAAATCAAATGACAGATATTGGGGTAGGCGGGTAGCCTTACTGAGCCTTGTATGGTTGTATGTAATGCTGAAGTGAAGCACAATTAGTGGTTGACTTGACAATACTTTTTTTGAATACCCACTACATTCAGTGACTACTATATGCTGCAGCTGAAAAGCAGCTCATAGCGAAAATTCAAGAATCAGATGCATGTCAATGTGCCAATCACATCCTTGATTGCCAATTCTTCCATTTTACTATGTTTAATGCTCCCAATAGGTGAATGTGAAAGTAAGGAGTAGAAAAACTAAAATATTTGAAACCAGAAAAATCATGATTCTGAAAAACACTACTTACGTCTCTTCTATCTCCAGTCTCTTGCACTTTGATCAAATAAGAGAAATGCTCTAAATCCACAACGAGCTGATGTGTCGATATGCACTTGTCATTATGTTTTTCCGAAGTAACATCGCTATTAATTTGAAAATTGCGGAGGACATGATCAGCATTATCAATAGATGCTCCCAAATACCTATTCCGTGGTTGCCGGCATATGACAAGTGGGTCAAGTGTTACATCTTCTTTAAGCCATTTGTATGTTCCGAGACCATGGGCTACAGATGTAGGCAGTTTCTTATCTGACGCCTGGGATATCTCTGTCCTACTCATCTCAAGAAAGTATGCAAATTGAACATAGGAAGACAAACTGAGGCTACTTTCAAAGGCTGCACTGACAACAGCCAATTTCCCCTTATTGTGAGCCCACATTGAAATTACTGACGCTTTCTCGAAACCACCAATAAAACTTGGTTTTATGACCTGACAAATGAAACAACAGAAATCTCATGAGAGGTAGAAAGTATTATAAATAAAACCCAATAGGTTTTCCTGGACCTCACCTTCAATCAAAGGTGTCTCAGTAAAGATACAAGCGAGAACAATGCTATGTAAACCCTAAGCCTGGTTGGATTCTAAGATGAGCATGAATTATCATTTCCCCTTGACCTTTTTATCTTTTAAAGATGTCAAGGATACCGGAAACAACCCCCTGTACTTTATCCCCCCTTGGGTGGGGGTTGGGAGCTTGGATAAAGCAGCCGCTCTTGGGATTCATCACAGGGTCATCTAACTCTAACGGAAGCTTCTGGAAGAGCAGTTCAAATAAAGAACATGTAATGTAATTGGATTTTACTTTGGATAGTCCAGACTCTTAAGTCTACAAAAAGATCATTAACTTCAAGAACTTCCTTAAGGAAAGTACGTTTCGTGCGTGGTAGTAAGAGGAATATGCATGGCTCAGACAAGTCTGTGTACCTAAGTTCAGTGTACAATTAAGGGGAAATTCCACTAGTTGAGTTGTTGAGCTATCAATAAATAACACTAACGAAAACCGTTCTTGACATACCAGAGCCACTATTCCGGGATGAGCGAATCGAGCCAAAGAATCAGGAATATTTCCTTGAATATTGTCAACAGTTTCATCTAGTGCCACAGGCAGCCCAGCCTCCTCGCAGAACTTCACAATATCATCTTCATACTCAACTGGTTCCTGCAATAATCAGATATGGAATGGTCATAAATCCATTTAATAATAATAAAAAATACTGTCTCATTTTACTAGAAATAGTTCTCACTTAGCAAATATTAATAAGCTTATATCCTCTTACTATTTCATTCTAATATTTTCTATCACTTTTCCACAATAAAGTTTGACGGCTTCCAGTTTTAGATTAAGATTCGTATCTCTTCGTCAGAAATAGTATTCTTTTCAGAAGGTAGGGATCATCAGACTATAAAATCTTTTCCAATCGCATGACATGTCGTATTAACAACAAAAAAAAGCTGTGCATCACAAATAGATAAGGAATAAGTTAAAGTGCCAGAAATCAAGGAATGAGATTTTTTAACCCATATGTGCATCATTACCCTTGAGGAACAAGGTACACGAAACGTTTATAAACTCCAGCAAAAAGGGGAAAAGGAATACCTCAATATACTGTAAGCCGCAATCCATCACAAGAGAGCTAAATTCAATTGCTTCTTTATAGGTCCATTTACGGTTAGCATCCACGCGAATTTCAATCTCAGCACCAATCTTTCTTCTTATTTCCCTTACAACTGCAGCATCCTCCTTTGGATCATCCCTACGGGCCACCTGGAGAAGTATGCGTTCAAATACTGAAACTTGAACAGAATAGCAAAACAGATGCAATGCTGTAGAATCAGCTTAGGTTAGGGGAAAAAAGCACAGAGATCTAACAAACTAAAACACCTTGAATAAATTATATGACCCATTAAATTATGCATCAAAGTTATATCTCAATACACCATAATTTCCATACTTTCAATTTTACGGCTCGAAATCCTTCTTCAACGAGGGCTATGACATCATTAGCAACTTCCTCTGGACTTCCTCTCGAATCAACAAGAGCACAGATGTCGATGCTTGGGGCCTGCTCAATGATCAGAGTGCCTTTATCTGGTTGAGGCCAGAGTATGTCCAGCAATGTACAATTTTGCCTTGCAGCTATAGCATTTAAAATGGCCATCTCCAGACCACATCGTACACTTGGAAGAATAGAGCATGGCTGCAAAAACAAAGTTGAAAGCAATAGAGAATTTATCCAGCAAGGTTAGAGTACACACGTGACATAACAAATTTAATAAGTTTGAAGGTATAGCAAAACATTAGTTGGTAGCTTCAATGATTTTTGGATGGAACAAATTCATGATGAAGAAAAAATCTACATATGGTGAAAATTCACATGGAAGAATCCCATGGTAGATTTCCTAGGGAAACCTCTTGGTGGTACTTGGAAAAAGGGTTGACCCTGCATTTAAGAACCAGAGCTTCAACGAAGGATTGGCTCGTCAATAGTCATGGTTCTGATATAAGAAGTCAGTACGTTCAAATTATGGTGTCTTTCTCATCAACAGGGAATCGAACATCAGCTGATAAATATTTATTTTGAGCCTGCTGACACACACAACCTGGAATGTAACGGATTTCCGATACGACCGATTACATAGCGAAAAATGGATGATACTGACAAAACCGATAAAGAGCCAATAAATAGCCGATATGGCTGATAACAATTTCACACAGTGACATCAGCAGCCTATTATGCGACACCAATAGCATCTACGATTTTATTACTACCTTCGACGATGTCACGACCATGGCTATGATTTTATCCACTGCTCATGAAGGAACTTAATAGGCACATTCAAGATGCATTTCTATGATTTCTGAGAATGATAAAAGACAGATAAATCCATCGAGGACATCAGTGTGAATGTGTATGTCTAACGGGATATAGTGTTCAAGAGGTTCTAGGAGTATAGGACAGTCATTGTGGCGTTGTCATGTGCATTGTCCCTTTCATCCTCCATTTTGATGACTATGTATATGTGAATGGCACCAATTCTATCTCAAAGAACTACAGAACTTATAGCACTATTCACTTCTTAGCATAGTTAGCAACCAACATTTTACCCTACATGGCCTGCCCTTCTTGCTCGGTAAGGTAGCACATGCCACATATTACAAAATATGTCTATGGATACCTATTAAGTCTCCAAAGTGGAAGGCTTTAAAAGTTGGGTGCTAACAACAGGTGTCTAGTCATACTTAGAGACAGGTCCCATTATGAAATTACGTGAGCAGTACTAGCAGAAGCTACTTCCTCTCACAGGCTCTCAGCAATGGTCTCACCTCATATTTCTGAAAAGTAATACTCAGCTATTCTTTATACAAATCTCCTTTCATCAACTTCAACTGCTCCTCATGCTTCCATCCTGTGCATACTTGTCCTAAAATGCATATTACCCCTAGAAGTGAGTAATTTGGGATGGAGAAACAGATTTAAGTACTTGTACATGGACCTGAGAGGCTGAGATAACGACGAACATCGGTGCATCTATAAGATGTTGGGGGGCAAGAGGGCATCACATAAGGTTAGAGGCAGTCGAACTGGAAGTACAATGATATTACCTCCTCATAGAGAGGATATCAAACTATGGAGAGCTGGCAAAGAATCCAAGTGGGCAACCAAAGGGTTTGGTTTGACTTTGTTCGGCTCTTCAGAAGTTCCATGTCTTTTGCATTTTTTAATGTGATACTGTGGTGTACCCCTCCATTCAGAAAAATAGTCATAGTTACTATGTTTAGTCACTTCGCTAATTAGTGATATTTTATTATTTTGTTTCCAGCTTCCAATCACACCCAAAACATAAGACTAATTCCAACATAGGGAGTATCTTACAGTACACATGGAGGCCTATTGCCACTATTTTCCTCAAACAATATCAACAACAACAACACACAAGGAAATAAAAAAATTGCAGAAATCGATTACTATTGGAAATCTTACTGGAACTCCGAGAACTCTCCATATCCACGAAGAAATTGACTCCCTCAGCAGGGGAAGGAGATAGGTAACTGTAGTTCCTTTTAGCGCATGAAGTAGAAACCGCAGTTGGTCTTCCACTTCTTGCATCTTCTCGTTTTGAATTTCAAGTGGAGCAATCTGCTCATACGAAATATCAAACATACTATAATGAAGTACTTCTAAGTTCTAACTTGCATCTTCTGAAAAGATTTAAAAAATAAAATAAAAAACAGTTTTGAGTGCCATGCATCAAGATTCATATCTAATCATTTGCATGCTCAGTATAGTTATAAGTCAAGTACCATGAAAACATTCGCTAAAGCTCACCTCACCAAACCCAGTAGTTCCATCATCAAGCGTCAGTTCTAAAATGAAGCCTTGTCGAAGAAAACTTGATGGTCTACTGCTAGCTGAAACTGAAGTTGGTGGAGCAGTTAGGTTGACTCTGAGACAACCAAAGTTAATTTGTGCATCAACTACCAAGAACACTGAAAGTGACAGCCATAGAGCATCCTGAATTTAAAAACTCACCCATACAATAAGTACTCCAATTTGGCAATCTTGCAGAGAAAGAAACCATCTTGAATGGATTCTGGAACAGAAAGTCGCAACAGAGACGTGAAAGTATGAGATGCTGCTTGACTAGCATATTTTCTCAGGACACTGAGAAGAAAAGCCTGATCATCAGAAAACTGTTTTTCCCGCAAAATGGCCAACAGTCAAGAAAGAATTTTAATGCTTCCACCAACCTATGAAACGTGGCATTATCGTTGATGGAGCTGGCAACTTCTATGACACAATCAGTTTCCACCTGTTGAGATGTCAATAAAGCTTCTTGAAGCTCCAGTTTAGTTTCTGTTAACATATGCTTCACCCTGCACATTCAATAATCTTGTTGGATTATTCAGCCAAAATATTAGCATTAGATGATATAATAGAGGTTAGGACAACATGGAAAAAGCAATGGGGAAGATGACCAAAATACCCCATTCTCTCATCATTCTTACAACTGACAATCAATCAGAAACTAAAGACTGATTTGTCAACATGTAGTTGATATCGCCCTATGTCCAGGAGTAATGTTTTGACAGTCATATCACCTCAAAATTCAAGAGGACCAAATAACAAATACCCACCATCAACCAAAAAGCAATGTCCTTGCACAATGGGAGAAACAGTGGGCAGAGATCTACTCTTACCCATGTGCTGCACACAGCTTGCTGATTGAAATGTCATGATTACAGTAAAAGTACTTTCCCAACATTTGTGGCTCAGCATTTTCTGCAATGGGAAGAAAACTGAAGATCCCACCACCACGATTGTTTATGACAACCACTGTAATCGGTTTCTGCCACATCCTACAAACATAGTTCACAAAGTAATATATTCATACAGTAGCATCCCATCAAATTCTTTTAGTTAAGGAAAAAATTGTATTGATGAAGCAGCGTATATACAGCTTAGGTGGACAAGCTGTTCTCACTCAGAAAAATAATTACAAGTTTGCCCAATTACGCTGGACATCAGAAATTAAATAACTCCAAAAGGTCCCTCCTGTTCAAGCCCATAAAGAAGCTATATAGGTAACCCGTATCCCAAAGCTGGGGTAGCAAAGTAACCCAGTAAATATTCTCACAATTATCTCCAACCAAATACACCACAGAAGTGCGGAAAAATAATTTCACAACGTCTTCTCCTTATCCCTACCAAAACCCACAAAGCGAAATTGCAAAAACTCCAAAATAGGGGTTGGGGATACCCACTAAACAGTTTCTCTAAATGTCGTGAGAAATTACAATGGGATTCTTAAGTATAATACTATTTGGAAATCATTAGCTCATATGTCATACAAGCAAAAAGAATATAGGACTAGACACAGCTGAAATAGAGATAGTTCTAAGTTTTCATTTGCCATTTGTTTCCTCTCATGATCTAAGAGTACCAGAAAAACCAAGCCACCTCCTGCCGTAGCTACTAGTACCTTCACCAAAACTGAATGCCTCTAATGAAGCTCACAAACAACAGCGAAATATGGGACGTCAAATGAATGCAGCATAATCATGATAGCTTTCAAACAGATGCCATTTATGATCGATCTCATAATTGGCTGGTGCACTAAACAACAAATAAGAAGCAGAGAAAAATTTATGAGACGTTTTGAGTTTTGTCCATCGTAGGGAGGGCTGAAAATTTCCAGGCAATGATCTTTTCCAGCGAACTTCTTAATAAAGGCGAAAAACATAACACTTATCAAAAACAAAAAAAAAGACGAAAAAACATTAGCTAAAAGTAGAGCAACTATGTGGAAAAAACAAGATCTGTACCTCGAGTTAAAGATTGCCAACCCATTTGTATCATGAAGAAAGGAAACATCTCCTATTACACAAAGAACCTGACAACAAAAAAACTATATTAAATAAATAAATAAAATTTAGCAAAATTTGACAATAATAGAACACGTATATATCTTGCACGTAACCATTTTGACAGCTGAAATCTATCCTTGTAAACACAGAGTCAAGAGAAAATACAATAGGATATGTGCCATCAGATATGCAATACATCTTGAGCATTCGGTGTGACCTACGAGCTAAGCTATTATTATAACCAAGCGGACAAAATCCCATTGATAGCATGTATCCACTCTTGGGTCAAAAGAATCCGAATGCAAAGTAAAAAAAAAATCAAGAGGGGAAAAACCTGGGAAGGGAGGAGATTTACTTGATACTCTGAACAACTATCTTCTTTTTTTCTCTGATGGGAAGGCTAAAACAACTATCCCAGTAGCTAGCAAAACACAGTTTGCTTCAACCAGATCATATAAAGTGCTTCTACAGTCTACCTATGAATAGATTTTTACAAAATCCGACACATTAAAAAATGTAATTGTCACATAACCAGCTAAACTATAGAAGCCATTACATGTGCAACAAAGGTACACAGCATAGGAAAAATGAGCCGTGAGTGGGTAGCTCAACTGGTAAGACCTCTGAGATTTGTTCCAGAGGTCATAGCTTCTAGCCTCCTCAGGGACACTGAGGTTTTTCTGGCCGTTAACTTCAGGGCCCATGAGATTACCAGGGCAAAGCCCGGATACCCATGTTATCTTTTTCTTTTTTCTTTTGATCACCTGGATACCCATGTTATCTAAAAAAAACATAATTATAGGAAAAATGAGGTGCAAATATTTACCCTTTTTTTGGATCCAACTGCAAAACCAGTAGCTGTGCTCAACAAACCATCAATACCACTAGCTCCCCGATTACCAGCTACATTTATCCAATGACATGGTATCGCCAACTGAGATGCGGTACCAATACAATTTACAACACCTTTAGCATACATGTCTGCGTCACGGATTGGCATACTATTTCCAACAAATAAAGCAGTCTCTGAGACAAGCACTTCTGAAAGGGCATGAGCAACATGAGGTTCAGTCAGTGACAACTCTGAGCAGATCTGAAAACATAATTCCCATGCAACCTGAAGGAGAGCAGCAAATTAGTGTACAAACAGATGCAAGAAGGCCAAGAGTGATAAGTTCAACAAAATAACATATCCTCTTTAGAAGGGGATGGAGTAAAGACATCAGCTTATACATGCTTGAGAGGTAATAACGGAGTATTAATAGAAAAAAGACATTGTTCAATGACAAGTTAGCTTCAACCATATCAACTCCACAATATAGATAGATATTTTACACCAATTGAGACAACTTTGCGTATCCCCACCAAAACTGTACAGAAAATGAAGTTTTTAGCTTTTATTTTTCCTAATTCTCATGTTAAGGAGTATGCATTCTGTCTTCTTATAAAAGAAGCCTGATAGATCCATGGTTTCTCAGTTCAGCATGCCAGCCCACTGTCACAAACAGATATCATATAACTGCGTCTTTTTTCTCTCCCTCCACAACATATTTCCCTACACTATGATCTAATGAATTCACTTTATGGAGGCACATAGGCATGCGAAGAAACAGCAAACTCAAGATGAATGTTCAAGCTGAGAGAGGAGAATAATAGTTGTCGGTATAATTTCTAACAGACAAGCAATTACCATTGAATTCATAGCTTGCAGATAACTAGTCCATTTCCTGCTCGTGCGCGGTGAAGTACCTTTCAAAAGATACCCGGCAAACTGAGATATTGTGCTCTGAATTCTATGTGTCACTATATGTGAAGGATCATGCCGATAAGGATGCTTGTCAACCATAATATACGAGCATGGGAAGCACTGTTCCAGCATTTTGGAAATTCTTTTGCTTGTTATTTTACTCCCTACCTGCCAAAGAATGACACAATGCAGTTAAAAGGACAGTTAAAACTAGGACCTCCCACATGAATAGTCAACATATCATTTTGGAAGTCGTATCCAATTTATAAACAAATCTGACACTGTATCTCTATACCAGAGCCCGGGGGGGGGGGGGGGGGGATAACAAAAAAATACACAAAAAATATATACGAAATGTGCGGGCTGGGCGAAACCAAGGGAAAGAACTTTTCCTTTACATTCCATATAGCATCACAGATTTCTCAGATCAACATTTAACACTTTATGGAGTTCAATAGTTTTCCAGATACTTTATTAGCGTGTATTTTACTGCTCAATCTGAATCCTCAAACTGAGACATTATAAGGCTTAAAAGGACCATCTCACAAAGCTAAAACACACATTTAACTATGATATCTTGGAAAGGTTTTGATTTGGGAGCCCAATTGCAGGCTGCATGTAGTGTTTAGATCACCTAAACTAGAAAGTCTCTGTGGACTCACTGAAGGTGTGTGAGCAAGTTGCAGTACGTGATAGCTCCCCTAATCCCTTTCACCTGATAGATTATTAGTGCTACAAAATCTAAGGAACAGTATGTAGTAATTAGCCCATTTTCTTCGTGTCAAGTCACAACTTCACCTCTAGAATGAGAAAATACTATTGTCTCTCTTGCTGTAGTTGCTGTTACAGTTTCAATTTTTTTAATACATATTTTTCTTTATCTATAAAGAGAAAGAGAAAACTCCTCTCACTACTCAGGTTGAAGCGGAAGGTCTCAGAAGTTTTATTGCAGAATAGCCAACTAGTCCAATTGAGTTCCAATTCTCTTTATTTACTTTTTTTGACCACCCTGTTTTCCTCAAGACATTTATTTGAAGTTTTGGATTATTTACTACTAAAGAGGGAATTCTGAAGCATAAAATGCAAAAGACACTATTCTTCAACATAGCAGTAACCCTACAGCATCAAGTGAGAGGCAGAGGGATCAAAAGAAGCATTGCACATTTATTAGAGAAGGGCAGAAGGCTTGCAGAGAGTGTAGATGACATAAAAAGAAAGAAGGGGGACTGAGCAAAAGAGGAGAAAGACAGGTCACAACCAGGAAGCTCTAACTATTTTGCAAGATAGATGACGTTATGCAAGCAAAACAAAGCATCACCTGAATGATTACATCAGGTAACATCCATTCCCTGACTGCATCACAGAGGAGCACATGATCAAAATGGTCAAGAAAAATGAAGTTCTCTTCATATTCAGGATATGATGTCAATACCCTCCGTACTCGTAAGCCTGACAAGATATCCACGACAATGGGCCATGAAAGATGTCTGGCCAATAGAAGAGCTGCCCAAATTTCATCTTCTCTATGGATAGCACCAATTATTAAAAGCCCATGCTTACTATTTTGAATTTCCCTTTCAACCTCTGTTGTCAAGCCAGCAGTGGAATTACATGTAAAAGAAGATTGCACTTGGATATATTTAGTAAATGGTTGAGTGCTTGAGATCCACATATCCAATCCATTTAAGCAGCTTCTTTGCCAATTTGTAGGACTATTATCCAGCGGTTCCCTGAATGGACAGTTGACATGAACAGGACCATATGGTGAACAAGTAGCCCAGTACACAGCAGAATCAACAGTTGTGAGAACCATTCTTGCTGTGATTTCATCAGTTGGCGCGGGTAGATTGAAGAAGAACCTCACATATGAACCAAAATGGTTTACCTATTTCACACATGCAAAGATGTTTTGAGCAATCAATAGAAATAAAATGAAATTCAACTTGGAGGATGACAGTGTTGTATCGAAGTATGGTTCAAAGGCGTTATGTGCCGACAGAAAATAACTCACAAAATTGCCTATGCATATTGAATTCGAACTTGGGCACGAAGTAAAATGAAATATAACCCAACTGTGCATTATGAAAGTACATAGGTGCATGGATTAGTGTATATGGATGGTGTAGACCAAGGAAGCACGGATAATGGCACTCAGCCTGGGATTCCCGTTCCCCGTGTCCGCGTTCTCTTTTTCATGCTTCCTTGCATTTTATAATTTTTGAGAATTTGTGTTTCCCGTGTCCGTGTACCCGTTTCCGGCTACCATGGTGTAGACTATATGGTAAATGACATCTTCATGTTTAATATGCACACAGACACATCCCATTCCACCCCACCTGGCCACCTCTCATGGGAGACAAGTAAACGAGCTGGGTAAACAGATTCTCCTCTCATTACTGTGTTGTGGCATGTGGACTTAGCCTATGTACCTACGTATCTCACTCTTGATCTATTTTATATGTTTGTAATTTACACAAGAAAGACTAGACAGACAAGCCAGGCAAAGATGTAAAGAATCCTAGGAATAGACATCACTTAGAAGTTGGAACAAGTCAAGCTTTGACTCATATCCAGTGTTGTATGCGTCTTGTTAAGAATGGTTTCTTCATATCAGGTTCTACAGCCTTGATGAACATGTCTGATTGTTCTATTGGGATGAGGGGATGACACGATCTATAAAGCCATATGTCGACCAAATAAAACCTACCCACTCATAATGTCTTCTCACAGTAAAGGATGAGGAAATTTGAAGCACTGGGAATGAGAACAAGTTAATACCAAATTACTTATCAATCATTCTGGAAGATCTTCAAAAATCAAAGTGGAGTGCAAGCCCCTATAACAGCTAAATGGACACTCATTACACAAAATATCAAGCACAAACATTGCTCTATAATTCTCAACAGGACCGACATATTCCCTTGGGCCTCGGCACAATAACATCATTGGATCAACAAAGTAAGCAGAGCATCAGAAAGTACTGTAGCTAATGCCCTTCAAACTTGGAGATAGGAAAACAAAGCAGTAATAATGAAAAGTTGAAAACATAGTTGGAAGAAAGAAAAAGGAAAAATAAATGCATTTGTATTAGGTAGCAAGAGGGTTGCATGTTTCAAAGGTCGTAAAGCAAATGATATATACGTCTTAGTAATTACAAACCTGATTTATTGCTTGATTTGCTCCAGCTGCAAGCAATTCGGAAGGGCGATCAGCCGTGAACAAAACTAGAGGTACAAAATCTTGACTAGCCTCCACAACCTACAGATGAGTTATGTATTGCATTTTAGCACGTTCAAGCTCAATGTCTTCCACCCTCTACCTGACCTCTCGTGTTCTCAGAGAACAATTTAGCCATACTAAACAGATGATGTTCAAATCATGCTCCATAATTCAAAGTTCTCAAGTAAATTGTGCTCAATATTATAGAATGTATTTCAATGTAGCAAGAAAACCACTAGAAATTTGATTCCACAATCTGCATGTACAGATGATGAGACGAACAAAGAAGCATAACTGCCAATAACTTACAGCTGGAAGAAGATTTGAAACGGCAGTTCCAGATGTTGTGATGACTACAGCTGGAGTCTGAGATCCTCTAGCATAACCAATGGCATGGAATGCAAGTGACCGCTCATCATAGCATGCGATACAAGTGATGCGAGGATGAGTGGATGCAGCAACTGCAAGAGGAGATGATCTTGATCCTGGAGCTATACAAAAATACTAGAATGCACAATAAATAAGACATATGATCACCATATACATAGAGAATTAGAGATAGGATTTCAATACTAGGCCTCACCGTCAAGCCAAGTCTCGAACATTCCTCAACTATAAATGACGCCCAGACAGAATTCATGTTGGCACAATCTTGCAGAATAGTGCTTGTAACACCAGCATGACGTAACTGATAAACATATAGAGACAAAAGCGCATAAATGAACAGGAAAGCACTACTTGAAAACACAAGTTAGCTATATATCAACAATCTAATCAACATGAAGATAATAAGTAGAGAAAACACTATCTCCCTGAACGAAGCCAATAAAGGCTAATTTCAAGTGGAAATTGTTCAAATCTTTTTTTTTTTAGATAAGAGAAAATTTTATTAATCAAATGGTATAGAATACAAAGATGTGGAGGATAAGTTATCCTCAGTGTAAAAAGAAAACTATCTACACATCACGCCAATGGCGTTGAACTATGGAACACCCTTAAAGGCCCCCGCCGCCTTAGCCCAAAGAGAAGCCAAGAAAACTATGTGATCCCAAACATTATCAATAGTTTTCTCAATGGAATTTCTCTCCAAACAAATACACCAAAGTAAAGCCATACAAGCACAATGCCACAACAACCTCCCCTCCTTACTCTTCCTCATCGCCACAAATCGTATCTGTAAGAATTCGCCCACCGTGGCTGGACACACAAAATTCTCCCCACACAACAATCTAGCCCATAAACTCCACGCAAAGTCACAGGGCACGAACAAATGCAGACAATCCTTCCGACTATGCCTCCGACTATGCCGACACATCACACAAAACCCCGGTAAATTGGACCAACTAGGTCTCCTACGCTGCAGCATATCATAAGTATTCACCCTACATAGCACCAAAGTCCATACAAAAGCGCGTACCAATGGAACCTTAGACTTCCAAATAAAAGTAGATAAGGGAAAGTGGGGAAACTGAGAGGGAAGGCTAATATGGTAGAGGAAGGACTTACAAGAGAAGACCCCAGAAGGATCCCCCGTCCAAGTCCTAGATACATCCCTAGGGACGAGGAGAGTAGAGTTAAGAACTCTCAGGAGGGAAACAAGCTCCTCCATCTCGCTATCATGTGGTGGTCGGCGTAAATGTAAGTCCCAAGAACCAAATGCGACTGAGAAAAATGCAGCCACAAGGGCCCCGTGTAGTGACAGCCGAAAAACCCGGGGATATGTTGACAGCCGACTGGGAAATTGTTCATTTCTGATGGAGCCAAGAGGATTCACTTCGCTTTGGGTCTGGAATATTATAGACTACTTAAAAATGAATATAGAATGAAAATGGATCGTCAAATTATCAGCACTTCTTATTTATTGTGATGTTGCTGATGGTTGTCAGGCATCGCATCAAGGGTCAATGTAAGCAATTTATTCAAATTGACAGAGCTAAAAGTGTCATTATTGGAAAACTTTCGGCTATGGAATATAAAGGAATGGGCTCATCAAACATCTCAGTTTACTGTTCACTAATAACAATTTAATTGAAATAGCAGCTGAGCGGATGTTTCCCAATCAACAGTCCAATTTACACCACCACTCTGATTACTAGGGTATTGCCATATACATATGAACTTTAGACCTACCACGAGAAAGTAATTCATAGTATGAATTAAGTTGACGGTGTGATGTGATAAGGTTTGATAACAAGTGGAGCTAAGTAATCTGACAGGCAGAATGGAATGATACAAGTGGAAACTAAGTAACCTTACAGGGAAAATGGCTGAGTTAAAAGATTGTGATATGACATCAACAAGCACTTGAAAACTCAAGTTTAGTCATCTGACACATTAATATGACATTTTTTTTGATATATATACATCAATATGACATAGTTTAGATGGTTGCATTTCTAGCATGAACTGACACCTCATACACCTCAACTAGTCATTCAAAACATGTTAACAATATAGTTTAAACCACTGCATTCCTAATATGAAGTGCAAAGCAGTACTAATGTGGATTCACCAATATAGAGTTATAGACATCTCTGATAATAAGTAAATAAAAAAAGACGCTGTTTTTTTTTAATAGGAACAGACTGTTTTTTAATAGGAACAGACGCTGTGTAGCAAGCAACCAAATAAAAATTCATCAATAGAATGAAAGGTCAGATATTAATACTAAAAAGTTTCCCAATAGTTTGCAACAACTCACTCTCAGATCGGTATACTATCTGATAGAAATGAATTCCTCAAGACACTGAACTTTGTAGTGTGATAGAGCCCGATGAGATTAAAGACCCTTAAAGGTTTAATGAAGCAGGTACTTTCTTAGTACTTAGGTACCTTCTTTGTCATAAAGAGTTTAAAACACAAGCCATACAGTAAGTAAGCAGACCTGTACAGACATTGATTGTATAGGCTTATTCTTCTAGGATTGGTTGGGTATTGGTTTGGTTTTGGGTAGTTCCTCTCCTAGAGTACCACCCTTTTTTTTAAGATAACACGGGTGTCCAAGCTTTGCTTGACTAATCCCATGGGCCCTCTAGTTAACGACCAGGAAAACCTCCAGTGGCCCTGAGTTGTGTATGCTTTCTCTTACTTAATAGAACTCTTTTTCTAATCAAAAAAAAAAAAGACTTGCATATTAAAGGATGGCTACTTTCTCTCTACAAGTTATAATCAATTATTAAGAATATTGCATTTAGGTACCTTGACATTTGGTTCTACTTTTTATGAGTATCCTGTGTTTTCAACATTCCCACTTAGCTGCCTTATGTGATGCAGCTTATTTTCAGACAGGGGCCTTGGTTTGCACATTTAAAAGAGTTTACGGAACTAAAACAAAATAACGATAAAATAAAGACAATGATTTCCTAGCTCTTAGCTCTATATCTTTCCCCCTGCCCTTTTTGGCATCAAAGTGATGGAACTACCAACAATAACTAGGTTATTGGTGGCTGACATAGGACCCTGGAAGAGTTTTTTTTTTAGATAAAGAGAAAGATTTTATTAAAGAAGTATCAAAGAATACAGTAGATGAGGACAAGATGTCCTCCCAAGAGAAACTAATTACAAATTAGCCCAATTACGTTGGATTGTAGTAATAGAATGACCCCTAAATGACCCTGAGGCCCTAGCCCATAAAGATGCTAGATAAGTGACTCTATCCCAAAGCATATCGACCGAGATGGTCCCCATCGAAGACCCGAGCATTTCTTTCCAGCCACAGGCACCAAAAAATGGCAAACCCAGCATTGCACCACAGTAACCTCTTCTCCTTCCTCCTCCCGAACTCCAAAACTCTAAGCTGCAAGAACTCCGCCACATTAGAAGGGGATACCCATTCCTCCCCAAAAATATCAAACAATCTATCCCAAATGCAACGGGCAAAGTCACAAGTAAGAAACAAATGTAAAGCTGTCTCAGTACTCACCCGACAAAGGAGACACATCCGGCATAACAGCCATTCCGGGTCTTCTCCTCTGTCGCAGATCATTAGTAGTCACCCTATCTAGAGCTAGAGTCCACACAAAAGCCCGCACCTTAAGGGGCACCTTAGCCTTCCAAATGAGGTCAGCTGTGGGAAACAGAGGAAGAGGAACACCCAAATGCTGAATGAAGGACTTGCAAGAAAACTCCCCCGAAGCATCACCAATCCATCTCCTTGAATCATCACACTCGGAAAACTGAACTGTCTCTAACAAGGCAAGTAAGGCCGTAAACTCATCCATTTCCAGTCATGGGGAGCCCTCCGTAATTGAAGGTTCCATGAACCCGACCGCTCAGAATAGAACTCTGTCATAGTAGCACCATGCAAATGCGGCGGACTACGAAGCTGGGGACGTGTGAACCTGGCGCGATGACTGAGTTTTGAGAGTAGGGTAGAAATTAAGATCAAAAATCCATATTTAGTGGTGGAGATCAACGGAATTGAATCTAATCTAGGAAACTAAAAACTAATTTGTGTGGGTAGTAAAAAAAAAAAAAAAAAAGTAGTCTGCCGGATGGAATATGGTTTAAGACCTCCATCCGGCGGCTTAGTAAAGTAGTTGCTTTGATACCATGTGAGATAATAGAATGCTTGATTATTATTGATGTAATCAATCTCTATTTATAGGTACAAGAGTCGTAGTGTTATGGAAACTCTAGATTACACAATCTCTATAATATATGCTAATCTAGAATAATATTCCTAAGAATACTAGAATAATATTCCTAACAGTACTAAAATAATATTCCCTAACAGCGAGGAAACATCGCATACAGGGGCTACCCTCCTTTCCAAGAATCCTCCCAAAATCTGAGCCCATTCCCCAATTTCAACTCAACAAGAGGCAAAAATCTCAAGGAAACTTGTGAAATAAACTTCCATGGACTAGCATGAGAAGTCCGTGTAGCCATCTGTACGTCCCACCCATTTGGCTGTAACCCATACCTACTTCTAATTACCCTGTGCCAAAGATTCTCCGGCTCAAGTGGGAACCGCCACAATCACTTACCTACAAAGGCAACATTCTTACTCACCAACCTACCAATGCCCAATCCCCCTTCCGACAGGACCCTGGAAGAGTCATTGGGTGTTGTTCAACCATTAGGAACCACAGTGGCCCAGGTCCACTCGTCCCTCTTTCTCTGTTATCTCTCTTCTCCCTCCTCATCCCCTACCCCTCAGTCTCTAAAGGAAGGATCCTATAGGGGCAATTGGTATCTTAAGGTATGGCCTTTTGGAGTAGCAATGCTAATGACTTACCTTATAAGCACTTCTACCAGTTAAGGAAATACCTCAGCATTGTTGCTTTATTAACTTGTCACTTCTGTCTCCTACTAAGCATTGGAACTTAGCAATTGTAAAGACAGCAGTTACATAATGTGCTTAAACTTAACATGTGTACATACCATATTGGTGGAAGCTGCAGTCTGGGAGGAAAGCCTAATGCAGAATTGAGACGACGATGAGGCACTTTTCTGCACAAAATTTTGAATAATCAATCAGCATAAAATGATTGTTAGAGAAACTACCAGACAAAGGAAGCATTGGACTTAGACAAAAAAAAATGGACGATATTAAGTAAAGCATTACCAGGAAAAAGGAGATACCATTTCCACGGAAGCAGACACATTATCACAACTTCCCAACAACGGGGCTTCCACGTAAATCTATTAGAAGTGGAGGGAAACACAATCTCAGTACACTATTTGGCACTTTCACTTAAGTTACATGCTTAAGAAAAACACAATCAGCAAGCTAGAATCGTACCGTTTCCAACTTTTCAAGCTCGACCATATTGAATTTATGAATGGCAGACTCTATGAAACTTGCATGACAATTCTCCAGTGTAGGTGGTATGCTGTCACTTGCCTAGCGGGGGGGGGGGGGAGAGGGAAGAAAGAACAGTAGAAACGCAGTAAGCCTTTGCAAAGACCAACTAATGCAGTACATTTCAGAAATATTTTAGATACAGGATACTCATGTGACAATTTATACATGGTCATTGAGCATTGAGAGGGGAAGACTTGAGTGTCAACATGAAAAAACGCTGACAAGTGAGACTTGTAGGGCTCTCCCATATCTCATATTAGTTTAAGTCTATAGATCCAACAATTCGGTTTCAGCGTGACTTCAGAAAGGATTTATGGCCTTTGTGTTGGTATTGGTTGCTTGGTCCTTACTCCATAGGATGATGATAAGTTGGCAAGAATTGTAGAGAAGGATGAAATTTGTGGCTTTCCAAGTTGGAATCAAGCCTAAAATTTAGCAGTAGATAATCCTAGGAGGAAAGTTAGATGCCTTGGAGCCCAAGGTACATTGTGTGGATGTTATCATTTTATGTCCAAACTCCAAAGTCAGCTATACAAATATTCTTTTTTATGTTTTGAGATAACTTCAGCCAGTTAAATCTGCTAATTGTCTTTTATATCAAGCAAACCTAGGGTGGAGTGTTATACACAAAACATGAGTGTGAATATTGGAGCTAAACCATGGTTCAAAATCTCGGTACCGGCCGCGAACGCGGGAACGGTCGCGACGTTGCGGAAGCGAACTGATATCAGTGACGTGTATCAAGTCGCGCCCGTCGCAGCATTAAATTTGGTATCGGCCTTATCAGCCGTATCGGTCATTTGTCGGCCGTGCATCGTCAGTATCAGCCCGTATCGATCTATTGGCATATGGAAAACACGGTTACGTAGCGGAATATCGCGTATCGGCAACCTTAAAAAACTTTACATCGTGACCGACACGTCGATACCATGAGCTCAACACATCCTTTTAGAAAACTTCACTGTTCAGGATGTAATGATGTATGTGCTCGGGTACTTGCCTTAGTCTGTACTACTACTGAGTGAGAGTGTACAGGTTTGTCCATCAAATGTTACACATTAATATTTCATCATGGGAGTATTTGCCCCTAAAGATCAGCACTGTGGTTTTCCCACTCATTGCTCTGAACGGTTCTAGATAGAAATTATGTTTTCTTTTGCAAATTTAATTTCTTCTTGTTGAGTGTGAAATTATTAGTCTTCTCATGATGATTTGAATCTGCAACCTCCTTAAAAACATATCTACCTTTCCCATCTTTCCCACATTTGTTGTTATATTGTGATGCTTTATAGGATCTACCTAGAGTGGTGAAATAAGGTTGTTGAGACGTCCTCCCGAGTCTCCAGATTACTACGGAGTAAATGATTACAGCACGCCGGGTTTCTTGGTTGAGCACAGAAACCTAATCAATCCCTCAGTCTAGAGGATTGGGTAACAAATATGTGACAAAGACAATGTCAACTAGGGTTAAGGAAGTAGGAAATAGATCAGGAGAATGCCGAAAATGACTTCGACAACTCAAGTGAAGCCAGAAGGACTTGGGCCAACCAGAACCAGGTTCAAGAGTCAAGAATCTCATTAAATGACTTAAATATTGGAGCTGCCTTTAATTGCTTATAGCTCATATACTCGCGCTGTCACATCTGGATCTACTAGCAGACCTATCAAATTAATATTGCCACCATCTCAATTCAATTTTTTCACTTCTACCAGGATGGGTTTAACAACAAGCTCTCAAAACATGAGAACCATGAGAAAGGAACGAGAACAAATTTTGTCAGAGGATGTGACCGTCAATTTAGTAAAACACCAGATAGTACAGAAGTTCCATTAAAAGAAGGGTACCTGGATGAGTGATGTCTCATAAGAACGAAGAGCTTGCTCAAAGTTACATAGAAAAGATTTATGCCATACGAGGGTTCCCGTCAGCAAGCAGAAGCCTTCGTGTTCATTCAGTTCGATCTTGCCAACAAAATTTCAATGATTTAAAATATTAAAAAAAAAAAAGCCATACATGGCGTAACACTTAACAGGAGATAAACATGGAGTCATAGATCACATCACAATAATCTTTTACCATGATCTCTACAGTCAACGAAATGCAGTGTATTAGAGTGCAGAAAAAAAGCAAATTCACCTGAGGAATTACAAAGTAAAATGAACCAGCCTCAGGCTTCAGAAAAGGTGATTGGACGTCACAATTGATACCAATGAAACCATAGGCTGTTATATTGAGTGAATCAACCAACAGGTATCTGCAGAAAACTTCAATATATGTTGTTCAGATCTTCTGAGCAATTAAAACCACGCAAAGTTATGTTCGTGAACTAGCTGGAGCTTGTTAACTTAATAATGAACAGAGCTTGAAAAAAATAAGCTTGACTATACTTAAATGAATGCATATGGACACTACAAAAATACGACTCGTCTTCTTGTACACCCTTATGACAAATAAGTTGAAGATTCTTCACCTATTCAAAAGTAACAAGAACACTGACTGAGAGCAATTAACATAAAGCAGGATTTTGCTTCAGAATACTTATTTTTAGAAACAACCTGCCTACTAGTTAGGGGTAGGTTTGCATACATATGAACTCCCGCATCTACCAACGTATAGACTGGGTTACTGTTGTTGTATACTAAGACTCCTGTAAAAAACAGCCATCAAAGTCTAGAAGAGATCCTGATGTTATAATAAGCATGATACCACCATGACCAGATGGGTTTAGCCACCAATATAGCTGGGAACTGAGGTACATGACCAACTCTTGGCTTCAGCACAGAGCCATAATCGAGATGACGCGTGAGAACAGACACTGAGGACTATTGCACTTCTTCGTCCTCTGAAAACCTTTATTAGAAATTTCAAGGCTTTCTCAAACATAACAGTTCCATGAAAGTAAATTGATCACCTTGAAAACAGAAAGAGAGTGTTACAACCTTGAAAATTCTTCAATATCCAAACATATTTACTTTGAGAACCCAAATGCACCATTAAGACCTTCCCTGTTCTTCCAAGAAGCTACAGAGCCACTAAATTGCTGCAGTGAATACTTTTATATAATTTGAAATTCCCGTCCAACTGAAATGCAGAAGGCAAAGTGTCTGACTGTCCACTCTCCAGAAACTGGAAAAATAGAAAACCCTCCTAACATCCAAGTATAACTATCTCCAGCATCTCCAAATGAAACATGTGACATGAAACGTGACCGACCATTTTACCTAAGCACCTCCCTTAGCTTGAAATATCCTCTATCCCCAAAGTGACAGAACATTTTACCTAAACACCTCCCTTAGCAAACCAAGCATATCAACCCGCGGCCTCTAAGTAAATTCAGAATAGGAAATGTCTTAACCAGATACCGTTTCTGGTGAATGGTTTAGCTGCATGACTACAATGCTTTTTCACTAAGGTCATCTATAACCAAACATCCAGTGCAGGACACCAATCTCCAGCTTCGAGAAAATAACTATACCTCATAGAACCCCAAGGAAACTGTTGCCAAATATCTATCACACAAACATCCTGCTGTATCTTTGAAGTTATTAGCTGCACTAAAAAGGTAAGAGACTACAATCATGAATTAAATAGGGCTCATCACCCACATTGTCATTTGGATATTTTCACCTCATATCCACACTACACTAGTGACCTATGTTACCAGGACTCGGGTACGGCTGTTGGGTACAGGTACGTGTCCAAGTGTCGGGTACGCCATGGTTCAAAAATTGAGGACACGGGGACATTGTCCAACATTAGGGACACGGGTGCGGGGACCCTGTCCTAAAATTGGACACGGATGCGGGGGTACGGCATTTTTAAAAAATATATATTATTTTATTAAAAATTATACTTTCTAAAATCTAAATAAGGATTTTTTATTTTTAAGTTTGAATCTTTTTATTGGAAATTGTATTTATTAAATAGGGAGTATCATAGGACTAATAATAACTTATGTTTGGACTGGGCCCATGGTGAATATAAAACTGATGTTTGATGGTCCTTATTAACTGGGCCTACTTGAATATTTTTTTTGTTTTGTTATTGGCCCAAGTGAGTGTTAGAATTTTGCACGTGATATACTCCACCTCACTTAAGCTTTCATTTTGTCAGCACCAAAGAGCAAACCCTACTTCAAAGTTCAAAGTATGCGCCGCTCATCAGGAGAGAGAAAAAGAAAGAGAGAGGAGAGAGAGTGTGTGAGAGCAACAATTCATGTGAGCTCAGATCTGTTGGGGAAGATTGGAGGAAGGAGCTCTTTATCTATCATCTTTCTTTCTCCTCTTTATAATCTTTCTCTGCCATCATTCTCTCTATCATCTTCCTCGTGTCTATCAGCTTTCTCTCTCCTCTCAGTCAGCTTTGTGGCCACTTCCGTGTCCCCGTGTCGCACTGAAAAAATCAGTGTCAGACGCGGATTTTGTACCGGTACCCGTGTCGTGTCGTGTCGACACGGGTACGATGGCCTAAGATGCCGAGTCCTGGTAACATAGCTAGTGACTAGATACGCTTATTAGTGAAATGGACGTCAAGCAACTGCTTACTCCAGCTCCCACACCAATTTCTTTAGTCACCAGTTGGAAACGTATTCTAATGTCAGCAGTCCTCTCATACGATTGCAACATTCCATACCAACATCCAAAAACGTTTGTACACTGCCTGTCAAAATTTGACTCCTTAATTTCTAGTACCATCCTTCTCAAGGCTTGTTTGCACTTTGTAATTTGACTATAATGACTTAATTTCTACTATTGTAATAACTATAATGACATACTAGAAGCAAGACCTCTAAAATTTGAAAAAATGACATGTTGTAGCATCTCCATATGATCAACTAGGAAACAACACACACTTGGATATTGGTCCTCAATTGTAGTTAACAAATTAAACCAAGAAGACAAAGGTAATACAATCTCAAGTCACAACACAAAAACGAACAGAATACAGAAATTACCTTCTAAATAAGTTCCACTCATCAGAACTGCACGAAGATTGCCTGAAGTCAACAGCAGCTCCAACTCCAAAAACCCCACGATTCCTGCTCACAAAAGCTGACTCACATGATGGGTTCTTTAATTCCTTGGATATGTAAAACTGAGGATATACTCCTGGTGATTCAGGCTGACAACAGAACCAGTCCAACGCATTTGCACTAGGTGGCACAGCAACCTACAACTCAGGTAATGAATTTCTCAGTGCAATAAGAAAGCATAACTAGGAAAAGTTTGTCCTGCTCCTAGTAGAACATTTCAATGTGCTTCTAGACCAATCACATCATGTTATAAAACAGGACTGTCCAATTTAGCAATCATTATACAATAATGTCCACAACTCTGTTGTCATTTGAGTCTTTCTTCTTGGAACTGATCCTTCTCTTCCCTCAACCCCCACCCGTTAACCAAATACAGGAGTAACAAAACACAATAAATTTGATTGCAAGCTGCAAATTCTACCAAATTGAAGCCATCCTATTCCCCTCAAAGTACATTAAGAATCCCAAAAATACAAATCAATTAATGTTTGCATAAATTTAACTCCGCGCAACCAAATGGCAACACAAACCAACATGTAATATTTCATGGTAGGATCATTAGTTTTCAAGAAGTACTTGGCCCACGAAATACCTCAAATCTAATCATTCCACTAGTGCAACTAGGAGGGCTAAGCTTCAATTCTTGAACAGCCTCCTTCAATGAGTCGAGCCCATGCTCCAATGTCAATGCAGGCGGAAGAGTCTGAGTAAGACAGGCCTCGACAACCAAATTACCACATTCATCTTCGGATACCGGGCCCGAATCAACCATACCAATCGCCTGATTCCCAATCACCTGCAAGGGGCCAACAAACAAATTACACTTCTAGCAACTCCTAACCAAACCAAACAAACCATCAAACCCGTCCTCTGACAAGGCTGCCACCTACAGAGAGGTAGTGCCAGAGGCCAATTGTACACAGCCTCACCCCTATAAAAGAGACTAGTTTCTGGTAAACCCATTACTAAATTAAACCAAAATATTAAAGGGCATTGCTCAAAAGTATCTACTTTTCAGCCTGAAATGTCTTATCCTAGTGTTTAAGCCAAGAGAGACTAGTTTCTGCTAAACCCTTTTCTAAACTAAACAAACAAATAAAGGGCATTGCTAAAAAGCATCTAAAATTCAGCCAACAAGGTCTTAACTGCAAGAGAGACTAATTTCCAATTTTCCATTAAGCCCATTACTAAATTAGACAAATAAAATAAAGGGCATTGCTAAAGAATCTCAAATTTAGCCAGCAAGGTCTTAAACTGCAACATAGGCTAATTTCGACTAAACCCATTATTAAATTAGACAAATAAAATAAAGGACATTGCTCAAAATTATATAAAATTCTGCCAACAAGGTCTTAACTTAGCAATTAAGACTTAATGCTTACAGGTAAATTAGGTCCCATGTTCGATTTTCTCGTACCACAATTTATGTATATGTATTGCATTAGCAACATACCTTGAATTTAGGAGGTGTAGACAAAGGAAAAGACCGAAAGAGGTGTGAATTGTGGAGAAAAGCTGGTTTTGGAGAAGGTAAGGGTTTAGTATTGTGCGAAAAACAGTGGGTGACTGGAAATTTCAAAATGGGAGATTGTGAAAAGAGAGAATTTGGGTGAATTGTATGACATTTCATTGCTTTGCTAATTTGCTTGCTTTCCCTCCCAGGAAAAGAGTGAATTGAGAGAGAGAGAGAGAGGACTGTTTTGTGGATAAGGTTATGCACTTATACACCGCTGGAATGCTAATTGCTAATTGTAATTCCTCCTGAGCTCCGTTCTTGAAGATCTGTGTGGAACCGTTTGCCCCGGGTACTGCCGTACTGGGGAGTTAGCAGTAGCTTTCTTTTATCACCAAATGTGAAAATGGAACGTATCTCGACATAATCAGGTATCACCAAATGTGAAATTACTGAAAATTTTCCCTCGAATTACCAAAACGACATTTTAAGTGAACATCAATGGAGAATTTGATTTATTAAAATCACGTAATTCAATATGATCTTTAAAAATTAATTTTTTTTGCAAATTCTTTTCAAAACCAGGTTTAGGAAAAATCTTGACTAAAATATTTTTTTTGGGCTATCTTCTTAATTTTTTTGGTATTTTCCCATATTTTTCTTTTTTTCCCTTTAATTGGCTAAACAGATTGTAAAGAGCTGCTGCAAGTGTGCAATATTCATAAGTATAGTTGCTACAATTGTGTTTGAGGCGATTAATACTATAAGTTTTAGTATACAGTTAACCATGTCAGTCTTGTGAATTTCGCATATGATCTTTTTGTAAGGATGACGACGTAGTTAGAAGCAGATCTTTGCAAGTAAGCAGCTTTTGAGTATGTCCACCTTCGCTGAATGTGATATCAAGAACTCCATCCTTTACTTGGACACACATTTTGAACACTCTCTTCATTTAGCACTAGTGTCCAACTTTAATGATTTATCTTCTTCTGCCTTATAAGTTCATGAAAACTTGAAGTTTCTCTATTCAGTTCATTTTATCTTTGAATTAAATTTCTAATTACTTGTTACCATTCAGTTATGTGTTTTTTCACTTTCGTTTGTATGTGCTTGAAGTTACTTGACTGGATATTCCGTGCTTTGCTAGTATATCTTGTGTTGGGTGAGTGTTTGAACCAGTTAGTACCTTTGGCCACTCAAAAAATTGCTAGAAATGAGAAAATAGTAGGGTGGGTTGCTAGCATTTATATGATAGTCATGAAACGCGTAAGACTGTATAATAATGCACAGAAATGTTAAGAAAAAGAGGAGGAAAAACATGAATTGTTGATGAAAAGGAGAAAAGCCTAAGGACAGTATGTCGGTTTGCCTGTTGATACATTAGTCATGTATAGACCGGGGTTACTGGAGCAACGAAACATGAAGCAACATAGTGCTCATGTTGCGTGTTGTGCCCCAAGGCCGTCGTTACGAACTATGTGCTAGCCCAAACGACCCAGTACTATCTTTACAAACAATTGAATTAATTTTATAACTTAGAAATCAATATTTATTTATTTATTTATTGATTTTTGTGTGGGTATTTGGACATTCCCATCAATTATTGTCCCATATTCAAGGCTAAAAGTTATCATTGTGCATTGTCAAAAAAAAAAAAAAAAAAGTTATCTTTGTGAAAATTTTAAATTTTTAGATGTTTAACCTGTTAAATTATATTAAAATTCTAAAAATTATGGGGTCCATTGATATTGTAATTAACAATACTCTAAAATTCTCCTCACCATCATCACAAATAGAGATGACAACTCTACCTACACCCGATAAATATTCATCTACCCGACTCCAATTAAATGGATATAGATAGATGTAGATAAGAGTTGATCATAGACGAACTTGGGTTGAACCTGACGTGATTTTTAGGTCCATGGCCAGGGCTACTGGCTTGGGCCAGGATAACGGGTCGGGTCTCTTTAAATTCACATAATTATCTTGTCCATCAGCTCGTTTTGTGTGGATTTAGTCCACCGTGGACCAAAGGGTGAATCAAGAATGTAGTCCAACTCTTTTAGGGACATGGGAGATATTTTTTTAAAAAGATTTGATCTTTAGTCCATCGTGAACTAAGTCCACACAAAATATTGTATTTGGCAAATATCCATATCCATTGTATTCACTTGAATTCTAAAAATATTTTTCCTAAGGCCCTGATCGGTAACGTTTTAATGTTGAAATTTCAAACCATTTAAAAGCTAAAATCTGTTTTCAGTTTTAAATTCAGATTTCATTTATAATATTTTAGTAATAATAGCACACGTGACATCACATCCCCCTCTCTTCCATATGAGGAGTAATTACATGAGTGGTCCTCTCTCCTCCCCCTCTCGAATATGAGTCTGGTCCCCCCTCTCTCCTTTCCCTAAATGAGTATGTCCCCCCTCCTCCTCCTTTTTCCTAATTACTCAACCGGCGGTTATCCATTCCTTTCCAAAACTCAAAACTATGACCAATAAACCATTTTTTCTGGGTTTCAAATTTTGGTGCCTAATTTCGAATTTGACGAAAATACTCAGTTTAGCTCTGGTTTTGCGAAATAGGTTTCGATTTTAAAAATTGATTTGGAAACCAAAAACTGGAAACTTGGAACCACCCCGAACGGGCCTAAACGAGTCGTTTCGGGTTTAAATTGGGTTAGTGTCGCCCCGGGTTTGGATATCTCTAGATGACTTTGATCCGACTTTACATAATGCCCATTTCCATCTTTGACTACTCTCTATATGGGTCGCTAGCCCACGACCCATCTACCAAAATGTGACCGTTGTGTATATAATGCCGCCTTTATTGTTCAGAGAAAGAAAGACTCGACAGTTTCTTCACTCATCATTTCTTCCATTGCAAATTTCTCCAAGCACCAGGTAAAATTCTCTATTTCTCTCTCTCTTATGCTTTAATCTTTCTCTTTCATTTTATGCTTCACCTGTCAATTTGAATTCTCTCTCTTATGCTCCTATTTTAATAACTTATTGCGTCTCTTTTCTATATTTTTTATCTTTGTAATTTAATTAAATCCACTGTCAATGATGTAAGGATAATATAGCATTAGGGATTTTTGACTGTTGTTTTATGGACCCAATCTTGACATCAATTTAATCGTTTTGATGCATCTAGGGTTTGTCGGACAAAACCCTAATTGGCGAAATGTGACTAAAATTGGAAGGATTTTTGAGTAATCTCTTCGATTGGAAACTGAATGACATATTTTAGAGGGACTAATTTGTTGGATTTTTGGGTCCCTTCCTATGTTGAGAAAACCCATTTATGTTTTGTGGAACTTGAAGGGAAATTTTGCGAGTTTTCTTTTGCCATTTGTGAAGCATGTCCTTTACTTCTTTAAATTTGATTATGTGCTTTATCCCGTGAATGTATAGTTTGATTCGATTATCTTTACAAAAATATAACAGATTGGATTCCGATTCCGATTTTTGAACTCTTGTATGAAGAGCAATACATATTATGAGGAGGGAATTTGTTATGAATGATAGAATAGTAAAGCAACATATTGGCATGAGCAAATAGCAATAGGGGGTAATATGATAGTTAGTCTGATCTTTATCGGCGCCAGATCCTTTTGTTGTTGACTCACTGCGGTATGGAAATTGGAAATTGGAAAATGGAACTTGGAAAAGATAGAAGGATATTGGAAATGTTGGTTTCATTTTACGAGTCAACACCACTTTTGTAAGAGTGAAGAAGTGGAAGCATTAACCTCTTGTGTCAACCTGGTGTTTTTTTCATATATATTTTTTCTCGAGACTCTCTTCGAAGAAGATAACTGAAACTATATGTGGTGCTTCAAGCTTTGAGTAGGATTGTCTTCTGGTCTTGTTCTCATTGTCCCTTCCTAGAATCCTAGCCAGTTATCTAGTTTGATGAGTCGTCATTATTTCAGTTTATGCCCAGTCTTCTTGAGATCAGCCAAGTTTGGTCAATCACAACTCCTCATACAAATAAAGTAGGCACTAGGCAGCTTTCGTTTGTGCAAACATGATGGAAACCTTATTATAATCTAGTTGATTTCTGTGTAGTTTGGGGATTCATAATTGAACAACAAAAGAGCTGAGTTGTTTTTTTTAATGTTAATATCTCTTTGCTTTTATATCTTTCCCGTGATGCTAGGCGAAATTGTGATGTTCTCTTGTTTTAATTTTGCCTTTTTTTTGTTGCTGAAAGTTCCCCCTTGTTATTCTGTTGAATTGGATCAAGATCATTTGTCTGTACTCTGATACTGTAATTTGATTGACCTCCCTGCAGTTCTGAAAGAAAAGTGTATTGAATTTGTTGTCCATCAATGGCCTCATTTGAACCCCTCATTCGTATGAATGAAAATGCGTTTAGAGCTCCCGAGAAGATGCAGTTAAAGATGGGCAGGAAACCCCTTGGTGATGTGACTAACTCAAGCAAGCCGCTTGGCAAGAACAAGTCACCGGCTAAGTATTTCAATGTTGGCAAGGGTCAAGTTAAAGTGCAACTCAAGACGGGCAGGAAGCCTCTTAGTGACCTAACAAATTCCTCGAATAAGCCACGTCGTGCAAATGAGAAGTCATCCAAGAAGAATTGCGTTGAGAATCTCTCTGCTGTTAATGAGGAAAAAGTCTACAGTTGGCTAGAGGAAGGTTTCCTACACAATCATGATGAGTGTTGTAACTCATAGACAATCTATGAATATGAGCCTGGACTATTACTTGGAAACTGTGGCCCTTACAAGAGGTGACAGAAATTGCATCGGGTTTTAACTTGGTTAGATCGTATACTTGCTAGTGATTTTATGATGCTAATTTTAAAATCATGCTTATTTTACAGATTCAGATTCATCTGTGTCAGTTTCCACTCCTCAGCTCCCTCAAGTGTCCACAGCAACTGAATTAGAGCTTACGATTCCCATGGAGCTTAACGAGCTCGAGATAGATGATATATGGGAATATCCAGCACCGAAGTCTCCGCCAACACCAAATTCTCCTATATCTCCTTCTTGCTGGGATGTCGACTGGGAGGATTTCAAGCTGAGGGAGTCACCAGACAGGAAGCAGTAATCTCTTTTTGTAAAACGTAAATGTAGTTTACTGCTGTTGTTTCGGGATTAGAAGGCCATTATTATGTAGCACCACTTTAGTTCCAGTACGATGCATGGTTTTAATTGAAAAATTATATAAGACCGTGTATATCAAATTGAAGAGAAATGACATGAACTTAAATAAACTCATGACCATGTAGATCAACCTGAATAATTATGAAATGAACTTAAATAAACTCATCACCTCGTTCAATTTATGTTTCAACTTTGACCATTAAAATTGTTCAATTGATCATTACATGTTGCTAAAAGTTACTTTATAAACAAACATACTATTATACTGTGAAGCTCGTGTTTTTTTTTTTTTTTTGGGGGGGGGGGGGGGGGTGCGGTTTTGCCACATCTACTCATGGAGATACTATATCAGAAGAATGATTCCAAGACACACACTCTCTGTCGTCGAAGAAAATCATCTACCAATAATGGGCTGTAGATTAACAGCAAAGAAGGCTGACTTGTTGGACAGTACAAGAGATAACAGAGACGAAAACTATAAACATGGCTGGGAACTGGTTATGTATTAAGCTTTTAGAAAACTGGATTTTTTTTTCTTTTCACATTGACCATGATAGTCGAAATTCAGATTACAAGGATATGGTTATGAATACAGACAATTGCTTAGCTCGATTTCCCTTTGTGGTTGTGGCTATTGATTATCCATCAGCAATACTCTTAATCTTCATCCTGCATTATTCCAATGAGCAATTTAATTAGGTTCATTTTTTCTTGTAGTAATATGGAAATGTGGAATTAAGGTAACCGAGGAGTCATGCAGGATTCTATTTCTCTGTTTGCTCCTTCTCTATATTCCACATTTCCATTTTATCATCTCTTAGACAATATGCCTGATAGGATCAGCAATTTGCCATCAATAGTAACAGAGTGTATCCTAGAACACTTACCACTCAAAGATGCAGTGAGGACGAGTATTTTATCCAAATTGGAGACGTAAATGGGCTCTACTTCGATGTCTTATACTTGATGAAGATTTCTTTGATGAGTTCCTAACTAGGGAAGGAACTTCAGATGATAATCTACAAACATATTCAGATATTGTCAACAGTATTCTTCATCAACACCCTGGCCAAATTCATACATTTGTTCTTCATGTTTCTAGATGGCTTCCAGCTTCTCCAATTTCTTCGGACATAAATCAGTGGATACAGTTTGTTTCCGATAAGGGTGCCAACAAACTCAGTCTGGATGATGATCGCTTTCTCAATGAGGTAATGGAACTGCCATCTTGTTTGTTTTCTTCTATAGGCTTGATACACTTGAGGCTCTCCAGCTTCTGTATTCTCTCCCTTCCCGCAACATTTAGCGGCTTTCCCCACCTCATTAGCCTTCAGTTGTATCTAGCTCCAATACAAGGTTGTACTGAGGTTAACACATTGCAAGTTCTTATTTCAAGTTGCCCACAGCTTGAGAAGATTTTCCCTTGATCAGTTTGATAAAAGTATAACCATCCATGCCCCAAAACTTC
Organism: Tetragonia tetragonoides; assembly: GCA_038025085.1. Classification (NCBI taxonomy): domain Eukaryota; kingdom Viridiplantae; phylum Streptophyta; class Magnoliopsida; order Caryophyllales; family Aizoaceae; genus Tetragonia; species Tetragonia tetragonoides. Next base: position 28,277,855 of record CM076146.1, on the reverse strand, counting down.
AAGACCTGGTTGTTGGTGGCTATGTCACTTAGATCCACCTGAAAAGAATCACGAAGATAAAAAAGTTATATTTAGCGGCTAGCTGGAAATTGAAGAAGGAGCTGGCCAAGTTTTTCTGCTGCGTATCCAATGTTGAGACGCTCATTCTTGGTGACGGATTTTGGCAGGTATGTGAACTTTGATTTGAGATTTCAGTAGCAATTAACTCTGAGAAAGTGCAACGATTTATATTTTGTTTGTTCTATACTTGTAGACTTGGCACTGTGAGGAAACACCTAAGATTGCCAACAATTTGGGACGGCTAACAACTCTTAAACTAGTTAGAATGCCAGTTAATTGTCAACATGCCATTTCTTTTGCTCTCAGTCTTTTTCGAAGCTCTATGCACTTGCAGGATTTACAAATCGAAGTCAGTATCTGAATTTGTCTTCCCACATTTTTAACTGCCCCATTATCTTACTTTGTTTCTAATAGACATTTTTCATCTTGAACACTAGGATTCAGGATATTGTGAGTCCGGTAGGGATACATTACTTCAGAATCAAAGAAGATTGCATCCTAACATGTCTTAAAAAGTGTAGTATTTATTTCTATCTTGTGTTTGAGCCATGCTTTGCAACTTATGAAGCTATTGCTAGCATGCTCTGAGGTAATGACTATAGTGCTCAATAAGGGTATGCGAGGAGCTGAAGAAAAGCTAAATATACAGAGGGAGTTGACAGAGTATCGTCCAAATGTGAAGATTTACTTTCAAGAGACATGACAAAGTCATCACAACACAATGATATATAGCAGGCAAGTATGTGAAGGATAAATTAATCAGTCGAGTATGTGAAGGGTAGTATATTCTTTTAGTAAGCTTCGCGTAATTGTTTACTTTATATGACTTCATTTTTTTTGTATGGCAAATATATTCATGAGTAATTTGATGGGGTGATCTGTGATTATGATATTTCTTGCATATGGTCATGGAATATGTTTTATTTTTGAAAAGGAACCAATATTTCTTCTTGGCTGTATTACATGTATAGTGAAAAGGTGGATACCTCATTCTGATTTTCTTGATTTTTTTGTGGTTCAAATCTAGTCTCCAGTGGTTATTGCCCTTTATGAGGCACAGTATGAAACTACCATTTGCAACAGACATGAAAATATGAAACCACCAGCATGACTACAGTCGAAGAAACTGTGCATCGTGGGGGTTCTGTAAGAGAAAACAGTAAAGATAGGATAGACGTATCAGCTTCAAAATCCCTCTTTTCCACACTTGAATGAAATGCTAATAAAATCCAAGCGTCATTATTGAATCGCATGAAATCTACTTCCATTGTCAGATTCAGTATAGTTTTTGAGTGGTTTCCTCTTGCCGTCCAAGAACTCCTTTCTGTTGTACACAAAGACAGATCCCGCTACCAGAACCTGTAGCACACAGATTTCCTTGGAGTGAAGTACAGATACACTTACCATAAATGCAACCTTCATTAGCACCCTTGTGGATGCAAGTTTAATTTCTATCAAATCCCATTGAGAAACTTGTCCATCAACCGCAAAGCTGCTGGTGAACATAAGTAAAAGAAAATATGCTAACTGTTTCATTCATCTTATCTTAAGTATACCAATAAGTTCCACATTTTTCTTACAGATTTAGCTTCAAAACCAGTAATGAGTTCGGTTGTGATGTTGTGGTGGTGTTTTAACCACATGTGCTTAATTGTTGAAGGGCCTCACTTGTTGACTTTGGGCATTGGCTTGTTGGAGAAGCTTTGGGAGTGGCTTATGAGAGAAGCCAATAGCCAATCTCCACATGATAAAAGGAGCAAGGGACGGCCTTTAGGAAGTGTGCCCAATTGTGGAGTGGTGCACCAGTGAGGTTGCCGCAAAATGAGAGCAAGGAGGCTGGGGCCTTCTTGTCTTGGTGAGAGGCGGTAACAAGAGTGAAAGCCCAAGAGAGGAGGGTCTCTCTTCGGTAGTGATGGAAAGCTCTCGTCCATGGTGAGGGACTTGAGAGTAGGAGATATTTGATCAGAGGGAGATCTAATCAGATATGGTGAAGTGACACAAACCACGGATGAGTGAGAGTGTGAGATTCGGGTGGCGCGCAACGGCTCATGGAGGTAGCCGAGACTAAGTCGGGGTCACAGAATCGGAGAGGCTCTCAAGTGGTGGTTTCGTGTATGTGGTGGATGATCGAGGTGGAGATAGTTCCGGCACAGGAATAGACGGTATTCCGGTTCATCGGCAGGTATTGTGGTGAGATATCTAGCTTCCAAGAGGGTACTAATTAGTAGACGTTACTAGTTGTACTAGATGTATGTATACTTGTCGTTTGGTATAGTGTTTGGATCTTGTTGTACTCCCTTGATTATCATAGTGATTATACTTTAGTGCGTGGAGATCCGCACCGTGGTTTTTACCCTTTGTTGAAAGGGGTTTTCCATGTAAAAATATCGTGTGTTCGATACTCTTTTACTGTTTGTGCTGTGTGTTTATTTTGTGCTGCGCCTATTTCCCCAACAAGTGGTATCAGAGCTGATGGTTGCGTTCCCGGCGGGTCAAGTGTTGTGGACCCGGGAGGAGTGTTTGTTGTTGTTGTTTTGGGGAACTTTGGAAACACACAGTTTGAGCCGAAAGTGCAGATCCGACGATGGCGAGTACGTGTTGACGGAAGCCATGGATGAAGATGTCGATCTGAAGCTAGAATCCCACAAGTTGTGAGGGGGAGATATGTTGGGGTATGTGCCAACTTGTGGGACCCAGTTGAGGTAAAAGAGAAAAATGATAGAGAGAACCGAAAATGAGTTTGGTTGTGATGTTGTGGTGGTGTTTTAACCACATGTGCTTAATTGTTGAAGGGCCCCACTTGTTGACTTTGGGCATTGACTTGTTGGAGAAGCTTTGGGAGTGGCTTATGAGAGAAACCAATAGCCAATCTCCACATGATAAAAGGAGTAAGGGACGGCCTTTTGGAAGTGTGCCCAATTATGGAGTGGTGCACCAGTGAGGTTGCCGCAAAATGAGAGCAAGGAGGCTGGGGCCTTCTTGTCTTGGTGAGAGGCGGTAACAAGAGTGAAAGTCCAAGAGAGGGAGGGTCTCTCTTCGGTAGTGATGGAAAGCTCTCGTCCATGGTGAGGGACTTGAGAGTAGGAGATATCTGATCAGTGGGAGATCTAATCAGATATGGTGGAGTAACACAAATCACAGATGAGTGAGAGTGTGAGATTCGGGTGGCGCGCAACGGCTCATGGAGGTAGCCGAGACTAAGTCGGGGTCACAGAATCGGAGAGGCTCTCAAGTGGTGGTTTCGTGTATGTGGTGATGATCGAAGTGGAGATAGTTCCGGCACAAGAATAGACGGTATTCCGGTTCATCGGCAGGTATTGTGGTGAGATCTCTAGCATCCGAGAGGGTACTAATTAGTAGACGTTACTAGTTGTACTAGATGTAGAGATAATGTATACTTGTCGTTTGGCATAGTGTTTGGATCTTGTTGTACTCCCTTGATTATCATAGTGATTATACTTTAGTGCGTGGAGATCCGTACCGTGGTTTTTAACCTTTGTTGAAAGGGGTTTTCCACGTAAAAATATCGTGTGTTCGATACTCTTTTACTGTTTGTGTTGTGTGTTTATTTTGTGCTGCACCTATTTCCCCAACTCCAGTTCGCATTGGTTTCTGCACCTCCTCTCTTATAGATCCACAATGAAGGCAAGAGAGTGCAAATGACTGCATCTCACCACAGTAAGAGACAATCACCTAAGTTAGTTCGAAGACAGATTTTGTAAAAGCACTTCCAAGTGATAACTTAGAACTTCATTAAATTCAAACCCCTTGCTCTGATTCGACTTATTCTGCTCCCATCATCTTGTATTGTGTAATTTTGTTTACTTTCTTTTTTACTGACAATGACAATATGCTGGTTGCCTTGACATGTATGGCCTACAACATTTTGCATATCAAGCATTGAACAATGGACGAAAACAAAATGTTGGAGGTCATGTCTGGCAAACAATATATCTAGCCATCACCAAGACACAATAGATAGGAGAGATGTTAATTAATTCACGAACATAATCTCTGATACTTAAAAAAGAAAACAATATACAGTCTCTAGTAAGATTACTCCTACTTCTGCGGCTACCAAATACTCAATGTAAAAGGCAATAAACCTCTCTTATCAGTACCTACAGCACACTGCACATTTCATACTTACATTGGGGTAATGTTTTTCTAGTTGGACATGTGGGATGCCACATAGGCGAGCCACATCGTGTGGGCACAACACTTAAGGTGCAAAGCATCCACCATGTCATCGGTATTTAATGCATCATCATTCTTGAATTTAATATAGTCATTAAATATGAAATTTATAATTTATTTTTATTTTTTTTGAGAAAAAATATGATGTTTATAATCATTAGTATATTGTTTTCAGATTATAAAATAAAATTACTTTTGTTAAGCAACTCTTAAAATTCTAAAATTTACGGCATTGCATCGAAAATGAAAAAATATTCAAAATGAGATGTATATGTGGTATATTTGGCTGATGTGTTTGACTTTTCGAGGAAGAAGATTGAAGCAATACAATATGTAGGATGACCATATATTAAATAATATTATTATTACTATATTTTTTGACACTTTACATAAAGTGTAAATTCATAAAACAAATAGAATTTTTTACGAGCCTGTGTGAAATACCAGATTAATTTCTAGATTGCTTGCTACCTTTCTGGGGGGTTTTGAATGAGGTGTTAGAGACTAATGGTGAAATGGTTTGGGGTTCTTGTAATTGTAGTTGTGGCTCAATCATGGGTTCATGGGATGAGATGTGATTTGTCACGGGCGGAATCACGGTTCTACCAAAAAAGATTTATTTATTATTTTTTTGGGCCACCAAGTTTTTCCACGGGGACTAAGATGCCCCTTAGTTTGTACTAGTAATCTAGTTTTAGGTCATCAAATTTGTACTTTTGTGGAGTCACTAATCACTAGTACTAGTTTAACTCGGAAAAATCCCCTTTGAGAACTTATTAATATAAGGAGACCTTAAGGAACATGTGGGGTTAGCACGTAGGTCTCGTATTGCCTCTCGAGTAATCCTGAGGTCATCGAGAGATCGAGCATCTCTCACCCCAATATTTTTTTTTTTTCGTTTTTCATTTTCATTTTGCATTTTTCGTTTTTCATTTCTCATTTTTTGTTTTTCATTTCTCATTTTTCGTTCTTCAATTTTCATATCTGATATCTCATATATCATTCCCGATCTCTCATTTCTCATTCCTCATATCTCATTCCCTCCGTTCCTATGAAACTCTACCATTTGCTTATGGCACAAAGATTAAGGCAAACTGATTTTGACATTTGCTTTCCCCTTATACCCTCAATATTAATGAGTGTATGGGGGAGGGTAAATGTAGGTTGTAAATTTTTACAAATCTGAGGGTAAAATGGTACTCCCCCCATTTCATAAAATCTTAAACGTTTACTTTTTCACGGTCTCCAAGACACCACTTTGACCATGAATAACTACAATTATATAAATATAACAATTATAAAAAAATAATTTTTTGAAAGTACTTTTAAGAACGAATCTAACAAAAGAATTTTTATAATGTGAATCTCTATAAATTCTCATAAATTAGTGGTCAAAGTTTGTTAAGTTTGACCTTCAAAAAGAAAACGTTTAGGATTTTATGAAACGGAGGGAGTATTTCACTAGGAAATTGTTTATCATAAAAAGAAATAGTAAAGTTTTATGAAAACATATCCTAAATAGGCAAATGGTAGAGTTTCATACGAACGGAGGTCATATCTCATATCTCATATCTCATATCTCATATCTCATTTCTCATTTCTCATATATCTCATATCTCATATTTCATATCTCATATGTCAAATCTCATCAAAATCTCATCTCATCAAAATATCTTCTCATCTCATCAAAATCTCATGTCATCTCATCAAAATCTTATCTCATCAAAATTTCATCTCATCAAAATCTCGTCTCATCTCATCAAAATCTCACCTCCTCAAAATCTCATGTCATATCATCAAAATCTCGTCTCGTCTCGTCTCATCTCCTCAAAATCTCATCTCATCTCCTCAAAATATCATCTCATCAAAATCTCCTCAAAATCTCATCTCATCAAAATCTCGTCTCATCTCATCAAAATCTCATCTCATTAAAATCTCTTCTCATCTCATCAAAATCTCATCTCATCAAAATCTCTTCTCATCTCTGTAGGAAATATAAGGTATTGATCAATAACAAAATCATATATAAAGGATAGAGTAGATGACTTATCAAATAATCGTTGCGCCGTGGTATGAGGGTCACTGCCTTGAAAGCGATTTTCGGCACGACTTTGGTGCAAATCGTCTCTGCCGGTCGCTCCCCAAGGTTAACACAACAACCCCCAAACAAGTGCACTCATGGATGGAAGTTTGGAACTAACACAAATTCAATTGCCCGGAAACTAATTACACATGGGGATATGAGGAGAAGTGTCTTGCTTCACATTTCTCTCTACTCATACTTTAGTGAACATGGACACCCAATTTATAGATGGTAAATGTAAGCTCCCACTACCCATTAAAGTAGCTTTAATGGGTTTATTAGTGGCACATTATGGGATATGAATTACCCACAATTAATTACAAATCGGTGATAAATCACCCCATAACCTTTGGGTGCCATTATTCCAACAATCCCCCACTAATGGCAAACAAAGGCCAAAGTGATTTAATTTCTGGAAAAGAAAAATATAGAATACTTAAGTATCAATGTCCGAAGATTGAATTGATAAGTAGTGAAGTGAGCGAGTGGCCGGGCTAATTCAAAGAGTGAAGTACTCTTGAACTCAATGAAATGCACGTGGTCAATCGAGACCCCCACAACACATATTATACCTTAATTTTGTGCAAATTCCGCGATAGAAAAATATAAACGCAATTATATAGGCCATGTGCACACCTTGAGTCTTATGAGTGCTCTAGAAAGACAGCCCAAAATCTTTCATAAAAGGCGGCCAAACCTTTACACTCACGTAGGTGATTTCTACACGTCCATCAAAATCAAATCTACTCAACTCATATATGGGTTTGACCAATAAACAACTGGACTAAGAAATCATTAAGAGCATATGATGCTCAACCTCTCATATATCAACGGTGAATCCATCAAGTCCGTCTCAATTAGGACCACCCAAGTAATAGGGATATGGAATCATTAAGAGCTAGAAGCTCAACCTCACAACAAGCGGTGAATCCATCAAGTCCGTCTCATAAGGACCACCATATAAAGGCTATGGATTCATTAAGAGCATTTGCTCAACCTCACAATAGCACCAAGAATGCCATAGGGATGGGAAAAGATGGTGCACATTGAGTAATCTCATAGCTTTGTTTGACCACATTGAACGAATGAAGGTTGGGTATCCACCATGATTTCCTCAATCTAAGGGCTTTAAGCCTTATCCCCCTCGACGATTCAATAATAAAACTTAAACCAATCTTTCTTTAATTTATATTGTTACTTGACGACATTTTGTCCATTGCAAATGTGTCATCTCATTACACACTAATTTTAACAAATCATAATTAAAAGAAATTGGCACACTAAACTTCCTCAAAATGTATATCAACATGTCTCTTAAGTCTCAACAACCAATCAACTTCTTGACCTGCCCACTCAAGAATAGTTAATTATAACATGTTATATACAAGTTAGATTTTAGAGAAAACACCCATAATAAGGGAAAATACATACTCATTTGTACAAGTATATATTATTAACTTGTCACATATTTGCATCAATAGTATCTCCACATATAAAGAAAATTGATGATTTTTCTCATCAAAACAAGGAGCATATTCTATATATTTCATACGATATTATTCATGGTTTATTTTTAACCATAAATATACTCAGTGACGAGCATTAGCTTATTGTCTCCTCAAGGCATATAAGCTACTGTACATGAGAGTAATCATTGATTTCACTAAAATCATTTTAAAGCTCAAGATATCTCTACAATTATATGAAATATTTTACGAGCATAAAAGATATATATACATACACATTCAGATATCTTAGGTCTCACAAAGACCCACAAGATTATTGTAAACTAATTTTAATTAGTTACCCCCACATTCTCAAAGAATCGGGTTCTTATATTGAGAACACAAATAATATTTATAAGTATAGTTATACTTCCCCCACATGTTCTCAATATATAAATATCAACTCATAAATTTAATTGTAATTCTTTTGAAGGGAATATAAGAACCAAAAGTATGAACTTTGTAGCATGTAGTGAACTACAAATATCATTAACTATTTTCACAATGTTCTCAATCTTAAAATAATTAATTTTTTTTTTATTATTTAAATCAACTCACAAAAACTCGTAACGATTTTCAGATTAAAAGAACAACATTTAATCACAATGAATGAGACTCAAATTATTAGTCCCAATAAATTTCCAAACCAAACAATTACCTACATCTCTAGGCACACAAATAATGGAAATTATTTTCCTTTTGATTTTATCCCACACAAGAAGTTTTTAGACTTTTGCCAAAATCCACCAACAAAAAATAGATCTTGCTTTTCCAACACATCACTGAATGTGTCAACACCATACAAATACAAGGGGGAAACTAAAGACACATTTGCGTCATTTTTCACATAGGTAGAGATAATCTTTCTCATCTAATTGCTCCTCATAGCAGTACAGGCCTACTTTCATCAAATAGTGTTTGCAAATTCAAATAGCAACTTACAGTATGGTTTTATATCACACATGTAAATAAAACCATATAATTTCAATGGCTCAGTAATTTCTTTCACATAGTAAATGAGTTAAAAGTCACGTAAGCATACAAGATTTGTCCCAAAGGCTCTCTGAATAATAAGTACAAAAATATTCATTACCAGCACTCCATCACTTTGGCTTTTCCATACCATAAAAAACACAATAACCTCTTGCTAATACTGGCACAGTGGCACTTGCTTTGAAGTAATTGAAGAACTACAAATAATACAACACACTTACCCTTCATAGCATCAGAAGGTGTATAAAACTAGATAGAGATTAGGAAAGCATAAAACATTTCCTACACACCTTATTTCTTGCAATAGCTGCACAACTTTATTAAAGTATTGACCAGTTCTCCAGTAATCATATATGTTAGGAGAATATCCAATTGCTACTATAGTATATCAACAAATAACAATATCGTATTATAAGATCCATCAAATTACTGAATTTTGCTATGAATATATATGATCAGATAAAAAACTATCAATATTCATCTTTCTTGTGTTAGTTATCACAGTAAGTCACACTATTGAGCAACTTTAATCATACACATACGCAACAAATGATAGTTTACCTATAAACACAAGAGGCGCATAAACACATAACCACATAGCCTTGTATACATCCGACACCAAGACTAGGGATGAATGTTACGGATCAATAATATAAAATCGCTTTTCAAATTGTAGGAAATGTAATGTATTGATCAATAACAAAATAATATATAAAGGATAGAGTAGATGACTTATCAAATAATCGTTGCGCCGTGGTATGAGGTCATTGCCTTGAAAGCGATTTTCGGCACGACTTTGGTACAAATCGTCTCCGCCGGTCGCTCCCCAAGGTTAACACAACAACCCCCAAACAAGTGTACTCATGGATGGAGGTTTGGAACTAACACAAATACAATTGCCCGGAAACTAATCACACATGGGGATATGAGGAGAAATGTCTTGCTTCACATTTCTCTCTACTCATACTCTAGTGAACATGGCAACCCAATTTATAGATGGTAAAGGTAATCTCCCACTACCCATTAAAGTAGCTTTAATGGGTTTATTAGTGGCACATTATGGAATATGAATTACCCAAAATTAATTACAAATCGGTTATAAATCACCCCATAACCTTTGGGTGCCATTATTCCAACAATCTCATCTCATCAAAATCTTGTCTCATCAAAATCTCGTCTCATCAAAATATCATCTCATCTCATCTCATCAAAATCTCGTCTTATCTCATCAAAATCTCATCTCATCAAAATATCATGCCATCTCATCAAAGTCTCATCTCTCCTCAAAATCTCATCTCATCTCATCTCATCAAAATCTTGTCTCATCTCATCAAAATCTCGTCTCAGCTCATCAAAATCTCATCTCATCAAAATCTCGTCTCATCTCATTAGAATCCTATTTCATCTCATCAAAATCTCATGTCATTAAAATCTCGTCTCATCTTATCTCATCAAAATCTCCTCTCATCTCATTTCTCATTTCTCATATCTCATTTCTCATTATTCATATCTCATTTATCATTTATTTATCATTTCTCATATCTCATACGGAGTATATCATTTCTCATATATCATATCTCATATCTCAAGTGAACTAGTCCTAGCTTCAATCTTTCAGTCTTTCAGATGTACGCCAGGAAACCTATATATGCAAGGTTATATGTTAGGATTATTATTCCCTAACAAAGTGAGCAACAAATACTATCATGTAGAGTTTGTAAATTTATTGTAAATACTGTATAAAGAAGATAATGCATGATGATGATGATGATCATGATGATGTTCATAATTCATTGTATAGGTCATGCCAACATAGTGATTCGAATCGATCAGCATATCAAGTATAGATGCAAATTGATGTTTAACGCTCCAATGATCAACTGACAAAAGACCAACATAAACATCAGTAGAACTTGAAAGGATTTTGGATTTTCCAGGAAGAGCAGGGCAAGAACACTTTAGCAAAAAAGATCACCATTTTCCATTTGGAGCAAATCACACCAATATATAGTTAATTTATTTGTTATCCCTTTACCTCATGATCAGTACTGAAAACATGTTGAACAAGCGTCGAAAATAAGTTCGTTGAATGAAGATTACTCACTCACCAACCAGAAAAGATGAAAAAGATCAATACATACTATACTTTTAAATATGTTTATTTTGAAGCCATTTCTCAGATACGGTTTCGCTTGATACTATAGAAACAGAGAATGCTCATATTGATCAGCTCAATGAATGACAGTGAGCAATATATAAGTGGAAAACGGAGTAGGAAGAATGAAATCAACAGTAGGGTATTAAGTTGTCTTATTTGCTTAGATACAGATAATCTTAGCTTCACGGACGAAGAACTTTCCATCGCCAATAATTGCAACAAATTTAAAAGCCTTAGAAAAAATAAAATTGCTAATAGGGGTCACCGTAACACTAGAAAATTGTTGAAAAGTAAAATATTGCAACCATGTAGATGACACTTCAATCTGTGTCACTTCTAAAACCAAACATTAAAATATAAAATATATATATAGGGAAAAAAAAAGATTTTAAAGTTTTTACACAAATATTGAGGTGATTTTTTTTTTTTGTTTTTGACAGCAATATTGAGGTGACTTGTCTTATCTGATAACTTTGTTTTACTAACTTTCTGCTCTAGGAGGTCAAGGAGAACAAGGTACTAGTAGAAAACAAATGAAAGGGAAGTATGAGATTAATTGCAGTGTAATTAATAGCTTAACCCAATTGGATAATTAATTACGGTTGTTGTCTCCTAAGACTCTATTAGGAAGCACCTCGATCACTACTCTTTATAGTAGGTGGAGCACAAGTGGTAAGTGTCCCACTCTCACAATCCAGTGGTTAGAGATTTGAATTCTTATTTATGTAGGGAGAATAAAACCGCATTTATCTTTCTTTGTAGGGAGGGTCCCCTCCTCTACTTGAGCCCGGCAGGCTGCAGCCCATCAAAGATGAAATAGCTTGCCCGATACGTATGGTTTGCGGACTATTACATGCGTTTTTGTGGCAAAAAAAAAAAGAAAAGTAAATGATGCTTATAATCGAACTTTCATCTAATCCAATTTCAACAATGGCGGGCTGAACAAAGTAGTAAACCACCTTTTGCTCATCTTTCCAGATTGCGATCTTCCACCTTTGCCTTTGAATATATGTTGATAATCTTATCACAATCTAGTTAGCCTCTAAAGGTTACAGTCATTATTACCCTCTAAACTAGTGCTAACCTTGTCATGGTATAGATTAGTGTATGTATGTAGTGAGAAGCCAGAACTTTCATACTCTTCAATCTTCACTTTCCACTTTTGGGTGCAAGATACTGCCTTTTGACTCTTTCTATCAACCTGACCTAAATTGAATAGATTTTTCTAGACTTGTCAAAAGTTAAACACAACATGACAATACGATTTTTATTACTAGATATGAATGTAACGGGTTAGTAGTATTGAGAGGTTCTGGCTCGTTTAAGTAAATGAGCCAACATTGCTCATATAAAACATAACAAGTCTTGTGTAAGACCAACTCACAAAAAATTGGGGCCACTTTATAGAAATGTAGGGGTCACTTATGTTGAACAGTAACCCTTGTTTCGTTGAAAAGTGACCCTCGTCTCATCAAAAGTTACAAGAAGACCCTCTTATAGAAATTTTTGTGTATAAAAACTTCCATCAAATTAAACAAAAACCATTAACTTATCAAAAGTACAAATGAATTTCCTTTCATTTATTGATGGAAATGGAGAAGAAAATTTATAAGTAACTGGAAGTCATACAATATCAACAACATATCATATCTTTCATTCAGATGATGAATATCAATTTGAACTAAATACCAAGTTCGTAAAAAATTGTGTACATGACACTACAACATAACGGGTCAAAGAAGGCGATAGAAGTCGCCCTCTTTGATCAAAAACTCGCCTCTTTAGCCTAAGAGGGCAACTTTTGTCGCCTTCCCAACCGCCCTGCTAGGCCCTCCTTATTAGTCTAATGGGGCGCTCCTTTAAGGACCGCCCTGCTTGTTTTAACTCAAAAGAGACGAGCCAAGTCACCCTCTTTGATAAAAATCAGACGAGGCGAGGAGAGTCGCCTTCTTTGTTTTGAATCAAACAAGGTGAGCAGAGTCGCCTTCTTTGTCAAATCAAACAAGGCGAGGACAAACCAAATGAGGCATATGCGCTCGCCTTCGTTGGTGTTTTTTTAAAAATGAAAATAAAATTAAAATATTACCTCATTCAAATATATTTATATACCAAAATCATAGAAGTAATTTCAAATCTGTTTTATACACCAAATATATAAAATCCATTAGTAACAAACCCAATGATGTTTCATGCTCAACAATATTCACAAACATGTTCATATTTTCCAAGCTTCTACCACCACTATTTTCAAGACAAGGACCTCATTGAGCTGATGTTCATGCTGTACCAAACAAAAACAATCTACTAAGCTGTACTGTGGCTATCTACTGTATAACTAAAATCTTTTTCTTTTTGTTGTACTGTGTAAAAGAACTTGTTACTGTACTGTAATTTGCTCTCTCAGTCTCCTTGTAAAATTGCATGTTCTGTGTAACCCAGTGCTTCACATTGCCTTGCCTCCCCTGCAGAAAAAAGAAAAGAGACACACAGAAGACACCATTCAGCTAAACCAGACAAACCAATATGAATAACCTACTCCAGAAAAAAAAAAAAAAAAAAAAGAGCATGTTCAGTTCCTTGTTAAAGAGCAAGAAAACATTATGGTTCTGTTATACACGTAACATCATCAAACTTGGCATCACATACACCTCTAGAATTTCATGTTCAGTTCCTCTCATGTAAGGCCATAACATGAGAAGAACCAACAGAAATGGCAACTGAATTGCTGATGTTTGAAAGCAGAGCTAACAATTGGCTTTCTATCTAGGTCTGCTCTTTCACGCAAAGAAGCAAGTTTGTTTGACCAATTACTGGAATTGGTCCAGGACAGCAAACTATAACTAAGTGTTCTTTCAGGAATCAGGCAAACCATACTCAAATGGAATTGTTCCTGCAACAGATTGATTTCTTGTTTTGTCATTCTTTTCTTCTCCAAAACCTTGAAACAGAGCGAGGGCCACAGTTCAGGTTGCCCCCCATGCATGATGCTTATCGATGTAGTTGTTACACTCGAAAATAATCTACCGGGATATTCGAATAGACCGGTAAAAATATATTACGAAAATATATTATTGCTTATAAAATAAAGATAGTGGTTGAAATAGACAAACTTCCACTATCTCCTATAACTAGCCACTACCCACTAATACATTACTCATGCATGGTAGTTATTTCCTACAAAAACTACCCAATTGAACACTAACCCATGAAATGATAGTGGTTGACTACACTCCACCCATGATTGAATAATGGGTGGTTACTAGAAGACTAAGGACTCTCCTATTTTCCTATAAATAGGATCGACGGAGCAATGAAGAAAATCGGGCAGGGTCCCACCGCAAAGTGGCGGTTTTGTTTGGGGAAGCGTCCCACCGTTTGTTTGGAGACTGAGTCTCATCGCAAAGATGCGTTAGGAGTAGAGTAATGTAGTCTCTAGTGTAGTGTAGTTTTAGGAGTAGATTAAACGTAACTTAGTGTATCATACTCCATTAAATCCTCCCGTTTGTACTATGTTTATATCAATCGAATGAATGTCTTTTTTTCGAATTACTAGTATTCAAACCCCCCTCGCACCCTCCTTGTTACAGTAAAGGTACCCGCGATCCCAACTCAACGCCCAAAAAGCCTTGTCGAATAGCAAGGTTAATTATCAACGTGATAGCCAATTTGAACCACGCATCGAAAAGCACTACCAACTCCCCGAAAAGGTCGAACAGTTGGTCGAATTGTGCATAGGTGTGGAATTCTATCAAGTCACTAGAAACCGACTATCACCGTTGACCGAGTCCACCGTCAACTCGGAGTTGGGGGTGGAGGAGTAGGTTCGAATAGGGAGCGGCCTGCTCTAAAATAGTCCTCGACCTTATTTAGGACCTTTTTAAGGGCCGTAGGACTGCCCCTCACGGTTGTCTGTGACCCCTAAGTACAAAACACGACAACAGTAATATCAGTATGGTCCCAATGAATGAATGTTTGTACTTAAAATCTGTATTTATCTACACATTTCTTATTCTTAATCTTAAATTGCAGTTCAAACTGAAAATGTTTGAAAAACGAGTAAATCAGAATAATAGCACTACGCAAAGGATATATTTTGATTTCCAGTCCCAGGAACTATGGCTGTCTGAGTTTCTACTTGTGTTTCCTGTTAATAGCCACTATTTCTGAAGATGTTTGGTAATTAGACAAATACCAAACCTGGAAGGAATATAAAAAGAGGGATTTTTAGAACAAGGGAAGAAGCATCAAGCGTTACAGTTTACAAGGATTTACTAGCATCAAACTTTTTGTTAAATTTTAGTCATTTCATCAGGTGAAACCTAGTGTAGCTAGGAAATTTTTTAACCTTGGAGTTTCTAGGAAACATTTTACCTTGCTCAATGAGAAGACCTAGCTTGGAAGCATATACAAACAAATAGCAAAACCTATAGGCTGTAAGTATAACTAATATATCAAATTACCTTGCTCAATGAGAAGACCTAGCTTGGACATCTCATCATGATCGCGACAAACTTGGCTTGCATCTCGGATCGAAGGTTGGCGACCATAACTCGGGATTCTTCTTCTCTCTTAGCTTCCCTTTCACGGGATTCTTCTTCTCTCTTAGCTTCCCTTTCATGGGATACGGGTCGACCAGCCAACCAGGAACATCACAAATCTGCATTTTCGCATCCTTCAAGCATTTCTTGACAGGTTCCACACACTTCCTAAGCAAATCCATGTTCCGTATTTCAAATCGCGAGCACGTGCAAAAGTTGAAGTAAAATCGATGCCCTCAAAGAGGCAGTCGATTTTGATTGTAGTCTGGAGAGCCGATGAAAGGACCCTTTTAGCCTTCTCGAATTGAAACAGAACAAATATGTACAGAATCAAACAGTGAAATTAATTAAAAGGAACTAACTACCAACCTACCAAAAGACACATATTCATGTTTATGCAAGCAACAAAACCAAGCAACATCATACAAATTAACACATCCACAAGGACCACAACAACTGGTAGAACTCGCAAGAACAAGCTAGGTAGACAGAAATATTAGCTAATGAAGCATGACTTCCATTTACTACTGTTTAAATAATCATGCAACTCGTGAAATTCAAGCCACTTTGGTTCAGCCAAATCAACAAATGTCCCATCTTTATGCCTTGCAGTCAGAAAATGGAGAGAGCAATAAGATAGATGAGCACAAACTCCTCTGACCAACCATTTTTAAGCAATTTTCAATTACCTCTTTGTTCTTTCCCACACTCGGATATACATCGGGTCCTTGTCTTGTGGCTCAGTTGGTTCACATTCTGTCTCATCACTCTCAACAGCCTCATCACTCTCAACCTTATCAGCAAGCTCCTTCAAATAGCAAACCCACTTCAACTACTAATATGTGACATTTTAACAAGCACATATAATGTACATTATCTTTCCAAGGAAGAAGTGCTAGACAGTAGAAAATGCAGATAGGAAAGGGATGCATTGAGCTAGACAGTTGGTTGAGTTTAGGTATAACAACTTCTGTTCGCTAAACTTTTGTCATAAAAGATTAATCATTTGTTAAATAAGATAGGAGAACTTGAACTAACCATGAGTCTTTGAGTCAATCTATACAGTTTACTCTCCTATTCATATTCATTCTAAAACACAATGTCACACAATTTAGACTGGATAACAAAATGTAGATCAACTGTTACTACATTAGTATCCTTTAAATCAACAGAGATCCTAGGGTTAACAGAGACTACTGATAATTTTTCAGAATATACAATAGACAACAAGCTGTACAAAACATCTTCAACAATATACCAGAAAATCAGATGCTTTAATCTATCTCACTAGGTATCGAAAAGAAGGTTCTCTAAGTACAACTAGCAGCAATATTTTACGCATAAGTACGACAATTTCTGTCACTATAGTACTTGATATTGAGAAGATAAAAAAGGTTAAAAAGTGAAAGGAAAGCAGAATAATTAAGGGCACAAAACTAATCATTCACAGAAACACTTCCTTATGTGACATCCACTATTATAAGAAATATCATCAGCATCGTATAAGACACAGACAAAACCTGATGGTAAATCTAAATTTATAAAGCACATACTATACTTAATTAACCAAAGTATGCAATCAAGTACAGAACAACAACCATTTGTTCAGCTTATCATCACCAATTTCAATTTAGGAATCAAACGTAATTCAAAATTTTGGCCAGTAACAGCAATTCAACCAAAAGTTCCTCTTTCAACAATTCAACCAAAAGAGTACTAACAGGTACAGTGACAACAATTTAGCAATCAAACCAGTGATTGAGAACAAGCAGGACACAAACGCTTAGAAGATGCAGGATATGATTAGGTAAACTAATACACAGTTTGGAACTGTTAGTAACTCAACCAAACAATTATCAGAATGCAAATTATGTGATATCCACTATTCAAAATGAGCTTACGATTAGAGTTAGAATGCAATCATTCACAGAAACATAGAATTATAACACTTATATCCATTGTTGAAAACTTAAGATTAATGTCAGAATTGATTGTATTAATGTCAGAAAATTAGCAAATCGATTTGATAAAAACACGATTAAGTCAAATCACCAAACCCTAACAAAATTAAGTAAAATTTTAGCAAATATTCAGTGAGAGATACCTTAATTAAATCGCACTCCAATTGAATGGATGAATCGCACTCCAAATTTAGCAAATCTTCTATGAGCTAGAAATCATCAAACCCTACCATGGAGGTTTTCCCCAATTGACAGAGCGTTCAAGCCAAAATCACCAAACACTAACACGCCAAGAAATTGAGAGAGCAGCTAGAGAGAAAGAGAGAGAGCGGTTGGAAAGAGAGTGTGTGTGTTTAGCGTGAGTGTGTGGGTTTAGTGAGAGAGAGTGCAAAATGTTCAATGAGCGCGCAGGTGCAAGAGAGAGATCAGCGTGGGTTTATTAATGTTCTTCAGTTTTGAAGAGAGAGAGAGAGAGAAAATCAGAGTTATATTCTTTTTTTTTCTTTTTTTATTAAATCGATCAAAGAAGGCGACTTATGAATCGCCGCCCCGTTTGATATTCTTTCAAATCAAAGGAGGCGAAATTGGCCATGTTGCCGAGTTAGATCTAGACCAAAGAGAACGCCTCCGCCCTCTTTGATATTCGCTAACAAGGCGACTTTGGGGTTGCCTTCCTTGATCCGCCCCTCCTTTGCCACGTTTTGTTGTAGTGTGAGACAGGTTCGTCATCCATGCGATCGCAAATAAAAGTGATACTAAATTATAAGTAAAACGTAAAAGAAGATATATATTTTTTGGACAAAAAAATGATATTTATCTTTTTACACGCCGAGAACACTGACAAAAAAGTAACGTAAAAAAGAAGATGCCTATAGACAAAAAGTTATTAAAAATTTTAAAAAAAAATCCAAAGAGAGAAATATCGTGACCAAGTACAGTGCGTGATTAGCAAGTAGAGAATTCTGCATTAGTGGGGTAGGTGGTAGAAATTACTCAAATTAGACCTTAAGGGCTTGTTTTGGAGACTGAATAATGACTAATGAGCTGAGGAACTCATCAGATCAGATTGTTGATTGATCACACCTACCCGTCAAACGATAAGACAATCTCAATGTGAGGCTACCTTTACAACCAAGTATGATGTTAATATAATGTTAGAATGACGTTATGCTTGTTTGAGGTATCTCACGTTGAAACCGGCTTATATGAATTTTTGTGTAAGACCATAACAGAGAAAGACAATTGAAAGACATTGGCCGTTGGTCAGTAAAATTTTAACCTAATGGTTAAGATTGAAGCAACATACTCCCTTCATTCCACAGAAACTCTACCATTTGCCTAATTTGAATGTTTCACAAAAGCACGTCATTTCTCCTTTGAGGAAAATAACACCTAAAAAAGAGAAGAAAACAAGAGAGTGAACTCTAGGAAAGGAGCAATTATTATTATTAATTTTTTTTTTGAATGTGAGGAACGCACAACCACTATTTTTAAAGTGTGCAATGAATAAATTTTTAGTGTGTGGCTGTGCGTCTGTACAATAGCCTCAAACCACACACATCAGGTAAATCAACAAATAAATTTTTAAACAGACTCAACAAAAAGGCCTAGTAAAAATTAACCCCAATCTTTGCCATTAAATCCAACTCTACGTACGACAAGAGGAGCAATAATGATTAATTAAGATCGCATTAAGCTGCATGACTATCCATAGTAGAGAAATTTGGTGTCTATTTTTCGCATATATTGCTAGTGGGGATTAAAATACAACCGGTTTTCCGACTCTAAAGAATCCATAGATTTGATTGATAGATATCTTACAACTACAAGTGAGTATAAACTATAAAGTTGTTTTTATTTCATTATATGGCGATTTTTTCAAATGTAAACATCAGAACGCACCAACCATTAAAATTCATGACTTATTACCCCACAGTCCTTAATCAATTAAGCCCGTCTTTATCATGATGATATTTGGCCTATAAATAGCTGGTGTTAGCATACAGTTTTTCATCCAAAACACACACACAAACAAAAATATGGGTAGCACAAATAAGTGTTTTCTGCTTTTACGCCTCTCTCTTGGTCTCGTTCTTCTGATTTCTTCCCAGGTCTCAGCACGTAAGCTTGCTGAAAAGGAAACACGTGAGTGTTCTAACCACTATACTACACAGCCTTACTAGTTTTATTTGTTTATTTGATTTTGTAAAATCTCGTATGAGGCGTTGTCAAGGATTTACTTGAGATTAAGTTAATCTTTGCATACGTTTGATGAAATACTTTTGAATATGTTTATAGGTAGAATTATAAATAACCATAAGCTTTTTAGATTATTAATTTATTATATTATGCAACCTAGCAAAATCATACTCTACATAAGTGTATATACTTCAATTTGGTATAGTTTAGTTACTTCAACTTTCACGAATAATATTGCAACTTAGTAAATGTTTTTTTTTAAAGAAGACACTATTACTAAGACAATTTCAATATAAATGACTCTAAAATATTCTTCGTCATATAATGTTATGAACGGAAAATTGGATTGTCTTTCAGATGTTGAGGTGCTATACCTTGATTATTATTATTGTCTCAGGGTTATATGCTTATATCACTATATATATATCGCTCTCTTACAACCTTACTGATGCTAAATTATCTTCCTATTTATTGGCTTTTTGTTTCCTAATTACAGAGGCTGTTGAAGAGAACAAAGGATATGGACATGGTTATGGACATGGTGGTGGTTATCATGGTGGACATTATCCACCACAAGAAGAGAAAGATGCTGAGGTAGATGGTTATGGACATGGCAGTGGCTATCATCATGGCGGTGGTGGCTCTCATCATGGAGGTCATGGCGGGCATCCAGAAGAAGAGAAAGATGCTGAGGTAGATGGTTATGGACATGGTGGTGGCTATCACCATGGTGGTGGTGGCTCCTATCATGGAGGTCATGGTGGGCATCCAGAAGAAGAGAAAGATGCCGAGGTAGATGGTTATGGACATGGTGGTGGCTATCACCATGGTGGTGGTGGCTCCTATCATGGAGGTCATGGTGGGCATCCAGAAGAAGAGAAAGATGCCGAGGTAGATGGTTATGGACACGGCGGTGGCTATCATCATGGTGGTGGTGGTTCCCATCATGGGGGTCATGGTGGGCATCCAGAAGAAGAGAAAGATGCCGAGGTAGATGGTTATGGGCATGGCGGTGGCTATCACCATGGTGGTGGTGGCTCCTATCATGGAGGTCATGGTGGGCATCCAGAAGAAGAGAAAGATGCCGAGGTAGATGGTTATGGACACGGCGGTGGCTATCATCATGGTGGTGGTGGTTCCCATCATGGGGGTCATGGTGGGCATCCAGAAGAAGAGAAAGATGCCGAAGTAGATGGTTATGGGCATGGCGGTGGCTATCATCATGGCGGTGGTGGCTCCCATCATGGAGGTAATGGCCGTGGGTTAGAAGAAGAGAAAGTTGCCGAGGTAGATGGTTATGGACATGGCGGTGGCTATCATCATGGTGGTGGTGGTTCCCATCATGGGGGTCATGGTGGGCATCCAGAAGAAGAGAAAGTTGCCGAGGTAGATGGTTATGGATATGGTGGTGGCTATCATCATGGGGGTGGTGGCTCCCATCATGGAGGGCATGGTGGGCATCCTGAAGAAGAGAAAGATGCTGCTAAGGTAGATGGTTATGGACATGGTGGTCATGGTTATGGACATGGTGGCGGTCATGGACATGGTGGACACCACCCTCCAGAAGAAGAGGGTAGTAACTAAGCTACACAGATGAAACTACTATAGTAGACATGCAGGCTGAGTTTGCTTCCTTATAAGAATACGATCTATGCTTTCAATAAGACATGTCATGTACGTATACGTATAGGCTTTGTTGTGTCACTATAAGTCGATCTTACACTACATGCATGGTTTTCTCCTTGTGTACTTTTCTTTGTTTTCAACTACTTTGCTCAGTAGTTTGAAATGCAATATGGTTTCTTACTTATTATCAGTATCGCCTTTATGAGTATTATTGAGAGAAACCAATAAATGTACCTTTGATATATACATATGTGCTGTGTGCATGCATAGAATATACTACAACATATCTGTTTTAAAACAAAGGCAATATATTCTCATCATACAATAAACTTCTGCATAAACTAGTTTGTGACATGATCAAAAGTACCTTAATCCAATCCTCCTTTTTCACCATTTCTGGCAGATATAACCTGATCAAGTAATACTAATTTCTATGCATCCAATCACTCATCAAGCAGAAGAGATATAAAAGAACACGTGCTATGCACATTGGTATATCTTTGAGCTCATTTCCCAGCTTCAGCTTCTGATAAGTAAGAATGCTATTTCATATGGCAGAGCAATAGAAACTAAAAAAGAATGCTCATACTGATCAGATAATGGAATATCAATAAGTGGATTATGGCTTATTAGAAGAATTTAATCAACTGCGATTGTCGATTACACAATCGTGTGTTGTTTCCTCAAACAGATTGTGGTTGAACAACTTAGAAACTCTTTTTGAGTTCCTACAGGCTTTCTGCAGCTGGTGGTGAGTCAACCATATCTCAACTACTGTTATAAGGCTTCACCATTTAATTCGATTGTAAACGAAGCTATTCTTATTTGCTTAGATACAGTAATACAAAATCTTGTTGGTTATATTTTATTTTCAGTACAGCAATTGCCTCCCATAGAAAGGTCAAGTATTCATCACCTACGTCTACGTACGTAGAAAGCAAATCCTAAGCATCTGGTAACTCAACTGTGACAGTGTAAGCAGCATTTATAGGATGGAAGAAGCTTATGTCCTTAAGGTTTTGCTTTGAATAGATTATAGGCAGCAATGAATCTGTCTCAACCCTCAACTCTCAACTCTCAACACTAATGATGGACAGTTCTCATGTACTGATGACAGATATATATCCTATGAATATCAGAATATGTGTCAGTATCAAAGAATCTGTAAGAAACTATAATTGTCCTTTTTCTACACTTTCTCGAAGGGTTTCAGTGCATATTTAAGAAACTAATTAACCAAAGCAGGCAGTAGTTTGTCCTTCTGCTTGCTATAGTTATTATCCTTGTAATTATTAGGTTTCTTTTGCTGGGAGTTTAATTAACTAATCTTAATGTTGGGTGGACAAAGCTCGAAACGAGCCTTGTCGTTCCTGTCACCGAAAGTCTCAGATATGGATCTTTGCTCTTGCTCATATATGTACTGTTCCGTCGGGTTTTTTTTTCCAGTTTTTTCTATTACAGTGTTTGTGCTTGACTCATTTATTATCAAGCGAGCTTTGAACTGAGTACATTTGCGAGCCACTCGTGAATACACTGACTTATAGTCCTATGTACGAGGAACATCTTTGGGTTGGTTGTTTAAGGCACTTTTTTTTTTTTTTTTTTTTTTTTTTTTTTTTTTTTTTTGATGCGCAAGCACTTATATTACTAAATGTAATGTATTGTATTCTGTATGCAGGGGAACCCTTTTGTGAATAGGGAAGGTAATCCAAGTGAATTAGTCCTACACTACTTAATTGACTTCAGTTTGCCAAAATGTTTATTTCAAGAAAGCTATCACCTGGACTCATGCATAAATAATTTGATGATGACTCACTGTTAGAAAACAGAGGAAAACAGAGTTTCAGAATTGTCTATAGAAGATGATCAATAGGAGTATAGGACAATATTGTTCATATTAACCATGTAGAATCAGATAAACAGTTAAAATCAGTTAAAACCGCAGAGAATATTCTCAAATATGGCAGGACAGAATTAATGGATTATCGAACAGTTTGCCTGATAAAATTACTGCTTGCATATCAAAGTATCAAGGATTTAAGGATAATGGTCATACAACCTCTAATTAAAAGCAAGTAATGACGATCCACAGAATACAAGAAAGAGAGGTAGCTCAATAGCTCATATTGAGAAGATGAATGAAGAATCCATGGAGATCAAGAGAGTAGTAGTAGTTAATACAACACTAACATTATTATTACTACATACGAGTAATAAAACAACACGCACCGGTATTCACTGTCCAGTGCGCACTCTTGTTTCCTCTAAGGTCACTTACTAGAAATACAGAAATTATATAGTTGAGCAAGGTAGCAACTTTATTCGGTTTTTACAGCCTCTGTCTTTCTAAGGCTGTCAGTGGGCAGGCAGATGGTATATATTTCTTAGCTAGTTTAGAATAAAAGTTCATCAGTAAGTCTAAGTAGGAAGGGAGAATATCCTAAGCATCTGACAACCGAATTGCTACTATTAGATAGTGTAAGCAGCGTAGGATTGAGGAAGCAGCTTATTACGTGAGAACACGCAGAACATGATCAGCTTCTGAATTCTGCTACTGACCGAACTTGGTTGTTGCGAGGCCTAACTGGAACAAGAGATTCCCTATATGGTAAAATACGGACCCCCAAAATGATCAATACAACAATACTCATGATATTGTTTTTCAATTTCAGGGGCATCTAGGCGATAAGAGATCACCCTCCCGCTCCCATTTTCTTGCACGAAAAATTCATCATCAACAATGCCAACGAAGTGGCCAGGAGACAATGTTAGCGTGATTCTATATGCTCTCACTAATGACTCTGGCACGCAGTACTCTCTCATCACATACACATCAAACACACTGAACGCTTGGCGATAACTATTTCTCCATTCTGTAGGACAATCATAACGAACTAGCGAGGCAACCATCTACAGTTGCTAGCACATCATACCAATCATGCCTATCCAGGGCTGCTCTTGGGAAGGAAGTTACTCCAAAGGCCTTCCCCACAAAGTCGAACGAGAGGAGGAATATACTTGTGTTGTCTGAAGTCGTGAGGAGCCAATGGTACGCCCCATGAGAATAAACCCCTTTGACATAATCACTAAAACTCATCAAGCTAGTTATGTGGCAATTAAATGCAATACCTCCATCGTCATGCACCTCCATTAGGGAAGGGTCCCGAATAACTTCAAAGGGATCAAGCTGTTTCCAGGTATTTGTGGCAAAGCTATACAGATGAAAGCAACAAAAGTGATGCAAACCGTAAAATGGTTGCCCATGTAGCGTGATCAAGATTATCTTGTAATCATTTGATGAAGGGTCGTACCCATATCCACAAATCAAACCTCGGTCTCTGACAGGCCTTCTCTTGAGTGACTGCTCAAGAGATGAGGGAAGCACTGGAGAAGGGATTGGAGGAAGGACATGTACTTGTCTATTTCCCGGGTTCCAAAGTAGGATGGTGCAACAACCTGAATATACACCCTTCATCATTATACAATACATTCCGTTCCATGGGCCATAGATCGACGAGGTGAAGAGTTCCTCCTCGTCCTTAGTATAAAATGCATCATTTGATCTGGAAATTTCACGGCCGTAAATGCCAATCAGATCTTCACTGCTGAGTCCAGGTGGACTTTCGAGTTCTATGACTTGTTTGGAATCGCCTGACATGATAGCTGCCTCAGACATGACTTGGGAGCTACAATCTGTACACGGGCTACAGATGAGGTGGCAACGAGGCATGGTGGTTTTGGTGGCGGTGTTGGTGAAATCGAGGTGGCGGTTTACGAAGGAAGAGCTGTTGATGAGGGTGTACCAATTTTTGCATACACTCGTGAAGCGTAACAGAGATTTTGGTGGTAATTTTATCAACACTTCCTCCACCATTATATCTTCTGGGATTATTGGAGACATTGTTATGAACTTCTGTACTCTTTCTTTGAATTATATTCAATCAATAGTCAATAGAACTCTCACTTACAGAGCACTCAACAAGTCTCTGAAACTCTGTATTTACCTCTTGGCCTAATCTTGTATTTTATATATATAATAATGAGATTAGGAAACATCTCATCTTCCTAATCCTATTAGGAAACTAATATCTAGCATGACAAACAATTACAATGGTAAGGAAACTCTAAAATTATAATTTATATTCCTAAAGCAATTAACAATTAACTTTTCTCAAAAAAAAAAAAAAACAATTACTCTAACAGTTAATTAAGAAACAATAATAAACCAGAAATCATGTAGTATATATCCAGTATCCACCAGCAATGAAAAAGAAATAAATTTCAGCAACATAATATATATTACTTACCAAAAACAAAGAAATCTTATATTTATTTTGATTAGGGAAAAACTCCGCTTAAATCAAAAGACTACCATCATATTTATTAACATAAGTATATAACCCTTGAAATTCACCACTATCTTTCACAAAATAAATTCAATTTTAATCCATGGCTGCTGAGAAAGAAGAAGGATTTATTACAACCAAAATCTACCTCCCTGAACATGTAGTAATTGAAGTGCTCATAAGATTACCACTTAAGTCTCTTTTACGTTTCAAGAACGTATGCAAAAGTTGGCATGCCCTCATCGATGGCTCTTTCTTCCTAAACCGCCACCTAGATTTCACCAAGACGATCATCGAGCATCGTCACCTGATTCACTGCCAAAGGAGTAGCAGTACTACCCCAATCATGTCTGGGGCAGGTCTGATATCGAGCCTGCAATCGGAAAAAATAATTGGCCTCAAACATGCACCTTGCATTGGTAGGACAGACATGGTTGGCATTCATGGCTTTGTGAATTCAAGAGTATCACCTATATTTGAAGGCGACCACAATGAGTACTTTGTCACCTCTTTGATTCCGGGTCCAGTAAAGGGGGTGTATTGCATACTGATTGAGGCCGGACATTCAGGTGGTTGCACCATCATGCTTTGGAATCCCGGCACTAGACAAGTCCATATTCCGCCACCATTACCTTCCTCGGTACATTCCCCTTGCCTTAAAGAGGGTTGTAACTTCAGAAGTAGTAGATTGGTTTGTGGATTTGGGTATGACACTTCGGTTAATGATCATAGGATACTCTTGATTGCTGTGTATATGAACTTGTTTGACGAATATAGGAGCTGGAGCTGCCACTGCTGCTTCTATCTGTATAGCCTCAGTACAAATACCTGGAAACAGCTTGATCCCTTTAAAGTTATTTCTGACCCTTCCCAAATTGAGCTGCATGACAATGGGTGCGTTGCATTGAAGCGCCACATAATTAACTCCATGATTAATAAATTTAATAGGAACACAGGATTATTTTACTCCCATGGGGCGTGCCATTGGCTCTTTGAGAGTAAAACTGAACAAAATAAGTGCATCCTTTCATTTGACTTTGGGGATGAGACCTTCCGAGTAACTTCTCTCCCGATAGCCATATTGATTTTGCAAGGTTTAACATTGGATGTGCTTGCAACTGTGGTCGAATGCTTAGCTATAGTCCGTTATGTTCATCCCAAACATATGTATACGGTAACAGCTTGTCACGAGTGGTTGTCGCGAGTGTTTGATGTGTATGTGATGAAAGAGTACTGTGTGGCAGAGTCATTATTGAGAGCATACAGAATATCATCAGCATCATCGCTTATTAGCTATAGCAGGTTCATGGGCATTGTTAACGACGAATTCTTTGTGCAAAAAGTCAAGTATAAAGAGAATGGAAGGGTGGTCTCTTTTCGCCTGGATGCCCCTGAACTTCGAGAAATATATCGTGAGTATTATTGCGTTGCTGATCAACCGTTGTATATATTACCGTATAGGGAATCTCTTGTTCCTGTTAAGCCTCGTGACAATCGAGCCAGATAACTGAAGCCTGTGTCCTGCGTGGTTTCTGAAGCCCTGAACGAAGTGGAGCCAGACAAGTAGTCATATTTTTCTTGTAGGCCAGGCTAGGCATTCTTCGGAGAAAACATAAATTAAGAGGTACCCAAGTTTTAGTACTGTGATGTGATGAACATCTTGTAACCTGATAAGCTTTGGTTCAATTTGAACTTCTTGGGATGCTTTAAGGAAAACAGCCAAACCATGTATAGGAGTCCTTAGGAAAAGGGAAGTAATAGAGGAAGATATATATACAAGCTTATGAAATGACTAGACTAGACTAATATTATTCCCAATGGTCCTTTGAGTGAGTTACTTACAAGTAACAATCCTGGCAAAACATGTAACTTAGTGATCCCAAAAAAGACATGATTACTGTACAGAGCAGTCCTCTTACCATCGTTGTGTATATGCTCGACATGCTAAACCTCTCTCAACCTCAACACATATGCTGAACCTGATCTGACAGTCTCGAGTTTTACTAATTTCTGAAACATGTATTATGCTTCTTTCATTCTCCACATTATCAAACCCCAGCAGGTTTCCTTGATTTCTCCTCAGTTACTGTAATAAGGCTTCACAGATTTTGGTTGCAGACTTGCACATAACTCTGCTGTCAGCCACACAATATTCCGCTTTCACATAATTGCCTCCGAATCCCATAGAAAGGTCAAATTTATTATTCATCACCTAATTTTACGTAGCAGACGAACCTTAAGCATCTGATAACTGTGTGTGTAAGTGGCATAGGATAAAATGACCTGATGTCCTAAAGGAAATGCTTTGAGCAGTTCATAGAAGAGCAAACAGCAAACTTTTACTATTATCTAAGAAACTAAGGCAAGAAACAACAGGGTGCCTATCATGAAGCCCTAAATTGAGCAGTAATTTGTCCTTATTTTGTTATATATCAATATATGCATTTACAAGGCAAGACATACATTGCTTAGTCTTAACAAGAGCTAATCCTAATGTTGTGAGGCTTAACTGGAACAAGAGATACCTTATATTGTAAAATACGAACCCAATGATCACCAACACAAAAGTATTCATCATTTTCTTCCTCAGTTCCAGGGGCATCCAGGCAATGAGAAACCACCCTCCCATCCAAATGATAAGAGACCACCCTCTTATTCCCATCAGCTTCATGCACGAAAAATTCATCACCCACAATTGCAACAAACTTGCCAGGGGATGAAGTTAATGGGACTGTGTATGCTTTCACCAACGACTCTGCCTACAGTACTCTCTAATGACGCAGACATCGTATGCACGTGACGATGAAATAAGCTCCTAGTTCTAGTATGGGACAACTGTAACGAACTATCGCCAGACAATCATCCTTAGTGGCAAGAGTGCCATTCAAACAATTTGCGCAATCAAATGTTTCCAAAGGCATTGGCATTTCGGAGCCTGAGAATGAGAACGAGTGAGGCGTAACAAGAAGGCATTGGCTGCGAAAGAATGGTTCCAAAGCTTGCAAACACAATTGGATCTCGCGAGAGACTTGCCCGGCCGACAGCCAGGACATGATCTCAGTTTGCAATTCTTCTGGAATTTCTCGAATGCAAGTTGCCTTCTTTTCTGCCATAACTTGCTCCTCTGCCTCTCTGGAATTTCTTAGGCTATGAAACCTAGAGATAGTGGGAAAACCCATCACAGAGCTAAGAGAAGAAAGAATTCTATGAAAAACAGCCTCAAATCTTGGGATAATAAGTTCGGTAAGATCAGATAGAAAGTAAAAGTTTTATTATAAAAGAAAGGGTAATGATCTGTTTGAAAAATTCTTCAAAAAAAGAAAAATTCTTCAACATTAGTGGCTAAATCAGTTCCTATTTTTCAGAGTTAGTTCCTTGTTTTTAGGTTCAGTTAGCAAGTGAGAGAATTTAGCCAAACTAGTGTTTATGCTCGAGAAGAAGTCTATTGCCAATTTTATTCACACAACTACACAAGTGACCTGACGCATCTCATAAATTTAAACCAAAATGCGTTTTCCACTCTACAGACCCTTTTGCCTTACCCATGTCTAAGAAGGTAGAAGCTTCCCACACCCTACTTATGGCAGATAAAGAGGCACTACTGGTCTTTCAAGGAATTCCTGCAGAACTACATACTGATATCGTGTCGTGGCTGCCGGGAAAGTCTCTTGCAAGATTCAATTGTGTTTGCAAGCTTTGGAGTAATTCGTTGACAACCAATGCATTTTTGTTAAGGCACTTTTCAAGTCCTAAATGTCCCAATACCTTTCGTTTTAGCAAGCTTGAACCCAACAAGCCTAGGGAACTTTTCTCATTCAACATTCCCAATCCTATTTTCAACAACAACAACAACAACAACAACAACAACAACAACAACAACAACAACAACAACAATTCCAGTACACCAATAACAATAAGGACCAAAGCGATTCGTGTGCCCTTGCCAATTTTGCAACTATCTGGAAACCCTAATGTTTCCAACTCCCACAATGGCCTAGTTTGTTTCTTTGACTTATCACTGCATTCACCTTTTATGCTTTTTAGTGGTAGAAGCAATAATTTCCTACTTCTTCCTAGTAAAGATGAAAACCCGGCCTTACCCGAGTACAACGGTCGGTATATGTGTTTCTTGGGGTTTAATCCTAATAAAAGGGAGTATAAAGTTCTCAGGTTCACCAAGGGCGATAATATTGATCATTGCCGCCGGTTTGCTATTCTAACTGTTGGGTCCAAGTCTTGGAAAGAAATAGAAACAGTTCATGTACCGCCTTCCCTTCGTGTAGGCTATAGTTTGGATCGCGGCTTTTGTCTCCATGGAGTGATTTACTGGATCCATGAGCATAGATTTTGGACACCAAATTTTGATGGGGATGGTTATGACTCTACTTGTATTAGAACAATAGCTTCTTTTGAATTGGCAGGGGAAGAAGTTCGAGCTCTCGATGTGAATGAGATATTCAGCAGCTTCTACAGTGTACTCAAAATCGACAATTGTTTCCTAACAGTCGTAAATGACTGTCCAACTCTATTTGTTTCGACGATGGATTGTGTGTTACTCCAGTTAACGTTATCAGAGTACCCAAACATGGTGGTCGGTATGACAAGAAGGATTGTTACATCTTCCATTAATTCAAGCCTTAGACATCCTCGTTATTTTAAATATTCCGTAGGTAGCAACATCATACAATGTGTAAGCAGCAAACCTCTAAGGTGTGCATTCTATGATCTTGAACATGGTGCTTACAGGGAAATAGAATTCGAATTTGAACTAAATCAAGTCTGAGAGATTTGGGGCCTTGGGGCTGATCTGTGTGAGAAGGGGAGCAATAATCCAGGACTACACTATAATTTCTCGATTTGGAGACTGACTACGTTATTTTTGGGTTTTACTTTTCTTTCTTTTTTTGACTTAACCTTACTTAAGTCCGTTTGTTCTTGTTGATCACTAGGTTATAGCAGTTTTGTTCTTTTTTTTGTTCTTTTTTTGTTCTTTTTTTTTTTTTGGCTAAGAATTATTGTTATTCATAATTTGTGTACTCTACTATTAGAGATCTTGCATAAATAGAGTCCTACAGGCTTGTATTACTATCCTGATTCTTTTAAGACTATATTTCGTCAGCTCTGTTTTGGTTAATTTCTCCATACACCTCCAGGTTTTACAAATCACCTTCCCCTAAATCTAGGACTTAGCTTTCTTGCTGCACTTTAGCCATGGCAGAAAAGATGGCAATGGACTTTCGAGAACTTCCAGTAGAACTACATACAGATATCGTGTCATGGCTCCCGAGCAAGTCTCTTGCAAGATTCAATTGTGTTTGCAAGCTTTGGAGTAATTCGTTGTTAACCAATGCATTTTTGTTAAGGCACTCTTCTACCCTTCCTACTAAATATCCCAATTTTTATGCCTTTTGTTATTCATATAACAAGTCAGTGTTACCGTATAAGCCCATCGACCCGTTCTTACTCAAGATCCCCAACACCAACAAGAGTAGTCCTACTACACGAATAGCAAAAGCGTTTGGTGTGCCCATGCCAAATTTGCCTCCTACCTTTAGTGAATCTGTACTCATCTCCAACTTCTGCAATGGCCTATTTTGTCTCTATAGTTGGTCACTTCAGTTGCCTCTTTTGCTTTTTAGCGTTAGAAGCAATAATTTCTTAGTTCTTCCTAGCAGTAAAGGCGGAAACCCCTTAGACCTCACTGATGAGTGTTGGTATTTCTTGGGGTTTAATCCTAAACCAAGGGACGAGTATAAAGTTCTCAGGATCATTGGACGTGATGAACATAGCCGGTTTGCTACTCTGACTCTCGGGTCCAAGTCATGGAAGCAAATAGATCCACTTCTTGTACCGCCTTCTCTTCATGTAGGTTATACTTACGATCAAGGCTTTTGTCTCCATGGAGTGATTTACTGGATCAATACGCGCGCTGTTAAGACGCCAAACGATGATGAGGATGATTTTACTTATTTTCAAACAATAGCTTCTTTTGATTTGGCACGCGAAGAACTTCGAGCTATCCAGGTAGATGAGGTAGTCAGCAAGTTCTACTACAACGAACTTGAAATCCATGATTGTTTCTTAAGACCCATGAATGGCTGTCCAACTCTGTTTGTTTGGATGAAAAACAATCACCGTGAGTTACTACAGTTTACATTATCGGGTAGCTACCTATACGTCGCGGGTAAAACTAGTACGATTGTTCCGTATCTCATTCATCCACGCACTACTTATCCATATCCTCAATTTTGTGAATATTTCGGAGGTACCATCATCATACGAACTACAGTAAAGCCTGATGAAATCGGGTATCATTGCTATAATCTGGAGAATGGTGCTTACAGGGAGATACAATTTGAAGAAGTAGATAACGTCGATCAATTTGGGATTGATTTGGAGACTACGTGACATTGCTTATTGAAAAGGAACCTAAAATCTTGCTTTCGATCAATTTGGGTTAGCCCCTCTGTTGTTGATTTCTTGCTTTCGATCTAGTTTTTTAGTTAATTTTTCTTTATGGTTAGCAATAAACTCTCCTTTGGTGAGAGATTGTGGAGTTCTCCGCGTTCGTCGGAGGGTCGTCAAATTTCTATTTTTAGGTTCGGTTTGATGAGTCAAGAAAACAAGTTCAATCTACTATGGGGAGGGGATTTGTTCTTCCTAATAGCTGCAGCACGTTTCGTGCTTACCTCCGTTCGTAGGGAAAAGGCGGTGGCCTCCCGTTTACTGTATAGCATATTTTTTGCTATATCAGAGCATTGTCAATTATCGACGAAGCTGATCAAGACGTCGATCTGTAGCATTGATGTTTGGATTGGTAGTCACTTATCGACGGAGCTAATCAAGACACCGATTTCAAGCAGTGATAGTGGAAATCATATTCATCTTGTTATAATCGATTTATACTTGGTTATGTTAGATTTAGATTTGTTTAGAGATGTTCACCATTGTAGATGCCGGATGACTTTTTATGAATGAATGAATTCTCTTTCCTTCAAAAAAAAAGAAAAAAAAGAAAAGGAACCTAAAATCTTTTTTATTACGAAGTTTATTTTAGTGATCAGTAATTCGGCTTCACTTAGCACTTGTGATTGCATGGAAGTTTAATTTTCAATCTTTTTTGTTTATTATTTTTAGTTTTTTTTTTGTTTGACCAGAAAAATCAAAATCTAGAGCTAATTCTAAATTTCAATTTCTATAAGAACTTATCCTATTTCATTGATCTAGTAGACACATCATAGAAAAATTCATCTCTAGAAAATATTTTGTTAATTCCCAATTTGTTTTAGTTCTTAATAGTGAATACGATATAGATATAGATATAGATTATGGTTTGGTTACGAAAAGATGGTTTTTTTAGATGTTTTTGTGTTATGATTTTGTTAGTTTTTGTTTCTAGTTCTAATTTGTTGATTGTGTATAATTTTGTTATAAATTTAGGATTCTCTACGAAATATTGTTCTGATATTGTAAATATATGATATATTACAAATCTTAGAATTACAAAAAGAAAAAAAGGAAGAAGAAGTACAGAGTCCTACAACTACAAGCTTGTAATTACTAATTAGGAATCTATTAGGAGTTTTGGTTGAAGTTAGAACAATCAGAAAAATCTTTCCAAAAGAATAAAATAAAAGGTTGGTGTTCGATGGAGATTGGACTTGAAAGTTGAAAGCCGGTTATTAATTACTTTCCTTATTTATATAAGACTCTGTATGCCCTTAGCTCTCTAGTTTAACAAACCAGGCATCCTCATCTAATTCTAAAACAGAGTTTGCTTGCTGCACTTTAGCCATGGCAGAAAAGAACGCACTGGAGTTTGGAGAACTTCCAGAAGAACTACATACAGAAATCGTGTCGTGGCAGCCAAGCAAGTCTCAGACGAGATTCAATTGTGTTTGTAAGCTTTGGTGTAATTCGTTGATAACCAATGCGTTTTTGTTAAGGCACTCTTCAAACCCTCCTACCAAATCTCCTAATTTTTATGCCTTCGGTTATCCATATAACAAGCCACCCTACCCAGATGATATACCCATGGAACTGTTCTTATTCAAGATTCCCAACCGTTCTTGTACACGAATAACTAAAGCGATTCGTGTACCCTTGCCAAATTTGCCTCCTACTCGCGGAGTATCTGCATACCTTAATGTTTCCAACTTCTGCAACGGACTCGTTTGTCTCTATAGAAACCTGCATTCGCCTCGTTTGCTTTTCAGTGTTCGAATCAACGATTTCTTAGTTCTTCCTAGTAAAGGCGAAAACCCCTTACACCTCCCAGAATTTGAGAGAAGATATGAGCATTGGTGTTTCTTGGGATTTAGTTCCAACAAAAGGGAGTACAAAATTCTCGGAATCAGTAGTCACAATTATGATGATTGCCACTTTGCTATTCTAACTCTGGGGTCCAACTCATGGAAACAAATAGATCGAGTTCATGTACCACTTTCCCTTCACGTAGGCCGTCCATATGATGAAGGTTTTTGTCTCCATGGAGTGATTTACTGGTTACATGTTAATGAGGATAATAATAACATTAGAACAATAGCTTCTTTTGACTTGGCACGAGAACAATTTCGAACTTTCGAGGTAGATGAGGTAGTCAGTTGCTTCGACGATGTACATAATAAAATCGATAAGTGTTTCTTAGCACCCATGGATGACTGTCTAACTCTATTTGCTTGGACAAACGATAACAGTGAGTTACACCAGTTAACGCTATCGCGATATCCAGACGTGGTGGGTATGAAAAGAAGGATTGTTACATCTCTCGTTCATCCAAACACTACAATTCGTGATTTTTGGTACTATTTCGGAGCAGGCAGCATCATCACAGTACGTATGAGCTGCTCTCCTTTGAGGTATGTTTGTTACAATCTAGAGAATGGTGCTCACAAGGCTATAGAATTTGAAGTAGACAAGGTCGAGAGATTTGGAGCTGATCTAGAGACTGACATGACATTACTTCTTGAGAATCAATCGTCGTCTAATATTTCTATTGGAAGAGCAAGATGATTGTAATGGAATATTTTGATTGTGGTGTAGGTTTGTGTGACGTAGCAGAAGCTCTTGCAGGAAGCTATTATATTTTGGAACTATGGTAATTATGTTAGTGATCATGTAATTCGGTCTTCACTAATACATTATTTCCCAAGTTTTTTTTTTTTGTGAGACTTGGAGTCATGTTAGACGTAGTGCGAACAAGGCGGCCCATTTTTATGGCGCACTTGAACCCAATTTCCTTTTCTGTTGGAGTTTGGGTTGGCGGGGGACCGGTAGGTCTTTTGGATGTAATAGCTTTGGACTTTTGTAACTCTTTGAGTACTTAATAAACTCCCCGTCTTTGATCACTCTCATCTCGAGAGTAACTCCTACTACTTTTGATAAATATCCTCATGAAGAATACGACTTAAAGGTATTTTATCAGGCTTGATATTTTGTCTTTGTCTTTCCTTCTCAAATCACCCAGAATCACCCAAAATTCAGAGTTAAGAGTTTAATCAAGCAAACAGCTCCCTTTTTCTGACCTCCGTGCTTTTGTGCCCCTAAGGCCCAAGATTTGCATACTAATCATCACACAACACCACACCACACCTGTTAAAATATAATAGGCTCATAATATTGATTCTTGATATTGAACTGGGAGACCCCATATTTATAGAGTACAATAACTTATTCTCCAAACACAATTAATATATCTTAAATATACTAGTTTCCTAAATACATTAGATCACTAGTATAATATCCTAAACATATAATATCATATATATCTTGTTCCTTAAATAGATGGAGAAAATATATTCTCATACCCCGATATCATATCTTTAACACCCTCCTGCAATCGTAGCGGCAGGGCATCACGAACGCTACGATTGGAACAATACAATACGTAGTGTCCTTGTCTTTGGTGAGTCCTCGATTTGCGCGATTGAGTCTTCACAATTTATTGGTCGGTGAGTACTCGATCTGCGCGATCGAGTCTTCACAAGT
Organism: Tetragonia tetragonoides; assembly: GCA_038025085.1. Taxonomy (NCBI): domain Eukaryota; kingdom Viridiplantae; phylum Streptophyta; class Magnoliopsida; order Caryophyllales; family Aizoaceae; genus Tetragonia; species Tetragonia tetragonoides. The sequence goes on along the minus strand of CM076146.1, from coordinate 28,242,202 downwards.
TGGTGAATCTTCGATCTGTCCGTCTAATCTTCACATATCATCAAGTAGGGAGAAGTCAACTTCTTGTCGCTACCTCCAATACTTTCAAATCGGCGCCATCCATGGTCGTCGATCAATTTCATTATCATCGGTGATCTTGTACATCACATGAACACCTTTTTTTCATCTACTTCTGCAAAAACGGGCAGTAGCTCCGCCATCTTTTGAAGCCCACTGCGTGCGAGTCTTCATTCATCATAACCATTAATTAATGTCATATTGGATCACTTTAGATCCATCAATAGTGCCGTGGAAGGCTATCATACAAAGGGGAAAAGAAAAAAAAACTTTAAATCAAGTAGGTTGGTCTTGGATGTTTAGGGTTGTCTGGTGGCGGACGGACAACAGTCCGCCACCGGCATAGCGGAATGCTTTTGTGTTTAGGTTCTCAGGATCGAACAAACTCTGATACCATGTTAAAATATAATAGGCTCATAATATTGATTCTTGATATTGAACTGGGAGACCCCATATTTATAGAGTACAATAACTTATTCTCCAAGCACAATTAATATATCTTAAATATACTAGTTTCCTAAATACATTAGATCACTTGTATAATATGCTAAACATATCCTAAATAGATGGGGAAAATATATTCTCATAATATTTTCCCGATATCATATCTCTAACATCTTTCCTTCTCAAATCACCCAGAATCACCCAAAATTCAGAGTTAAGAGTTCAATCAAGCAAACAGCTCCCTTTTTCTGACCTCCGTGCTTTTGTGCCCCTAAGGCCCAAGATTTGCATCCTAATCATCACACCACACCACACCACACCACACCACACCATACCATACACTCCTTACATTTCCTCTTCAAGTAATAACAAAGTGCTGTGCCAGAAACGAATTCAAAACAGAAACTCCATGGTGCGCAGGTAATGTGATAAAAGTAGCAAGAGTTTGCAAGTTCCAAAAGTCACGAAGCCAAACTTTGTATACATTTTAGTCATCACCAACCTGATCTATTTGCTTGATTTGCTCCATCCACATGACATTCTGAAGGACGCAGCCAAGTCGTGAACATTCCTCAACTATAACTAGCACCCACACAGAATTGATGCTGGCACACTGCACAATCTTGCAGAATAGCATACTTAGAACAGGAATGCATACTTAGAAACAGATTTAACCCTATATATCAACAATTAAATCAAAATGATGGTGAACAGAGAAAGTACAGAGAAAACACTGTCGTCCATAAACGAACCCAACAAAGGCTAATAGTAACTGCAAAGCAATTTGTCTATTTTGATAGGGCTAACAGACTAGCTATTGGAGAACTTTCAGGTACGGAATAAAAAGGGGTGGTCTAACAAAACTTACATGTCCTACACTATATATTTATCTGAAACAACAGGTGAGGGGATGCTCTTACAAGTAGTAATCTAATGTGACCATCTGATTGCTAGGGTAATAATCTATTTAATGCATTCGTATGAACTCTAAGACCCACCATGAGCAAGCAACACATGGTAAGATCTAAGTTGACTGTATGGCGTGGTATGGTATTTTTATTTTTTTGATAAGAATTTTTTTATCATTAATCAATAGTGTAAAGAATACAAAATGGAGGACAAGAAGTCCTCAAAAGATAATAAAAAACATATCTACAACTCCCGCCAATGAAGCTGAATAAGTGTAAGGGGAACATCCTTGAAGGCCCCAACTGCCTACGCCCAAAGAGACACCAAATAAACAATATGGTCCCAAACGAAATCAACGTCTTTCCAGAGGCGGAAAAGACCCTCGAATTCCGCTCCAACCAAATACACCACAGAATAGCCATACAAGGCCCCAAACACTTCAAGTAGTACTTATTTGCATTCACCAGTATAGATATCTACCATTAAAACAAACAGTTTTAAACTTTTTATACGAAGCAAGAACAAGAAAATTCATCAATAGAATGAAATCTCAGATATTAACACTAAGATAGAAAAAATTTCCATGACACTGGACTTTGTAGAGTAAGAGGCTTGTTCAGGTTAAAAGCCTTCAATTGCTAAAAGAAGCAGGAGCTTTCCTAGTACTTAGGTACGTTATTGTTATAAGGAGATTTAAACACAAGCTACAGGTAGCGTAAATATGCAGACTTGCACAGAAAAGCAGCTAATTATAATGTACAATAAATTATAGGGAAATTGCATTTAGGTACCTTCACATTTGGTTCAATTTTTAATGGTATCCTGTGTTTTCAAAAAACCATTCCCACTTAGTTGCTTCAAGATAGGTACCTTCACATTTGGTTCAATTTTTTAATGGGTATCCTGTGCTTTCAACATTCCTACTAGTCTTTTCAAAAAAAACCATTCCCACTAGTTGCTTCATGTGATGTAACATATTTTCAGACAGGTGCTTTGATTGATAGTGTTGATGGAGCCAAAGAAAATAAAATAGAGACTATCATCTGCCTTATCCCTCCCTCGGAATGGAGAGAGTAATGAAGTTTTGGTGGCTTATAGGACCTCTGGAGAGAGTCAATGGCTGACTTCCAACCATGAGGGACCCCAGTAGCCCAGGTCCACCTGTCCCACTTTCTCTGTTATGTCTCCTCATTCCCCATTGTTGATGCACCCTGAAGCCTCTAAAGGCAGGATCTTTGTGAGGAGCACTAGGGCAAAGGTATTCTGTATAGCCTTTTGGAGTGGTAATACTAACAAGTACTAATTCCTTTTAAGCACTTCCTCCAGTCAAGTTAATACTTTAACATTGTTGCTTTCTGAACTTATCACTCTTCTCTCTTACTAAGCATAGGACCTCAACAATAAGCCAAATGTTATAGACAAGGATGGAATATGTCGTTTTTCACAAGCCTAAGCAGTAGCTCATCGCCTCATCCTATGTAGAAGATTAGAAGCCTTGGAGTTGGACTATTGGAGACCAAGGTTCTATGTTGTCTTTAACAAGCTCCCCAGATGTTCCTCTTTATCTAGTTAGGCATGCTTCATAGGCGAATATGGCTATAAATAACTTTTTCTTGTGCTTAGGATACAATAATGATTTGTGTCTGTCTGTTTTAACTTATTTTTTTCATTGTGAATTCTTTCAGCTGTTATTTACAATTGCTATATGTGTTGACTCATGTGAAACAAAATTTATTTATTTCAGTGAATGGAGTCCAATGATACTGTTCCGGTCAATTCATGCAAAACAATTGCATATATGATATATCCTCAAAAACAAGGCCACAAGATGTACTAAGCTAAGATGCATCATACCTGGCATTCACAGTCCTACACTCCCAAGGGATTTTGGTCAATTTGCTTGCTTAGTTCTCCTATAAACGTTTCTTAGGCGCAATTAGAGAAGTTCACCCTTGGCCGCTGTAGGGGTTGTTGGGACAAATAGCTAATCAGTTGAGCTGATACATTACAGATTATTTGAAAGACTGTTTTAGGAGGAATAAAAATACCTCGATTCTGCAAAGAACATGAAGATTTTAGCTGATTTGGCTTAGCCGCTATCTTTCTGTGTCATCTACATTGGAAGCTTTTTTGCAGGCTTCTTTCGCCTGTCAGATGACCAAAGGAGACTGTTAATTATGATGCCAATAATAAACAAACTTCATCTTTGTAAAAGAGATTAAGATCTCCACGAAAATATTTCTTTTATTCCTTCTATACATTCAGATGAGCATTATTACAATACTGTAGATGATAAATGTCACAAAAACTCATAAAAGACGTGTCATCACCATGAGACAATTGTTACATTTTGAACAAAGTTCCAATTTTACACTATAAAGTATTACAAAAAAAAGGTTAAATTTAATAAAAAGTGTTATTTTTTACCGTCTTACCATAAAACGGTTGTACACAAGAACTTGATTCATTCTTTCTAACCAAAACGTTTTCTGAGTTTACTTCCTGATTACTAGATGCCCTAGTGATCAAAGCTACAAGTCAATCATCTAGTGATGGTATCTTATAAAAATGTTTTAACAAATCCATCAAACTATGTTCTCTACTTCTCTTGCATACCCTGCTAAATGAGGAAACTAAATGATAAATTAGCTGCAGATTGATTTATTGGCCTATAATTTTGCAGCTCATTCATAGATGCGAAAAGTCATGAACAAATATTACCGAAATTGAGGTAGATAAACAAAAAGAGGAACAAAATCATAGTAGAAGGGCAATTGCAGAAGCTAAATAACCAATAATAATTGAACAATCAGCAAAATATTTCTCTTCTTGTCCTCTACCTTTGTAATATTCCAATTTATTCTTTAATAAAAAAATTCTTATCTATAAAAAACAATCAGCAAAATATTTCTACGAATTTAGGGTAGGTAAATTGTGAACCTAAAAGTTTTTTTTTTTTTTTTTGAACAGCAAAATTGAAATTTCATTGCATCAGGCAACTAAATGCCAACATCACATCTATGCATGTCTGTAACTCTAGAAATCCTCCACCCATGTACACCCAATTTTAACAATAGCATTGCATCATTGTTTTTCCCTCTAACTGTATACTCCATAGCACATCCCTCAACTCTGGCAAAAAGTTGTCTCTGTGTCTGAAAATGCTCCAGTGATCCCAGGGTTACAGTACCTTCTTGAGTAACCTCGCAATATTGTGTGTAGAAGACACTTGTAACGGGTTGCGCTTCACAATGCTCAGTGTAAAGGATGCTCGTCGACATTCAACTGTGCAACTTGTTGTTGTGTCATCAATGATTTATTGTTGTGCTAGTAAGCCCATGTGCCATTCTGTCGTTATGTCTTGTCTCTTCAAGTACATAGGGTACAACGCATGGAGATGTGAACCCGAGATGGCCTCAAACGGTTACATCGCATGAGTTCACAACACCGAGATGATCCCATGTACTATGTCTTGTCTCTTCAAATACATAGGGCACAACGCATGGAGATGTGAACCCGAGATGGCCTCAAACGGTTACATCGCATGAATTCACAACATCGAGATGATCCTATGTACTATGTCTTGTTTCTTCAAATACATAGGGTACAACGCATGGAGATGTGAACCCGAGATGACCTCAAACGGTTACATCGCATGAGTTCACAACACCGAGATGATCCCATGTACTATGTCTTGTCTCTTCAAATACATAGGGAACAACGCATGGAGATGTGAATCCGAGATGGCCTCAAACGGTTACATCGTCGCATGAGTTCACAATACCGAGATTATCCCATGTACTATGTCATGTGTCTTCAAATACATAGGTACAATGCATGGAGATGTGAACCCAAGATGGCCTCTAACGGTTACATCGCATGAGTTCACAAAACCGAGATGATCCTATGCATTATGTATTGATATCGATGTTCAAGCTATGTGGTACATGACCCTTGAAAAAAAAGTTGCAAGGCATACCAAACAGAACATACATGGACATATAGCAGGAGCAAATTAAGGCTACCAAAAAGCATTGAAGTTTAAAAAAAAAAACCGCTTCACCTTGTTTGATACCAATCAAAGTGCTTGCAAAGCAACAAAAGAGAACTTCGTGGTATTACCGATTACAAATTGGTTGATGACAAAGCATGGTAAACCTTGAGCATATTGAAGTCATCAGAGCAACAATTAAAATCTATGGCTACATAGTAGATACAGCACAAGGGCCACATATTAATTGCTTGAGAATTAATTGGTTGACTACATGTGGCAATCAACTATTGTAGCAGTGGTAACTCAAAAGGAAAGATTGCAAATCAAAGAAAACCAAAAGAAAAAAAAAGTGAAGTTCACTTACCTGTAGCTTCACGAAGATTGAGAATAAAGGACCATCCAAAGACCCAGCTAGTTTTTACCGAGTTCCAAGCGGCTAAGATTAATTGCAATTCATGCGTCCTTTATATAGGTTTGGTTGTTTTGGCTTTTCACATACACAAGGCAGGTTAAAGTTTCCTATTCCAAGTCCGACTCAAGTCGTCTTGAGGAAACCAACTTGAACAGCGTTCTAATTTAATTTGGGAACCTCAAAAAAAAAAAAAAAAAAAAAAAAGGAAAATTCTCCAATCCTTAAATTGTGTGGAGGCTAGACGGAACAAGCCACAAAGGTCCCGTTAAAGGTGAAACGGAATAAGCCACAAATGCCCCGTAAGGCGAGACGGAACAAGCCACAAAGGCCGTGTTCACCTCCGCAGTTCGGGAACAAGTCGACAAGATCCTCGTTCTGCTAGATTCATGAAAACGCTCCCAAGCCCTTGACCCGTTCCCATAGATTGGAATCAAGAGATACACAAAAGTTGTAACCCGCAAATTATCAATAAATTATCTTGTTCCATATTTTCTTTCCTCTTATTTGCAGGTTTGAAATTTTTATGGTTTACACCGACATTGGGTTCTTCACGAACCTCCAAAACATCTCCATTGCACAAAACTAATTCTCAGGCTGACTAGCTTCTTCACTTTCTCACCTTTCCAAACTTCGGTATTTCCAAATTGAAAATAATGATTTCTTCGGTGAATTTTCTCCGGAGCTCAACAACTAGAAAAAGCTCAAGTACTTGTCTGCTTGAGGAAACTCATTTGGCAGGAAACTGCCCCTCAGCTCAGTAAGCTTCAAAATATTGAGTCTTTGTTTTCTTTTAATTTAATTTACTTTTGGGAACCTTTCCTAGAGAGTTTGGACACCTTAAGACTTTAAAATAGATAGACTTGTCAAACAATTTTCTGTCATGATAAATTCCTCATTCATTCTCTAAACTCGAGAGTTTAAGCAATTAAACTTGTACCATAATAAACTATACAAACTTATTCCATTGTTTTTTAGTAGTTTGCTGGAGCTTGAATCTGTAAAATTGTGGGGGAACGGGTTTTTGATGATATCCCACAGAAACCAAACTAAGAGTATTAGACTTATCATCCAACAACATTACTGGGAATTTGCCCCAAAGTTTTTGCTCCGGCAACTTGCTTGAGAACCTTGTTATGTTCGAAAATTCACTGTTTGGAGAAATACCAGAGTCCCTAGAAGTTGTGCATCTCTGAAGAGCATAAGAATGGGGCAAAATTTATTAAATGGCTTTGTTTAGTCTCTCCCCAATCTTACCCAACTTGATCTTGAAGATAACTTCCTTAGTGGTCAGCTTCTTGGAGCTAATGATTCCATCCCCACCGCGCATCTCCAACGAGCTTTGTGTCCCTCATGTGCGTCCTTGCAGAAGAGATACATGGTAATCATAATGGACTATCGACCACACATGCGCATGTCATTTGGTCCCCTATTATATTGGACAGTTAGATATGAGCTCAGTGGTCAATGGACTAACATATTTACTTGTGGTAAAGAAGCCACTAAAATAGCATGCAGTGTGGTGTACGATAAGCTGAGTATTCTCCAACAAGATTACCCATATCATCTCGTAAACAGAAGATATTATATCCTTTATTTTTAAATAAGAAAACGTCACTACTATCAAACATTAATGCACTCAACTCTAGATTTGAAAAACCATAACAAGGATTCTTCATTTCTACTCTTAAGCAGAATAGTTAATTGATGCTCCATGTACTTTTGAAGAAGGTGAAATGCCTTATAAACACTTGCAATTTATGCTTTTTTTTTTATTACTTTTTCCTTATTTTAGCACACATATCTAACAACTTCTTTATTCCAAAATTTAGATCAATTTTGAAAACGTTTTTGATTTTCCAATATGAGTTATGTTTCCTTAACCTAAGTTTCATGTGCCAAACACAAAAAAGGATGTGTCAGAAAGCCATGGCCTTAAATTAAGAAAATGGTCATAGTCTAACAATAGAACTATTACGATTGAGTCCATTTCAATTTAACTAGTTTTGAGACCCTCCCTGGGCATTGCCCCATGTTAGTATTTTGTTTATCTGTTGTAGTTTGTATTTTTTTTTCTTAAGATTTAGAGTGAGGCATACTTTGTGACTTTTTCTTTTTCTTTTGGGTTTTAAAAGATGACGTCAAAGTTCTCTCAATTAATACCATAAATTTATGAGACATGTGCGGTGCATCAGGTTAATCTTTCGTTTAGCTATTGTGGACGTTGGTATTTATAATTAAGATATAGAAAGAAATAATAGGTTAAACTTCATTTGTTCGTAAAGTGTTAGGGAACATAAGAGTTTACTCCTATAATGTCACAAAATGCTTGTAGATAGTGGGGGAAAATGAGCTACTAAAAACAATTAAACTATATTTCATTTAACATGTGATTTTCAATTAATATAATGCAAATATGACTATCTGTAAGAACCATCGCGGGGAATCAACCCCACCGAGCGCCTCTCGCGGGCTCTTGGTCGAAAATCGAATGGATTTTGTATTATTTAGAATTAATAGAGATTTGATTAAGATTACCAGGAAGTCGCCACCAAATTTTAAGGAAAATATTAAACCAATTTATTGAAAATAATCCAAGTCGAAAGTCTAAAGAGACTCCAACCCGAATTAAGTGCACCCCAATTTCTATTGGGAATATTGACTGGAATGACCCAATGGCTAAAGATTGAGTTTGGGGGTGTAGGTACGAATTGGGAACGAGCAACTTGCTAAATTTCATCAATAAATGAGTTAGTAACTTCGAGGCAATATAAAACAATGCAATAGAATTAATCATAATCGAATATAAAATAAAACATGATTGAATTGATAGAAAATAGATTTGAAGATTAAATAGAGCCCTCAGGTAGAACCTTGAATGAATTATAATTGAATGTCAATGCTCTAGAACTTGTACTTGAGAAGGATTGAAGGTTGAATTTTGAGTGGTGGAAATATTGAAGGTAGAATTTTCAAGGTATTTTAATGGTGTTTAGGGCTCTTTATTTGATGATGGAGGAAGGAGATGGAGGAATATTGAGAGAATAGGGTTTAATTAGAGAGCTCTATGGTTTAATTTGAGTTCACCATTGTGTTCCCCTGGAAAAAATAGAGGAAAAGAGTATATATACAGGTAGGTTTAGGTCTGGGACGAAACTGACAAAAAGGCCGGACAAAAAGTCCATAAAGCGCCTGTCAATGGGGACCGCTTGGAGTCCAAGCGGCTACCGCTCCAACAAGCGGCTAGCTGCTAGGACAAGCGGTCTTTCAACTAGGACAAGCAGCTTAGCCGCTTGGGCAAGCGGTTCAGCCGCAAGCCTAGCGGAGTAGCGGTTCAACCGCTCCAGCTGCGAGTTTCGACTTCAAATGCCCATAACTTTTTAGTTTGTCCTCCGATTGACCCGATTCTTTCTGCATTGGATTCCTTATTCAAAAGGTTTTTTTTTGGAAATATTGTAAGCCCAATTATCATCAGTATTTTGGGAGTTCTGGCCCAAATACTAAAGAAGTGTCCGTTTCAGTATACATTGCGATAATTGCATCATATCTCATTCGTTTCTTATTGGACTTGAACCCATAATATGTCATTTTGAAGGTATCTGTGTGAGAAATTCATGTAAATTAGGCCCACTTGGGAATTCTTCCTCTAATAGAAGAAAATCCTATTTGAACCGTGGAGTGCGGTAATCAGAGTATCGTTTTTGTCCCATAACTTTGTCGAATCACATCTTTTGACTCCGATGTCCGTTTGGGACAAGGTAAGGGGCGTTGGAAAGCTTATAGAAAGGGGTATGTAGTGGAAGGGGTTTGATGCAAGTTACTCGAGCATTGACATAGAATTCATATTCTTAAATGTTGGTTATCGTCATTGGGCATATAAAAAGAGGTGACACATTTTGGTGTCTACACTATCCTACATGTTTGTGTCTACCTAACTTCAACCAAATATATATATATATATATATATATATATATATATATATATGTGGAGGCTTCTATACAAACCTCCTTTAAAATACAAACCATACAAAATTATTATGGACCATTCGATCAAGCAGATCAACGATCCAAAATAACTCGCGCTAGTTAAAGAAACACGCGCAGATTTGAGGTTTCATTAATGGTAAAACCGTAGTTTTGAGAAACTTTCTGATTGTTTTAAATTTTCATAGCCGCGACTTCTTAGTTCTTACTGGGCACCTTCTCTCTCTTCAATTTTGCAACGCTTCACGCTTTGAAACTCTAAACCCATTATCTCTCTCCATTGCTCCCTTCCTCTCTTGGTTTTGGAACCTTAATTGAAGGATTTTTTAGCGGAATTAAGGTCGTCTGATTCTTCTATAACCTTCAACTTATGTAGTGCTCCATGTAATTGCTTAGTTTATGCGAAAATTTGATTTTAGGGTTCAGTAGCTTTTTTTCATGTGTGAGTAAATGGGCGTGTGAGTGAATGTTTGATTTAAGGCTTTTGTGCATTTTTAGTAAATTATTAGTTTTCAAAACATGCAAAGCAAACAAACATTGAGACCATTGATGAAAGTGCCGATACTCTTGGACAATGAAATTGTCGAAACTCGCCGGATTGAAGCCGATGAACCCTCTTCTGGATTGAACATTGAACATTGAATATTGAAGTTGACGGAACTCTCCGGATTGAAGCCGATGAACCCTCGTCTTGATTGAACATTGAACATTTATTTAACATTGAATATTGAGTATTGAACATTGAACATTGAATATTGAATAATGAAGTTGACGGAACTCGTCGGATTGAAGTCGATGAACCCTCGTCTTGATCGAACATTGAACATTGAATATTGAATATTGAAGTTGACGGAACTCGTCGGATTGAAGCCGATGAACCATCGTCTTGAACTTTGAACATTGAAGGTGAAAGAACTCTCCGGATTGAAGCCGATGAACCCTCACCTGATTGATATTTGAACACAAAAAACACAAGAACACATGCACATAATGCAAACAGACATTCGAATAGAAGACACATTGAATATTGATTGAAACTCGACATGGGGATATCAAAGCCCCCAGCACAAAAGCACATTGAAATAGAAAGAAGATTTTGAAAATAACTTTTGAAAAGACGTAGGGGTCCAGAGTAAAAACAATCTCCTTGATCGATAGAGAAGTACTAATGGAACCACCACCTTGGATGAGTGGTATAGAGAAACATTGACGGGCCACCACCTTGAATGAGTGGTATTTTTCAGTGGATTCTACCATGTCAGAGTTTGGAGATAAACACTTATTGGACTAACGTCTTGAGCGCGGACTTTGAATAATCGAGTATCCAAAGATGTTGCACGAGATAGAGAACTTAGACATATATGGTGATTGAAAGAAAGGGATGGATCGACAAAGATAAAAAACTTGAATTGTGGACTAGAATTGGAAAGGTTGAAATGGAGGCAATACGTTTGAGGAGAAAAATTGGAGATAGAGATATAGGGGTTCGAAGATGGACGTCCAAGTCCTAAGCTCTAATGGAAGAACAAGGAACACTTGAGATTATTCTTAGAAAATCAAGTTGATTTTAGAGATTTTGATGCATGAGGGTTTGATGATTGAATGTTAAGTATGACCGAGCCTCGTTAGAAGCTGCCTACGTATCCTTGCGGAATAAGGCCAAGCGTAGTTCGTGGTTTTTAATTTTGATTATGCCCTAAATTTTGCCTGGATCATTATCTTGGATGATCTATCCAGCGAACTTGCCCTAAATTTTGCGTAGGCCATTGAATGAATAGACCTACCAGGCTTTTTGGACTTTTATGCCCTAACTTTTGCCTAGGTCGCCCTTACGGGTTTTCAACCTAGCGGGCTACACATGTCCTAAGTGTCGGGTCTCTAAGAGAACTTTTGAGGTTGTAATGTAAGGCTCGGTTTAGGTTACCAAAGAAAGGAATATTAAGGCTCAAAAACCCATCAAAAGCCCCCAGTATGCTTATTGGTCACTAAATGTTTCGAGAGATGGATTGAACTTGAACCTGTTTTGTTTTTGCTTTCTCGAATTTTGAACCTTTGAACTCTCTCTTTTTCTTCTATTCTTCTTTTTTTTTTCTCTTGAACTTTTGAACTTTGAACACTTTCCTCTTTGATTTTCACCTACTCTCATGGATGGTGACCTTATTATTCGCACACTCAAAACCCCCAGGTTAAGGATTAATGTGGGTGAGAAATGAATGGCTATGTGTTTGAGGCCCAAATTGATTGCAAGTGGATAATTGAATGTGGATTGAAAGAATTAATAGAGGGTGCCAAATGAATGCCTCTTGTCCTTAACTCGACTTGTAGACACATGTTTTATTTATTCTTTTGTCCTTTGAATTAAATTGATCATCTTTACCCTTAGCATTATTGAGATATTTGCAACTTGGATTCATCATTGAATTTTAGTGTTCCATGGATAGAAGATAGCACAAATGACAAAAGAAATCGATCTCATTGATTGAAAAAGGAATACAAGGCTTAAAGACTTAATGACTCCTAAGTGGGCTTGGACTCGAATTGGAAAACAAAGAAAGTGGAGTGACTCTCCGACTCATGCTAATCTTATTGAACTCGAAAAAATAAAATAATCCTAAGAGAAGACTAGTCTTGAAGGCGCTTGACATCTTGATGCTTCTCTTGACGCTCTTAGCTTGGACATCAAAAGGTGGACCTCTAAGGTGGAGGCATTTTGGATTTACTCATGATTGCCCAATGGATTAATCGTGTTGTTGGACTTCTTAATAACTGGGGCTTTAATGATCCCATTATCGATGAGATGTTGGATCTTATGCTTCAAAACCCAACAACTATCAGTGTTATGGCCTTTACCTCGATGGAACTTGCAATAAGCCTCTGGATCCTAGGATTTGGATTTCTTCTCGGGTAGTGGATCCGGAGTTGGGCCTGTGGGATACAGATATCCATCTTTATGAAATTTTTCAAATGCCTTTCCTAATGGCATCCCTAATGGGGAAAAAATCCTTTGAATGGGCTTGCCATCATTTATAGCACTAACTTCATGACCCTTGGAATTGGAGTCATTACTCTTTTTGTCTTTGGAGTAAAAGCTCTTGCCATTGGAGGATTGAAGTTTATTCTCAATTTGAATCCCAATCTTATAGAGTCTATCGAAAGTTTCAATGGGTTGGAACCTCATATGGTCTTTGTACTTGGGCTTGAGATTGCGAACAATGATTCCCACTTGATTCTCTTCAGAAGGGCGATTGATGAGTTGGGCCGCTTTCTCTCTCCAACGGGTCAAGAATGTGATGAAGTCTTCATTTCATTCTGTATGGTTATATCTAGTTCCTTTAAATTCATAGGGAGTTCATTGTTGTAGGAGTATTGCAACACAAACTCGTGTTTGATAGAGATCCATTTGGCCTTGAGTGGGCCTAAGGTGTTGAACCATTTTGTAGTTGGACCTTCAAGTGTCATAGGAAAGATCTTTGCATAGAGACTCGAATCAATCCCTTTGATTTCCATACATGTAGTAAAGTTCCTTATATGACCATATGGGTCTTCCACTCCCTTGAACTTGGGGAGATCAGTCAAGGTGACCTTTTTCGGAAGTTTTGAATGGAAATCGGCATTGGGATCCTTTTCTTCTTCTTCCATATAGTAGGTTCTATATGTGGAGTTCTTACGCATTAGTTGCTCAAGTTTTTCAAGCCTTCTATCAAGCTTGCTTGGAGGAGTAGGATGCTCATCATCATCTTCATTAGTATGAGGTTTAGCATTAACTTCATCTCTTAACTTCTTGATTTTCTCATCTTGATCGTTGAGACGTGTGTTCATCTCAGTGAGTTTCTCCAGAATGGCTTTCACCTGACATGGTAGAAAATGAAGTTGAATCGAGATTTGGACTTGATCTCGAGTTTGAAGGTGGTGAAGGAAATAGTTTCCTAACTAATCTTCCTTTTTGATTTGGACGTTCCCACTTTGGGCTCGACTTTCCTATCCTGGATCAAAGAGAAATAGAAAAATGAATTGAAGAGAAGGAGAGGGAAAAGGAAGAAATAAAAGAGTTTCTCCAATAATCTAGTCCCTTTATTTATTTATTTATTTATTTTTGAATTTTCTGATTTTTGTTTTTGGAATTTTCGTTTTTTCTCTCTTTTTTTTTGGGACCTGGAAAATTGGATATTAAAAAAAGGAGTTTTTGTTTTAAAAAAGAAAACGGGCGGAGGAGAGAAAAAGGGAAGTTTCGAAAATAGAAAACGGGCTTACGAAAAGGAATAGGAATACTCTTGACTATGGAAGGGAATATATACTCTTGACTAGGGATGAAAATATTCTCTACTTAATGGAAAAGAAAACTCCTAACTAGAGAAGGGAATATATACTCTTGACTAGGGATGGAAATATTATCGACTTAATGGAAAAGAATACTCCTAACTAGGAAAGGGAAAAAATTTTATTCTAGACTCAAATTGGGCTAAAATAAAAATTATACTCTTGACTAGGGAAAGGGAAAGATTTTATTCTAAACTCAAATTGGGATAAAATAAAAGATTATACTCTTGACTAGAGAAAGGGAAAGATTTTATTCTATACTCAAATTGGGATAAAATAAAAATTATACTCTTGACTAGGGAAAGGGAAAGATTTTATTCTACACTCAAAATTGGGATAAAATAAAAGATTATACTCTTTACTAGGAAAAGACTGACTCTTTATTTTATTTGGGATCTTTGGCTAAAACCCATTACTTGGACGGGAAGGAAAAAAATTAAGGAAAATATTTTCTCCTAAGGCAACAAGCATCATAGGTATCATTCACGGAATATTATTTCCTAAAATCAAAATATTCTAGACTCAATCTTAGGCATAGAAGATTACGCAAAGATTGCGTTCACATTAGGGCAAACAACACATTCACCCAAAAAAATGCAGTTACAAAGATCTAGCATGGACATGGGACTGAGTTTCAAGCCTAAAACATTTGTTCTAGTTCATGCAATTGGGTAGGCTTGAGGTTTTTGGTCAAAAGGAACTCATGATCAAGAATGTACAACAATCCGCGGGATGCGCGACAATGTGATGCATCCTTGTTATCCTACTCGTCGAATAGATGAATGCGTAGGAAGGTACATGAGGTGGGGGGATCCATGTTTCTTGGCAAAGAGGAATCAAATGGATTCCCACCAAGGCACTTCACCACACTCCAAGGGCTAATAGAGGGTTATGAACTCGTAAGAACAAGTTCGGAAGTCGCGCAAGCGCATGCAAATGGATGCAATGAATGCAAAACCAATAATCGATAATGAGCAATCACAATAACAATAATCACTCAAGGTCATGAACCATGCAATTTTGACAATTAATCAAGATCAATTTTCAAGTTACACCTTCTTAATTAAATTCCCAGTAAAGTCGCCACTGTAAGAACCCTCGCGGGGAATCAACCCTACCTAGCGCCTCTCGCGGGCTCTTGGTCGAAAATCGGGTGGACTCTGTATTATTTAGAATTAATGGGGATTTGATTAAGATTACCGGGAAGTCGCCACCAAATTTTAAGGAAAACAAGGAAACCAATTTATTGAAAATAATCCAAGTCGAAAGTCTAAAGAGACTCCAACCCGAGTAAGTGCACCCCAATTTCTATTGGGAATATTGACTCGAATGACCCAATGACCAAAGATTGAGTTCGGGGGTGTAGGTACGAATTGGGAAGGTATTAGGCACCCAATTACGCCCGTTTCAATAAACGGCCTTTACTAATTGATATTGATTAATTGATAATATTGCACGGTTCCATACAAATTCGGTCGTCCAAAGTCCTAGATCTAACTAAGTGGGTTTGAACATCCATTAAATTATATGTTATCAGTTTTGCATGCATTTAATCCAATTTACATAAGAACAATAGAGAAAGATCAATTATTGCATGTTAAAATAAATTAAAGCAACAACAACAATAAAATCCTCCAACTCTACCTTGATTTCTAAACGCGCCAAGTTGCTAAATTTCATCAATAAACGAGTTAGTAACTTCAAGGCAATTAAAACAATGCAATAGAATTAATCATAATCGAATATAAAATAAAACATGATTGAATTGATAGAAAATAGATTTGAAGATTAAATAGAGCCCTCAGGTGGAACCTTGAATGAATTAGAATTGAATGTCAATGCTCTAGAACTTGTACTTGAGAAAGATTAAAGGTTGAATTTTGAGTGGTGCAAATATTGATGGTAGAATTTTCAAAGTATTTTAATGGTGTTTAGGGCTCTTTATTTGATGATGGAGGAAGGAGATGGAGGAATATTGAGAGAGTTAATTAGAGAGCTCTATGGTTTAATTTGAGTTCACCATTGTGTTCCCCTTGAAAAAACAGAGGAAAAGATTATATATACAGGTAGGTTTAGGTCTGGGACGGAACTGACAAAAAGGCCGGACAAAAAGTCCATCAGGCGCCTGTCAATGGGGACCGCTTGGAGTCCAAGTGGCTACCGCTCCAACAAGCGGCTAGCCGCTAGGACAAGCGGTCTTTCAACTAGGACAAGCAGCTTAGCCGCTTGGGCAAGCGGTTCAGCCGCAAGCCTAGCGGAGTAGCGGTTCAACCGCTCCAGCTGCGAGTTTCGACTTCAAATGCCCATAACTTTTTAGTTTGACCTCCGATTGACCCGATTCTTTTTGCATTGGATTTCTTATTCAAAAGTTTTTTTTTGGAAATATTATAAGCCCAATTATCATCAGTATTTTGGGAGTTATGGCTCAAATACTAAAGAGGTGTCCATTTCAGTATACATTGCGATAATTGCATCATATCTCATTCGTTTCTTATTGGACTTGGACCCATAATATGTCATTTTGAAGGTATCTGTGTGAGAAATTTATGTAAATTAGGCCCACTTGGGACTTCTTCCTCTAATAGAAGAAAATCCTATTTGAACCGTGGAGTGCGGTAATCAGAGTATCGTTTTTGTCCCATAACTTTGTCGAATCACATCTTTTGACTCCGATGTCCGTTTGGGACAAGGTAAGGGGCGGTGGAAAGCTTTTAGAATGGGGTATGTAGTGGAAGGGGTTTGATGCAAGTTACTCGAGCATTGACATAGAATTCATATTCTTAAATGTTGGTTATCGTCATTGGGCATATAAAAAGAGGTGACACATTTTGGTGTCTACACTATCCTACATGTTCGTGTCTACCTAACTTCAACCAAATATTATATATATATATATAGGTGGAGGCTTCTATACAAACCTCCTTTAAAATACAAACCATACAAACTAGCAATTATTATGGACCATTTGATCAAGCAGATCAACGATCCAAAATAACTCGCGCTAGTTAAAGAAACACTCGCAGATTTGAGGTTTCATTAATGGTAAAACCGTAGTTTTGAGAAACTTTCTGATTGTTTTAAATTTTCATAGCCGCGACTTCTTAGTTCTACTGGGCACCTTCTCTCTCTTCAATTTTGCAACGCTTCACGCTTTGAAACTCTAAACCCATTATCTCTCTCCATTGCTCCCTTCCTCTCTTGGTTTTGGAACCTTAATTGAAGGATTTTTTAGCGGAATTAAGGTCGTCTGATTCTTCTATAACCTTCAACTTATGTAGTGCTCCATGTAATTGCTTAGTTTATGCGAAAATTTGATTTTAGGGTTCAGTAGCTTTTTTTCATGTATGAGTAAATGGGCGTGTGAGTGAATGTTTGATTTAAGGCTTTTGTGCATTTTTAGTAAATTATTATGTTAATTAACTTTAAATTTTTGAATAACAACAAGGTTTTATACTTAAAGTTCATGGATTTTGGGGGGTTTTGTGCTTAATTTTGATGGATTTTCTGACTATTGTGCTGGTGTGTGCAGCTTAGCAAAATTAGGTTATTGTGCCTGATCTTCTATGTCGTCTCTCACTCTTTGGTTCTTTTTCTTTCTCAAAATTCTGGAATTTAGCTACTTTTGTTGAATTATTTTGCGATTAGTATCTAATTCGACCTAATTGTGCTAATTTCAATATCTTGGGTTAGCTTGTTTTGTGAATTCAGTTTAATTATTGGCAACTTTTTAGGGTTTGAATTTGTTAAGGTGGTCTGGAGATTGTGTAAGATTTTAATTTTGCATATGTGAATGTGTTGTTTAGTTGTTTTCTGAAGATTGACTACATTATGCTTTGATAATAGAAGTAAATGTCATTATCCAGTCACCAAAATTCCAACATTAAAATGGAAAACTGTACTTTACTAACATTGCTGATATGAGAAACAACGTAGGTATGTGGCACTAAGGTGACACTAAGGTAGCTGACCGTTTGCACCAAAAAAAAGGTAGCTGACCGTAGAGATCAAAACCTCAATTCAGTTTTCTTTCCTTTCTCCAAATTTGACTCAATCTTTTTTTGTTGATATTAGAAGACTTCAGTGATATTACCTTGTGTCATTATGTGTACATGTCCCCTTGTTTGTTCGATTAGGATTTAGAATCATCCCCGCCACCAAAATTCCAGCACGAAAATGCAAGATTTGATCCTACGAGCATATTGGAGAAGACAATGTCTTAGCTAGCAGATTGAGCTCAAAAAACCTTCATGCAGTTTGTGTCCCCGTTAATCAGATTTGACAGCATTCTATCTTTGATGAGATAAGTTAGCTTTCGTTTGATATCATCTGGAATATGCACTAACAAGATAACTAGTATTTCATGAAGTTTACAAAATTCTGATTATTTATTAACTCTTACTTCATGGTGCGTGTTCTTGTGACTACAAAGGTAATTACTAGCCTATTAGCTCAAATGGTAGAGCAATGTGCAATGGCACAATGGTGTAGGTTCGAATCCTACATTGGCTATATTGGGGGGAGGGGGAGGTTTTGAGCTTTTGACCTTCTGTGTTGTAGGGCTACAATTAAATTGATCATCGCAAAAAAATTGATTGGTTTCCAATCACTGTTTGTATGTATCCTATAACTTTGCACACTAATGTAACTAATGATAATCAAGATGTAATGTATTACTAATATATACAGTATAGCATATAGTGTATCTTATATTTGTGTAAACTAAGAAACTAATTACCAGAGCCCAGTTTTTAAGTACCTAATATGGGCTAAATAAGTCACAAACTCCTGGGCAATTGATTTGTTTTCAATGAATCTGCAGTTCTTGATCAATGAATCCACACTTTATTTCTGATGAATATATTTGCCAAATTTGCTCCTTGACTTGTCAACATGTCAACTATTGATTTGGTAATGTGTATTGAAGTCTGCCTTTAACAAAAGGAAGCACAAAACAAAACATATATAGTAAATTGTTGTAAGTCTATGTAGGAGTTGATGTAGGAGTTGAACCTACATATTTTGTGTCATTGCGCAAATGCTCTCCTATTTGAGCGAATAGTCTAGAATATGCAACATGTCTATGAACAAGGGTCTCTTGAAAATTTGAATGTGTGTTTTATATGTGATGAAGTCGTGCTACATTTTCAAAGAAGCCCAGTTTCATTCTAATGAAACTGTGCTACATTTTTAATGAAGTTGTGTTACGCATTTAATGAAGCTATGCTATTTTTTCAATGAATTTATCTACATTTTCAATGAAGTTGTGCATTATTTTTGATGAAGCTATTGATTTGTAAATGTATTGGTAGGTGGATTTTTATGCTACTTTGTTTTGGAGAAGGAAACCAACTATTAAAAACTACACTGCAAGATCTTTGGAATAAAAAAAAAAAGGATTTTTTTTTTTGTTTTGGAAATTGATATTCAAGTTGCAGTTGTACCATTCTTACATTGGACTATGGCTAGTAAAATTCACTGTCTTTGAAACATATGCTATAACTCCCTTTCCAAAAGCTGTATACGAGAGAAGCAACTCTTGCAAATGATAGGTGTCTCCGGAATTTAGTTTTCCTTCTCTTACACCAGTTGAGAAGACTTAGCAGACTAGTAGCCTTTGTTTTCCAACCAAGCCAATCTTTAACTTGGGTTAACCATATCACATCACAAATTCACAACCCAAGTTTACTTGAGAGTTCAGACATGAGTACATGACATGGCTAGTGGGTCCTGGGCAAAAAACCAAATTGTATTTAGTAGTCTACTACGAAGAGCTACAGAAGTGTCTGTCCTTTCTCTCTGTTTATCACCCATACATTTCTTATCTTCTCTCGATCAGATATCTTTACTAGCAATTTCCTCTACATTGCATTTGCTTCACCCACACAAAGAAAGAAAGAAAGAAAGAGAGCAACGTTTCATCAACACAGATCTAGAGAGTGATCACAAAGAGAAAGAGAGAGAAACATGGCAGCGGCCATTGCTTCTGGTGTTGCTTCCAATGTTATTGCCACACTGATGGAATATGCGGCCAAAGGAGCTGTTAGCAAGATCGCCCCCTATTTCGGTGACAAACATAAGCTAGAACAGCTTGCGCAGACATTGAAGATGATAAAAGCTCGGCTTGCTGATGCCGAGAGGCGGGGTGAAGGCGAGAATGAAGAATTGGTCAAGGAGTGGCTACAAAGGCTCAAGCGTGTACTCTATCGGTTAGAGGACTTGCTTGAAGAGGTCGCCATGGCTGATGTAGAGCTGGAGGAATCGCCTGTAGGTGAGCTATACATACCCACAATTCTAGTTTCTTTTTATAAGGCTTTTATGGAGGAGTTGAAAATAAATAAGAAATTGGCCGACGAGGCTAAGGCTATTATGGAGGAGTTGAATACCATTACATCTGATATGAATAGCCTTAACTTTAGGGAGTCTACCAGGAATGAACCAGCAGCATATGTAGTTGATGTGAACACTAGTAGAGAAACACACTCTTTTGTTATAGAGGAGGAGGTAATTGGCAGGGATGAAGTTAATGCGAAATCGGTTTATTTAAAGTGGTGTTTTATAGTGCTAAATGTGCTGATGGAGGTGGGCCAAGCTACATTAACACAAGAGAATGCAGAAGGGAAGATTAGCACTCCGTTTTACCTTAAGATGAGTGTTGTCACCTCTTCTTGCTGCTTGGCTATGTCGCTTGTTGAGATTATACGCGAAGGGAAGAAAAGCAAAGTGGTGTGGCGAAAGAGGGGTTATTGTTGCTGGTTTTACTCTCAGGAAAAACTATTCGGAAGGTTCTTGCTCTATTTTGGCATTGGTAGCTCGACGATCCAATTCATCATAAACTTGGTAGCATTAGAGGTCCAGAAAAATGTTGTCAAGTTTGACTTTTTGTCATTGTTACTGTCAATTGGTTATTTGATCGCTGCAATGATCGATCCTGCGGATAAAACTGAAGACAACGGTCAAGTGCAGAATTCATTGGCCAGAGGGGCGACCGCCTAGGGCCCAGTCTGAAAAGGGCCCAAACAGCAATGCAAAATTAAGATAAATAAAAAAACTTGCAAATACTAAACATGAAAAAGGGCCTGGTTCCTTGGTTGGAAATGAGTTGTGTTGCTCCTTACCTACATTAGGTTTTGAGATCAAATCTCTTTGGCCCCCATTTTTCTATAATTTAAAATAATTTTTCATTCTTTATATCCTCATTTCCTAATATGGGTTCAAAATTTTTTTTATTTTTTTTTGGCGATAAAACAAGTTATTCATATTTTAGGGGCCCTCATTTCTATCCCGTCCTCGGGCCTCAAAAACTTTAGGAACGGCCCTGCCTGCTGATCGAGTGTTCTCACTGTAAACTACAGTGAGATCTTCTCTGACTGCAAGGACTGAATACAGGCACCAAGTAGACTTTCAATGTTACCTTTCCTTTTCTTTTTCTTTTTTCTTTTTATTTTCTAGAGGGTGTGGTTATCCTAGATCATCTGAAGAGGTACAGAGGATCTGGTGCTGGCAAAGAAAAGGTCGCTATGATCCTCATCTGCTGACTTGCATAAATAACACTTCTAATCCCATATATTACATTCTGTCTTTTGTTAGCAATATCCTAAGTGTTGCAACCCATAACATAATTTACAATGTGATTGGCTGCCCAGCTGGTTTGGTTTGTATTGGAACATCATGATCCACAAATTTACAGATTAAGAGTGAAAAAAAGAGAGATGTAAGGTCCCGTTCGGGGTGGTTGCGAGTTTTTGGTTTTTAGTTTCCAAAGATGAATTTCAAATCGAAACGTGTTCGGTAGAAATGTTAAGGTGTTGTGAGTTTGTTAGATTTTCGCAACTGGCATCCCTGTTTTGAGAACTAAAAAATATGGTTGCAATTGTTTAGTGGTGAGTTCTGAAATGAAAGTCCCGCCGCGAATGCCGCACAAGTGAAAGTCCCGTCGTGGATCTACTACTGTCCCTTACAGCTGGCAGCCTACAGGGCCCACAAGGAATGAACTTGATTTGCTCTTGATCTTGCACTAGCACCAGGATGAGAGAGAAAGATGGGTTTAATATTGAGAGGAAGGTTTTGTGTGTCGAACAGGAGAGAGAAAGGGTGAGATAGAAAGGCGGGGTGGGCCGATGGCTTGAAACTCGTCAGATGACAGAGAGAGAGTTAGGACATAGGCTTTACAAATAAAATATTTCCAAATAGAGCACTAGAACACAAAAATCTAAAAACTAAAACAAGTTTTAGTTTTTAAAACTTTTAAAACCTACAACAAAAATCCTTTCCGATCAGGGCCTAAGAAAGTAGATTCAGAATAAGAAGGCAATTATAAAGAAGGGAAAGCAAACAATTCGCCACAGTGCTCATATATCTAGATTGTAACACTTATAAAGAGCGCATATTCACTTGATAAAGATATAATCACTTGTCCCAAAGACTATGGTTCCAAAATCAACTATATTAAAACGTATCCAATATAATATAGCTTATGTAGAATTCGAACCTACACACTTGTGTAATTGTACATTGCTCTACCAATTGAGCTAATAGGCTTATTAAGCATCTTCCTAAGCTAACACACAATAACGAAACAAGCCATTAATTGCTAAAGAGTTTTGGATGCAGGTATTTAACCACTACATCAGGGGACTTTCAAAGAAGGGCACTTGTAGACAGATTTGAACATATAAGGGGCACAAAGAGGAAATATCAATTTGTGGCCCTCATTTGTACGTAAAAAAAAGCTTGCTAAATTGCAAATGACAAACTCAATGGAGCATGAGAAAACATAAAATATGGTTAAGTGAAACCAACTCTCCATAATGTAAGGATCAAGATTCCACATGCAGTGTGGCAGTTTGATCAATATATCATTTGGAAGCTCTTGAAACATGATTGAAATGATGCAAAAAAAAAAAAAAAAAAAAAAAAAGTGTTGAGGAGAGTCAATATGGGTGTGTATTTTTGCTGTAATACAGGTTTACTTGCAATCACAAACAAAGTGAAGATTAAGCCTACTCAGTGGTTTACCCAATGTATATGAAGGTTTGCTTCATAGGTGGTGAAGCTATGCTACATTTTCAATGAAGCCTGGATACATCATATATATATATATATATTATATATATAAAGTGAGTTTATTTCGTGTGGCCACGCCACGTGGGATGCCACGCAAGCGCCTATATTCATGTGAGGATGACATGTGGGATGCCACGCAGCGTCCAAATTGATGTGGTGATGACACATATGTTGCCAACTAAGCCACCCATCCAAGTGGGTCAATCATTAATGATCATTATTAACTTCATAAATACAACATAATATACAATTATAATTTTATTCAAATTATAAAAATAAAATAACTTTGATTATGCAACTTTAAAAATTATAATTCTTACTCCATTGGATCAGGTTCGAAAAATACTTCAGAATGAGATACATATGTACTATGTCCTATAAAGTTGGGTTCTTTTTGTGTGAGGCTGAAATATGGGACGCTACATGGGAGGGATATGTTTGTGTGAAAATTACATATAGGCGCCACCTTGGTATACGTATAAGCTTGTCATATAACCTAACAAATAATCCAAGTGTCACGCGTTTAATACATCATCGATAATTAATTTTATTATAAATTAGTATATTGTTTCAAAATAGAGAATAAAATAATTTAAGTTACGTAACTCAAAAAAATTATAATCTTATTTCAATAAATTGGATTTAAAACGTACTTCAAAATGAGATATATATGTTCTATAAGTTTTCGTAGAAGTTAAGTGGATAAGACACGTAAGATAATTATATAAAGTTGAGTCAACTTCGCGTGGGCACACCACGTAGGACGCCACCTTGGAGACCAAATTTTATGTGGTGATGACACCTAAGCGCCACATAAGCAGACACATAAGTAAGTCATACAAGTGACATTAATAAATGCATCCTCATTCTTGACATTAATATAGTAACTAAATCTTTCACCAAAAAACGAAAATTTAGTAACTAAATATAATATTTATACTTATTAGCCTAGTTGTTTCAAACTAAAAATAAGATAACTTTGGTTACACAATTATAAAAAAATCTAAGTTTTACGTCATTACATTGGAAATGAAAAATACTTCAAAATGAGATGTATATGTCCTATATTTAAGCTTATAAAATTTGACTTTTTTTCGAAAAAGTTTTAAATAGGTTAATGATAAAATACGTATAATAACCATACTGGTAATACATTAATTGAGTATATCACACTAAAATTGGGTCTTAATTCGAGTGGTGATATAAAAGTGAGTCAATTTCATGTGGGCACGCCACGTGAGATGCCACATAAGCGCTCAATTTTTTGTAGGCCTGACATGTGGAACGCCACGTAGAGGCACAATTTCGTGTGACGATGACACCTAAGCCGCCACATAAGCAAAGTTGTGCACATGTAGCGTCTACGTCCTATACAAGTTGGGTCTTTTCTGTGCGGTGATAACATGTAGACGCCACATAAGAGGGAATGTCCGTGTGAAAATGAAATGTAGACGATACATGTGCCCAACTTTGCCACATAACTTAACAAATATCATCCAAGTTCAATTCATGTAGGCATGACACGCGTAGGACGCCACGTAGAGGCCCAATTTCATGTGACGATGACACTTAAGCCGCCACATAAGCAAAGGTTACCACATAGCCTAACAACTCATTATCCAAGTGTCACCCATTAATGCATTATCATTAGTTGGATTTATTACATTATATATTTATATATTAGCATATTAGTTGAATTTATCAAATATTTATATATTACAAAAATAAAATAATTTAGTTACGTAAGTCAAAAATTTATGAATCTTAGTTCAATGGATTAAATTTGTAAAGAAGTTTCACAATGGGATATGTGTGTCCTATACAAGTTAGGCTTTTTAATTCCGGACGCTGATAACATGTAGACGCCATATAAGAGGGGATGTTTGTGTGAAAATCACATGTTAGACACTACATCTTCACAACTATGTCACATATAGCTTAACGAATATCATGCCCAAGTCCCACATGATTATCATCACTCAACTTTTTTATATGATTTATTTCTATATTATTTCAAACTAAAAAACATATTTTCAGCTACGTAACTCTAAAAATTATAAATCTTACTTCATTAAATTGATTTTTCTTTTTCGTTTTGGAATTTTGAAGTAGGCCTCAAATTATCTTCATAAATTAATCTTTTTTACATTCATTCTATTTTAGTTATAGATCGATTTAAAATGATATTTCATACCAAAAAAATTTAAATAGTCAAAAGTAAGATTAATTGTGCAGTATAAAACATGCATGATGTATCACCTAGAAAACAGGCATGAGGTATCACCTATAAAATTATCTTCATTTTCGAAAGATATTAACGAGTCTGTGCGAAGCACGGATATAAAACTAGTTTTTAATGAAGTTGACCTACAAGTTCAATGACTACCCTTTTAATGAATCTGAGATACATTTATAATGAAGTTGTACGTGGTACATTTTTAATGAATTTTTTTTAGATAAGTAATTTTTTTATTAATCAATCAATGAAAGAATACAAAAAATGTGGAGGACAAGATGTCCTCAAACGGTAACAAGAAAAAATCTATAATTCTCGCCATTGTAACTGGACGAGAGTAAGAGGAACACCGTTAAATGCCCCAGCTGCCTTTGCCCATAATGATGCCAAGTAAACAATATGATCCCAAATGCAATCAATAGTTGTCCCAAAAGCAAAGAAAATCCTCGCGTTCCGCTCTAACCAAATGCACCAACATTGTTAATGAATTTTTACATGTTGTACCTGCCTTGTGTGTGTGTGCGCGCTCGTATACGCGTGTCAATGCATTTACTTTGCCTTACATGCTGCCCGGCAAGTCTTGTTTTCTTTTCTTGTACTTGATTCACGTCCTTTTTGTCCGAAGGGATACTTGATCTCCCGGAAGTTGTAGATGTCCATGTACAGCTCCTTCTTCACTGCAGCCTAAAATTGAGCTGGTAAAACAATTTCAGTGTAACTTATAAACAACTACATTAATCTAGAATAACTTCTAGATACGTAGTGAGTATCAAGACAGAGGCTATTGATATATTAATAATCTGTCTCAAGTTAATAATGACACTTATGGGCTCATAATAATACTACAAGTTTTTATTCATGTCAATCAACTTCAAGTTACACTTCTATTTGGAAGGCAGTCAAAAAAAAAAACTTTGCTAAATTGTTAGGAAATTGATTATGTACATGAAATCTGATCTGTTGAATATTCAGATAATCCTCTGAGGTCAAGATTCCCTTTTAAGCACCAGTACGTTGTTGTTTGTTAACATTCTTGTCTAAAAATACACGGGTTTTAAAAGAATTTGTACTCCATATTCAATGAATCTGCACTTCACTTTTAATGAATTAGTATATGATTTTCAACGAATTTGAACTTTATTTTTCTATATGCATTCAATTTAGAATGAATATGTACTTCATGCTCAATGAATCCACAGTTCAATGTCAATGAATCCACAGTTCAATGTCAATGAATCCACATAAGATTGCAATAAATCTACAGTTTAGTTTTAGTGAATCCACAGTCCAGTGTCAATGAATCCGCAATTCAGATTCAACGAATCCACATAACATTCTCAATGAATCTACAGTTTCGTTTCACTGAATCTATAGTTTAATTTGAATGATTTTGCACATTTTTTCTTCAAAGAATTTGCACTTTAGTTTCAATGACTCCACTAGCTCCCTCCCCCTTATTCTAACCCCTTTTTCCCAAAACAACAAGCATTAGATGAAAAACACACACACACGTATTCACTGAGTTCACTCTGTCAATAACTTTTAACAACACTACAAAATCAACAAAAGAAAAAATCATAAATAAATATTCAACTCATTAATGATTGTCCTTCAAATCATCAGTATCAAATCAATTGATCCCAATATAAAAAATTGATGCCCTAATAACTCATAATCGCCTACTAAAGGCGTAATCTTAAGAAAATGAAGGTGAAATGTGAAAGACAAAACAAACACATAATTCAAGGAAAGCTTAATGAAAAATCAATTGTAAAACTGTTGTGCAACAACACATAATACTTCAAATCGAAAATTTGGGGCAAATTCGGGCCACATCATAACCCTAAATTGAAGAACACTAAATTGATATTGAAATATAGAAGGCAAAAATACTTCGTAACATACCTTAGAATAGCTAGAATGATAGAAATTGATGCCTAAATATCGTCGATATCCATTGAATTCAGTTCAAGTTTCAATCGCAGAGAGAGAGAGAGAGACGTATAAGAAGAAAAAAGGGGGTTTGTACCTGACCCTATATATATATATATATATATATATATATATATATATATATATATATATATATATTTTGAAGGATTTTCAAATCAAACCAATGAAGTAAGATTTATAAATTTTAGAGTTATGTAACTAAAGTTATTTTATTTTGTGGTGAGGCAATTGGTCTCTTATAGGGCCGCCTTATATGGTAGGACGTCTACGTGAGAAACAGACGCGCGTGTGTCGCGTCTAGCTTCGGTCGCACGGCCCAGCTTTATTCTTTTTTTTTCCGGTTGGATTAGTCTGCGCAAGTTATATATTTAATGTCTAATGCTAAATCATGTACTGAAACTTGCTCCAATGGTTTGTGTGGAAAACTAGCTCAAAATAGCCCCAGGTTTGATCCTGCCCAAGTCCAATTATTTTCCTTGACCTTTTTTTTTGAACACAACAAGACAATAAAATGATACCATATCAAAATAAACTAACACTACAGTTTTTGCTATGAATATATTAAGTGTATATTAACTCTAGAATAAATTACAAATTCATCTTGATTTAAAAAAATGTTGACGCCACTTATTGAGAAAATGACACTGGAGCATACAAAGATATCACTAGTAAAATTATAAACAAAAATTGTAAGTAAAACAAATTGTCACCAATGCATGACAAGATAAAAAGTTGGCACTATAGAAATAAAAAGTAACACCATATGATGTTACACTAGGAAGTGCTATTAGCTCGTGTGCAGATTTAGCGAGTTTGGAAGAGGGTGCCCAGTTTCATACTCAAGCTTTAGTCTCTGGCATAATATCATCTGTTGCTGTTTCTAACGCACTCATCACCTTGTACGGAAGATGTGGAATTATAGAAGATTCCTCCAAGTTGTTCAAATAAATGAAAGACAGGGATGAAATTTCATGGACTGCACTAATTTCTGGATATGCCCAGTTTGGAAAGGTCAATGAAGCAACATCTTTTTGAGGAAATGCTTTCTCATGGGCTTAAGCCTGATGGAGCTACTTTCGTAGGAATTCTGTCAGCATGCAGCAGAGCAGGTTTAGTAGAACATGGCATAGTGGTATCTCCAGATCACTATACTTGCATGATTGATCTTTTCAGTTGTGCAGGGAAGCTGAATGAAGCCAAGAGTTTTATTTCCAAAATGCCTTTCATGCCCGATGCTATTTGTTGAGGGTACGCTGCTGAGATCTTGTAGATTTTATGGGAACACGGAAATCGCAAAATGGGCTGCAATTCTTTATTTGAATTAGATCCTCAACACCCTGCAGCTTATGTCCTACTTTCCAGCATCTATGCGACTGAAGGAGAATGGGACCATGTGGCTCAGCTGAGAAAGGGAATGAGTGGATAAAGGCATAAGGAATGAGCCTGGATACTTGTAAGAGATTCTGTTCGCGTTCATTTGTTCAAAAATGGAATATGTTCATGTGGAGATTTCTGGTGATATTCTGGCGGCAAGAGCTGATTCAATTGATGGGAGGATACCAAGAGATCCACATTGTTGGATACATCTCAACAGCATTGTGCTCATTGTACCTACAAACACTCCTGGGTAAGGAAACATTCTTTTTACTTGATCGCCCGTAGAAGTTGCTTATGTAAAGTAGTTCGAGTTCTTATGTTTTAACATAGCAGAGGATACTAGGGCCTTGATAGGGATGTTTCATTATAATTGCTTCCAAAAGTTGTACTTCGACAAAAGCTATGCACTGAGCTACACCTTTATACAAGAGGCTGCTCACTGAAGGAGTGCTGATACAGCTCTCGTGCCTCACAAACAGTTAGAGAGTATGTTTCGGTGTATGTATATAGATCTCACTAAGTGGAGATAAAAAAGCTACCTTAATCTCTTCTGTAATTTGAATCCTTTTTTATTTATTTGAATGAGAAGGGGAGAGGTTTTCTTGGCCACACAGATCTTGGTATCATCTTCAAGTATTACTTCACTAAGGTAGGTAACCATCTCCAGCTTCCTTTCCTCAGATCCTGCTCATGAAAGCTACTGGAATACATCTGAATGCACATAAGTAACTTCCAATTTCAAGTTTTGGGCAATTTTATCTGAAATTCTGAATGAAATCCAGGAAAGGTTTTCTTGAACAGAGAATATGATTGACACTGACATTTTGTCCCCATAAACCTGGGGAAGCTGATGGTGGTTTAAAATGATGACTGAAGGGTTTTTGACCTTACCTTGAATCAAAATTTTCAGAAGTGGTTCTAGATATCCAATTTCTGCCATTAACCTGATATTGTTAGGACATTGCTCCATATTTTTTAGAACTTGGTCTGCTGCTTCTGAAGCGAATGTGTCTGTAGATCTGTTGTATTTGGTTTGTATCAACATCATAATCCACTGACCCAACCCATTTTTTCTGAAAGAGATTGGCACCATGAAAGCTAGACTAGAAGGATTAGTAGCTGCTAGTCTGCTAGATAGCATTCTGATTGTTGTAGAAATGGCTGGTGTTTTCCCTACTAGCTCCTGCATCATGGTTTAAATAATAAAGATAATATAACAAATAATATTAGAAGATCTTCTCTTAGCGCTAAACTACTAAACCTTATGTTTGGATGATTAATTTTGGTTGAATAAGGAAGGATCTCTAATCAGCACTCTTTAGGTTTTGGCCTTGAGAAATAGTGTGAAGTTCTTTGCAAGTTTCATGTTTGCATAGAGCTGCTAACATCTTTTGAGAGAGTGGTGATAATTTACATCTTTCTCCAAACATCTCTCCGGGGATTGGTGGTATATGACATTTTCCTCCAAGTATCTTTTGGGGTATTGCCGTATTGGTGGTATCTAGGAGTGGCCACAAGCCAAACGGTTCGTGAACTGTTCGGGCCCGACTCGAGCTTGGTTCGAATAGTAAACGAACCAAACACGAACTTTAAATTCAAGCTCAATTGATAAACGAACCAAACCCAAGCTTCATGGTGTTCGGTTCGAAAGCTCGTGAGCCTCAAACAAACACGTCTATTGAATAGAGTATTCTACATTTTTCTAATTTTCTGAATAATTTTAAGAGTCATTATCTTAAAGTATCTATTTTGTGTCATTTTTTTTTTCAAATTCTATTTCGTAAAATTATTTAGCATTCTCATCGAGTGAATCAATTAAACTTTATTAACCATAGACAACTAGGCTAATGAACTATAAATTATTGTCATATCATTCAGCGATTTCATATCATGGAATAATAGAAATGTCCTAAATTTATTGAAAGATTAAAATAGAATTTACATATTCGACAAAAGTTCGAGTTCGATAATTTTTAATCAAGCCTAGTTTGAGCTCAATTTTATTGCTCGAACCAAATTCGGCTCGAGTTCGAAAATTTTAAAACGAGCCAAACCCAAACTTGACGGTGTTCCGGTCGGGCCGGCTCGTGGCCAACCCTAGTGGTATCTTATATTTACACTTCTCTCCTTCTAGCTGCTGAGTCCAAGTTGTTAGCCGGGCTTTGATTTGATTAGATTTGGGTGCATGCAAAATGTCTCATGTGAGAAGCATTCTTTATACTGGACACTTTCAATTTAAATTAAAAATAATAATTGAGGGTCATTTTAACATTTTAGTAGAGTGAATTTTATTTATTTTTTGATAAGAATAGAGGGAAAGATTTTAACATACCCTATCCGTTCCACAATATAAATCGTTTTAGAAAATTATTTTTTTTCATATTATAAGTTATTTTAGAGTTTCAACAAATAAGCAATTATTATTTTTTGTCCATTCTACCATTATTTCACATTATCTTATTAATTAATTAATTTTTAAGTAAATACAAAGTCAAAAGATAAACTACTCAAGGAATAAAAACCTTAAAGGACTTTTATTGTGGGGGGAGTAATACTCTAGAGTGTGTTCTTTAAATACATTAGCCATTCGTTCTCACCCCCTTGCATCCGGTATTATTATTCCAACACCGGCCAGATCAGCCATTTAGAGTCCTATGTTTTCATGCATAAACTAACTCATTTCAATACAAACAAAAAAAGAGAAACCAAAAAAACCGCCAAGAATTTCA
Source organism: Tetragonia tetragonoides (assembly GCA_038025085.1). Lineage (NCBI taxonomy): Eukaryota > Viridiplantae > Streptophyta > Magnoliopsida > Caryophyllales > Aizoaceae > Tetragonia > Tetragonia tetragonoides. The sequence continues at coordinate 28,210,730 of CM076146.1, read as the reverse complement.
TTCTTGAGCTTAAACCCATTAGCCATTCATTCATCTTCTTCGCTCATCCTTCCATCTTCTTCATATTATTATTTTTCTATCCTTCATCTTCCATAAAAATGTCTATACAGTTGGAGAGCCCACAAACCGACTTTCACATTGAGCTTCCGGAGGACGTGATCATTGAGATCCTTCTCCGGTTGCCCTCGAAACCTCTCCTCTGATTCAAGAGTGTGCCAATCTTGGTATAGAGTAATTAAGAGCTCTCAGTTCATTTACAAGCACTGCTGAATTCATCAAGAAGTCCTCCACAACCGTCCACCTTGTGAATCTTGATAGGAGTGGACCAGTGTTAATCGAAAGAAATAATCATAAGCATATTAGCAGGGAGCTTGAAAGTGCCCCTGAATTCTTTGAGGGAGCAGAGCAAGACCTGTTGTTATGGGGGCCTGTCAATGGCATATATTGCATAAAGTCCATATCTTTCGGCAGGTTTTTGTTGTGGAACCCCGGGAATCGCCAATGCCGGGTTGTCCCTGCTCTTCCTCGCCACCTGGATAATAGTCTCAAATTTGAGGAGGTAATTTCCTGTTTTGGTTTTGATACCGACGCAATCGACTACAAGGTGCTGGCGATTCATATTATAGAGGCCCCTTTGATCAAATGACAACAGCCTTCCACCTATATAAACTGGGAACTAATTCTTGGACAGAAATTGATGATGTTCATCTCTTCAATGCCACAGATCCTGAGCTGCTAAGCATACAAGATAATGGGCAGGTACACTTTTGGCCTAAGCTGAAGTACATAGATGGGTTTTATTATCATGGCGCATTCCACTGCCTTCATAAATTTCCTTTTAAAGATTCAATAGTGCCAAAAATCGTTTCGTTCAAGTTTAACAACCAAGGATTCAAACTTCATTCTGCTCCAGCTCTTCTCATGGATGAGACATTGGAGGAAAGAATCGTCTCCGTACACCAATTTCTTGCTGTAATTTCATGTCTGGAATCAGAATTCGATTTCTGCAAATTCCACGTATATTTGATGAAAAACTATGGTGTGAATGAATCGTGGGAAAGAACTTACACAATTACACTAAATTCATACCTAGGCGATTTTCTAGGGATCGTGGGGAATGAATTCTTCATAAGGGAAGCTGATGATTATGGTAGTGGAGCTGCGTACGCCATTGTGTCCTACTGCCTCAATGAGCGAGAGCCTACACAAACCCATGAATATTGCCCAATCGATTGCTGGAACATTAAGGTTTTACCATACAGAGGATCCCTGGTACCTATTGATGCCCCCCCTTCATTAACTTAATCTCTTGTTACATATTATACCCTGGTACTTTCTGTAATATTGGTTCCTTCCATAAGAGATCATCCCTTTATATTTCTGTCAAACATATTTGCCATACAGGAAAACTGAAATCAGTACTACCACATGCTAGCTGCATCAAAAGTTTACAATCACGCGAAGCTTACTTGAACAAATTAAAATACTACCCTTCACATTTCCTGACTAATTTATCTTTTCATATATTAGCCTGCTATATATCATTGTACTGTGAACTTGTACTGATGACTATTGACTGATGGCATTTCTCTTGAAAGTATATCTTACACATTTGTTGAAGCTTGAAGTTTCTCTGCAGAATAAACATTGTCAGGGCGTTTTACCTGTTTCTTCTCTATTAATTTCTTTGTTGTGAAGTGTTCTCTGTGAAATGATTTAATACAACGACTCACAAAACAAAAGCTAGAAATTGTAATTTCTGAATGGAAAAAGCTTTTACTTAGTCATCCGCAGCTTCATCTTGTTGAAAGTAATTTCTCTGAGAGTAGCAATAGACTATAACTGTCTCAATGACTAATAGAGGGAAAGCAATAGCGGCATCATAATCAGCTGATTGCTAGAGGTTCAAAGGTTTAGGCCAATCTTAAGTAAGGGGGAAAGAATAAAATTAAAGATGCTCCTTAACATCATAATCTGCACCATTACGCATCATATTGGCATTGCACATGTGCTGCTTGCAAGCCTCCTGCATGAACAGCCTCGCCATTTATAGCCCTTATAGCCCTATCTGCTAACAAGTATGGAAACCAGGTTACTTGGCTTCTGAAATGCCAAGTACTACATCAATCTCAAGTATAGATTTGCACAAAGTCACTAATTAAGCACAAAAAATAGCATGTTTCCTAGTGAATCATATGTCAAACGCAGCAAAATATGGGAATATTATCTTTACACAAAAGTTTGACAGTCAGAAGTGATGTTAGTAATGCAGTTCCAGCTGTTGTCTTGAGTGAGTTTGAATGTTTCTCTTATAGCAATTATTCTACAGTAAGCTCATCTCTGATCTCTTGCTCTAAACTCCATGTATTCATGTCCTCTTATCACACTTATTCCTTGTCATTAAAATCTGCATCCACATTAATGATTAATGTTTCTCCATTCAGCTACACAGGTGGTTCTCAAGTCAGTTGAACCTTTTCTTTAGAACATACGAGGTATTTTTGCCACAAAGGATGTAATGTGTTGGATATATTAAGAGGAATTTCATTTAATTGAAAGCCAAGCTACAAGAAACGAAACTTTCCATAGTCATTTATTCTTTCTTGCCTTTGTGGCTAATCAACTAACTCTGGTAGTTAGTTTTGTTGTGAATAGAACTCTGGTAGTTAGTTTTGTTGCGAATGAGGATATACAAAAGACCTTGGTTTTCCAGAAGGGAATTTGGCTGCTGAATCAATTACCAAAGGCAAGTAGATCACTACTGTGTGCGGAGAGCTGGTCTGATGGCCACTGTCTATGAGCTTTGGAAAGAAAAGATCAAATCTTTAAGGGCATGTGCAGCAAATCTGCTGGCTGCTACTGTTCTTATAGTTCCCATATAAGGGTTATAAATGGCAAGGCTCTTCATGCAGTCCTAGGACGCTAACACTGTATGATAATTCTTCGAGCAGGCTTGCCTAATCAGCACATTTGCAATGCCAATATGATAATGGTGCAGATTATGATGTGGTACACCTTTCTTTTCCCCTTCACCCCCTTGCTCTGAGATTATGATGCCGTTATTGCTTTCCCTCTATTAGTCACTGACACCTATTAATCTCAGAGCAATTACTTTCAACAAGAAGTTGTCTGTGGTGTTGTGTCTGCTGACTATACTGACAATCTGACTTGTAATGGATTATAAAGCCTCAGGAAATTGAACCAATGGCCTAATTCTCTTCCCTGTTCCTTGCGTGAAAACTTTCCTATTTAGTTATTTGAGATTATGCTAGACAATCTCTTTTTTTTTTTTTTTTTTTTTTTTTTTTTTGAGGTGATGTTAGACAAGCTCTTGAGTCGTGGTAACACCATTGTTGCTGAATTATCAGTGCCGTATTTTTTTTTCTTTTTCTGGAATAGTTTTGAACATTCTATTGATAGACCATAGACGCTAATGTTGAGGTGATGACTTGAATTAGCCTTTTCAAAAACTCATCTGTTGTTTTATGAGTTTATTTCCCAAGGAGATATGGAGGATAGTATGCATAGATTATGGCTACTTTGAGTTCATAAGGAAAATTAAAAGCTGGAGAACATAATCTCTTCTATTGTCCCCTAGTATTTCCTTAATGTTCAAACCATCACCACTGGTATTGGTGGCCCGTGCCCGTTTATAAAAAATTGATTATATTTTAGGGTGTCACTGGTCTTTTATATACCCGGAGTAGCTCGTGAAGCTGAGATTTTGTATTGGAAAGGCCTATGAGTTTTGCAGAAGGGTGTATGTGTGAGGTGAAATAAAGTGTGTCATGAGAAGGTGGCTGTTTCTAAACATAAGGCCATGTTTTTGTTTGCCCTTTATGGGAGATCAGCTACTCTGGATAATCTTCATGAAAGAGGTGTTGCTAACAGATGTCATATGTGCCGTGATGCTCTTGAAGACCGCAGTCATGAATTCTTTGTTGCCCTGTGGCTAATAAACTCTGGTAGTTAGTTTTGATGTAAATGAGGACATACAAAAGACCTCGGTTTATCAGAAGGGAATTTGACTGCTTAATCAAGTACCAGAGGCAAGTAGATCACCACTGTGTGCGGAGAGCTGGTCTGATGAGCACTGTCTATGAGCTTTGGAAAGAAAAGACCACATCTTGTTTGGTGGTCAGGGCATGTGCAGCAAATTGTGAGCAAATTTATATGCTGACTGCTACTGTTCTTATAGTTACTATCTGGCTATCTTTGTCAAAGAAAGAAGGTTCTGAAAGTAATAATAACCCTTCAGGGTATTGTCAGTTTGTCATCTAACAGGAGAAGTTTGCTGAAAATGGATGACTAAATCCTTTCCCCTCTAAGAAATTACATTTTCTGGTTTTTATTTTGCAAGTAGCTGTATACTTGTATTAAGGCAGAACACTTTGGTCAAAGCAAGTGTATATACTTAAGTTTCTTCTCTATTAATGTCTTTGTTGTGAAGTGTTCTCTGTGAAATGCTTTAATACAAACTACTCACAAAACAAAAGCTAGAAATTGTAATTTCTGAAAGGAAAAAGCTTTTACTTAGTCATCCACAGCTTCATCTTGTTGAAAGTAATTGCTCTGAGAGTAGCAATAGACTATAACTGTCTCAGTGACTAATAGAGGGAAAGCAATAGCGGCATCATAAAGCAGCTGATTGCTAGCTAGAGGTTCAAAGGTTTAGGGCGGCCAATCTTAAGCAAGGGGGAAAGAATTAAATTAAAGATGCATGCACCTTAACATCATAATCTGCATCATTAGACATCATATTGGCATTGCACATGTGCTGCTTGCAAGCTTCCTGCATGAACAGCCTCCCCATTTATAGCCTATCTGCTAAAAGTATGGAAACCAGGTTACTTGGCTTCTGAAATGCCAAGTACTACATCAATCTCAAGTATAAATTTGCACAATGTCACTAATTAAACACAAAAAATAGCATGTTTCCTAGTGAATCATATGTTAAACACAGGCAAAATATAGGAATATTGTTTCAAAGATTCACAGAAAAGTTCATACAGTGGAAAGAAAAGTACAGTGGCTCAAAAGACAATGGCGCATGGAAGGTCCTAGCTTAACATATCACTGATTCTGAACATAGAGGTCGAAAAACTTTCGACAATATTTGCAGGTAAGCCGAGATATTTCCTTGGATTTGAAAAGCTAGATTTTTCTATTTTTTTTTTTTTGCCAAGAAATGTGCATCAGATATATCAACTAGAAATCAGCCTTTGGCGCCCTTACACTCCTGATCATAGTCATGCTTACAACTTAGAGGTATTACATCAGTTTTTACAAGCATGTTAAAATCATAGTGGATCTTCATAGCATAATGTGTTTAGCTATCCGCAAGAGTGTTCTGTTCTCTAAAGCAATAAAGGATCTTCAGCTACTCAAAGTTCTTCATCATTCCGCTACAATCCAATATAATGTTAGATAGATTGAGATTTTCTCTTCAAAAAGTTTGACTGTCATTATTAAAAGAGGTTTCTATAAAACGTACAAGGTACTTTTGTCACAAAGGATGGTAATTGCAAGCCAAGCTACAGGAAACGAAACTTTCCATAGTTATTCATCCAGAAAAATAAACTTTCCTTAAAAAAACCTTGGCCGTTAATATGGTTTGTTCTGTTTTGGCCCTTCACATGTGCAGTTTGCTAAATCTTAACTCATATTCACTTGAATATGAAGCAAGATTGATCAGCTATAAAATTACAATTAATATAATAACTCGTCTTACGTCTGTGTATCTAATAATTCTGGTAATTATATATAGGTGCGAATCAAATATATAAATAATTGTAGAAAAGACAAAAAAAAAAATTAAAAATGAAGGGGGTAAAGAAAGACAGAATCAGTGAAACAACATATTCCAAATTTCCAACTTTAATACAGATCAAAACTTTTTACTTCAAAAATAATAGAAAGTACAAATTAATCTTCAACTAAAAATTAAAATACAGCTCATATCTGATACTTTATGGTATACTTATTTCTTGGTCTTCATGCATTGTCTTCTTCAAGATCAATAACCCAAACAAAGTTGTTCTCAATATCATAGCAAGAAATCGTATTCGATTTCAACTCCTTTCTTGTTAGGAAAATGTTTCTTCCTACTTGTGGATGCCATAGGTTAATGTTTGAGATAACATGCGACGTAACAATCTTCTTGCTAGGCGTCCAAACCGCGTCGTTTTTGCCATCTGACAATAATGTGTACTGAGATAACTCATCATTGTTGTGCTCCTGGAAAAACAAAGTTGGGCATCCTTTGATGTGTGTTAGGTAATACTTGTTATCATTATCATACGAACAACCAACTATTTGATCAAGTTCAAAAGCTCGAAATTCCTCATGCTCCAAGTCGAACGAAGCTATGAAGAAAACACTTGAAGCAAAACCTTGATGATGGATCCAATATATCACTCCATTGATACAAAAGCTTCCATCTTCAGGTAAGCCTTCATAGAGGAAAGGATTAACACCAGTCCAATCGAGTTGTTTCCATGTTTTCGATCCCACGATCAAGACCTCATACTCACTACGCCATTGTTTAGGGTTGTCATTGTCTTGATGATCTCGACTAATGCACCTCAAAACTTTGTACTCATTCGTAACCAAATCGAAAGCAAGGGAACACCATTGTTGACAAAGCTCACCATCCACTACGGTTTTTATAGGGAGAACTAAAAATTCCTTGGTTCTAATACTAAAAAGCAAGATAGGCGAAGCTAAATCCCAAGAATCAAAGAGACAAACAAGGTCATCCCAAAAGTTAGACACATAAAAGAACTGTGGCAATTGGGTAGGGATGTTGGTTGGCAATGGAAGACAAACACCTTTAATTTTTGGTGACCTATCGTCGTTGTCGTCGACGTCATTGTTAGGGCATGGGAGAGGAGGAGGAGGAGGAGGAGTAGAGCTCTGGATGAGATATCCACAGGAAAGACATGATTCAACGTTACGGGCCGGAGAACGGAAGTGGTGTTGGAAGAAAGCAGTGGTGGTGAAAGAATGATACCAAAGCTTAGAAACACAGTTGTATTTGGCTAGAGATTTGCTAGGAAGCCATGACATAACTTCTAAGATCATGTCTTGTGGAATCTCTGAAGTTGATGATCTCCTATTCATCTCTATATTATCTCTTTCACCCAAATTTGGCTATTCTTGCTCTCAATTTCTGTTTGTTCGTAGTACTTGTTTGGTTTGGGAGCTATAATTAGGGTCATAGGGTGGTTTACATGGGTCTATTATATAGAGGTAAATGGCTTGGTAGATTTACTAACTTCGGTTTTGGAGTAAACATAATCAGCATATGATTCGGATTAGGCAAATATTTCCTTAATCAATTGGCATGTTTACTTTTTGTTATTACTATTTGAGGTTTAATTGGAAGTAACGAAAAGAATATTTGAGAAATATTTCAGGGGTTTGGGTGTTGTTGTTGGTCTAGTTGGACTATGTCTTTATTCTCTACCGCCTACAGAATAAAAAAGGTACAGCCACACAATGTATAAATTTTAGTTTTTTACACCACTCGGTGATATTGTAGATAAATAATATATATTTTTTTCCTTTATACAAAATATAGAATCCTCAATGACCTTAATGACTATATATTCCAAATTTCAATGAGTTTGTTTGAATCAACTAAATTTTTTTGTCACCAGAGAGTTTTTTTTTTTTCTTTTTTTCTTTTTTTTATTTATTTAATTAATTTTATTTTTTTTGTAACGGGCCAAAGAGATGATATATTGCTTCCATGTATACTTATTTAATTATTTATTTACTATTGAGATTTTCCAACTACAGTAGTTTTATTACTCAATGAAACCAAGGTAGTACAATAAATTTTGGAAGAAAGAAAATCAGCAGCATGGTGAAGTTCTTACCTTTTTTTTGGTGGGGGAAGAGGGAGTATGATATAGTTGAAACAACTTTAGTACTCCATATATAAGAGGGAGAGTAGGTTTTGTATGGGACCAACTCAAAATAAAATAGCTTTACTATTTAGAAATATAGGGATCACTTATAATTGAATCGTGACTCTTGTTTCACTATAAAGGAATCCCTGTCTAACCAAAAATTACAGAAAGATCGTCTTATAAAAGTTTTTGTTTCCCTTAGAATATATACTTTTTCTTTTTACTACTTCGTATATAATTGTTGTAACTTGACCCCAGGTTTAGGTAAAAAACAGAAAACTTATGATTTTTTGAGGGTAAAAAAAACTTAAATCAAAGCAAAATATACCGTGATATCCATCCAGAATATCCTTATTCAAAAAAAAAAAAAAAAAAGAGTTGTGTGGTTTTAATTGTGTATAAAAATAAGTTAAAGAGTGTTCTTTTTCACTAAAAAGCATGGATTGGAACTTTAACATGTCACCACTAAACTGAACTAAATTGATACTAATGTAAGAGAGAAAAATATTTCTCTAAATTAAACTTGTTAAAAAATGGATTGATAAATGGAGAAAGACATGTCCTTATATGTACGTCTTTTTAATGTTTCAGGTTAATGTTCGATATCGAAAAACTAAAACAACACACACACACACACATATATATATATATATATATATATATATATATATATATATATATATATATATATATATATATATATATATATATATATATATATATATATATATTAACTCTAAACTTTTCTAAGGTTCCTATTTAATCTTTTTTTTGGGGGGCGAGAAGGTTCTTAATTCATCTATATCATTTTGTTTGTTCATTTGATTTTTAGTATTCTATTATCTATAATCATTTATTTTGTGTTTTCGTTTTCCCTCCAAATTACTGGTTTTTTTCTCCTCCCTATATTCCCTCTAACGGAGCCTCTAGGCTAGAGGATTTATCTTGTAACAAGATTCTATAATTACTGACTTGGCAAACTTCTATTAGTTTGTGTAAAAAATAAATTCTAACACAATGTGTAGCTCCAAAAGGGTCCTCTACAGAATACGGAGGTTCATAAAATCCGCATATATGTTGTTGGTTCATGACTTAGTAATTAATTAATTAATGTTGATTATTATTTCATAATTGTTATCTGCATATGCATGATTCGAATATATTTCCTGAATTTGTTGTCAATCGATATTAGGGGATATTTAGGAAGTATTTGCTAGAACGTTATGGATGTTCTTATAAATTATAAGAATTGTTTACACCCAGTTCTACGAGAATTTTATTATTATTATTATTATTATTATTATTATTATTATTATTATTATTATTATTATTATTATTATCTGCAAAGTACGGTAGTACATCACTCAAACCCAATTTGTATAGGATAAAGAAAGATAATACTACATCTCCTACATTGACTTTAAGGACACTTGTGGAGTGAACTCCACTAGAAAAGGAAATTCTTTGTCCACCTGGTCAAACCAAATCCGAGACCGCCTGTGATGGTATCACGTGATATTATTATTATTTTCCTTTTTATTATTGTGATTAATTTCCAAATCTATCATTATTATCCTGCTACCCGGTAGGTGTTATGTAAGACAGTCTCGGAACTGTTGAAAGTAATGCGCTAAGTTTTATTCAAAATGTAAGTAACAGTTTTAGTTCAAAAGATAGCCCTAAGTTTTCGGCTTCCTCCGAATTTTTTTTTTCCACTTGAAAATTGGGAAAAATATAACAACTCTTTTGTGCAGGTCGTAATGGGTAATCCTCTAGATTTTTTGTGGGACATCTGTATAAACAGTATAGTGGACTTAGGGGCGTTCGTTGGTCCGACTCCGGTCTGATTCAGGATCGGACTATACATGTTAGACCAATAGATCGAAATTCATGAATAATATGGACCATGGACAAGACCAAGGAGGCATCGGTCCGATTCGGTCTAGACCGACAAATAGTACAGATCGGACCGGACTGGACCAATGGACCAATCCACTACTCTTCTTTTTTCTCTTAATTAATTATTCTTTTATTTTTTTTAGGAAGAAACTTGCTTCATAAAAATAAAAATTATTTTGAAATGGTTTGCAATTTTTCTTAAAGGATAAAGTAGATTTTTAAATAACTTAAGCATATCAAATGATATGAATATTTTTAATGTCTAACATAATTGGTAAACATTGAATATCTGTAATGTCTTAGCATAATTGACTCAGAATATTCTTTCTTGTTATATATAAAAATAAAATTAAAATTAAAATAAGTATTATTTATCGGTCCGCGGTCCGGTTTATGATCTAGCCGGATTAATCCAGGATCGGACCAAAATCCGAAATGTTGTAAACTCGTGGACCATGGACCAGACCAAAATGTCTTCGGATCGGATTGGTCCGAGCCAAAACCTGTCGGTCTCGGTCCGATCCACGGTCCGGACCAAGAAGTGAACAGCCCTAAGTGCACTGGTGGGTGGCATCTTGGCAACAATATCAACTTGGCAATTCTTTTTTTCATTTTTGGGGGTTGGGCCCAAGATTAGTTTGGGTAATGGGCTTATGTTTTACTTGTTTTTACTCCATTACTAAGTACTGTGAATGCAACAGAACACCAAATAAGTTCCAACCAACCATCGGATACATAGGTTGCGTTCTTTTACCCGAACATACGAGGATATATAAGCGTACAAGTTCAAATTTAGTAGATCAACATATCAAACAACCTAAAATAGCATCACAACACTTCCCAGATAAACATGTCATAGCACAAGTTTTGAGTCTGAGGCTATCATATACAGTATTGCAACTAACTCTCATGCAGGTACCAAACACAGATGCCTAACGCTGCCTTCTACCAGCAGAGAGCCTCGACATCCTCCTTGTGACATCTCTAATCTCTGAGGCCTCCATATGGGGGTTCACGATATGGGGGTTCATATTCAGCTTTGTACGAGTTCCGTTGGGGCCATCGTTGGGTAGTCTCCACATAGCCTCCGCCGCTAAGCACAGTTCCTCCCAAGTTTCATCTTTTTCCCCAACTATAACGACAAGTTCCTCAGATTTTTCGGAATCTGCAAATAAGAAAGAAAGAAAGAGGTCATTGAGCAACAAACCCATATCCACTTGAAGGTGCTAATGCAACTCACTCATCCACAACGAGGATTGGGGGGTTGGGGGATTCTGCAAAACTGAAACTTGTAATCTGCCACTATGCCTGTAAGCTGTAAACATTCGTATGACTTGGACTGTAATGGCGCTTTGCCCTCTCGCTTGATTACAAGCTAATTTAATTTGATGCAAAAAAAAAAAAAAAATCAAGTCTATGCCAAACTAGCAAACAAAATTAGCCTATTAAAATTCATGTGATATCCCACAATTCTCTTCCTAAAAATCCTCAAATTAAAAACAGCATTGTACTCACACCCAACTAGAGCTGCTCATCGGTCCGGTTCCGGACCGGACACAAAGTGACCCAACTACTCTCGTACCATACACTATTTGCCTATACAGAGTATTTTTCAGCTCAAACAAGAACATCGAAGTAATTGTAGCTTCAATGACAATAATCAAATCCACAAACAATAAAATTTATAGGCTACCAAACCTAGGTTTTAAACTAATCAGCTGTCAACAACACTATGAATTTTGCAAACAAAGTCAGTAATGGATTATAGCAATCGAGATTCACACAAGTCATAAAATCAACAAATCTATAGCTAAATTATCATAATAATAAACAATTAAGCATATTCAATCTCAAAATCTAGCAAGTAAGTTTCCTAAAATTATCAATCCATCTTTTTTTAAATTCCCAAACACAATCGAAGTAAAGATCAATTACTCACCAGTTTCCCGGATATCCGAGCATGTTCAATCGTGTCTCTCTCGTTCCCATCTCTTCGATCGCAATTCTGACCGGCGAAATTCTGGTATGACCGTCTCTTTCTCTCTCTATCTGAGAAACCGGGGTTGGAGATTTGGGGGTGTTTCCTCTCTATATATAGGTACGGATTTTTTTTTTTCCGGAAACACCCCAATAAAAATTATTTTTTGTGAGAATTAAGTTGGGGGCAATTTGGGGAACCTTGGAGTGATGGGCTATAGGGATGTTTGTTACCAAAAAAAATTTGTTGGGGTATTTCTCACAAAAAATAATATTATTAGGGTATTTCCGGCAAAAAAATCCTATATACATATATAGTACGAGCACTAAAAATAGATTTATTCTTTTTTTTATGGAAAAAAAAGGAATTTGTCTCATGTTCAAATAGACATTTGTCTCAAGTTGAAGTATTGAAGCGACAACAATTAGGCATTGACTCAAGGGTGTTTTAGGGGAGGGTCTTTAGTGACCTAGCTCGATCCAATAAAATTTGAGCATAAAGCCATGATAACCCTTTCTATCAATGATTAATTTGAAGAGTGTTACCATTAAGTGTCATGTCCCACATGTAAAAGAAAACAAAGCTTAGACATGTTTATAGTTACTTTGTGGTAATATGATGGGGCCACCAAGTTTCAAAATCTAGTGCATTGCCTCTTTCTATTTTTTTTCTAATATACAGTACTAGTTTTTTACCTCGTATTTTGAACGGGCCTGTAAGAATCTTTCATGAATTATTTTCAACATATTCTCTCTTGCCCCTTTGATATTGGATTCCGAGAACTATTGATCAATGCAAGATATTGTATGGTGGCATTTCGATATTGGTAATGCTGGAAGTACTTTTGAATTATTTTTTTGTTAATAGACAAGGGTCGGGCTCTTAGGCCAATACATCAATACATGTAACTATGGGAGCAGGGGTGGCTCAATGGCTCATAACAATAATTATCACCGTACCTTCAATATTGCAACGAGCCTTGATTCCTCGACCATGACGTTGGAGGCATGGGGAGCTCTACCAACTGAGCTCCTGCTAATATATAGAAGATTGATTATATTGCTAGTGTTTATCTATTGCTGCGCATTTCTCATTTCTCAGATATTCAACAAGGCCATCAATGTAATGTTCCTGGTGCAACTCCTCATCACCAAATATTTCTGCAGCCTGCCTAGCTTGAGCCTTGATCCTCTCTGCTTCCTCCCCGATCATGACTCGCCTCAGAGCATCAGCTACATCATCTCTAGTATACGATCCGTCTTCTCGTCTTGCTACTTCAATACCCAAACCCTTCTCTACCATCAATCTTGCATTCAGTCCTTGATCAATAATGAACGGCAATAAAACAAGACTGTGCCCATGTTTCAGAGTCTCAATAATTGATCCCCACCCAGAATGAAACAAGGAGGCCCCAACTGATGGATGAGCCAATACTCTAAGCTGTGGTGCCCATCCAAGGCAAACAATCCCTTTACCTGATGTTTGTATCATGAATCCTGGTGGTAATGCTTCAGAATCATCCGCGGCCCAGGTGGGTTTCCTAAGAGCCCATATGAATGGCAACTGGGAAAGCTCTAACCCGTAAGCGATCTCATAAACTTCATGTTTAGTGAGCTTGTACTCACTACCAAATCCCACATATATGACTGATCTACAGCTTTGTTGGTCAAGCCATTTGAAGATCCCACTCCATGTTGCACTTGTGTTTTCGTTCTCTTCTACAGGATCTGCTGGCGGGAGCACACCTGTTGGCACAACAGGTTTGTTGATCAGAGCCTGATACAGATCAATATACTCTCCTTCGAATTCTCTGCATGTACGTATAGCTACTGCTTGACATCCCTGGATCAAACTGGCGATCTTCCCACCTTCTGTTATCCCAGTTGCATTTTCGGAGTAGAATCCGGCGTGGAATCCAACTGCCTCAAAGCCCCTAAGAGCAACTGATGACGGGAATATGTCGGCCCATGGAGGCTTGGTTGTCAAAGTATCTGGTGTAGACCTTACTCTCTTCTGCCCTTCCCCTGCGAGGTACTCTGGTGGACCAACAAAACACGAGGTGGTGGCTGTGAAGACGGTGAAAAACAGCAGAGGAACATCGCATTCTCGGGCAACCTCAGGCATCCAGTAAGCATTAGAATCAGAGACTATCCAATCAGGTGACTGACTGAGAACAAACTGCTTGAAGGGTTCACGTAGGAGATTATAAGCCAGCTTCAAGTAGAGAACCTGATTGAATTCCATGTCGACAGTGGCTTCAGCTTCTCTAGGTAGGCTGCTGTTAGGTACTGTTGGCAATGGCAGGGTCACATATTGCATAAGGGGAGCTAAATTGGGAGGGATCTTAGGGAGCCTTTCGATGTTTCTGGGGGTCGACGTGTAAGACACATGCACACCCTTTTTGGCTAAGGCTATGGCGAGCTGGTAGTAAGGGATCATATGCCCAAAGGCTGACCATGGAAGCATTACTATGTGAAGCTTATTATCAGCAGCTATTGCCATTGATATCTGAAATTGAGAAGTCAGCAAGTTAATTTGGTGGTAGTCTGACAATGTAATTATATCTATGATCTGAAAAATTAACACATTGGCAAGGATTGTAGTTGAAATCTTACCTGGCGCTTTTTGGAAGGAAGAGCAAGAGTAGCCTCTGTTTTTGTCTTGTATTAGGAGTTTATACCTTGCCCCTTGATTGTGTGGTGTGACTTGATGCTTTCAAATCATTTATCTGGCTCAATGTTGCATGCTCTGAGCTCTATGGTTTGCAGAACTAGAGAACTCGGAGAGGGCTTTTGTTGCATATTAGGAGAGGTAAACCATTGATTTAAACTGCCTCTCCTAACATGCCACAAAATAATACTATTAACAAGCAAAAAGATCATTGAAGTCGAAATTCGGATTAATAGGGAGCACAATCTTTATAAAATGTTGACTCCAATTAATATATAGTTAAGTACATATTTCTGCTCATTAAGAGTAACCCTGTATTTTTCACTTCATATCTCTAGTTTTAGAACATTTGGAGGGTATACAACACGTCGATAAGGAGGGCGTACCTTATAGGAAGGGCTCTCTTAATATCCTTTATGAACCCAAAACTGATACGTAGTAGTCCCAGAAAAATCCGTGCCTATCTTCATCCAACAGTCTTCAAGGTCCGGTCTGGACTTCATCGTGCCTATCTTCATAATCTTCTTCCTGTGCTCATCTTACAGTCTAGCAGTTCAACAACAGAAGTAAAGATTGAGCAAGAAACGACTTAATCCACAGGGAAAAAACCAAAACAATCTAAAATTTCCTAGTCAAAAATTTCCTTGGAGATGCGTCTAGGAGAGGAGGCTAGCCCATTTTCCCAATGATATCTATGAAGCAAAGCAAGCAAACGTTTATAGATGAATGCATTCCACCAAATTTTGGCTTAATACTGTCAGTAGCCTTTCAAAGTAACTAGGAGTACACAGAATGATTAAAATAAACTTCATTAGGTTCTGTATAAGATTTCCTCTAGTATTATTTCACCAAGGTGTTCATGAAGAACTGGACATTAAAGTGAAAGAAAGTTTACAACATTACATAAATCCCAAAAAAAAAAAAAAAGTTTACAACATTGGACAATAATCAAGAAAATAAAAATTTAAAAAAATAAATTCAATAGAGTATTGCAGCTAGCACAAGTAGCAAGCAAGCTGCAGGGACTGCACATCCGAACACCATGTAATTGCCAATGGAAGTGGTCAATATTACTTCAGCAGCAGACAGAAAAACCCCAAACAAAATCAACACGTTACCGAAAACATTTCCTCTTGAGCGCAGGAACTTCCCACATAAAGATAACAAGTAGCCTGCGTGACAGGCTATGAGTGTCATCAGGACACTCGTTAAGAAGCTGTTGGATGATAACCACGATGAAATTTCAGGGACTGGTACTTGTGCACATGAATAACGTAAGGAGAAAATCATCCTCTATATACCCAGCTTTCTTCCCTAGGGCGTCAGCTTTCTTCCTCAATTCCCCCAGAATCATTGTAACCCCTTGTACAGTTGTACTGTGCCAGCAGGAGAGGTTTAATGTGATGTTGTTGGCCCTGGTGAGTGATATATGATCGCTGCTTGTATTATACAGAGACCCAAATATATAAATACAAAGAAATAAGAATCAAGTGACTTGTGAAACAACCTGGCAACAAAAGGAGAAAAGGCTGTGCAGCACTGCATCAAACCAACCAGAAACTATGAGGTCATTATCATCTTATGTTTTTAATCTATTCATTAAGACAGTCCAAGAGAGAAGCAGAGAAAGAATAACATTGATTTACCTATGATTTTCGTTTCTAGATGATGGATTCCAGTTTCATTTAAAGTATACCGTATGCAGTGGTCAATACAACGACTATGCTTATGGGCCTCAGTGGAGCTAGAAAGAGGTCAAAACCTGCAAACACTTCACCACTGCTTATTAGATTTATACACCCTGGTATCAACTTGTGCTAAACCCCCCTTGTGGCCTTGTCCCAGGATCCTAATTAAATAACCACCTGTTTTCTCAACTCGATATCTATAAAAACCAAGAGGGAAGACCAAAAGATTTCTACTTAATCTACAATCTGCAGATAGACTGTTCCAGAAGATACTGCAAAGAAGAGTTATATACTGCAGCTCAGCATAATTCAAAAACTAATCATAGACATTAGAAAGAGTGTTATGGCAGTTTGACTTTAACCGATACAAACAATAAATGGAACGGGCATACTAAACAAACTATTTTCTTGCCGTTCCAAAAAAAAAAACTATTTTCTACAATTATTACTGTTTGTTTACTCAATGGATCGTTTTAATGACTTAAGTTCAGGATACCAGACTCGGCGCATGATCATCAGCATAAGCGAGTCAGCAATTCAATACTAAAAAAAGCGTGCATTTGCAAACTGCAGCCTTTTCTATTTTGCAAGCTGCGTGCATTTGCAAACTATTTTCATGACTTATGCAACTGGAAATCATACATTAATTATAGTCATAGTCCGCAAAGATGATAGATATAAATTATAAAATAAAATAAAAAA
This sequence comes from Tetragonia tetragonoides, assembly GCA_038025085.1. NCBI lineage: Eukaryota > Viridiplantae > Streptophyta > Magnoliopsida > Caryophyllales > Aizoaceae > Tetragonia > Tetragonia tetragonoides. The sequence continues at coordinate 28,193,877 of CM076146.1, read as the reverse complement.
GAAGAGAATACTCTCTCCATCCAAAATTAGTTGTCACATTATGACGTTCCCTCAAAAACAAATTCGATAAAATAGTACACGTAATTTTGAAAAGGTCAAGAGCTGATCATGAAGTAGTTTTCAAGTCACACTCGAAAGTCGGAAGTCTTAGATAGAAACTTTCCCAGCTCGTTATCAAAATCCTTGCCATTAAAATGAGGAGGAAGAAGACGAGTCAAGGGGATAACTAGACTAATTTCTCTAATATAGGCACTTAGGACCATCATCATTGTTCTTTCCATTGTACTCTTCAAAAAGAACAAAAACTGTGCTCCCTTTTCTTTTCCCTTCTGTTCATCCATAACAATTGTCCATAGAACATACTTACCCTTTCATCATTGAGAAAAAATATTTATGAAGCGTTTAAGTTTCCACTTGTGAGCTGGATAAGGAACTGCAAGGATCGAAGGCGACAAGAACTGGGGCATTGAACACCATGACAGAAGATCTAAGACAGAGCTCAAATTTTTGGCTTCCCTCAGAATTCACACACCAGAAGATCATAACTGCAATCAGCAAACGAATGATGCTGGGGAGCTGCTTGATGAGTTCTTTGATGACTACTAAACTTTCCTACATATCTCCCTATGATTCCCAGCAATGAAGCGCCGAAACGTGTAAGAGGTAACGTTTCGCGTTTCCGAAACGTTTCGGAAACGGAAACGTAAGAGAAACGCCTTTGAAACGCTTATTATATAAAGAAACGCGCGAGAAACGGTTCACTGAAAAAGAAACACGCGCGAAACGCCATGATGAAGAAAAAACGTGCCCGAAACGCCAAATTGAAGAAAAAAAAGCGCGCGAAACGCCAAACTGGAAAAAAAAAACGCGCGCTAAACGTCATTATTGATTTCCAGCAAAAAGAAAAAGAAAAAAAAACCTTAATTTCTTTCTAAACCCTAACTTCTTCATCTAACCCGACATATTCTTTCTCTTTTCTGTTTTTTAATATTTTTTGTGGGGACGTTTCCGACATTTTGAGAATCGACGTTTCCCATTTCGTGTTTCCGCGTTTCGCGTTTCCGTTTCCGTGCAACCTTGATTCCCAGCTAATCCAAATTTCTCTCATGTTTGCCTTTTCTAGCTCTCTTGAGGCAGTGATAAACCAACAAAAGTCTACAGTTACACTAGTTTGTGGCTACTTCTCCATCATCTGCTGGATTTGTGCATTGTGCTGCTTATTCTTTTCCAACTCACATGGCTACAAGGCAAGGGGATGACAGAGTTCCGTCAAGTCTATCACAAAACTAAAGAGCTGGAATAATTCAGCATTTGAAACTTTTTAACCTAGTGGTTTCTTGTATTTCGAAAATTCCCTGTTCAGGCACTATAGGGTCCATGTGACATTAATCTACAAATTTCGCAGAAGAAAGTAGAAACTACTTTACATTGTCATATTGAACAAACAGCACTGTTACTTATTGCTGTTGTTATTGAGATCATTTCCCCCTATTGGTAAACAATCTTGTGTTCAAATTTGGGTGTTTAAGGCTTTAAGCTAAGGAAAAACTTCATTTTAGATTTCCCCTCTGTGCTTCTCTGACTTTTCCTCCCTCTCTAACAAGCTAACCTTGTCTCAGGACTGACTTAAATTGAAGATCATCTGTTTTCAACCATTCTGTATTAAAATGTTTCAGAAAAAATGGTATCTCCAATCCAACCCTTCCAATATCAGCTAAGTTTATCACCATCGATGCCACATCTAAAACCAAGGGGTTTAAAATCAATTTCCCATGACCCAATAATTCTTTTGGTCGCCCAATTTTGCTAGTGTGTACTTATCATCTATTTTGAAATAATTCTAATATCGCCTTGTTTTAAATGAACTCCATCCAGAAAACAAGGTTCATCATATATCTTAAGCATTCAAACTTGAAGTATCGAATTTTGGAATCAAGAAGCTAAAACAAGAGAAAATTGGCATACACTTAACAAAATATTTTTTTTTATGATGGCATGAACAGCCCCACCTAGCCCATCCCATCTCGGGTCAGCAGCCTATCCCATCTCAGACTGGATCCACCCCAACCCAAACCAGCTGGGCCAAGGTCCAACTGTTACCACCCCGCGTATTTCCCATATATTAATATATAGCACGTACAATTTTGGTTTCCTTTCTATAGTATATTCTTTTCCCTCCCCGGCCTCTTAGATAAAGTATTGATATGAGGTAATAAATAATAATGGTGATACGCTCTTAAGAAAATTTATTTCTAGTTTGAAAAAGTATTTGGGCCTATTGAAGGCCACCTAAAGCCTAAAATATCGAGAGACATATTGGCCCATATAACAGTAGAGTTGGGCTGGTCCAAGACGAAGTCAAAGTCTGGATTTCTTTAGTCCAATGACTAAAAACTGATCAGTTCCAGAGTTCTTATATTCCATAACAACGATAATATTTAAGTGTTTAACCAGCATGAATGTCAGGCCAAACACAAATATCCTGCATAATGGCTCACAAAGTGTCCTAGTTTCCACCCTGCTCGAGTATCAACTACTCCATCAGACCAACGTCAGTAATCGTCCTACTTTTTTATTTCTATCTTCTTTCATCTAGATAAAGGTACTTGTAAGTAGAAATTTGAGTTCATGTAACATCAAGCAGAGGAAAAGTGTAAATGATGACAGACAAATTCTTATTACTCCCATTTACAACAGCAACAATATTATAGACTCCTAGAGTGGATCCTGCCCATGGAAGTGGTCCGCTATTCCATCATGCATTCAACAAAATGCACAAAGGAATATTTTGGGTGAAGTCGAGAAGAGAATGTCATTAATTTACAGAAAATATTAATCAGGATACAAATACTGGAAAGCACAGGTAGCTGGACAAGGGATTGGTGCCCTTTCACAAATACTTATGTTTTCCATCTTCTGACCATTCGCCATACGCAAAAGCCCAAGGTAAGTTGTTTGTATGTTAAGACTTTATCAGCACACTTCACAAAAAGGGAAATGACATTTCCTTTCTGACATTGTAATATTAAACAAATGAGGCAAAGAAAAAGCAGACAACACTCTTTAAGACAAAATTATCATTCGGCCTACCTCTCAAGTTGAAACCTTAACTTGTTTAGCCCGAAGACAGCCTCCCCCTTGAACTGATACACCAATGGTGAGCTTGGAGTTTTTGAGCTCAGCTCCTCAATCCACAATTCCTCATATCAGGACTACCTTTCCTGCAAAATGCAACCATGAATGAACAATAATGATCATTAACTGTTGTGAAATACGAACAAGCAAAAGCAGAGACTGCAATAAGAAAAACCTTGGCTTTTCTCTCTTCTTGTAAAACTCTGCAACCTCCTTACACTCTTCTCTTAGCTTTTTGGTTGTAAGCAAAAAATCTCGTTCTCAAATCTGATCAGTGGAAAGCAGTGATAGTCATACCGGCATACAGCAGCCCAAATAACTAGACGTTTACCCAGGCACCTGACTGCAGAGATCAGAAACTTGTCAAAGCAACTCTGAAAGTTCTGTTGGTAGAAATCACATTGATATATTATAAATACCACCCGTATCTCCATATAAGTACATAAATTGTGTGCTGAGAAAAAGCTCAGCAAAGGCTGAAGGGCAGCATGACAAACATGAACACTAGACAACGACTACTATTACAGAAAGGCAACTAAAATTTGGATCATCCAAGGATGTGAAGTAAGGTGTTTATTAATGTTTTCACGAGAATCAAATATCACAAATCCGCTCCCCTCAAACACAGACAAAGCAATCTAAGGAGAAAGAGGGGGCCCAAGTTATAATACAGCTAAAACCATAGAATTTAGGTAAAATCAATAGATGAAAGAAGCTGTCCATCAATACAAAGAGAAATATATAAACAGTATCAGAATCATTCATTCTCCAAATAATGCCATACATCTAAACTGTATGCTTTGCAAAGAAACACCTTTCAGCAAACATAAAACAAGTAGTCTGCGAAGTTAGAATACAAAGAACAAATGACCACTTGAGTCGATGAACAGCCAATTCTTGAACAGAAATGTAAAAGTATGTGGTTACTTTGGAATTTGGATCCACCAATAAGTTCTGTGTTTAATTGGCTCAAAAACATCTTGCCAGTGTTCATTTTGACATCAAAGAACCAAGAATTCCTACTTATCTAATGTGACCAATAAGCTGTCCGTAGAGTGGTAATTGAGCCACCAAAATTACAATACAAACAAAAATCTTAGTCTTATTTTATAGTTCCATAGCCATCCAAAAGTCAACATCGATTGCATCACCTTGCATGACTACTATAAATTTACTAGCTGTGAGAGCTTTAAGTCTATAAATATTTACATGGACAGGCTCAATGGGATGACCTCTAATATTGACTTTCTGATCAGAACATTCCACTTGCTTCCATTGTTTGCATAATATTTCCTTCTACCCAAATAAATATGCAAAGTATGCCTTCCTATTTTCGCTCCTAGAAGCATATGTCCAATGCGTTTTAGTTATGAAATATTCTATCCATCAATACATGTCAATTGCAAAAGCATAGGCAATATACACCTCATGATGTTTGAAAACCCTATGCAAAATGTTCTGATATATAAATAATTTGATAAACCTATGAGTAGAACATACATGCGCACTCTGATGTGGTATTCCAATAACACAATATATTACGAGATTGCGTAAGCATGTCAGACTTTTACTCTTCGATGCTAAGCTCATCCCACTAGTATAACGCTTACTTCTCGTCCTATATTAACACATTTCTCTTTTGAATGTGCATCTTACCCCATTTGAAATTCAAACATTATCTCAACATTCATCTTCTGTATATTCCAACCACATCTCATCCATAAATACATATAAGATAGCAGGATCTGAGTATATGGATTTTGAAAGTCACAACTCATTTTCATCCAACTTTAGCTTAATTAACAATGACTTACCGAGCTATGAAACCTCCCTGGTTGTCCGAGAATTGACCTTTCAGCCACGGCATGTCAACTGCAGCAGCTCAACATCAGAAGCCGTAGAGAAGCAACATCAGAAATTTATCAATGAGAGGAAACAGAGGAGAATGCTTTCAAACAGGGAATCCGCTCGTCGGTCAAGGATGCGAAAGAAGGGGCAAATCCATGAGCTATGGTCACAAGTGTTGTGGCTCAAGATGGAGAACCATGATCTTCTAGAAAAGCTCAATCATGTATCTGAATCCCATGACCAGGTTCTTGAAGAGAATATCCAGCTCAAGCAAGAAGCTTCTAACCTTCGTCAAATGCTAACAAGCATGCAAGGGGCCAGCGACGATTTTCACAATGCTTTCAAAAATCTAGAAACCATCCCATGCATTACAGCCTCATCTTAGAGTCCAGTCTTCAGACCACTGCATCACTAGTTCTATGGGTACTACTTCTAAAGTGTCCTATAACAGTAAAATTAGTTAATCAGAACAATAGTTTGCAGCATTTAGCCTAGAAAATTCTCTCAACCATTCAGCAAGCTCGCATGGGCAAAATGTCTTGGTGCAACTCCATAATTGTACCAAACAGCGTATTCGTCTAGTAGATGCAAGTTCTATGAATAGAATAGGGATAGCCCATAGGATGATATCTCATTAACAACTCAATTAATAGAATAAACTATAAACTCCAAGTTACTCACAGAAGCTCGGCTTGATACCACCTAATCCACCAGAAATGGCCAAAAAGCAACTTTGACATGCACATGCATAATAAAGGCTCCAGACAAAGGAGCATATGTATATGTACATAAAGATAGTCAAGGTACCCACAAATAGTGTTTCAGGATTGGAAAGTTTAGGCGGCTCCACTCATCTTATAGTTAGACAAGACAATTATTACAACAATTACCAATATGAGTCAAGCTCACCAAATCAGACTCTAAACATACTACATTTCACGCTGAAATGGATCAACGTGAGTCAAGAGCAATGGAAAAGGAAAAGTACATTTTCTTATTAATGCAGTCACTACAGATAATGGTTCAATGGTTGGCACCCATTTCTTCCAGATTTCACGCCAATATGTGTTCTAAAATTGTCATTTGCAACTCAATATTTGGCACTTGAACAGTGCATCTGATATTTGAGACTTGATTTCATATTAAACTACTGATGATGCTGGGAATTCAATACCAAGCCCAAATTCAAAGTGCAAAACAAGGCTAGAAGTTTCATGTTTTGCATCTGTAATTGCATATATATACATACTTATACTGCAGTTGGGACCATAGAATGACTAAAATAAATATGACACATCATGTTGATTGATGAAATATAGCTTCCCTGACTGAAATTACCTCAGATAATCAGGACACTGACACGTGTTTAAAGGAAACACTTCACTAGGAGAACAGTGATGCAATACTTAGACCATAGATCAGTTACTGAAGGGTAAATGATGATGTTTTCTTTAGGCAAATGCTTAACATCCATTATTTGTTAGTGGATTGAGATTTTGACAAAGTTGCATAGTATAAATAACAGCTTCCCACTAAATTTTCACTATTTAATTTCACCCATAATTATCACTATTATTTTTCAGGAGCATCACAAATTATGCGTTTAAAAAGATCAATAGAAAATTTGTTCAAATAAAAGCAGCAGTCACCAAATTGCATCACAATGTTGTAATGATTGAAAGAGTGTACACCATGAAGCAAAGTTCCACCTCCTAACACACACTTCTCTAGAGAAATAAAAAGAGATGAAAATAAACAAAGCAGAAATGAGAATTAGGCATTGTAGTTTAAGTCATGGTGAGCTTATCCAATTTGGACAAATCAGTACAGCATGATGAGATAGGGAAAAAAATTGAGAAAAAGCTGTTGTATGGATAGGGGCAAACTTGAGACGAGAGATGTACAAAACACTATAAATATGCTTGAGCGGTTTGGTTATGGTGTAATTTCAGTATGATGTTCTTAAAATAAGAACCAATTGTCAGAAAGAAGATTAGGGTACTGCTACTTCTTTATGAACACTTAATGAATGGAAATTACAGCTCTAAGATTACATAATCATTTCTTCCTAAAACAAATTGAGGCATCTAAGATAACAATACGATTTCTTAGTTCTCACAAGGTATCTAAACATGAGATCAACTACATTCACATTATTCGGACGGGTGTATAGTTTGGGATTTAACCTCTAGAATTAGACATGGCAAACGGTTCGGATCGGGTTCGGGTTTGGGTTATTAACAGGTCGGGTCATTATCGGGTCGGATCACTATCATTATCAGGTCGAGTTTTCGGGTCAAACAACTCTTGTCTCGCAAACTCGGTCCCGGTTCTGGTCATTTCGGGTTCGGGTCATTAGTAGGCCAAACCTTTTTGGGTCGAGTTAGATTTTGCCAGCTCTATCTAGAATCATCCTCCACTAATTGAATCAAAATTAGTCAATCTTCGATATAGATTTTCACAGCAGAACCTAGACATATCAGGAAGAAAGACAAATCTCTCTCCTTTTATACACCATGTCAGAATCACTAGCTCGTCTCTGCTCAAGGAACCAATATGAAAGTTCTAGTTCGATTAACTACAATTATCAGTCACCTATAACTATAAGGCTATAACTAATAATCTATGACCACTATAATCACATCACTGCTTATTAAAATTCACATATTTATTAAATCTAGTACAACTTTAACTTTAACTTTAACCTACTTGCAATACCATCTTTATAATTTTATCTAACCATTTACTTTGACTTGTTCAGTGACAAATCCAGCTTTAGTTACTAAGGGCCAAGATTGTGTGTTACTGTATAAATCCAACCGCCCTTGGTGCCTGTCTTCATTGAGATCCTCACTATGAAATTTTTGTCGTACTTATGACAGTGATGTCACCCAACTGAAAATAACCGTCACTCTTTAGTCTTATCATTAATATCAGATAAACAATGAGGCAAAGGTTAAGATCTAAGTATCCTGTACAGAGTTCAACAACAATCAGTATATATGCTCTCTGTTTCAATTTGATTTGTATTGGTAAAGACAATCAGTATATATGCTCTCTGTCTCAACTCAATTTGTATTGGTAACTTTCATATGGTAGGTTCATCCTTTCAGGAAAAAGTGGTGTGATTAGATATGAAATTCCATATTCTTTGGCAACGAAGGGGAAGGGAGGAGTCAACTTGGAGTTATCCCAAGACCCAAGTACAGAGTTCTGAGCTCGCCCATGACTTCTACCCAGACAAGCTATCAAAATGACATCTAAGATCACAGCAACTACTTTCTTCCTCTTAAACTCCATTCAAATATTCAGGAGATGCAACCGTGAGTCAGAGGGGATTCTAGCAACTAAATGCCTTTTCCAACATCCTTGCAAATATAACAAAAAAGATTGAAAAAAACAAAATGTGTTGTGTATGACAGATAACCGTGCCTTTATACGATTATCATACATTCTCTCCCAAAACCTTGGGTAACAAAAGCTAAAACCAATTTACCATCTACAATGACCACAAACCACAATAAAACTGAGCATGGCTATCTCAGCTCTCCCAAGTCCCAAGTAAGAGAAACAAATCTGGATTAGAAAAGTTATATAGAGAAGCATTTTCTTTTTTTCTTTTCTCATTTCCTGCATTTTTATCTAATATCCTTCTCAGTTCATGAAATACTAGGCCACTTGTACAAAGTTTATGCATGAAATTGCTTGACATACAGGACAATTAAAAACTGAACCTGGCGTCATCAGCCATCTAGTATTCATATTGACAAAAGTCAAAAAGAAAAATTAGGAAACCAACAGGAGCAACTAGCTGACCAAAGGATACGGCGAAAAGCCAACAAAATTACATACTAGAAGGCAGGACAGGGTATGCAAGAACAGTGCTCCTTTTCTCTATAATTTTAACTGGATGTAAACTTCCAAGGCTGAAGTGCATTGCTCCTATTAAGATAGCAGTATCACATACAACTTTTTAAGTTACAATATATCTGTTAAATGAGGGATGAAGCATTTGGGGTAGGGGGGGGTGGGGTGGTAACCCATCAAAATTTCCTTTTAGCTTAGCTTCATTGTGTTTTCGCTTAGTCTAATATAAAAGTAATGTACACCAAACTTGCCGCAACATATTAAAAGCTCTTACCTTGCATAATTATCCATGAATTCAGCCTACAGCCATCGGATGGTCGAATATAACTATCAACTCAGCAACAAACTCTCATCTGATGACCCTCTGGAGATGTGTACGATTCAATATCAAAGATGAATGAAGAAGAAGTGATATCCATGCAGTTCCACTGAGCCAATTACTTACTGAAACTGCAGACAGTTTTCGAAGCACACTGTTAGGATTTAGCATAGGCACCAAGTCAAATTTATCAAGAGATGAGCCAAAAAAAAGTCAAAATTATCAAGAAAATCAAACATTCTCGATTTTCTAAGAGTCGTTATATTAGTATATTAAATCCTAAAGCCACTGCATGAGTTTGCAGTCAAGTCTGCTGCAGGTTATCAAGTCATAATTACAAGAGTGATCCAAAAACTTCAATTTGGACACAATTTTTGAAAGTAATGACAGAACCATGCATCCGACAGGAGAGAATTAACTGGATTTTACTGAAAGTTACAAACTACAACAGGAAACCTACATATGATGGATGGCAGTTTTGGTCCCAGAGAACAAAATCAAAAGCAGTCAACACTACACAAGTATGTGGCTTAAACCCATTTTCCAAGGAGCTGCATTGATCTCTGTCATTTTTCAGTCTTTATGAAACCCATGTTCTACATTCTAATAAAAGCTTAAGAAGGTACTGTTGATTTTTGGCCAAAAATTGCCTCAATATAAATTTATTTGTTGTTCGAAAAAAGATAAAAGCTCAAGATGATCAATAAATAGTCACGTCATCGACAGAGAGAAAACGCCAATAAATTACTTGAACATAAAATTCTCTGGATTCATTCTATCAATCTTGACTCTCCAACACACTAAAAGAAATAAAGAGAACAAAACAAAAGTTGTCTCTTTCATTGACCCGAAAGGAGCAGTAGACCTGAAGTGTCTCAACTACAGAGTAAAATCAAAGTGGCAGTCATTACAGGACTCTAGTGTTTTTGAAGCTGGTTTACTAGTAAAATCATTTGACTCTGACATTATTTTTCATTTTTGTCTCGACTTCTAAAGAAGTAAGATTTAAACTTCAGAAACAGAGCACCAACCTAAAAAATATCCCCAGTACTCCTCCTCTGTCCAATTTCGCTATCGAATTTTTTTCATTTATTACACACTTATAAGTTATAAGTCATCCCAGAATGTGATTATCACCGAAGTCATCTTTTACTATGTTCTAACCTTGTATTTAGAAAACCAAAGTAAATGCTTGTTGAGCACATACACTATTGAACCAACCAATTAATATTAGTAATGCACACAGGCACACCCTTAGCAATAAATTTCTACCTTCCTTCCCAACCTAAGATGATTGGTTAGGGTAAGAAAATAGTAGCTGACATGATGTATAAGGTACTGTTAGAAGCACAAAAAAGAATTTGAGGAAGACAAATTTTATTGGGCCACATTTAGTGTGAAAGTTCAACGATGACGATAAGTAATGCATTGAGCATTGCCATGATGCAGTGTCGAGTATATAGTTTTGCATTCCAGGATGTCATCAGAGACTAGGCTATTTCAAGTGGCCCACAAAAGCACCTTCAATTACACACAGTTGAACTCAAATACACTTACAAGCTCACATATACTGCAAAATAAAACACATTGCACCCTTCATAATCTGCATAGAAAATGTAAGAACCAAGTACATGGACGCATAAAAAACCTGCTACACTGAATTGAACAAGTGAGCTAATAAAGAGGATTAAAGGACTACTCGAGTTAAAAATTAAGTTAAAGGACATTGAGTCTTGCCAGTAAACTAATTGAGGTGATTAAAGTTTAATGTTTGAAGCTTATTGAATCTATCAGAAGAAGCCTTTCTATACTATAGAAGCACTTAAACCTTCTCTACGTTCAACACATCTGTCCCATAGCTTGTAGTCATACAAGGGACACAGGTTCATGTGTTGTCTTTATCGACAACTGTTGTACCTGTGTGGTTAATTTTCTTTCTTTTTCCGAACTTTACGTCTCTTCCATTATCGTAAAATCAGTATATGGAGAAATACAATGATGTCTATCATTCATAATTCAGCACTACACTGATTAGTCACCACCACAGTACTCATAACTGCATGCTATGTTTGCTATACTGGGTCAAACAAGGAGTGACAGGTATATCACATCCAGGTGATTATGTATATGTTAATGGCTTCCTTACTTACCTATGGAATAATCAGAGGACGATACGTAGTCCTCCAAAATAGTGGATAAGAAATTAATGACGTGATTCTCTTTGACTGAAATTGCTAATCCTTGGTTAATATGCTTCTAACTTCAAGATTAACCAATATTTAACACTAAGCTTGTATGTTAGTGGACTAAGACCTCAATACCTCACATAAGCACAAATAGCATGTGGGCACTTGTACTACTTTTCAAAAAGCACTCCCCATGATCATCATTATATATTCTTCACCATTTGCTGACAACACCCCCCTCCCAAAGATCCGTAGAATTTTAAACGTAACGAGTTGCCTACTTAAACAGTATTGATATACCGCCATATATTTGTACTAAGTTTAATTAAGAGGATGGGATTAGACTAATCCTATGAAAAGGGGATGTTAGGTGATGATGAACTTATCCTATATCAACCAATCATTCAAGAAAGTGTGATGATCTCAGCGAAAGAATTGAAAATTCAGGACAAACTTGTGGCTGTTACTTGTTTGAGTGGGCCGAAACAGAGACAAGGTAGTACATAGATGACACAAAAATATTGTTAAATGTCATCCTTAGCCTTATGATGACAAGCTTTTCTTAGGAAGATTCATATTGTATGAAAATTAGTGGACTGAAAGAGAATTTAAGGGACCCCCATTTGGCATCCACACTAGGAAATGATGAGAAACAAAGCACTTGAAGTGGGCAACAATCTCACTTTCCTGGCCCCAATCCCTTTCCCCCAAGCAAAGAAGAAGCAGACAATAAATATACCATAATCTCTTAAATTGGTTTCATATGGGTTGAATTTAAACAGGCTAATATCTCAATCAGATTTGGTACAAACTTGCTTGTTCTTAAGTCCTAACAATATAATGAATAAAGAAAAAACTCTTAGAGGCATATCATCAAACATCTGGTGGACTTGACATAAAAATTTCAGGATACAAAACCCAAATCAGAAAAAGATATAATCTTTAAGCACCCAATGTCAAACTCAAATACTTAGATTAAAAACAAGTTGCAAAAGTAATTAGTTTCACGTAGCTTTCCATACGTAATGATCCACAGTAATCTAGAATTGTGAATGTTTAATGGCCTTTCTGCAAAAACTTAGGTACATTCTTGCAACTTGATAGTATAGTATTGCTAGATGATGTGAAAGTGAAACAAATTGAGTTTAAAATACTAAAATCAATTACCTGAAAAATTGAAGATCCACATGAGTATTGTGTATTAGGTAGATGTACATATCAAATTGGTATTCTCCATCTTCAAGTCATTGTTTAACTTGAGGAAACAATGAAAACTATTAAAAAATTCCCTGTAATAGCCCCCATCAACATGCTCAATTGCTCCCAAAAGAAAGGAATTGCTAAATTTGCCGGGACCCAAGCAAGTTTTTGGGGAAATTCAAGTTGGGAAAGGCTGGTTGATGGTCTTTAAATTTCACTTGGTAATTTGGTATAGTTGTGTTTTTTCAAAAGTTTACTTGGACCATCATTGTAACTTGAGTTAAATGTGACTGTGATTATCATGAAAGTTACCAAAAAATAGTCTTATCAAATTTTTTTATTATAGCTTATTATTGCTAAATTTGCTGGCAAAATGATTATGTGTCATTACTAAATTTAATTTTTCAAATTTTGGAGGCAAATAGGGAAAGATGAAAATGGAAAATGTTTTGTTATGTATCGTAATTTTCTTTTAAGCGTAGTAAGAAACTTATAAAGGTAACAATTTCTACAATGGTAAGTGGCACTATGAGCTAAAAAAAGTTAAGCCAAAAAAGAAGGAAAAGCATTTTAAGAAGACAGATGAAACAAAAAACATTACTAGAAAATCATTTTAAGGATTTTGTGTCTCACTTTGTAAGGTATCTAATGTCTCACTTTCTTATACATTTGACACATCAGCTTTTAAATCTATATATCTATATAATTAGATTAAAATGCAATGATTAAACCAGAACTCGCCACATCAGTCGCTGATTGCCGAATGACGTGTCAATTTACTTATGACAAGTCTCATGGCCAGTAAAAAAAAAAGGAAAAAGAAACGACATAAAGTAGCAACAATCAGACGTTACAAAAACATAATGGAGTTTAATGACTTGGATTGCAAAGCAATAAATGGCATCGTGTACAACCAATCCCATTTTGGTAGGGAGCCATGCTCGGTACCTAAAAACTGTGGACTAGCCTCCGATTGAGTAAAAGGCCCTTCAAGCCTACCAAGAACCAGATATCCTACCCCGAGGGCCTCTCATGACCCCTACAGGTGTCCCGTGCGATTTGGTGTGAAAATATACACCTTCGTTCCGGGGCCTCTCGGAAGCTCAAAAAACTTGGATTATAGCCTTTGTTTTCAGCTTCCCGAGGCTCAGGTGTCATTTTTGCCCAAACTTGTCAGGGGGGTCTATTATGACCCTAGAGGACCCTCGATGCCTCGGGAGGGTCATCCGTATCCCCAAACTTTGATATCACTTATGCCTTTGGTGTTCCTACTCTTACACCAGTGTCTCGTAAAACGTCCTTCCAAGCCTATCAGGGACTGGATCAGCAACCCCAAGTACCTCACATGTCTCCTAGGGGTGTTTCGTGCAATGTGGTGCGAAAATATCCACCTTCGTTCTGTAGCCTCCTGTAAGCCCAAAAAACGTGGATATATTAGTCTTCGTTTTCGGCTTCCCAAGAGCCGAGTGTCATTTTTGCCCAAAATTTTCCGGTTTTTCTATCATGACCCTAGAGTACCCTCGATGCCCCAGGAGGGTCATCCGAATTCCCGAACTTTGATATCACCCATGGCTTTGCCGTTCTAGCTCTTACACCAGTATCCCGTAAAAAAAAACCTTACAAGACTATCAAGGACCGGATAAGCGACCCCGAGTGCCTCCCATGGGGTGTTCCATGCGATGTGGTGCAAAAATTTCCACTTTCGTATCGGGGCCTCCCTCAAGCTCAAAAAACGTGGATTATAACCTTCGTTTTCAGCTTCCGGCGGCCCGAGTGTCATTTTTGCCCAAATTTCTCCGGGAGGTCTATCATGACCCTAGAGGACCCTCGGTGCCCCAGGAGTGTCATCCGGATCCTAAACTTCGATATCACTCATGCATTCGATGTACCGGCACTTACATTGGTGTCTCGTTAAAATCTTACAATCCTATTAGGGACCCGAAAATGGAGCTCGTGTGCCTCCCATCTCCCTTAGGGATTTTATGTGCGATGTGGTGCGAAAATATCCAATTTCGTTCGGGAGCCTCCCAGAAGCCCAAAACACGTGGATTATAGCATTCGTTTTCGGCTTTTGGAGGTCTAGGAGTCATTTTTGACCAAAATTCTCCGGGAGGTCTATCATGATCCTAGAGTATCCTCGGTGCCCCGGAAGGGTCATCCGGATCCCAAAACTTCAATATCACCCATGCATTCGATGTTTCGACCGTTATATTGGTGTCCCGTAAAAACGCCCTTACGAGCCCATTAGGGACCCGATAATGGACCCCGAGTGCCTTTGATGTTACCTAAGGTGTCCCGTGAGATGTGATGCGAAAATATCCACCTTTGTTCCGGGGCCTCCCAAAAGCCCAAAAAATGTGAACTATATAGCCTTTGATTTTTGGCTTCCAGGGGCCCGGTTTTCCTTTTTGCCCAAAATTCTCCTGGGGGTCTAACGCCACCCTAGAAGACCTCCGGTGTCTCGGGACAGTCATCTGGAACTCCGGACTCTGATTTCACACATGGAACATGGGACATGTGCGTTATGGATATGGCGCTCGCTGGACGATGGGACATAGGTCACCCAAATTTTGTTTCAATAAATGTTTGATGTACTTAGTTCATTTCGATCCATTGTCTACTATCTTTGGTAGAAGAACTTTATAACATACAGAGTATTTTCAAGTTTGTTCATAAAAAGCAAAATTACGGATAACCGGGATGTGGTTGGGATAGAAAGTGGTTAGTGGTACATAAAAGAGGAAAGAGGATCCGGATTGGAATTTAAGAGCAATCACAGAGAGTGGTTAAAAAGTGAACTTTGAGAACAAATACAGTATAAGGGTACAAATTAAATTTTGAAAAAACATGTAATTTCCCAAAAGTTTTATAATTAAACCCATTTTAAGTGTCTTTCGTCCTCACTCCTTCACATAATGGGGCCAAAACAATACTCCTATTTTCCGGCCAAAAAACAGAGTAAAATGACTAAAGTACCATAAGTTATGATTTATACCCCAAAAAAACAAAACAAAAAGCACCAGGTGGTGATTTAAATAAGAGTAATTTGATCACCTCATGCATTTTGATAACTTTTAAGTATTAGCTATCCTCGCCCAAAAAAAAAAAGTGCTTTTATAAGGTTCCTAATTAACAATAGCTAAATACAAATATATAATTAATATATATTTTATAATTTTATAATTTCTTAAAAGTACTATTGGAAATGAATCTAACAAAAGCATTTTACATTATAAATCTTTATACTTGCTCACAAATTAATGATCAAAAACTTAAAAAAACAACGGTAACAATAAACACGGGACAGAGGAAGTAGTAAACTAGTAAGACAGCGAGACTAGAGGCTCGCCATAGTCTCCAAGACCCCAAAGCTGTCCTCATGTGTTGGTACTTGGTGATGATGTAAGTTCAGTGTCTTCAAATATAAACTGTTCATCCTTCTTCATACATAGTTTTGCATAGTTTTATTTGCTTTTTGCAACGATCAATCATTCTTTTGCAATTAGGAGTTTAGGATAGCGTTTGAGCCACGAAGCACGACATGAAGATGATGAACAGGACAAGTGGATCGGACAACCAACGTTAATTTAACATTCGATAATGCTTATTCTTTGACTTACAAATATATTGATCTGTTTGAGAATGACACTCATATTCTTTGTGAACGGTGCATGTGATCATTAGCCTTGCTTACCCGCATGGAACATATTATACTGTATTCTGTTTCATGCAACTCTTTACTTATATAATTCTAGTTATGAAGCCCGTAAGTTACACAGATTTATGTTAAAATATTTATATAGGTTCATTTTAGACTAGTAGAATACTAATTTGAATACTTCTCTTTCCATTCTATCTGCATATATCACATCCTCTAATGTTTTTTTCCCTTTTAATTTTCTAAAATATATTTTTGGCTTTTGTGGTCTGCTTTTAACTTTTTTATTGACACTAATTACTTAAGTGGTGCTGTTGGGTTCCTAGTTTTGATGATAACAAATAAAATGTCCTTATCAATGTGTGAACTAAATATGATGGCAGGTTGACTTAAGGATGGAAGAAGATACAATGCTCAAAGCATGATTGCTCATGAAGATGCTTGGATCCTAACAAGACATGAAGACAATGTAATGTAGTTAAGTGCATTTGTCATTAGTCTTTATGTACTATGCTTGACTAGTTAGCAAGAGTCTAAATTGATCATGACAAGGGAACAAGGTTGTAGGACTAAGTGCATGTGTCTATGAGTACAGGGGAGCATTCTTGTGAACCCTGTTCTCTAGGACCAGCACTGCAACTTGAAGGAACCAGAGGGGAACAATGTGTTGGACCTTGTTCCTTCTAAGCTGTGTATCTGGACGAGTTTGCATAATATCGTATTTATTATTTCCACGAATATTTTGTGTATTATCTTTTTAGATATTCACACAAATATTCTTCTAAAAAAATATATTTTGTTTTGGAAAATGATTATTGCAAAATCGTGTTTTAAACAGAAAAGTATTTTATTTTGAAAGGATATTATCTTGGAAAAAGTATTTTACTTAATGACCAAGTTTATATTGTTTAAGGTAAGTGAATTATCTTTTGCAATATTTTCAATTATCTTTTAGAGAGTGTATTCTGATAAATCACTTGCTAGCTGGCCAAGATATCCTGTTAAGGTATTTGGACGGTTTTTATAGCATAGGACGAGTTAAGGAAAGATCCTTGATCTTTACTTAAACTCTATCCTATCTTTTGAGAAGTTCTTATCGTTTATATTCTGAAAAGATTTAACCTAATTGGACTGAGCTTCTAGGCCTGCCTATATAAAGCGCCTGATAGGCTCAGTTGTAGGGTTAAGTTTTGCGTGCATTATTGAGTTCAGAATCAGTTGTGCAAAGCGTACATTCGTTCAAACCAGATACGTCCAGTGTTCACAAAGAACAACCTTGATCCCTGTTCCCTGTCCTGGTCATTTTGAGTCTTTGCTTAGATTGGTCATTGCATAATAGGTTTTTAATGCTCTTACTTTGGTCAGTGTTGAAGCGTGTAATAGGACAAACAATCTGGTTATTTGTAAGATCTCTAACTCAGTAACGAGTGTAGAGTTTCTCTCAGGTCAGTGTGTGACTTTGAGATATTGGCAACACATCAGTATCGGTGTGTGGTGGTGTTAGGGTACTGTACTGTATCCTGATTTTGGCTCTGGTTATAAGATAAGAAGTGTGACAAAATCCCAAGTAACTGGGTCGTGGTTTTTACTCCTATTGAGCCTAGGAGGTTTTCCACGTGAAAAAAGCCTTGTGTTGTTTACATTCTGTTCTTTACATTCTGTCTTAGTCTGCTGTATAGGAACAATGTCCATAACGTTGTTCCCTACCCTATTCTCCAATTGCAAAACGCGAGAAATTGGAGTCACTCTATTCACCCCTCCCCACCTCTAGAGTAACTTAGGCACTCTTTAGTTGGTATCAGAGCAAGGTTGCTCATTAAAAGGCTAACATCTTGAGTTTTTCCGCAAAAATGAGTGCACCTAGTGAGATGAGGGAAAGACAACCCACTAACCGTCCACCACTGTTTAATGGAGAATTTTACTCCTGGTGGAAGCGAAGAATGAAAATTTTCATCAAGGCAGTAGACTATGAGTTATGGCAAATAACTCTGAATGGAGATCTAGTCGTAGAGCAAGTAGATGCAGAAGAAAACACGAGCATCAAACCTCCAGAAAAATGGACCAATACTGACATGAAGCAGATAGAGAAGAATGCTAAGGCAATCCAAATCCTACACTGTGGAGTGGATGCTAAGGAATACAATCGTATTCACGGATGTGAAACTTCTCAAAGCATTTGGAAGACCTTTGAAACTGCATATGAAGGCACCTCCCAGGTAAAGCAATCCAAAATAGATATGTTGATTAGGCAATATGAACTGTTTAGCATGGAACCAACAGAGACTATCAAAGACATGTATGCTCGGTTCAATAACATCCTAAATCAACTTAAATCTCTTGAAAAACCCTTTGATGAAGAAGATGTTGTTAGAAAACTATTAAGAAGTTTACCAATAAACAACACCTGGACACCTAAAGTAACAGCTATTCAAGAGGTAAGGGATTTGACCATCATGAAGGTTGAAGAATTAATTGGTAACTTAATGACTCATGAGTTACAAGTTAAAACTAATGAGACCAAGAGGGAAAAGGAGATTGCTTTCCAAGTTGATTAGTTTCCTGAAGATGACCTAGATTTTAATGAAGATGAGATAAGCCTTGTTGCCAAGAAGTTTGCTCGCTTCTATGGTAATAAGGAAAGTTTCAATCAAGCCTCGTCAAATTCAGGAAGAGGTGAAAACTTTGACAAATCTAAGATCAGGTGTCACAAGTGCTCAAGACTTGGTCATTTCAAAAGTGAGTGTCTTGAGCCAAGTGAGAACACGCAGACAGAACAGCGTCCATCCTCCTCCAGAAAGCCAGAAAGGTTCACCAAAAGAGAAGCAAGGTACTTGAGCATGTTGGCTAGATGGTCAGACAACGAGGATGATAGTCCAGAAGATGAAGTGGAGGACCTTTGCACTATGGCCAGAACAGATATCTCTTCTAAAGATGAAGAAACCGAGGTAGGTATTCTTGAAATTAAAAAGTCAAATTGCTTCTTGGTCTAAAGATAAATTGCTTAAAATGGTACTTTCTATGATGGATCAGTATGAGGAGTTAAACATTGAAAAGGACAACATTTTGCATGCTTATAATGACTCTAAGGAAGATGTAAGTGAACTGTTGGAGATTAAAACTAATAAAATGTTAAAAACCTTGAAAAAGAAAAATAAAGATCTCAAAGAAACAGTATGCAAAATGGAGGAAACAAGGTCCATCCTTGAAAGTAAATGTTTATCTCTTGAGACTGATTTATCTAAGAAGGTTGCTGAGACATTAGAACCTATTTATGTGTGTGACGAAACTGGCCTAGATGATCTAAAATCTGAATGTGAAATTCTTAGGATAAACTTGAAAAAGGAACTTGAAAAATCTAAGGACTATAAAGGCAAGTTGGATAAGGTACAAGAAGAACTAGTTCGTCTTAATAAATGGACTAGCTCCTCTCAAGCCTTAAAATGGCTAAATGATCATCACAATAGGTTTAAAAAGGGTCTAGGAATAAAACCTAAGAAGGATGACTGGACTCCCAACACCAAGTATGTTGGATTGCAATATAACAGACTTTGCTGGCATTGTGGACAAGGTGGTCACTATAGATATGAATGCCACGAGAGAACTAGGTCTGTCATCAAGAATAAGCAATATGCAAAGCAAGTTTGGATAAGAAAAGACAGAGTGAAAACTGATTCTAAGAAAAGGGAACCCAAGCAAGTGTGGGTTCCTAAGACTAATAAGTAACTCTCATTGCAGGCTAAAGTGAAAGAGAGCAAGCCATGGTAAATAAGTTTTCCAGTAACTCTCTAACATGTCTCAGTGCTATTGAAACTGATGCCTCATTGTGGCATAGACGGTTTGGACATGTAAGTCTCAACACCTTGAACAAGCTGGCATCACAGAATCTTGTCATTGGTTGCCCTAAAATCAAATTCAAAAGTGATGAGTTATGTGGTGCTTGTGCTAAAGGTAACCAGGTAAAGTCTTCTTTTAAAAAAAAGAACATGGTAAGTACTTCACGACCTCTTGAACTTTTACACATGGATCTTTGTGGTCCTATGAGAGTTCAAACTCGTGGAGGAAGAAATTATGTGTTTGTTATTGTAGATGACTATTCCAGATTCACTTGGACCCTGTTGCTTGTCTCCAAAGATGAAACCTTTGATATGTTTGAAATCTTTGCTAACAGAATGCAGAAACATGTTGGAGCTGATATTTTATCTCTAAGGTCTGATCATGGCACAGATTTTGAAAGTGACAAATTCATAAACTACTGTGCTCAACATGGCATTGATCACAACTTCTCTACCCCAAGAACGCCTCAACAGAACGGGGTAGTTGAACGAAAGAACAGGACCTTGGAAGATATAGCTAGGACCCTGTTGCTAGCTAGTGACCTTCTAAGGAATATGTGGGGAGAAGCTGTCATGACAGCCTGCTACATCATAAATCGTGCCATGTTAAGACCCATTCTGAGAAAGACACCCTATGAATTACTCAGAGGAAGAAAGCCAAATATTTTCCACTTTAGAGCTTTTGGCTGCAAGTGCTACGTGCATAACAATGAAAAGTCTAACCTAGGAAAGTTTGATACTAGGAGTGATGAGGCTGTTTTTGTAGGCTATGCTCCTCATAGCAAAGCTTACAGGGTCCTCAAAAAGAGAACACAGATAGTTGAGAAAAGTGTACATGTTGTGTTTGATGAATCTAATGCAGGTCTTGAGTCATTGCTGCAGGATAAAGAAGACTTCCCAATTGGCCTCGCACCAGAAAGGGAAGAAGAAGTAGAAGAAGAAGAAGAAGAAGAAACAGGTAATGCAGTGGAGGAGGAAACATGGTCTACATTTCCAAGAGTCCACACAATGGACTCAGGGGGAACCAATACTCCTGATATGGGAACAACACCCATAGAGGAAGGAGCTGATCAAACTCAAAGTCCTAGAGAGGACCCTGTTCCCTCTCCACAAAGAGATGATCCAGAAAGCTCTGGCTTCCAGCCATGTTCTTGGAAGCATCAGAACTCTCATCCCATGAATCAAATCATCAGTGATATAAACAAAGGGATTCAAACAAGAGCCTCTGCACAAAACTTTATGACTTTTTCTGCTTTCTTATCCTATATTGAACCACATAATATTCATAAAGCCTTGCAGGATGCTGATTGGATAACTGGAACGCAAGAGGAACTCAACCAGTTTGAAAGGAACAAGGTCTGGCACCTTGTTCCTAGACCTGAAAATAGGACCATCATTGGAACTAAATGGGTGTTCAGGAACAAACTGGATGAGACAGGTACTGTGGTTAGAAACAAGGCAAGATTGATTGTTCAAGGTTACAACCAGCAAGAGGGGATTGATTATGATGAGACATTTGCCCCTATTGCTAGAATTGAGGCAATACGCATGCTGATGGCGTTTGCAGCTCATATGGACTTCAAATTGCAACAGATGGATGTCAAAAGTGCCTTTCTGAATGGGTACTTGAAAGAGGAAGTCTATGTGAAGCAACCCCCTGGGTTTGAAAGCAATGAGTCCCTTGACCATGTCTATAAACTTGACAAAGCACTGTATGGCTTGAAACAAGCTCCTAGAGCTTAGTATAAACGTCTGTCAAAGTTCTTAATGGACAATGGTTATCAAAGGAGACAAGTTGACACTACCCTGTTCCTACGAACAAAGGGGGAAAGTTTGTTAGTTGTACAGATCTATGTTGATGATATAATTTTTGGTGCAACTGATCAAGCTTTATGCAGGAAATTTTCTGAGTTGATGATGAGTGAATTTGAAATGAGTATGATGGGTGAGCTTAATTTCTTTTTAGGATTACAAATCAAACAAACTTCTGAAGGAACAATGATTCATCAACAAAAGTATGCTAGAGAGTTGATCAAGAAATATGGCATGAGAGATGGCAAGGTCTATGACACACCTGTTGCCACCAATGTCAAGCTTGACTTGGATGAAGCAGGTAAGAGTGTTGATCATACAATGTATAGAGGTATGATTAGTTCATTATTGTACCTAACTGCTAGTAGACCTGATATCATGCATAGTGTTGGCTTGTGTGCAAGGTTTCAAGCAAACCCCAAAGAGTCATATCTCACACAAGTCAAACGTATCCTGAGGTACCTCGAGGGAACTGAGCAGTTATGTCTTTGGTACCCTAGAAGTGCTTCTATTGATTTAATTGGCTATGCTGACACTGATTATGCAGGATACCTTGTAGACAGAAAAAGTACATCAGGCATGGCAACCTTTCTAGGGCCTTGCTTGATTTCTTGGGCCTCCAAAAAGCAAAATTCTGTGGCCATGTCCACTGCTGAAGCTGAGTATGTGGCAGCAGCTTCATGTTGTGCACAATTGTTGTGGGTAAGATAACAATTAAAGGATTTTGGAATTGATGCAGGTTGTATGCCAATCTTGTGTGACAACACAAGTGCTATAAATATTTCCAAAAATCCAGAGCAGCATTCAAGAACAAAGCACATTGATATTAGACATCACTTCTTGAGAGACAATGCAGAGAAAGGATTCATTAAATTGAATTTTTGCAAGACGGAGGATCAAGTGGCTAATCTATTTACTAAACCATTGTGCAGAGAAAGGTATGAGAAACTTAGACTAAAAATAGGCATGATCAAGATTACTTAGTTGTATGTGCACCCTGTTCCCTCGATGATTGGCTAGAATGTGTCTACATATTTTGTATGTATATATATATGTGATGTGTGTGGCTTATTAAAAGCTTTTGTATGTCTATACCAGCTCGCGTGCAGTAAAATGCATAACTGTATGACCTGAACTAAAGGACTCACTTTGGTCTATTGATATGTCCCTTATTGTCCTCAAAACTGTTGTTCTATGAATCTTAAAGACCAATACATGGACCTTGTTCCCTCAGTCACTCTGCTTCAAGCAATACTGTTTCCAACGGAAAAATTCAGACGCATTTAATTGTGTCTGATCTCCTAATTATTAGAGGCGGTTGGATATAATTCCCTATAAATAGGGGCTAGCCGTTGTTCTTCATCATCACAACTCCAAATTAGCTCCCTAAATTCTCTCTCTCTCAAATCCTTCCCGTTACTTCTCTTTCTCTCTCAAAAATCCTCCCGTTATTCCTTCTTCCCTCAAATCTCTTCATCTTCTTCACCAGTTTTTGAAATTTCTTCCCGTTGTTTCAAAATCAATTCCTACAATCTCGTCTCTTTTCATCTCTTCTAAATCCTAATCCCAGCTATAAAATGGTGAGTGGAACCAAATCTTCAACATTCAAGAAATCTCTAGTTGAGAAATCACCTCCTACCACTCCCATCAAGTCTTCTACCCCTGTTATAACACCGGACATGCCTGTCAAGATGTCAGCTCGTAAGAAAACTGGACCCGTTAGTCCTTCTTCACCACCACCGACTTCATCATCACCTCCACCTCCACCTCCACCTCCTACTACTGCTCAACTGGGGAAGGATGATGCTGAAAGAACAGGGGCTTTTTCGGCCAAAAAGAAGTCAAAGAAAAGCGTCCCAAAAGGTGCTAACGTCTCTGAGCTAGCTGCAGAAGTTGACGCTCTTCTGGATGAAGGAGCTGCAATTGGGGCAAAGTATGTAAAGGAGAAGGGTGAGAAGGGAAAGAAAAAGAAAGAGGGTGCTGGAAAATCAAAAGGAGCGCCTGAGGGAGAGAAAAAGGAGAGCAAGGGAGGAGAGAAGCCTGAAACAGAGAGCTCCACTGCTCATGGGGGACAGGGGTCAGCTGAGAACCCACCTGTTCCCACAACTGGTTCCTAGAAATCAAAGAAGACCACTGCTGGGTCTTCAAAGAAACAGGGTCCATCCGCTCAGGACCCTGCCTCAGCAACTGTTACTCCTTCTCCTCAACCCAAGAAGAGGAAATCTGTGGCTGCACGTGTCTTGGACATTCCATCTGAGACACCTCAGTTTGATACTGCTGACCCTTCTTCCAGGCCAGCAAAGAAGAAAAAGACCCTCGTCTCCCCTCCCTCAACCTCTACTGTTGCCTCTAAGGGCAAGAACAAGAAACAGGACCCAGACGCCATTGATGCCAGGACAACTTAGATCCTCTCCAGAAAATGCATCACTGGCAAGGTATGGTGTCTTGACTGGATGAAAGACAACGGGATTGGGGAATTTGTCACAAATGTCTTGTCACAAGGCTGGGGTACTTACTTAACCAATAAGACTTCTTTTCATTATGCTGAGTTTAAGCAATTTTACTTAAATTACTCTGTGAAAAATGGGGTGGTTAGGAGTGAAGTGTCTGGAATCCCCATTAAATTTAATGCTTCTGATTTGGGAAAAATTTTGGGGATCCCCTGTGAAGGGTTTGCTGAATGGGCTAGGGGTGGTGTATGGCCTGAATATGATGGTTTGGACCCCATAGCCATAGTGAGGAGGTATACGAGGGACATGGAGAGAGATGTGGCCTCAAGGATCAAGGCTGTGGACCTTGTTCCTATGCACAAGTTGCACTTTGCACTTGTATTTAGGACCCTGGTCCCTAGGGAGGAAGCCAGGGAATATTGCTCAGCCTATGACATGAGTCTCATGGATTTGGTTGAGAAGAGAGAAAAGGTGAATCTTCCTGCTATAATGATTCACCATATTGGGTATGTCCTCAGTGCCAAGACGATTACCCACTCATTGCCTTATGGGTATGCCCTTACCCTGGTCTTCCAGCACTTTGGTGTGCCTCTCTCTGCTGGGAATTTGCCTACCACAGTGAATGAGGTAGGCAAACAATATCTGAAGCAAATTGGCTTCAAGTTTGATGAGGACCAGCAGGAGGAGCAGAAAGAGGAAGAGGTTGGTTCTGAGGGGGAACAAGACCCAGAGGCTGTTTCCATGGAGGGGGCAAGCATCAGCAGAGCTGCCATGTTTACCACGCTACAACTGGTAGAGGCAAAGCTCAATTCTGTGACCTCCAATCAAGCTGACCTGGCTTAGAGGGTTGCTGATTTGACTAATGCAGTAACCACGGCTGCTCAGGCTCATCAAAACAAGCTTGATGAGCTTATGAAGATGCTAAAAGAAGGGTTTGAGGTTGAGAACGAAGACACTCCTGCTGACAACTCAGATCCTACAGACCCTGTTCCTCCCCCTGTTGTTTGAGCTTGTTCTTTTTTTTCCCTTTCTTTCTTTTCTCTCTAGGTGTTGTTTCTACTGTAACAATACCTTCTTTTGTGACTGTGCTTTATATATAAAATTTGGTCCTTTTTGGCTTATATGATTTGACTATTTTCTGGATGGCCTATATCAATAGATTTTTAAGTTTGAGCTACTAATTCTTGCATTTGTTTGCATACACTTAAACCCTGGAGGTGATGGTTGTAACATCCTTGCTAAAAATTTGAATTAACTTATCACTATATGCATGTTTAACTGATGTGCATGACACTTTTTGATGATGCCAAAAAGGGGAATAAGAGTGGTGTGCTTATGATTAGGTTTGATATGATCATGTTTAGGTTTAGCCTAGTTTAATTCTCGTACCTTGTCAACCTATTCACTATGGATGGGTAGCACACAAATTTTTATTTTTGATTTCTACTCTAATGGCTTCTGGTTTGAAATTGTGTTTCCTCTGCCTACTCTGATTCTCTAAAGTCTTGTAAGTTGCAACTCTGATTGCAAAGTTTCTCTCTGCAAAATTCTCAACGTGGTGAATGATAATGTTAAGCTGAAGTTCTTGATAGTGAAGTTGTGAACCCTGTTTCTACTTACCCGTGGTTCTTCTGGTTGGTTCACAGCAATGGTAAGTCAAGGTAAGCGCTTGAGTTAGTTTTTGTACTCAACTTAATTGATATCTAGCTCAGATAAGCACACTAGTTTGTCATCATCAAAAAGTGGAAATTTGTTGGGTTCCTGGTTTTGATGATAACAAACAAAGTGTCCTTATCTATGTGTGAACTAACTATGATGGCAGGTTGACTTAAGGATGCAAGAAGATACAATGCTCAAAGCATTATTGCTCATGAAGATGCTTGGATCCTAACAAGACATGAAGACAATGTAATGTAGTTAAGTGCATTTGTCATTAGTCTTTATGTACTATGCTTGACTAGTTAGCAAGAGTCTAAATTGATCATGACAAGGGAACAAGGTTGTAGGACTGAGTGCATGTGTCTATGAGTACAGGGGGAGCGTTCTTGTAAACCCTGTTCTCTAGGATCAGCACTGCAGCTTGAAGGAACTAGAGGGGAACAACATGTTGGACCCTGTTTCCTTCTAAGCTGTGTATCTGGACGAGTTTGCATAATATCGTATTTATTATTTCCACGAATATTTTGTGTATTATCTTTTTAGATAACACAAATATTCTTCTGAAGAAATATATTTTGTTTTGGAAAATGATTATTGCAAAATCGTGTTTTAAAAAGAAAAGTATTTTATTTTGAAAGGATATTATCTTGGAAAAAGTATTTTACTTAATGGCCAAGTTTATATTGTTTAAGGTAAGTGAATTATCTTTTGGAATATTTTCAATTATCTTTTAGAGAGTATATTCTGATAAATCACTTGCTAGCTGGCCAAGATATCCTGTTAAGGTATTTGGACGGTTTTTATAGTATAGGACAAGTTATGGAAAGATCATTGATCTTTACTTAAACTCTATCCTATCTTTTGAGAAGTTCTTATCGTTTATATTCTGAAAAGATTTAACCTAATTGGACTGAGCTTCTAGGCCTGCCTATATAAAGCGCCTGATAGGCTCAGTTGTAGGGTTAAGCTTTGCGTGCATTATTGAGTTCAGAATCAGTTGTGCAAAGCGTACATTCGTTCAAACCAGATACGTCCAGTACTCACAAAGAACAACCTTGAACCCTGTTCCCTGTCCTGGCCATTTTGAGTTTTTGCTTAGGTTGGTCATTGCATAATAGGTTTTTTGTGGTCTTATTTTGCTTAGTGTTGAAGTGTATAATAGGACAATCAATCTGGTTATTTGTAAGATCTCTAACTCAGTAACGAGTGTAGAGTTTCTCTCAGGTCAGTGTGTGACTTTGAGAGATTGGCAACACATCAGTAACGGTGTGTGGTGGTGTTAGGGTACTGTGTTGTATTTTGATTTTGGCTCTGGTTATAAGATAAGAAGTGTGACAAAATCCCAAGTAACTGGGTCGTGGTTTTTACTCCTATTGAGCCTAGGAGGTTTTCCACGTGAAAAAAGCCTTGTGTTATTTACATTCTGTTCTTTACATTCTGTCTTAGTCTGCTGTATAGGAACAACGTCCATAACGTTGTTCCCTACCCTGTTCTCAAGTTGCAAAACGCGAAAAATTGGAGTCAGTCTATTCACCCCCCTCTAGAGTAACTTAGGCACTGTTCAGATGCAAGTAATCAAAATTGTGTCATGCAACTCTTTATTATATATTTAATTTTTGAGAGAATTTAGATATTCTTACTTTAGAAGCTACCAAAAAATGAGTACAAGTGTCTAGAAGATTATTAGAAGTATGTTTTTTGTTTACTTATTTATTTATTACAAAACTTATATATATATATATATATATATATATATATATATATATATATATAGTATTAGTAGAATAATACTATCGTTTAACTTTTCCTTAGTTATACTAGTATGTTGTGAAAGAAAAAAATTAATTTGTATAATTTATCTTATGTTTTGACCGTTATTTTACACCCATATTAAGAAATTTCTTGGTACACCATTGCTAATTGTGTAAGAAACTTTTTGGGGCGGCGGTGACCCAAAGCAGATTGGCTTTGGCTGGCTGCTTACTTGTTCATATGTTTAGTTTGTTGCCGGAGAGGATTTTTTTTTTTTCTTATAATTCTTCTTTTTTGTGCTGTAACAGGGAGTTTTGTGGTGAGGATTTTAAGACACAAAAGGCAAAAGGCTGATCAATAATTTAGTATATATATTCTTTCGAACTAAAAACCCATTGTGGAAGCAAGTTGTTGCCCCAAAGATTTGCCACACCTTTCTGATCGGATTATATATGACTTACTTATAACTATGGTCAAAAAGTTGGATGATATTACACTTATAACATTATTGTTTTCCCTACAATGTTCTTTCATGGGAGAAATAAATAATAATCAATAAAACTTATCATACTTGTATTCGCTTAAAGTTATATAAGACTCAAACTGAATAGTGATGTTATACAACTATACAATTATCCAACTTGACCTGCCTTTTTTTTGATAAGTAACGGTTTGTTACTTCCGCCTGTTCTCTTCACTTTCTTTTTACTGAATTTATCTGCACAATACTGAACTGAATTGAACTGAATTTTTCTGAACTGAACTTATTTTTACTGAATCTACAATTACACAGAGTAAATTTGTTCTTTGGTTTACCAAACTCCACTGAATTTTTCTGAACTGAACTTCTTTTTACTGAACTGAACTGAATTTTACTGAACTGAACTGAATTTTACTGAATACTTCAGGGGGAAGTTGAGGAGAACAGTCCCTAAGTACAACTTTCTACATTTTTAATTATCACCACTGAAAACCAAGATGGGTTGGTGTACTGGTTCAGCACTTCATCCCTTAAATAAGTGGTTGAGGGTTCGAATCCCAACTCTTAAGAATGGAAAAAATCCTTTGACCAGCCCCCTACCGCTTAGTATGTGCTAACAGTTGAGGCGAGAGAATTGATTACTGTAATCGACGGTGGATAACCTTAGCAAAGACCAAAAAAAAATTGACACCACTGAAAACATGATTAGTAGTAATGAACTGGGGGATACCATATATATCCTATCCTTCACCGCCTCTTTAGCTAGAACACCAGCAGCGTAACTTGATTAGACTCTCGAAATTGGTGTTGTATCTGTAATTTCAACATTTTGATCTTGGCCTTTCTTACGTTATTGTTTTGGGTGGTTTTAGATAGTTCATTATGTCTGGATTTTTATAACTTATATAAAACGGTCTCACATTAAGACAACTTTATATTTTGAAAAAGAAAAAATTTACTTCACAATAAAATATCAAAAAAAAATACATTTTGAATAGAATATGTTACTTTTAATTGTCTAATCATAAGACGGTTTTACACAACATTCTTTTTTTTTATATAATCTTGGAGAAAGTTTTGTGTGAGATTAACCCATGATAAAATGGGATCACTATAAAGAAATGTAGGGATCATTTTATATGAACTGTGACCTTGCTTGTTTCACTTAAACGTGACCCTTATCTGACCGAAAGTTACAAAAATACCGTGTTACCGAAGTTTTTGAGTTAACGTTGAAAAGCATCAAAAACAAGATAAAAGATTTCAGTAATTTAGACTACTTCTCCTTTTCTCGTTACTGTTTCGTTCAAATAATGTGTAAGAAAATTTATGAAAAACACAAGAAAAACACGACCCTGGCTCAAGTTAGATCCTTTGCCTTGAGCGCCTTTTCGCATATGCGAAAATCTATGTTGATTTTGCCCCTCTCCCTCTGTTTCACTTTTCTAAACACAACTCCTGCCTAATGATAAAGTGACAAAACCCTTTTTTTTGGGTTACCAATAATTGAAATGATCAATTGCTAGATTGCTACCATAAACATTCTAAAACAATAATTTCAGAGGACTTTAATTTAATTTTTTTTCTTGAGTTTATGGGGAAGCAGAAGTGTCGACACCATAAATTACCAACAAGCAGGGGAATCGTATTTAGACCTAGGTCCTGGTTTTATTGTCGTCTCCATGCGTTTCGTTTCGTTCCGTTCTAATTCGTTGTTCCGCGCTTTTTCGTGCATTCTTTACTTCATTTTATCTCACATTTTCTTCCATTATTCGTGCCACTCCGTTACATTCCAATTTGTTCCGTTGCTCACTGTTTCGCACCATTTCGTTGAAGAAAACGGGCCCATAATGTACCTACCGCATCAATTTTAAGCACTACGTCTACCCTTTGTTGACATATAGAGAAGGAATTAGCCCCAAAGTTTTCGTCCACTTTTCATAATTATTAACAATATTAATATAATTTATTTATTTTTGGAATAAACATTATGTATATTAAGAAAATAGTGATCTATTTTTTATAAAGTAGTAGGTTCTATTTTTTTCAACGGAATGGTGTGGGTTGGTGAGAAAGGGAACGGAATGGTGCGGATAATAACTCAAAATGTGAGACAAAACGAAGTACAGAATACAGAACGGAACAGCACGAAACGAAACGAAATAAATTGGAACGAAACGGAATGCAACATAAAAATGATGAAATCAACCGGGCCTAATAATTGCATTTCCAGAGTGAATTCTCTCCTTACTCCACTACATAAATCATATGTTATTCTTGGGTATGCCCAAGTTAAATTGTACTTAGAGTAATTGAATGAATTCCCCTTTGACCTTTATCTATAAAAATAAATACAATATTTGTAAAATCATCCTATATGCTTCTGATGTTAAGGGAAACAAGGCAATGTCGGGTAGACCCCTTAACCTTTACCTCCTCTTTTCCTCTCAAATTTGATGTTTAGGATGGTCCTATACTCATATTCAAAAAGACACTATGCAAGTCCTTTTTCCTTCATGTGTTACTTCAACCCAAGAGCCATTTGCCTACATGAAAAATTGCCTACATGCCCTAATTTCGAAGGGATTGGTAACGAAAATTTGGAAGGGGTGAGGTTGGGGTCCAAGAGGTCAAGACTTAAGTAAGCCTAACTTACCTTAAAACCTCAAAAGATATATTGCTAACATAAGCATTTTGCCTTCTCAATTTTACTTATTTTTTTGTTGTTATTGTTGTAGTAGATGAAAAAAAGCCGGTAATGGGTGGGTAGTGCAATGATGCATCCACCACTCATTTCCAACAAAGGTATGAAAGGCTGGAATCGACTTTTATTTCCTGCAAACATGAAAGTTTCCTTGCTATTTCGAAAGAATAAAAAGGAACAAATCTTCCAGTTAGTATCTCTTGATTTCTATTTAGTCATAATTGTTGAATTCCTAGCTACCAAAGAGGTAACCTAGTGGTAAGGACTTGAGTGAGATTTCCTCTCCACCAAAGTTCAAATCTCACTAGAGACATTAGTGGGGAGGAATTTCCCTGCCCTTTACCTCCCTTCCGTAGTTGCCCTCTCGTTCTAAGTGTTTGGCCCCCTAAAGTATTGTGTTCATAAGTTGGACCCTGAGATAGGGCAGCCCAAGAAAAAGAGTCCTCCTTACCTTTATAAAAAAAAAAATTAAAAAAAAAATGTTAAGCTCCTAGAATGAAAAGGAAATTTGGTGAACAAAGTCTTAGTCTAATGATTTTTTTTTGGTTCACATCAAGGGTATCTTTGGTGAACAATGTCCAAGGTGAGATTCAAACTCTCGACATTAGTTAAGGGTGAATGAGTAGTATCTACCACTCAACCACACCTCTTGATTAGTCTTAGTCTAATGATTAAGACACATGCCTAGCGTACGTTAGCTCTTAGATTTGATTCTTCCCCTCTCCCTTTGCTCATATTGTCTTTTATGTCTCCCATGAACCACCAAAAGGTACCAAAACCTCACACATGTTATATCTAATACCCATATAAGCGGAGGTGCTGATCAACATAAAAATGACACACAATAGATACACAAACCATAATTCAAGGGCTAAGAATCTTTTTTTTTGTCAAGTCTCATCATCTTTTTGCCATAGATTGTCAACACTTTTCTTCCCTTTCTTCTTTTAAGTACCAAAAACAGCCTAGAATTTTGCAACTTTCAAGCAAATTCAGAGTCTGAGACATCAAACAAGCCCAAACAAAACTCTCCACTATAGAATTGCTCAGTACGAATCAACAAACAAAACAGAAAACAGACCAAATAGCTTGATCAAATTCAGATGTAGGGGAAAAGTACCACCTAGCTAGTTTAGCACAAGGTAAAACCAAACACAGAAAGTTGCTGTCAAAAGTGCTCATTTCCTTCTGAATATCAAACTGAAATGCAGTTTCAGAGGTGCTGTTCTGACTCACCCAAATCAATATTAAAACACAACCATCAAACGACAACTAACTAAGTTTTTAATTAGAGATAATCACACCATATTTCGTGCAAAACTGGTCTTATTAGGCGACATGCGTCACACCCATAATCAAAAGTCTCAAACAGGTCTCCTAAACTGGATACTATAACCTAAGACAACACCACCACCACAAATACTATTATTCATGTAAACACTCTTAAATACGAATAATAATCTTAGTAGAATCATGATAACAAAGTTTATGCGCGAGTATATGATACCTAGCTAGCATGAATCATATACATAAGCAGGGAAGGAAAACAGTCTCTAATTTGTCGTTACGTAACGAAATGTGGATGATAACAACCTTATAATTGAATATCATGCAACGCATATTCATCTGATTTGCTCTTTTCAATCAAAACACATTTTTTTAAAGCATTAGCTTGCGTAAGCGTAGGGCACTGAAGTACTGTACTGTACCTCTAATTTGCTCCTAATCATAGCTTCCCCTTGTTGCCTATATAAAGCACATTCCATTCCCACAACACAACATTCCACAAAACAAAAACAATTTACCATAAGCTAAGGTATATATCATAAAAGCCATTAAACCATGCATCCTAGTGAATTAGCTACTGTAGGAATGAACTTTTTAAGTACTACTACCCCAGAATTACCATTCCCATTCCAATTCCCAACCAATAATAACAACTTTGGCTTGGTGCAGAGCAGTCTCCACCAAGCCGCCGCCATGACTCTCAACAACAATGGATTTTTTCAGACACCACAAATCTCATCTTCCCCTTTAAACTCAACTTCTGATGAGTCTGAAGAACAGAATATCAGAATCATCGACGAGAGGAGACAAAGGAGAATGATTTCCAACAGGGAATCAGCGCGAAGGTCAAGGATGAGGAAGCAGAGGCACTTAGATGAGCTATGGTCACAAGTTGTAAGGCTTCGGAATGAAAACCATGGTCTTATTGATAAGTTGAACCAAGTTTCTGACAGTCATGATCGTGTTTTACAAGAGAATGCTCGCCTTAAAGAAGAAACCTCTGATCTTCGACAAATGATCAACAGTATGCAGCTTGATAGCCCTTACAATGCGTTGAGAGATTTAGATGATGATGTTCCTTGCACTACAGCTCATCTGAGAGCTGAATCTTCGAATCAGTCTGTTTCGAGCTCGACTGATTTACTTCTCCAGTAGTATTGTAGTACTGTAGTATTATCTAAGAAGATATATGATGTAAGATAGCATAATGTGTCACTTTCTTTTCTATTTTTTCATCATCCTCTGAGTTTTTTTTTCCTGCAATAACAATTTTCCATCCTAGAATATATCATCATAAATCCAATCTATGTTGGGTTGAGCTTATATACCAACTTAGACTTAATCCTCTGATTTTGCACCTGTGTCCTGAATTATGGATTGAATAAAGTCCAATAAAAAGACAGATAAAAATGGTCAATGTTAATAGCAAGAGGAATAAAATGGTAAGTATTAAGGAGTGGGCCAACTTAACAATGTTGACGTTTCTCCCTCAAATATTCCGATGTGATACTCTAGTCCTCACATACTTTAACAGTAATAAAGAACTATGTCTAGAAATTTTGTAACATTGTTGATGTGGGGTTACAATAATACAGTACTACTTACTAGGTGAATTTCAGCCAATTTTGAAAATCTTATACTGTTACAACTTTTTATGATCTCTTCCATTTCACTCATCTGTAACACGATAACATTGCTTATGCGGTGTTACAGAAACACGAAAAAAGTCCTCGGCCACCGGTACAGGTTTCAGGTGCTAGTGTAAGACCCACAAAACTACAGTTTCAGGATTTGCAAGCAAGCAGAAGCAAGTGGAGAAGCAGCAACAAGCAAGTGATGGTGGGTGGGAGGAGCTGGTGATAGTGGCCAATTATTCTAAGAAGTACCATAAGAAGCAAGACATTTTGGCAAAAGTTTTCCACTTACTGTGTGATTGCTTCTTTTTTTTTTTCTTTTTTTCTCTTGATGGTATCAATTCTCCTGCCTAACATCAGCTATATAACAAAACAAAAAAAGGTTGTGTTGTTTTCACTAAAATTTTGGGTAATGACCAAATAATAATATTACTATACCATATATCAAATCAAACTCAAAAAAATTGTATAGGATCGTGTCGCATATAACAAACTAAAGTGGCTTGGTTTGGCCCTCGTCACACCTGACAATTTAACATTTTTGTCGCGAACAATTTTGCACCCGTCATTCACATCTTTATCAAATCATTTCTTCACTGAAAGTTATTACATCCCTGGCCTTGATCCTGTTTGTGAGTGGCCTACCTTACCTCTCTATTCACTTTAATGAATTATTACAGAATACAGTAACCCCTTGCACAAATTAAGTTTTTTGGTTTCATCGGAAGATAACAATATACAGAAAGCGTTGTATGAGCCCGTTCTAACTTATACGGGTAACTTTTTTATCATCAAAATTAGGGTGATTTGTAATACAAAAGTCATAGAAACTACAGGTGAATTCTTTATAAAAACACAAATTGTGAATAATATGATAAGTTGTGAGAAAGACCTTGGCCTTGTTTGGTAGTTAGCGGGTTGTATCAGAATTAGCGGATTGGGGTTAATTTAGAGGATTTGACTAGAAAATCCGCTAATTTAAAGTGTTTGGTGAATAGCGGATTCGATTGATTTCAAAAACGCTAAAAAGTTTCCGATTTATTAAACAAAGGACATGATTATCCACATTTATACAAATCAACTAATTTACCAAACACATTTATACAAACCAGCTAATACAATCCTCTAATCAAATATGCTAATGTTATCCGCTATCTGCTAAATGCCAAACAAGACCCTTGGTTGAATAGACATGAGAAAGACCTTGGGGTGAATATGTAGTACACAGTGCCACAGTGGCACAACCGGCAGCCCGTAGTCGTTTTTAGCAATAATCTGAGGGAATAGTCTTATTATCTCTCAAAGAGGGTGTCTTTCTCCGTTCAAAAAAATAATAATAAAAAGGATGTCTTTCTTGCAAGTAAATCAAAGAGACAGAGAATTAGAAAAAGTTGGACTACTTGTAGCAAGTTTGACATGATCAAGATAATAAAAATTGAAGAGCGAGGTACAACACAAATGAATTCGTATCCTTCCTATAAAAAAAAGGGGAAAAACAAGTTAATTAGTCAAGGACCACATGTCCAACTTATAACTAGTGATTCGGCATTCTCATCTCTTAAGCAAGGTCGAGGGTTCGAATCTTGTGAATGGAGAAATCATTTAGTGGGAGCAAATTACCCCTTTGTGGACCGATCCGGTGCGAACAATATTAGCCTTGGCCCAAAAAATTTAGGTAAACTTGTGGTTAAACCAAAAAAAAAAAATAATAAATACTCGTAAAATAAAAAGGTGTATAACTTATCCAATAAAAAATGGAAAGGAAAAAACTATGCCATATTCCACTACACAGTACTATATGCCATGAATCATGATCTCAAGTTTGTCAAATATTAATTCAAAACAGCAACTTTCCAGTTATAAATTTCGTACCACTTATCCAAAACTTGTACAATATTTGTAATTTTGTATAGTATGCTACACTGGTCGCTACAGCGACTAAAGTTGCTAAAGAAAAAAGCAGGGACAAAAAGCATGTTTATCAATTTACTACTCCTATGAGGACAAGCCGCTAGAGGATAATCTTGCCATTATAAACACTTACATGTCTAACCAATGGGTTGCGGTTGAGTAGTAAGAACTCATTTATCTTTAATTAAGGTTGAGGGTTTGAATTTCGTCCTGGTCTGAGTATGGAGCAGCTTTAAATTCATTGTCCAACTGTCCCACTCTTCGAAATGCCTACCAACCAATGCAGAAAATACTAATAGTCACTGTTGTTAACGGTGAATACCCTTAGTGTGAAAAAAAAAAACACGTCTAGCAAGGGTTTCAGGTAAAAGGCTTTTTCCTATAAAATTGTGAAGAGTCTATCTTGATCAGACACTGTAAACAGTTGACTAATTAGCTACATTATCAGATAATGCTCTAGTTAGGTATGTGATTTAAGATTACATGCATTATCAATGTTATAATGTACTGTCTTAGCTTTTTGTGACTATTATAAACTGTTACATTTGAAAATTAAGATAAATGCTGATGTATGTGCGTCTCAAACGTAACAAATATGACATCGGCCAACATGGTTGCTTATAGAGGTGGCCGACCTTATGCTGAGCCGACCTCACATATAGTCAAACTTTCAAGAATGTCGGTGATGGACTGATGGCGTTACTAGATTAGTGAATGAGCATACAATTCATATGATATAGCTAGCCACCCTTGATTAAAAATAAGTAAAATAAAATTATATAACTAGCCAGAGTACTACTTTTTCTAATTCCAGAGAAATGGTTAGCTGCAATTCCACATTCTACTTTTTCCAATTCCAAAGAAAATCTACTCCAAAAAGAATGTAATTTCTCTTGCTTTTTCATGGACCGTTGATGTCTTGAGTGTAAATATAATCCGTCTGATAAACCTCCGACCTCTTCAACAAGCAATCTTCTTCGTCCATCCTCTTGCACCTGCTTGATTCCTGCCAAAACCAAAACAAATTTTTTTTTTTTACTGTCACATAGCAAAAACAATAAATTTTGTATGGGGCGGATCTATTCCGTAATATATGGGAGAGACGAGAAGAAAGAGAGGGGAGAGAGAAATGTGAGTAGCTATATTACATAAGTCCGGCCTATATAAATCTGTGTGATTTACAAGTATATAGTAAGGAAACCGTTAAATGATAACTCACATTGGACCATCTTGGTTTGTTTGCTATGGGATGAAGCACCCTAGCTTCAATTTCTACGTTTGGGAGCAATATTAGAGCCATATGAATAACAAATATGAAGCTCTTTGACATGTCTAAATTCTAACGTATAATTGAGATTTGAAAGAGAAAAAGAGAAGATTAAAAGTATATATATATATATATATATATATATATATATATATATATATATATGTAAAATTGAGTTCTCACCCAGCATTGAATATGTAATAAATAGTCATAAATGCATGGATGATGAAAAAGAAATTAAAATTAGTTTTGTTTTATTTTAATAAGAGTTAAGTAACATAAGTATTATATTTATCAATATATATATACGTAAAATTGAGTTCTCACCAAGCAGTGAATAGGTAATAAATAACCATAAATGCATGGGTGATTAAAAAGAAATTAAAAATAGTTTTATTTTATTTTAATAAGAGATAAGTAATATAAGCATTATATTTATTATCCAAAAAGAAATAATTATATCTTACATTCACTAAAAATGTAATTTCTTTGTTAAATGTGTTTTTTTTTTATAAAAATATTATTATTGTTCTCTGTTACTCCTATTATTCAACTTTACATATTGATATGATTAAATTTTTTTTATTATATTTCTTCTAATAATGGATTATACATGATAAAAAAGAACCTGTGCATCGCACGGACACAAAATCTAGTGAAGAGATAAAATAGAGGAGAGTCATTTGTATGCGAGAATGGGCAAGTGATATTAATTCGAGTAAAGGCCAGGCCAGGACTGGTGATTGGTGAAGAGTAAAGACTAGAGATTAAATAAGCTTAAATGAATCTTGAAACGCTAAATGAAAAAGTCAAAGATCACAATTACGAACCCACCTAAGTCAATGCTTATATTGGGTTATAGTAGGAGTACTAGCCAATAGTCATCGTGGACAATAACATAAGTATTATATTTATCAATATATATATATATGTAAAATTGAGTTCTCACCAAATAGTGAATATATAATAAATAGCCATAAATGCATGGATGATTAAAATGAAATTAAAAATAGTTTTATTTTATTTTAATAAGAGATAAGTAATATAAGCATTATATTTATTATCCAAAAAGAAATAACTAAATCATACATTCACTAAAAATGTAATTTCTTTGTTAAATGTGTTTTTTTTTTTTTGTTGATAAAAATATTATTATTGTTCTCTGTTACTCCTATTATTCAACTTTACATATTGATATGATTAAATTTTTTTTATTATATTTCTTCTAATAACGAATTATACATGATAAAAAATAACCTGTACATTGTACGGACACAAAATCTAGTGAAGCGATAAAATAGAGGAGAGTCATTTGTATGCGGGAATGGGCAAGTGATATTAATTCGAGTAAAGGCCAGGCCAGGACTGGTGATTGGTGAAGAGTAAAGACTAGAGATTAAATAAGCTTAAATGAATCTTGAAATGCTAAATGAAAACGTCAAAGATCACAATTACGAACCCACCTAAGTCAATGCTTATATTGGGTTATAGTAGGAGTACTAGCCAATAGTCATCGTGGACAATAACTGGTGGCTGGTGCTCTTCTAAGCTATATTTATTGCTAATGATCCAAATGAGATTAAAGGTGTCTTCTTTCTCATTGAATTGAATTTGAATTGTAATGGAATGAATATAACTGAATCAAACTGAACTAAATAGAGTACTAATTTTTGAGGAAAAAAAAAATAGATTACTGAACTAATATAAACTGCACTGAACTATACTAAGGTTTTGTTTGTTTGGGCAGAAATTGTCTTCAATCGAAAACAATTCTAAGTGCAACAAAAAATTTCGTTCACATAATCCGTTGTTTGGTTACAAGGAAAATCAAATTTCCTAAAACAACTAATTTTGTTGCGTAAATCTTGAAAAGTTCGTTAGATTCCAAAAAAAAAAAAAATCAACTCAAACGCATATCAAAATTAAATATTATACTTACTTGAAGAAAAAAAACAATATCGAGAAAATAGTCTAAAAGTCCGGCCCGAGGCCCGACCAAGTGTGGTGCGGGTCTGATTTTATGGCTCGAAGTCCCGATAACCAGACTCGATGATCATATCCACTATTAGTGCTTCGAGAATATGGTGTTTCACAAAACAAAAAACCATTTTCCTTTCTTTTTGAAGGGAAAACATTTTCACCAATATAGATGAAAATGCTTTTCCCATTGGAAACCATATTACTTTTGGTAACCAAACAACGAAAAATGGAAAAACTATTTTTCAGAAGAAAAAACAATTCACCTCAAGTCCTCAACCAAACAAAACCTAAGCTAAGCTAAACTAAACTGAACTCATTATTGAATAAGTGGAAAAAAAAAATACCCTAAAATTGTAATATAGTAAACGAATAGTTTGTATCGTGTATTTTATAAGGCATGTGAAAAAAGAAAAAGGAAAAAAAGAAGCAAATGCTAACCCAATTAACTCGGTTATCGAGGATGAGGTGGGAGCACAAGTGGTAAGTGTCTCACTCTCACAATTCAGTGGTCAGGGGTTTAAATTCTCATCTTGTAGGGAGAATAAAAATTTCCTTTACCTTTTTTTGTAGGGAGGGTCTCCTCCTCTACTTGAGCCCGTCAGCCCATCAAAGATGAATTGACTTGCCCGACGTATATAGTTTGCGGATTATTACATGCGTCCTTGTAGGAAAAAAAAAAACTTAATCTGTTACCGCTAAAAATAGCCTAGACCAATTGACAGCGTTGCAGGATTGGGCCAAGTTATTTATTCAAGCCGGATAATGAAATTAGACCTTTTTGGGCTAGAAATAGTCAACAAAGTAAGAATTGGGCCGTAAAAGCAGATAGCCCATTGCATTGGGAGCAGATTTAAGGCCGTGGGCCTAATTTAAAATAACATAAAGCGGTGGGCCGTTATGGGTCAATGCTTGTCTTGTGTGGAGTTAGTCCACCGTAAACCAAGTAATTTTGAGGGGTGACTCCAAGTGAAGTAGGGGGTGGCTTGACTCCAGATAAAATAGGGGGTGACTCCAGGTGAAGTAATTTTGATGGGCGGCTCCAGGTGAAGTAAGGGGTGACTCCAGGTAAAGTAGGGGGTGGCCACAGGTGAAGTAGGGGTGGTGCCAAGTATAAATTTGAGGGGTGGCTATAGGTGAAGTAGGGGTGGCTCCACTTTTAGAGAGGGGTGGCTCCAGGTGAAGTAGGGGGTGACTCCAAGTATTGGTCCACCATGGACCAAATCCACACAAGTTTTTGTAAATGCTGAGTGTCAAGATTGTCAACTAGCAACGGGACAAGGGTAGCGCTGTTCATGTTTCGGTCCGGGCTAAGATCGATTCTGCTTTTGGACCGATTAGACCGTGTTTCGGTCCAGCCTGTTCCACAATCCGATCAGATTTGGATCGGATGGGAGGATAATGTCAAAAGATTAAGGCCGGTCTTTGGTTCTTTTTAATAAAAAAACGGTCCGATCCGTTTTCAGATCGGATCACTGTCGTGTCCGATCTGGACCTGTGGACAGCCCTAGACACGGGTGCTAGAGCTGATCAATTGTCAGTTATCGACAAAAATGATCAATATATGAATTTCTAGTAGTGATGTTGGTACTTACATATCAACGAAGTTGAAAAATACACCGATTTCAAACAGCGATGGTGAAAATCATATTCATCTGATTATATTAGTTTACAGTTCTTATTTTTAGAATGTTAGGTGGAGTCATATTCATAAAAATGGTAATTCGGTTGTTCATAAGTTACCCTATATGTATCATCCATGTTGTTCTTTTGAAAGTAAGTTGTAATCATTTTTTAGTATTTGAGTTTTCTTATTGCGTGAACAAGGTGTTGATGTTAAAATCTGGTCTGTTAAATAGAAGTTAGTGTCGGCATTGAAATCCTCAAAAAGTGAGTCGTAGTACCGGAGTGTACGTTATTGCTGCGTATCTAGCCTTAACTTTCACGTGTTATCAGATTCAGTTCAAATTAAATGAGTTAGGTAAATATTGGTGTATCGTGCATTGGTGTCCTGCTCGTGTATTAAGATGTAAGATTGCAATTGTGTAGGAGTATTATATAAGAAACCAGCGATATCACATTTATTGAATTTGTAAGTAATAACCCAATAATTTCTTTGTATCGTAGACCATTACAGTAGAATCAACTTGAGTCACATTATCCTTGATACAAATTTTAAAACAATTTAGTCACATACTTTTCAACATGACAGTTGGTAATCAGTTGGAATTACAAATAATAAATAGACCCAAATCAGATAATAAGTCTCCATACCGTGATGAAGGTGACATAGTCAGAACTCAGAAGTAAAGTCTATAAGTTTTTTAACCAATGAAGTATGGTTGAATGGTAGGGTCTTATCTATTCTTAACTAAAATCGAGGATTCAAATCTCATTTTGGCATGGAGCAGTTTTAAATTTCTTAGTCAATTATCCCACCATTGAAGATGCCTACAAGCCAGCGCGGAGAAATAGTCACTATAGTCGACAGTGGATAGCCTTGGTTGTGAACCCAAAAAAAAGTCTATAAGTTTCCTAGAAGTTGGTAGACCAGAAAACCAGGAATTAGTTAAGCAATCATGGAGAGCAAAGAAAACTCATCATACCATCAAAATCTATTGATTAAAACAGAAGAGGGATATAAAGATCAAACTGAAGAGGGTCATGCTGGTGGTTTATTAAGCTTAATAAGGTTTGATCCATGTCGAAAAGCCGAGATTTGTGAAGAAGTAAAGAAGCAAGTATGGTTAGCAGGACCTCTTATAGCAGTGAGCTTATTGCAGTATTGTATACAAGTCATTTCAATCATGTTTGTTGGACATCTTGGGGAACTGCCTCTTTCCAGTGCTTCCATTGCCACTTCTTTCGCTTCGGTCACCGGAGCTAGTGTCCTGGTAACTCCACAACTCTTTATCTACTACTGCACTGCACCTACTATGTGTTTTTTTTTTTTCGATAATTAAAAGTCCATTTTATTAAGTGGAAGAAAAAGAGATGGAACTGAAACTCATACACCTATTGAAGCCGAAGCTTAGTATAGTAGAACCTCATACACCTACTACATATGTTTCCTACTCTGTTTCTTCAATCGGATCAGATCATCTAAATCAGAGAAATCTAACATTCTTAAGAGAGTACATGATATATAGTGTGAAATCTATATGTCTACTATACTATGATTAAATCCTTACTACTCTGATTTTACTCTGTTGCAACTCTAAATTTTGGGCCACTTGCCCTGCCAAGCACTATGTCCAGCTCACATGCCTTGATCTTCACAAGAGGTAGTACGCCATGAGTGCAGCTTCCTAGGCTCAAACTTAATTGAGAGTGTGCTTGTGATCAACTAGACATGTGACAAATTGCCTCATTTTTTTTTCCTTAACGAAGATAATACTTGTATGTCCATAATCTAGATAAGACGTCATTTCTCTAAAATATAATGACATGAGCAAGTCTTGTGTAAGACCAACTCACAGTAAAATGGGGTAACTTGTTACGAACGTCGACCCTTGTTTTACTAAAAAGTGACTCTCCTCTCAGTAAAAGTTACGGTAAAACTGTATTATACAAGTTTTTTTTGTTCTTCCTGGAGACTGCACTTGATGCTTAT
Source organism: Tetragonia tetragonoides (assembly GCA_038025085.1). Taxonomy (NCBI): domain Eukaryota; kingdom Viridiplantae; phylum Streptophyta; class Magnoliopsida; order Caryophyllales; family Aizoaceae; genus Tetragonia; species Tetragonia tetragonoides. Next base: position 28,151,284 of record CM076146.1, on the reverse strand, counting down.
ACCTTGCATTCAAGCATGTCATTCACATGATGAGCAATGATATTAGGAAAAGCCATAAAATAGGACCTTCACCCATCAAATAGAGACCAAGAATCATTCCCAATAGTGAAATATTTTGACACAAAATATGAGGATGGCATATATCACACCAAAAAAAAAGGACCAGATAGTTTTTCAGCCCCTCCTTGGACCTCTAATTGGAAAATGAGTGTCATCATACATTAGATATATGATACACTCTTTTTCATGTGTCTATCCCTCTCCTCTCCCCTTTTTCACTCTACCACAACTACTCCCATGAAATTCCAAGCAGTATGGGCAATTTTGTCCCTCTCCTCACATAAAAAAAAGAATGTATCATACATTAGATGTATGAGTATCATTAAGGAAAATGAGTGTCATACATTAGATGTATGAGTATCATTGTCCTAAACACAAGGAGGAGGAGAGAGAAAATAGGCAAAAATCTCATCGATGGATTTGTGGAACTTGGATGGAGACTGCTGCTTGATAAATATAACTACTGATTACTGACCTTGTCTGTCCAAAGTCATGCAAGCAATACACTGTTTCTACAACTAATAAAAGCCCCTCTAATTATGTCCCTCCCCTTTAGTTAGTGAACATTAGCAACTGATCACTGTCTCAATGTTTTTGAATAGTCAGGCATGGGGAGTGCACTGGAGACACTTTGTGGACAATCCTACGGAGCCAAACAGTACAAAATCCTTGGCATTTATACACAGAGAGCCATGATAAGCCTTCTAGCTGTGAGCGTTCCCTTATCAATTATTTGGTATTACACTGACGAGATTCTCATTCTTTGTGGCCAAGACTATGAGATTTCAATGGCAGCAGGAATTTTCAATCGTTGGATGATCCCTACGCTTTTCGCCTATTCTCTTCTTCAATGCCTAAACAGATTTCTTCAGACACAGAACATTGTCTTTCCAATGCTGATAAGTTCCGGTGTGACAGCAATTCTGCATGTTCTCGTTTGCTGGATTCTCGTGTTTAAGCTTGGGCTAGGGATTAAGGGAGCTGCTATGGCAAACAATGTGTCATATTGCGTTAATGTCTTTTGCTTGGGGATTTATGTGAAGTTTTCCCCTGCTTGCAAGGAGACTTGGATCGGGTTTTCACCAGAAGCATTGCATGGTGTATGGAGTTTTCTTAAACTTGCTATTCCTTCAGCTAGCATGATGTGGTATAGTGCTTCAAAATCTCCTTGCAACTTAGATTTGGTTATAAATGGTTTCATTCAGAATTATTGAGAAACCTAATCATACTTGCATATTCAGGTAGAACTGCAACTTCAGTCTCATTCATCAAATGCAATAGGCATTAGAAGTGAAAGCAACTAACCATATAAATTTCTAATCATCACACGATTCATAACTCACAGTGAGCTAAGTTAGACACATCAGACATAATTACATCTATGCATCTAAGTAGTGCCTGTGACTGTTGCAGCCTCGAGTATTGGTCTTTTGAGATGGTAGTACTTTTATCAGGTCTTCTTCCGAACCCAAAACTAGAGACATCCGTGCTATCCATAAGGTATATAATCTTGTTCTTAATATGCTTAAAAGTTATATGTGTGCAATGAGAGGGAGCTTTACCTCAAGAAGTATATAATCAGACCATTTTCATTTTTGCAGCCTCAACACATGTTGGATGGTTTACATGATATCCTTTGGTCTTGGTGGCGCAATAAGGTCAGGTTTCACCAATACTACTGTATGCCCTTTGCTTAGGTCCAAAAATGCAATTTCTAAACATCACTTGTTAATTTGTTACAGCACAAGAGTATCGAATGAGCTGGGAGCAGGGCGACCTGAACGTGCAAAATTAGCCGTGAACATCATGGTTATGATGTCGGTTTCAGAGGGCTTAGTGGTAGCAGCGGTTACCATTGCCATACGCCATGTTTGGGGAAGGCTGTACAGCAACGAGGAAGAAGTGGTCAGTTATGTTGCCAGGATGATGCTTCTGCTCGCACTCTCAGATTTCTTGGATGGATTTCAGTGTGTGCTATCAGGTTCAGACTCAATTGTGTCAGATACCATTAACCAATTTTAAGTTCCCATTATTCTCCATATTTCACCAAACAAGTACTAATTAGCTATTTGCACATTTTTTAGGAGTTGCAAGAGGTTGTGGATTGCAGAAAATGTGTGCTTTCATAAATCTTGGAGCTTATTACTTTGTGGCAATTCCTTCTGCTGTGCTATTTGCATTCATTTTGCATATCGGGGGCATGGTAATCTCTTCGTTTTTGTGCTTCCTTTCTGCTCAAATCTACCGTGCTTCTAAACAATCTTTACGAGTTAATAAGCTTATCAATCTCTTCATGCAGGGACTTTGGACAGGAATTATATGTGGATTGTCAGTGCAAGTTATAGCACTTGTTACTATAAATTTGTGTACAGATTGGGAAAAAGAGGTGAGAACGATTTTGCACAATTTTCATAGAAAATTAGATGTGTCTGCTGCTTCTAAAGATTTTGCTGTCATTTTGCTTGCAGGGTAGGAGAGCTATAGCAAGAATCGAGTCCTAGCACATTTGCTGGACCAAGATCATTTTAGTGTTCGATAATCCTGAGCTCGGAGGTCATGTAAAAGCTTTTTGTGAGACCAAAAACAGAGAATTTTAAATCTAATATTATATGCCAAATTTTGATTATATAGATAATCCAAATCAAATGAAATTTTGTTTTATTTATTGTGATCTTACAAATCATATCTCGTTGATTGAATACAATTTAACCCAAAAAATTGTTAATTGAATAGTACAAAATGCTCTCACCTCTCACAAAATAAGTGGAGTCCACTTAAATTCACTTCCGTTCAGAACTATTAATTTCTCCTAGTTAACAGGCTTACTCTCATGCTCATTACGTGCCTTCGTGATTTGGCATTTATTATTCCTTAATTAATCTTACTCTTACCATTTTATATCTCATCATATTGCAAGTCAAAGGTACAACTATACAAGCACAACTAACCACATACTAAGTCAATGTCATGAACCATGTGGTGGATATTAAAAAGACAACAGGATCTTAACCCATATATTGCATTGCTTCCTGTCTTTGTTTCAATGAAATCATTTATCATTCAGGTTCAATCTAAGAAGATAGTTGGTAGGAGTACAGCCGTAAACCAAGTCAAAAATATGATCCACAATCACTTCACTTTCAACTACGAAAATGATACCTCTACTAGCTAGCTAGTATTCGTGTTTGATGTTTTCTTAACATTGACAGACATTGACACATCCCGAATATGTGTCAAAACAACATTTGCTTAGCTTAACAAAATCAACAATTTTTTTACAAGGCGGCCTCATGCATAAGGCGGACAAAAGTATCGCTTACTTTTTATCACCTTTTATCTATAAGTCTAGCGATTATAAGTTTGTAACTCTAGGTATAGGGCCAAATTAGTCTTCTAATAGTGGTCCAAAATTTTTTTCACCCAAAACAATAACACAAAAATGGGCAAGACTAACTAATCCCTCAAGTCCTTAACTACTCCCCTCTACCAAATTTAGGTAGGCCTTTTAGAAGCAGGTATAATCACTCCACAACTAAATTATAGATGATAGCTAACTTTTACTACAGTAACAGTAAAAAGAAAATCCCACAAAATCTCCAAAATAAGATTGAGGTTTAATGGATTAATTGAGTAACGAACCTCACATCAAAGAGCTTTGAGTATCACAGACTGGCAATCTGATAATAGCATATTGTACACTTCAATTTACTGCAAACTTTGCTGTCTGGCAACTTTGGCTTTCACAACAAAATTCAGAATTACTAATTATGCCTAATTTTCTGCATCGATATGACTAAGAAGTTGAGCAAACAGTTACCATCACTGTGAGAATCAGCACAAGCTATTCAGACTCATCATTGGGTAATGGCGGTGGCAGTTGTTCCTGCTCATTGTTTTCTGTAGGACGATCAGGTGATGTTGCAGGCTGCGCTCCACTCTCACCGTTCTCTGGATGGAAATTGATAGGAAATTTTGTGACCCTTGGCTTGTCAGCCAGAATATTCCTCTGAACTCTATCTAGCAACACCTTCTGAGGAGGTTCTTCTCTCAACTGCTCGTCATCATAATCATTGTTCACATAATATCCTACTCGCACAAATTCCTGTCCCAAATACGAGCATGTCAAGAGCAGAACTGTGACACCAATAATATCCTCTTCACCAATTTTTGATGGATCTGGCGGATCTGCCTGGAATGATACGCAAAGCACGTCAGAAACTAAGACAGACCAAGCAAATTAGACAACTTAAATCAGAAGTAAAACACACGGTATGTGACCTGGAGAACAAATCGATAGTTGCCCACATTTACAGGTCCTACAAGCACGCTTTCTAAAAGCTGGTCATGTGTCTCATCTTCTGCTGATCCCACATAGGTAAGTTTCCATTCAAGATCTGAAATTGACATTTGACAACATGGACCAATCAGGAGGGTTACACAATATGTTAATAGGTACACACAAGAAAACCAAATCCAAATGGCATTCAAAAAGAAGAAGGAACACATGCAAGAGATGAAAGATAAAACATATTGAATTTACAAACTGCAGCCAAACAAACAACAACAACAACAACAACAACAACCCAGTAAGTATCCCGCCTAGGGCGGGGTCTGGGGAGGTCCAGATGTACGCAGTCTTACCCCTAACTAGTCGCCTAGAAGAGAGACTGTTTCCGAAAGACCCACGAAAACTTTTTTTTTTTTTTTCAAAACGGTTTTTTCGGGTAAATTGTTCAATACTGACAAGTGTGAAAATTATCAACCACCAGATATGATAATATGATCAGAAAGTCAAAAAAGGGAAGTAAATCACTAGACATACTAGCACAAGATTCTACTTACTGAACAACATAAATAAAGGGGACGCTACATGCTATAAACACAATGAATCCACCTCTAGTACTAGCCAATGCACATCCGTAATCTAACGCGGATCCTCTACACGGATCTTGCTCCGCCAAACTCTCCTATCTAGGACCAAGTCCTCGGTAAGATCTAGACGGGTCAAATCCTGCCTGATTACCTCTCCCCAAGTCTTCTTTGGGCGTCCTCTTCTCCGTTTACAGTCTCTAAGTGTAATTCTCTCACACCTTCTCACCGGTGCATCACGATGTCTCCTCCTCACATGCCCAAGCCACCTAAGCCTTGTTTCTCGCATCTTGTTGTCGATATCGGTCACTCCCACCTTGCCTCTCAACACTTCGTTCCTAATTCTATCTCGTCTTGTAGAGTTGCACATCCAACGAAGCATCCTCATCTCGGTCACCCGCATCTTCTGCACATGCACCTGCCTCACCGGCCAACACTCCGCCCCATATAGCATAGCTGGCCTGATGGCTGTACAATAAAATTTGCCTTTAAGTTTTAGTGGGATTTTTCTGTCACACAGAACTCCCGTTGCACTCCTCCACCTTAGCCACCCTGTTCTGATACGATGCGTCACGTCGTCGTCAATCTCGCCGTTGCCCTGTATGATTGAACCGAGATATTTGAAACAATCCTTCTTCGGTACCACCTCCGTTCCAATCTTAATCTCCATATCCGAGGCAACCCCATCTCTTGTGAATTTGCCTTCCAAGTACTCGGTCTTTGTCCTACTTAGCTTGAATCCCTTTGACTCTAGTGTATCCCGCCAAAGTTCCAATTTGGCGTTAACACCTTCTCTAGTCTCGTCTACCAGGACAATGTCGTCGGCAAACAACATACACCAAGGCACATCCCCCTGGATAGTCTTAGTGAGCTCATCCATAACGGTCGCGAATAAAAATGGACTCAACGCTGACCCTTGATGTAACCCAATATCTATAGAAAATTGCTCAGTTTCAGAAGGGGAAGTCCTGACCTTAGTCCTCACTCCTTCATACATATCCTTGATCACTCGGATATAGGCGACTGGAACCCCCTTGGCTTCTAAGCACCTCCACAAGACTTCTCTGGGTACCCTGTCATACGCCTTCTCCAAATCAATGAAAACCATGTGCAAGTCCCTCTGTCTCTCTCTGTAATACTCCATAGAACGTCTAATCAGATGAATCGCTTACGTTGTAGACCTCCCTGGCATGAAACCGAATTGGTTCTCCGATATTAGCGTACTCTTCCTTAGTCTCTTCTCAATCACTCTCTCCCATAGCTTCATGGTGTGATTGAGTAGCTTAATGCCTCTATAGTTGTTGCAGCTTTGGATATCTCCTTTGTTCTTGTATAGCGGGATCAATGTGCTGAGTCGCCACTCCTCCGGCATCCTTGCAGATTTGAGGATCTCGTTGAAAAGCCTTACTAACCACAATAGACCTTCTTCCCCCAAACTCTTCCATACCTCTATGGGTATGTCATCTGGTCCTACTGCCTTCCCACTCTTCATTGTCCGCATGGCCCCTTTGATTTCTTCCTTCGAAACGCGAAGACAAAAGCTGTAGTTGCGGTGTTGCTCGGATGTGGTGAGGTCTCCCAACGAAATGGCTACATCTCCAACGTTGTTAAAGAGCTCATTGAAGTACCCATGCCACCTCCTCTTGATGTTCACGTCGTCCACAAGAACTCTTCCCGCCTCATCCTTAATGCAACGAACTTGATCCAGGTCCCTGGTCTTCCTCTCCCTAACCCTCGCCAACCTATACACGTCCTGTTCTCCCTCCTTAGTTGCCAGTTTTTGGTACAAGCTCTCATATGCTTTACTTTTGGCTTCTGCTACTGATTTCTTCGCCTCCTTTTTTGCCGCTCTGTATACTTCCCGCTTCTCCACCCTTTCCTCATCTATAGTACTATCCATTAGGGCTTTAAAGGCAACCTTCTTAGCCTTCACCCTGTTTTGAATGTCCTCACTCCACCACCAGGATTCCTTCTTGCTACTTCCTATCCCTCTTGCAACTCCTAAAGTCTCCTTCGCCGCATTCCTTATGAGGTCCGCCACCCCTGTCCACATTTGACTCGCGTTACCTTCTCTTCTCCAGATGCTATCAAAATGCTCTATAAAATTTTAAGAAAACGCAAATTGGAGATACGTTAGCCCAGGCACCAGAATGTTGAAAAATCCCCCAGCCAGAAGGAATCCATTAACATTGTCATACGTCATTTGAGTATCTACCAATAACGAAATCAGCACAAACAAGATATCAGCAACACTATTGGGAAATTTTATATTAACCATTCACGTCGGCGACAGAGATTGAAAGCATGGTACATGCTAAAATGACAGATCATAATCCCTATAGCTGATCCTGTTAAATCCCTACTAAAAAGCCTCTCCTGCATTTGCTTGGTGAGAGGGGGCTAGTCGAAGAGATAACAGGTACTGTCATAAATTACCCAGTCTCCGATACATGCAAAGAGAGGCAGGAGGGAATAGGGACTGGGAACATCTATCTTTCCCAACTAGTTGGTCAATAAAAAAAGGCTCTCTTCTGCATTTGCTTGATGAAAGGGAGCTAGTCAAAGAGAAAACAGGTACTGTAACGAATTACCCAGTCTGACCTACGTGAAAAGAGGGGGGAAGGAATAGGAGCCATGTCGGGGGCATCTATCTTTCCCAACTATGGCTAGTTGGCTACCAATTTATATAACAACAGATTTCATGAATTCTGAAGAAAAATCAACAATCAAACACCCAAGTTCTCAATATTGTTATTGAGCTCTCCAGCTTCTGCAATGATCCACTCTCTCTTCAATATCTCTACAAATGTGGTATCTGAAATCCCAGCTTGTACACTACGAAAAATAACTAATTTAAAGTAGTAGTAATGCTCTAACCAACACCGAAATTTTGCTAGTGCAACACAGCTACTCAAGTAGTTAGAGTCTTACAGCTATCCCTCCCAAGTCCCAACCTTAAGGTTCAAGGTCCAATTATTTTCTATCATACTTTATGGTTGTCAGAGTTCTAGAAAGGTACGCCTTTCTCCCACACCTTGGCTAGCAATCATATACTCCAGTTGTGAACATTGTTATTTAAGTTCTCCAGCTTCTCCTATGATACACTCTTCCTTCAATATTCACAAATGTGGTATCTTCAATCCCAGGTTGTGGACTAACTAAAATAACTCATTTAAAATAGTGACAATACAATTTCCAAGTAATACCCTCTATTGTCACTCTTACCTTCAATATTCACAAATGTGGTATCTTCAATCCCAGCATGTGGACTAACTAATATAACTGATTCAAAATAAGGACAATGCAATTTCCAAGCAAGACCCGACATTTGGCTAATACATTAGGATCATGAAAATCCTGCACTCCTTAAGTCCTAGGCATACTTAAATGGGTAGGGCTTAGAGCTACCCCTTCCAACCTCGAGGTTACGGGTCCAATTCTTTTGTATCACTACTTCATGGTTGTCACTTGTTGGAATTTAAATGGTACGGCTTCTTCCCACACCTTGCCCCTAGTTCAAAACTCCAAACTAAGAGAACGGGTAGCTAAAGGGGCCACTCCCTACCTTCTTTTTTTGGCGTGGAAGCAAGTTGTTAATTAATAGCTCGTATATAGGTTATTCCCACAGCAACCACGCCAAAAATCATGAAAAAACAAACAGAAAAGGCAAAAAGAAGGTTGAAGTAAGAGGCTCCTTCATAAACTACCATATTTCCAATGGGAAAGCAGAAGTTAGAGTTTTCTTATGCAAATTATAACTACAAACTACCAAATCGCCTATGGAAACATCAACATTCCAATTCTCTCCTGGAAGCAACTAGAAAAATCAGTCATTTGCCTTCAAACAAGGGAATACTATTGCTAGTCCTTGGTTACTATTAACATTTCGGCAGGTATTTAATGTTAGACAGACAATAAGCATACTTCTGTTTAATGAACCTCTCTCTCTCTCTCTCGTACAGAGCCCTTTAAAGATCAACCACCAACAAAAATATTGTCTGGGCAAAAGAATCGTGACCAGGAATATATGCATATCCATCTTCTAAAGTGCTACATTAGCAAAAAACATTGTCATTGCTGCAGGTGAGACGGGTAGTTTGCTTGAGTAGCAGGATTAAGAAATATATACATTTATTGGCTAAGGGCATATCTGCTATATAATCCATACCCTATGGCCTACACAATCAAAACATTCTATGTTCTGTGTTCAAATTTTTAGTAGAGCCCTGTAGAGCAAGAAATTCTTTCCTACAAAACAACCATATTCCTTTTCAAATTGTTCTGTAATTCTTTCCTTGGCGATTAAAAACTACTCATGTCAAACATTTTAAGCTCCCAAGCGTCTCTGTTTGAGTCCAAAGAAAGGTACATTGACTATATAACAAAGCCCAATAGCAATTAGCAAGAGACTGATTCATTCAACGTCCCAGGTAAAGCAGAGATGTACCGTCTTTAAGTGAAAGCAAGCACTCATATGAAATCTCAAATTGAAACGGACTGAGAAATGGTGCTGGATTATCCAAGATAGTGACGTTTGTGATGTTGACTGCACTCATTGCATTTCAATATAGCTGAAAGGAAAACAACCAACCCATCAATTAATACACCAGAACTGAATAAATACAAATGATAGAAATTGCAAGAACCTAACACTAATTTTGACACTAATAGGGAGAAAAACAAGTTCTGAGAACATGGAAACAGAAGAAGATTTGTTTTCACCATAAACCTGCCTTGTTTATGTGGTCATGTTTAAAGTCTAGCAAAAGCAAGCAAAATTATCAGAATATCAGCTACTACGATCTCAACTTATAAGAAATTAAAGAATAAGATTAATTTTTTAGTTAACAGTTTTGCATACTCTGTATGAGTACACAAAATATCCAACAGTTCTGATCCTAAACAGCATGACATGAAAGTGAGGTGGAGCCCTAAATGTTTCCTATATCTTTCTTTTCCTTAATGGTTTGAAGGAATCGAGACACCACAATGTGTTGTTATTGTTGTTAATGTGTTGTTGCATTCGGGGGGGAACGGTTTAAAAAGTAAAAAATAATAATTATTGTTATTATTTGACATCCATCCATCCATCCAACTCGTTTGGGCTGGAGTCTCTTGGAGGTAACAGGGTAATGTCGTTGTCTATGTTGTATGCACCCATTCAAAATGATCAGATCAGTAACAATAGACAACTAAAGGAATATAAACACGGAATGTAGTGTGTCATTAAACATCAATCAATACATACAATTTCCAGATCCACATATCACATATAAAAGAATACATGATGTCATGATGACAAACAGCGTAAGATGAAAAGCTACATTCCCCCACCGCCCCCCTCCTTTCGGTTGCAAACAGAAACTAGTCTAATTTTTAAGACAGTTTTTGTTTTGTGACCCTTTACCCTAAACAATGGAAGTACAATCAGAAGCAGAACAAGAATTCAAACCATTAAGGTAAACCTTCGAAAGACTGGACAAAATCTTATCAAAGTACTACGAAAGTCAATCCAATCCTTCATGAACAAGATGCATAAGTCTTCAAATGAAACACCAATTTAGTTATTTTCCTTCTTTTATATATCCCCTCTCAGGCCAAAATGTCGTGGCCTACACAACAAGTAGTCTTTCTCTCCAAATAAAATGCCCAAATGCACTACATAAAAGACAATTTTATACATGCATTTTGCTCAACAAATAACAAGATTCCAAGATCCTGCTGCAATAATATGGATCTTTGTATCAGACTAGTTCAAGGTTGCTTCCTTGCAATAGAAGCTGCTGTTGATTGACCTTCGGTATATTTAATCAGCTTTACTCACATACATGTCCATAACACTGATTTGATGTCCATTATACCAAAACCAGAATGCCTCTATAAATTTCAGCATGAACAAAAGATCCCCAACAATGGAGTCTAATACATTTGCCTATATCCCAGAATATCGCACTCCAGCATGATTTAGCAAAAGTAGATAGCTACTAGTACTACTCAGACGAATCAGGAAAGACTATCAAATGAGGATTGGCGCAGCATACTGTAACCTATTTTGACCTTTATGATATATTAAATATAAAACTATAGCAACAAGGAGAGCCCTAAAAGAAGCTCTGGAACTATGCACACGATATAGGGAATGTGGAGGAGTTCAAGATTGCTTTGCAGCTTCTTCCAGTATGTTTTTAACAGTCAACATCCCATCTCCTGCACATAGGACTCTATACCAAAGAAAATGGCAAACCAAGGAGTTTTGTATGCTACACACCCCTCAACCCTTCCATTGTGCATATTAGTCTCTGCTGAGCTTAACTTTCTACCAAGCAGCACATCAACCCAACAGTTCACAGGCATTGAAGAAAGATGTCATTTCGCATGTCCAACACCAAACGACACACGTCTCCGACACATAGCCAGGTTTTCAACCTAAATAGATGCTACTTCCCCTTATGACCTTATATATGTCCTGTATGGCTGTATGTGCCCCAATACCTGTATCTATGTTCGTGTCTGTTAAAACCTATTACCTAGCCACCAACCACTGGCCTTGACCTTTCAAAACTTGATAGCATAATATCTAGCATACAACGATTTCAAATCGATGATCCAAAAATAACACTAAGCAAACAATTATTCATGTTTCAAACAACTAGCTACAAAAAAAAAATCATAACACCACTCATCTAAAACTATTTCAGCAAATGCATCAAACATAATTTCAGAAGATATACGAATTACACATAACCACGTCAAAATGAATTATTTCAAGTTAAAACCCTACCCTTACAACACGAACAAAATCCAATTTGGAAACAATAACGTACAATCTCAGCAACTCATAACAAAATTGGCGACAGTTTTCGGTTTTTCCTTACCTTGAGCAACAAATTAATGTGAGCCTGAATACTAAAACCACTGAAAAGAGCCCCAAATTAACAATCTTCGCCACAAATCTGCGACAAAAACAATTAAATTCATTAAGTTGTAAGGTCGTAAATTGTAACCCTAATTGCAATTCAATAACCCTAGTAAATCGAAAACTAGAAAAAATAACAACAACAACAATAATTACGCGAGATTGACTAACCTAATAAAAAGAGAGAGAGAGAGACTTGCTGGAAGAATGGAAGAGCAGCACGGGAGGAGAGAGAAAATGGAAAAGCGAGGTGGTTTTGTGTTGGATGGAAATGGGGGGGAAGAGAAAACAGGGGGAGGGAAAACTGGGAAAAGGGTTTTAAGGTGATTGAACTGAGAGAGGGAAAATAATAATAAGGACTTGCCAAGTTCCCACAAGTTCTGATTTCTGAATATGATTGATTATTTATTTATAATAAGTGATGCTCTTTTTCTTCTTTTTTTTTTTTTTCTCTTGAACGGGGGGAAAGGGTGGCGCCCTTTAAGCTAAAATATTTGGATTTTCAAAATCAAAATCTGAAAAATGAGTGGGCAAGTCCTAGGGACTTCTTTTTTACAAGGAAAGGAAAAGAGATCAAAAAAAAAAAAAAAAATTATTTGAGTGGTTTGGCACTCTCATATTTTAAGTAATATTGAGGGTTCAGATCTTGTGAATGGAGAAATTAGGAAAAAATTCACTTAGGTGCTTTGAGGTTTCGTGTATTGTTTTTTAGGTTATACGTGGTTTGAATAATTTCATTTAGGTGACACACGGTTTTGCAAATAATTTCACTTAGCTGAAACTAGATAACGGTGGTTAAGTACCCGTTAGATTGTAGATGTAAATAGAGGGCGTTTGGAGTAATGAAGTATGATGTGTGCCTAAATAGTGTTGATTTTCCTGTTATATATGCACTCATATGTTCTATGATTTGTGTGATTATCCTCGTTTTTATTGAATTCTATTCATTTTATGATGAGGATCACTACTTTGGCATGTTTGTGCGTTTAATGTGATTTTACGATCATTTTGGAGCTCAAATGTGCAATCGGAATTAATTTGGACTTTGGAATGTCAAGAGAAGAAGCAAAGAAGAAGGAATCGAAGTTGGAATGGCAAGAGATGCTAGAAATTGTGAAATGGACTCGTTCTACAATGCATGATCATGCTTCCAATAGGCATGATCATGTGTCGTCATGTGAGAATGTCAGTAGCCAACAATCTTGAAGAAAAGAGCAAGCACGGTCATGTCTATGTTGGCACGATCATGCTACTGTGCGATTTGTGCATAAACGACGAGGGACCTTTCCTCTTCTTTTCTCCCTTCCAATTAAACGTGTATAGACTTATAAAAGGGCTCCTCTCTTCTTCTTCCTCTCTCACTCACTATCCATCCATCATCTCTCTCTACTCCATTAGAATAGTTTAGAATTTACATTGAGCACTTAGATACTCTCAAATTCTCTAGTTAATTTGCAATTTGAAGAACAAGTTCAAGTTTTGTGCAATTTCAATTGAAGCTTCTTGGTTTATATCTCATCTCTACTCTCTATCTTCCCCCTCTCTATTGCTTTTAGTTTTCAATCCTTTAGTTTATGATTGTTATTTCTTTGAGTTTGCTAATTCATGTTTAGTTTGATTCTTATCATTTGCGAAATAGTTTCTTTAATCATGAGTAGCTAATTTTCTTATTCTAGGGTTGATGTAGCTTAATTGGGTTGTTTGATGGATTGGTAAACTGATGCTAGCATGTTGTTTAATCGTTGCACATGATTATTTGTATGCTTATTGTTATTCATAATTCTTGAAAGAGGGTTTTGAATACTTGGATGGTTAGCATAAAATCGAAACGAGAATGCTAATTGTCAGATATCGAATAATCATCTTGATTGCCTAATCACGAAAGTAGATTAGAACTTCTTGTGGGCTTTGGATTGATTTTGTGATACCCCAATATTTTCTATAATTATAATATCGATTTATAATTCATTTATAAATAGTTTCGGAGATTTAAATCGTATATTTATTTAACGATTCGATTTACTCAAATTAAGCCATAATAATATTAATTATTATTATGGGAATTTAGGGGTTTATAATTATCAAATTGAGGGATTTAATTAAAAAGGTTTTGTATATGAATAAGGCTTATTCATATTGTTTTAATTAGTTTTAATTGTTTTTAATTAACAATTAAATCAGAAAATTTATCCTAGGTCTAGTAGGTTTTGACTTTCATTGTCTAGGCACCTATATAAGATTAGAGATGGGTCAGTTGATCAGTTGCAAAAACTGAGCCAAAACCCCAAATTCTCTCTTCTCTCTCACGCTATTCTCTCTCTTCTCTCTCTCCCTCTCTCCACCGCACACTCACTCTCTCTCCCTCACCTTGCTGTCGTCGGCCACCAGGCCAGCACCGGCCTCCTATTCCTGCCGGTAAACCCCCCTTCCTTCTCTCTCTTTCTCTCTCTTTCTTTCTCTCTCTTTCGTGCTCTGTTTTCCCCCTCCACTGTTTTTGTTGAGTCCCTGCTGTCGCGCCACCAGGCCGCGCCTGGGTGGTCGCCGGCGAGTGGCCGACGCGACTGGACCCTGCCCGTCGCTCCTCCCCCTCTCAGTCGCCCCCTTTCCCTCGCAATTTCTCTCTCTCGCGCGATCTCTCGTGCTCTCTCTCTCTCTCCTCCGTCGCTGGTGCTCCGGCGAGCCACTGCCGACCATGGTGGTCGATGGGTGGTGGTCTTGGTGATGGGCTAGGTAGCGGGTCCCCATGCTTGGTGTATCACGGCCTAAACTCGAAAAACCGATTAGAGTTTCGTTTAATAATTTCGTTTTAATTAATTTAGTAATTTCAGTATTTTTCAATAATTGTTTTTATTTTTTTGTACTCGTTTGGAACCCGAATCCGGATTTTCAAAAAGCCTAGATTGGTTGGAATAAATCAAGGAATTTAATAAAAATATTAGTTTACAGTTTCAGTACTGTTTGGATTTTCGTATTTACTGATTATGTCTCGGTAATTATTTTTAATTAGGACCAAATGGACAAGCGTGATCGGGTTGTGATTAGCAAGGTTACCTACTGCGTAGTGAGAGTTTGTTAGGTAAGCGATTGTGCCTACCTCTTTCCAAAGCCCCATCAAAACTAATTTGATGTGTTATGTGCTAATTGAGAAATTGTTGTGAATTTAATATGCGAAGCATGATTAAATTATATCGTCGCTAATTATGAGAATTAGAAATATATTCTTCGCTGTAATTATGATTTATATTGAGTATGACAAGTTTATGAAGTTTCGTCAATTAATTAGTTCATATGCTAATTATTGAGCATGTATGGCGATGTTGAATTTCTATTATTATTATGATATAATATACGTGCTATTTGGAATGGGTTATTGTTGAGTGCTAATGAGCACCTACTAGTATATTTGGATGTTTATTTGTGAAAGTGTAATTTTTGGATATCATGATTTACTGCCGAAGTGCTGCCGAAATTTCGTTAGACATATGTGAAGCATGATTATGATAATATGCATTTATGTCATTATCGTTGTTATTATTATTCATTATCATGAGCATGAAATGAAGTAGTATGTCGTGGTCTCGTTGTACCACTAGGTCAATCAATGCAAATATGTGAATTGAATCGTAAATGAGAATAAGACTCCTAATGGATCCCTAGGAGTAGTCGAGCAATCGAGACTCATCTAATTGATGTAGTCTAGGGATGCGTGATTTCCAAGTTACTTTTTATGGACACCTCGTAGTGTGTTCGGGACGGATAATTCCCCATCGTTTAATTCTCTACATATTGATTATTATGTTAGAGGCAGTGTGAGTATACACTAGAGTAAGTCCATGGCATGTCTATATCTATCTATGAACAGTATGGGTAATCGCTGTTCTATTCGCTCTCTTATTTCTCTAATCAAGATGGTTTATCTATTTGTGTCCGAATGATCACTAAAACAAGAATTGCATGTAATTGAATATCAAGTTTGCGTGTGCTTGATTGTATGTCTACTTGTGCATGCAAATGAATTTCAATGATTCTTCTAAAACCCAGGTAAGGTTTGCGAAAGTGTTTACTGGGTATGGACGACGTTTATTCAGTTTATCTGATTTTTGTTTTCTTTTGTTTCTTCTCTTTTCTTCTGTACCTTGTTTCCGTCACAGAAACCAACGTGCATGTGTAGCTGAGTGAGGACGGGTAGCTTGAAGTTTAAATGTGGGTTGTTCCTTTAGAACTATTGTTTTTCTGGTTACTTTGGATTATTGGGATTTTGTTTGGATTGTGCCCTTGAAGGCAAAGTTGTATTAATACTTTAATGGACTTAAGTTCACTTGATAGACAACTCTGATATTAATGTTTAGTTTGTTTAGATGTTTCCTTTGATACCTAGTTTTTCCTTTCTGCTTAGCATTTATTCCTTAGCGATGAATGTTGTAGTAGCAACCCTCGGGTTTGGGACGGTTCAGTAGTGTCGAGTCGTGTATAGCGACGTCGATAATTCCCAGAAAATCGTTGCGAATTCAGGGGTGTTACAAATGGTATCAGAGCCCTAGGTTTAAAAGGTTGCATAGGTTTAATAAATGAATTAATAAAAATTAGTTTCATTTTTGGGAAAAATAAAATGTAATTAAAGCCGTTGAGCGTAGTAGTCCTAGAAGGTAGGAATTACTTGAAATCACCTTAATTGTGATTTAAATGTTCATATTGTTTGATTGCCCTTTTTGTAGATGGCAATTACTCGATTGACCTCGATGAAATCGACCAGAGGTAGAAAACTGCGAGCGATGATCGTTGCACCCAAGAACGAGGTGGAATACGTAGACATTTCCGATAGTGAGCCAACGCATGACGAGGCTATACCCGAGCCCGAAGCGCATGGCAATGGCGCGCACGAGCTCGAGGTGGATCAACCCGCGTGTGATGCTCACGATGATGACGTACCGATGGAGCCTAACCATGACTTGGAAGCTAACGAGGATCCTGATTCTGAAGAGGAGCCTACGGAGTCCGAGCCTCAGGCTGACGATGCTCCTGCTGACAAGCCAAGTGTTGAGCCTAACTCTGTGGATCTAGAGATGCGATTTGAGTATGGAGCTGGTGTCCCTGATTCACCTAGCATGCCAGACTTAGAGGATATTGGTGATGCAAGCGGCAACATTTCTGTACCTCCTTCGCCTCCTGCTGATGTGTCTCCTCCTGTGGAGCCTTTCTTTGCCACTGATGCCGAGTTAGATGACATCTGTGCCTACATCGATCGCGCATTCACTACGATCGAGCGATACGAATATGAGAACCGTACGAGGATACACCAAGGTTTTTGGGTAGAACTCTTACTAGCTGGCTTACCCAACATGCATCCTTGGAGAGGTCTCAAGGAGAAGTATGACGATGTGGTACTGAAGAGTGGCTACATCAACGATGAGAAGTACGGCAAAGGCAATCGCTGGGCGCTAACTTTTCAGGGTGTTGGCAATGAGCTATGCTTGTCCGAGTTCAAATGGAAGTTATTCACGTCTTGGTGCCTGCTCCGAACGACATGTGTGAGAGCTACTGGTCCAAGAAGCGCAAGCTTGTGGACAACTTTAGAAGGTGCTTCATGCCTCAGAAGTTCAAAGGTGACGAGCATCCTTACACGCCTTGTAGGGAAGTGAAGCCAAAGAGGGATGATGATGATGATACGCCTCCTGGATCGAAGCAGAACCCAGTTGCTGTTTAGCTATTTTGTTGGCTAGATTTAGTAGTTTCGTTTAGAAACATTACTTCATTTTTGTGATGACCCTGCGTGGTCAAAATAGGTGTGGTGTGTGGTTGCTTAAGCAACAAATATTTTTGACTCATATTTCTTTTGCAATATATCTTATTGCAAAACTATTTCGTTTGATTATATGAAAGTCGTTGTGATTTGTTTTATATCACTGTCATTGTCACATATTTGCATGGTTGACCAAAAGCATGAATGCTATCTCTTATCGTCGTGACATGATGGGAAATCCATGTCGAATTTATGGCAAAATCGTTGTTGAGCATTATCAATTCTCTTGTGAGCCAAGTGCTAAAGCATATCAATATGATTAAGTGTGATTGTCTATTGCCCTACTAAAATAGTATGGAGCCTCATTATGTGCATTATGAACATCTTTGTCTATTCTTGTGAGACCAATGTGTCTAAGGTGTTTTATATGCCTATCGAACTATTGTGCTTGAGAACTGAGAACAATAAAGCAAGTATGTTGCTTAGACCTACAATGTAAGGTCGATCTTCGAAACTTATATGCTATATGCTAAATGTCAAGAGAAAGGTTTCAATTACAACCTATTTCTCTCAATTAGACCTTAATGGGTCGAGATGTGCAAGTTGTGTGAATGGTGTTCATACCATTACTTTTATATTCTCAGATCGCGAAATGACAACCAACACCGATAGAATTGCACGACTCGAGGATGGTCTGACCGATGTGGTCGAGATCATGGCACGACAAATGGCACGCCAAGAAGAGATGGAAACCGGACAAGCCTCTGCAGTGCGTAAACCTCCTACATTCGAAGGTGGTGCCGATCCAACAAAGCTAGAGACTTGGATTATTGAGTTCGAAAAGTTGTTCCTGGCTACGAGTCGGCCTAACTACATGAAGGTTAGCTCTGCAACGTACTACCTAAAAGGTGAAGCCAACAAGTGGTGGAACGATGTGCGAACGGACTTGCTTGTGACGCCGAACTATAATTGGGATCGTTTTAAAGAATTCATTCGTGCTAGATTTTATCCTAGTTCTGTACGACGCCTTAAATAGCGTGAGTTTGAAGGGTTAAGCCAAGACAAGCTGTTTGTGGCCGAGTATGCTACCAAGTTCAACGAGCTTGCTATTTTTGCTCCTAATCTGCTGACAACTGAAGCTGAGCGAGTTGAAAGGTTCGAGGATGGACTGAAATGGGACATTCAATGTTTTGTCGCTGGACAATCCGTTACTTTTCAGGAATCTTACGACAAGGCCCTGAACCAGGAGAGGATTGTTGGACGTCGTGACACGCATTTGGGTAAGAACAAGCGTGACGAAGGCAATCCATCGCAGCCGAACAATGGCGACAAGAGGCCAAGGCCTAATGGCAACAACAACTACCAAGGTGGTCAGAACCACAATGCAAATAGAAATCGTGACTCGAATAGTCATCGAGCTATGATAATGGCTAGAAGGAATACGCCTTGTACTCGCTGTAACAAGACGCATGCTGGTAAGAACTGTCGAGCTGACGTGTTGCACTGCTATGAATGCAACAAGCAGGGTCACAAAGCTACAAAATGTTGGAGCCGAGGTAGGAATGGTAATGGGCAGAACCGCGATAATAACTACAATCGTGGTGGGAATAACAATGGCTATCGTGGTAATGGTGGTAACTACCGTGGAAATGGGGGTTACAACAACAACAACAACCGCAACAATGCTACTCCTGCTGTGAACAACCAGGTACATTCTCCTGCTACTGCTAATCTCGCACAGAACAACAACAACAACAATAAAGGGTTTAATGGCAGAATTTTTGTGATGAATCGCAATGAAGCAGAAGCAAACCCGAACATGATCGCTGGTACTTTTCTTGTTAATTCTTTTCCCGCTTTTGTTTTGTTTGATAGTGGTGCATCGCATTCTTTTCTTTCTAAGAGCTTTGCATCTAAGATAGGCGAAGAACCTAGTTCAATGTATAGGGCGAACATTACGATGCCAAATGGGGTGAATGTTAATTGTAATTCGTTGTACGAGAAGTGTTCGATTAAGATCGCTGGTTCCAAGCTACCTGCGGACTTGATTAAGTTCGATTTGGGTGATTTTGACGTTATTTTGGGAATTAATTGGTTGTACAAGTATAGGACTAAGATAGAGTGCTTCGAACAACGCGTTTCTTTGCGAGGACCTAAAGGTAAGAGGATTACTTATCGAGGAGTTGTGGTCAAGCCTAAGCTGAAGGTGGTGGGGACTATGAAGGTCAAAGAGTGCGTGACTAAGGGTGAAGTAGTTTACCTTTGTCATGTGGTGGATACGAGTCGCGAGACAGAAGCTCCGCAGCCTATTCCAGTAGTTTCTGAGTACGCTGACGTATTTCCCGAAGAGATTCCCGGAATGCCTCCGCAACTCATTTTCGACTTTACGATCGACCTTGCTCCAGGTTCTACACCAATTTCGAAAGCATCGTATCGTATGGCACCTGCTGAGATGAAGGAACTGAAAACACAACTTGAGGATTTGTTAGAAAAGGGATACATACATCCGAGTCCATCGCCTTGGGGTGCTCGTGTTTTGTTTGTACGGAAGAAGGATGGTAGTATGAGGCTGTGCATTGACTACCGCGAGTTGAACAAGATCACGATCAAGAATCGGTACCCACTTCCCAGAATTGACGATCTGTTTGACCAACTGCGTGTTGCGTTTATTTTCTCAAAGATAGACTTACGATCAGGATACCATCAGTTGAGGATTTCTGAGCCTGATATTGCGAAGACCGCGTTTAGGACGAGGTATGGGCACTGCGAGTTCACTGTGATGCCTTTTGGGTTGACGAATGCGCCTGCGAAGTTTATGGACTTGATGAACCGTACGTTCCAGCCTTACCTAGACCAGTTTGTTGTAGTCTTTATTGATGATATTCTGGTTTACTCGAAGAACGCCGAGGAGCATGAGCAATATTTACGTACTGTCCTGGAGATTCTGCGAAGACATCAACTTTACGCCAAGTTGTCTAAGTGTGAGTTTTGGTTAGACACGGTATCTTTCTTAGGACACGTGGTGTCTAAGGATGGTGTAGTCGTAGATCCAGAGAAGATTCGAGCTGTTACATATTGGCCAAGACCAACGACGACCGAAATTTGGAGTTTTCTTGGACTTGCTGGATACTATAGACGATTTGTAGAAGGTTTTTCAAAGATTGCGCAGCCAATCACGAACTTGATGAAGAAAACGACAAAGTTTGTATGGTCTGACAAATGTGAGTCTGCTTTCCAAGAGTTGAAGAAATGTCTTACGAGTGCACCTATTTTGACATTGCCGTCAGGAACGGAAGGATATGAGGTCTACAGTGACGCGTCTAAGCATGGCTTAGGGTGTGTTTTGATGCAACACGGAAAGGTCGTTGGTTACGCCTCACGACAACTGAAGAAGCATGAGGATAACTATCCTACGTACGATCTAGAACTTGCTGCTGTCGTATTCGCATTGAAGATTTGGCGACACTACCTGTATAGTTCCGCAGTAAAGGTGTTCACTGATCACAAGAGTCTCAAGTACATCTTTACGCATAAAGAGTTGAACATGCGCCAGAAGAGATGGCTAGAACTTTTGACGGAGTACGACATCGATATCCAGTACCATGAGGGTAAAACGAACGTAGTCGCTAATGCTTTGAGTAGGAAGACTCGACATACCTTAAACACTGCTTTAGTGCTTCCTAAGGAGATCATACGTGACTTGCAAAGTCTCGAGGTGGAAATTGTGTTTCAATGTGACGTTCAATGTACCTTAGCACATATGACTGTTCGACCAACATTGCTCGAGGAGATCAAAGATAGACAAGGTGGTGATGAGGATCTTCAGCGGATTCTAAACCACAAAGACGAGGGTAGGTCCGAGGACTTCACTTTGGGCCAAGATGGAATTTTGAGGTTTCGAGAACGTGTTTGCGTACCCAATGACCCAGTTATCAAAAGTCAAATTTTGGGTGAAGCTCATAATACGCTGTATTCTGTACATCCTGGTGGAGACAAGCTTTACAAAGATCTTCGCCAAGTGTTCTGGTGGAAGGAAATGAAACAAGAAGTCGCTGAGTTTGTAGCGAAGTGTTTGACATGTCATAAAGTCAAGATCGAGCACAAAAGACCAAGTGGAATGGTACAATCACTGGAAGTTTCAACGTGGAAATGGAATTCGATTTCTATGGATTTTGTCATGGGTTTACCTTTGACACAGAAGAAGAAGAACGCTATTTGGGTCATTGTAGATCGTCTTACAAAAGTTGCAAGATTTATCCCTATGTATGACACGTTGGAAAAGGAGAAGCTGGCTGACGTGTACGTCAAGGAAGTCATGAGACTTCATGGTGTACCTGAAGATATTGTTTTTGATACAGACTCGAGATTTCTCTCTCACTTATGGCAGAAATTACAAGAAGCTTTCGGAAGCAAATTGAAGTTTAGTACCACTTTTCATCCTGCAACAGACGGCCAGACGGAAAGAACAATCTAGACTCTGGAGGATATGCTTCGAGCGTGTGCCCTCGAATACCAAGGTTTGTGGGATAAACACATTCCATTGATCAAATTTTCTTACAACAACAACTATCATTCGAGCATCGATCGAGCACCATATGAAGCCTTGTATGGTAGGAAGTGTAGATCGCCTGTATGTTGGAACGACATTAGCGAGACTGCAATTTTGGGTCCTGACATGATCCAGCAGACTGTCGACATTGTGAAGGTAATTCAAAAGAAGATGCGAAGTGCACAAGATCGCCAGAAATCGTATGCCGATAGAGGTCGTAAACCTGAAGAATTTGAGGTGGGAAGCAAGATACTTTTGCGAGTATCTCCTACCAAGGGCGTTATGCGTTTTGGTCGTAATGGGAAACTGAGTCCTCGTTACATTGGACCTTATGAGATCCTAGAAAGGATTGACAAAGTTTCTTATCGTTTAGCTTTGCCTGTGGAACTTGAAAAAGTCCACAATGTGTTTCACGTCTCTTAGCTGAAGCGATACGTACATGATCCAACTCATGTCGTTCAACCTGAAACAATCGAACTTGATGAGAGTTTGACGTATGAAGAACGTCCAATCAAGATCACCGACCGCAAAGAGTGCTCGACTTGTACAAAGACCATTCCGATTGTGAAAGTTATTTGGTCCCATCATGGTCAAGAAGAAGCAACATGGGAAGATGAATCCATGATGCGCGAGAAGTACACATAACTCTTTATCGAAGATACTAATTCCATTTGAGTTTCGGGACGAAACCCTTTTTAAGGAGGGTAGAATGTCACACTTGGTAAATTCGTCTTTTGTTTACCGCTTTGCACGAGTTGCATGTTCTAGCGTTGCATGCTGCATTGCTAATCGACGTAGATCACAACCGTAGTACACGCATTGCGTTGTCGTTGTCCTAAAATAGTTTTATACCTTCGCATAGGTAAACTCGTTTCGTCGTTAAGAAGTGATTAGTTCATGTTTCAAGTTTTGGGACGAAACTTCTTTTAAGGAGGGTAGAATGTGATACCCCAATATTTTCTATAATTATAATTTCGATTTATAATTCATTTATAAATAGTTTCGGAGATTTAAATCGTATATTTATTTAACGATTCGATTTACTCAAATTAAGCCATAATAATATTAATTATTATTATTATGATAATTTCGGGATTTGTAATTATCAAATTGAGGGATTTAATTAAAATGGTTTTGTATATGAATAAGGCTTATTCATATTGTTTTAATTAGTTTTAATTGTTTTTAATTAACAATTAAATCAGAAAATTTATCCTAGGTCTAGTAGGTTTTGACTTTCATTGTCTAGGCACCTATATAAGCTAAGAGATGGGCTGGTTGATCAGTTGCAAAAACTGAGCCAAAACCCCAAACTTTCTCTTCTCTCTCTCTCTCTCTCCACCACACACTCACTCTCTCTCCCTCTCCTTGTTGTCGCCGGCCACCAGGCCAGCACTGGCCTCCTCTTCCCGCCTGTAAACCCCCCTTCTTTCTCTCTCTTTCTTTCTCTCTCTCTCGTGCTCTGTTTTCCCTCCCCTGTTTTTGTCGAGTCGCGGCTGTCGCGCCACCAGGCCGCGCCTGAGTGGTCGCCAGCGATTGGCCGACGCGACTGGACCCTACCCTTCGCTCCTCCCCCTTCTCAGTCGCCCCCTCTCCCTCGCAATTTCTCTCTCTCTCGCGATCTCTCGCGCTCTTTCTCTCTTTCCTCCGTCGCCGATGCTCCGGCGAGCCACCGCCGACCATTGTGGTTGGTGGGTGGTGGTCTTGGTGATGGGCTAGGTCGTGGGTCCCCATGCTTTCTGTATCATGGCCTAGACTCGAAAAACCGATTAGGGTTTCGTTTAATAATTTCATTTTAACTAATTTCGTATTTTTAGTATTTTTCAATAATTATTTTTATTTTTCTGTACTTGTTTGGAACCCGAATCTGGATTTTCAAAAGCCTAAATTGGTTGGATTAAATCAAGGACTTTAATAAAAATATTATATTATAGTTTTAGTACTGTTTGGATTTTCGTATTTACTGATTATGTCTCAGTAATTGTTTTTAATTAGGACCAAACGGACAAGTGTGATCGGGTTGTGATTAGCAAGGTTACCTACTACGTAGTGAGCATTTTTTAGGTAAGCGATTGTACCTACCTCTTTTCAAAGCCCCATCAAAACTATTTTGATGTGTTATGTGCTTATTGAGAAATTGTTGTGAATTTAATATGCGAAGCATGATTAAATTATATCGTCGCTAATTATAAGAATTAGAAATATATTCTTCGCTGTAATTATGATTTTTATTGAGTATGACAAGTTTATGAAGTTTCGTCAATTAATTAGTTCATATGCTAATTATTGAGCATGTGTGGCGATGCTGAATTTCTATTATTATTATGATATAATATACGTGCTATTTGGAATGGGTTATTATTGAGTGCTAATGAGCACCTACTAGTATATCTTGATGTTTATTTTTGAAAGTGTAATTTTTGGATATCATGATTTACTGCCGAAGTGCTGCCGAAATTTCGTTAGACATATGTGAAGCATGATTATGATAATATGCATTTATGTCATTATCGTTGTTATTATTATTCATTATCATGAGCATGAAATGAAGTAGTATGTCGTGGTCTCGTTGTACCACTAGGTCAATCAATGCAAATATGTGAATTGAATCGTAAATGAGAATAAGACTCCTAATGGATTCCTAGGAGTAGTCGAGCAATCGAGACTCATCTAATTGATGTAGTCTAGGGATGCGTGATTCCCAAGTTACTTTTTATGGACACCTCGTAGTGTGTTCGGGACGGATCATTCCCCATCGTTTAATTCTCTACATATCGATTATTATGTTAGAGGCAGTGTGAGTATACACTAGAGTAAGTCCATTGCATGTCTATATCTATCTATGAACAGTATGGGTAATCGCTGTTCTATTCGCTCTCTTATTTCTCTAATCAAGATGGTTTATCTATTTGTGTCCGAATGATCACTAAAGCAAGAATTGCATGTAATTGAATATCGAGTTTGCGTGTGCTTGATTGTATGTCTACTTGTGCATGCAAATGAATTTCAATGATTCTTCTAAAACTCAGGTAAGGTTTGCGAAAGTGTTTTTACAGGGTATGGACGACGTTTATTCAGTTAATCTGATTTTTGTTTTCTTTTGTTTCTTCTCTTTTCTTCTGTACCTTGTTTCTGTCACGGAAACCAAAGTGCAGGTGTAGCTGAGTGAGGACGGATAACTTGAAGTTTAAATGTGGGCTGTTCCTTTAGAACTATTGTTTTTCTGGTTACTTTGGATTATTGGGATTTTGTTTGGATTGTGCCCTTGAAGGCAAAGTTGTATTAATACTTTAATGGACTTAAGTTCACTTGATAGACAACTCTGATATTAATGTTTAGTTTGTTTAGATGCTTTCTTTGATACCTAGTTTTTCCTTTCTGCTTAGCATTTATTCCTTAGCGATGAATGTTGCAGTAGCAACCCTCGGGTTTGGGACGGTTTAGCGGTGTCGAGTCGTGTATAGCGACGTCGATAGTTCCCAGGAAATCGTTGCGAATTCGGGGGTGTTACAGATTTTCGTTCTTCATGCTCTTGATGTTACTTGACTCCATGAGAATAGGTAGTTAAGTTTGCATTGAGTTTGCTTTTATCGCTCTAAGAGAAGGTTTAGGCTTCTTTATCCGTCCTTGCAACTATTGACATTGGCATGCTAGTTATATTTATCTATCGCATCAAGTAATCTAGTTAAGTGAAGTCAACCGTAGATCTTTTATTTTGCTAGATTCTCGTAATTTGTTTGCTTTAGTTCTTTCATTTGAATCATCAAAAATCCAACTCGAATCTGCGGTGTCTTACAACCAATTATCGTTATGGATGTGGATTCAAACATTGTAAAACACATATAGGACTAAAATTCAAAAGTATCATTTATTACCCTTAAGAGACAAATCACACAAAATCATGAAAACTGATGATTACTTTATTATAATAATTTCCTGAGGAACCATTTTCTCATTTTCATTTGCTTGTTAGTATCATCAACTATTTTTCTCTATCTTTTTTCGGGTTGCACACATTTGTTCTCAACACAAGTGCCTCCAAATACGCATGATGCAAAGCAGTCCCAATCAAACACGCAACCAGACCCATAATCATTTGTAAATCTAAATTGATTACAAACACATCTATTATGCTTACAGTGACCCAAACAATAGTCACAATCACTGCTGTAGTAACAATGTCTTTCTGCATTATCAATCGTCGATGGACCATCCATGATGAACCTATTGTCATATAATATAGTACAAAGAGAAAGAGATTAGTAACTAAAAATCATTCATGTAAAGCTACATACATTATAAACCAAAATAATCTAATTATTAGGGAAAGAAAACAAAGACCACATAATTAAAAGATAGGTAAAAAGGAACAAACTTGTTGCAATAATCACCACAATGAGAATAAAAACAAATTTGAATGAAGCTCTCTTCATTTGTTGTTGATATTTAAAATTGTTTGTGCCTTAGTATTAAACTATTAAGAGTGTGACTTTGTATTGAGAGGTTAGTAGCGGGTATATATGTATATTGTAAAAACATCATACAGGATAAGTAGGTGTATTTATAATTTTGGGATTGTTGGAGTATTGGATTTAATTGGAATCCATAGGGATATGGATACATGTCTTTCCTTAAGTGGTTAAATCTGATTTACACAATAAAACTCAATCCAATTTGTTTTTGGTGATAGGTTTCATTTTGAATTAGATTATTTCATATCATATTTAATCATGATTGATCACTTCTGCGTTATGTTGTTACTCTTTTCAAGAAACGCTGATTCAAATTTGTATGAAATTAATTTTTATTCGTATTAATTATTGTGTACAGCTATACATATTAAAAAGTGACCCGACCGACCCATTTCGATCTTCAGGGTTTTGGCAAACTTGTTTCGGCCCTAAACCTTATTTGACCCTAACCTGCTAAACCCGAGAATTCTTGGATCAAACCTCACCAGTAGGGGTGTAAACAAGTTGAATCGAGGAGTGTCCGTGTTCGTTTATTTACTTAATGAACGAGCTTTGACCAAATAACTTCATTTTCATGTTCGTGTTCGTTCATTTACTTAATGAACGAGTGTTGAGCTTATTCATAAAATTGCTTTATTGATGATGATACCAAATAAATTATCACAAGTGTATATATATATATCAAGTGAGTAGGAGATCATAGGGTAACATACATCTCTCATTAATAATTATCAACATGTATAGTAAAATTGTGGTAATGTTTATATATATATATATATATATATATATATATATATATATATATATATATATATATATATATATATATATATATATATATATATATATATATATATAACCCGGGCATCATCGAGCTTACAAACTAGTAAATATAAAGAGATGGTTGATTGAATTACAACATATTATTAATGCTAGATTTAATTGACAAATCACATGTTCAAAAAAATAAATGAAATAAAAGTAGTTTATTACTTAAATATTTAGAGCGATTAAATTAATCGAGTTGTTCATGAACGTAATTGAACGAACAACGTGATGTTCATGTTCGTTCATTTAGCTAACAAACATTAATAAACGAGCTTTGACCGAGCTTGGTTCACTTACAGCCCTACAGTGACCCGTTTATGGGTTGACCCATTTGACCCAAAAATTTGAATAATATCTTATATAATGAATAAGAAAGATAGAATAAATTTGTGGACAAGTGAAACACTTTTTAAATATATTTAACAATATTTTACATAATTTCCCCGAATTGGTTGCCCTTGTAACCACGTGAGGTGAGTTATTTCCACCCCAGACCGGCATATCCCTAATTAATTTCTCTTATAGCATATTTTAATACGTTTTTATATGTACAAATTATAAAAAAGTATTTTTTTCATAATCCTTAGAGATAAAAACAATGTAAAAATTTGTTTAATGAGTCATTTGAACAAAATATTGCTTAAGAATTATGGTGAAAAAAAGTTTAAATGACGCTTTTGACACGGTGGGTCAACCTGAACCCCGGAACTCTGGGTCAAGGTGGAGCCTTTCTCAACCCAAATCCGAAAGCGACCCGACCCCGAAAGTTACCCAACCCGGACATGCCCCTAACCCGTTGTAACCAAATCTGACCAGCCCGACCCGTTTGACAGGTCTATCATTAACCATTAACCATTTCAAAGTCACCCCATTTCAAAGTTAACTATAATAAATACTACTCTCAAAGTCACCCCATTTTTAGAAGGAAATTTTGTAGGAATACAACTGATAACTTTGATGAATTGTTTATATACGCCTAATAAAATAAAATTTGTATGGTTATACCTAGATCTGTCAATTCCTGACGCGACTCGGAAACCCGACCCGACCCAACCCCTTTTTTCACGGTCTTGCCACTGATTTTCCGACCCGGAACCCGCCCGAACCCGATTAACCCAGTGTTTCCTGGGTCAAACCCGATCCGTTAGTAGATCAACCCGTTTGACCCGAAAAATAGAACAATTTGTAATTATAAACAAAAAGTTTGACTAAAATATTCTAAAAACTATATAAAACCTTTTTTTTTTTTGTTTCATAAACATTTTCTATACCTCTTTGTTCTCTTAAAATAAGAAATTTTGCTTTTAACTATGCTAAACTGGACAGAAATATAAAGTATAACTTAAGGAATAATTAAACAAAATATAAAGAATATTATATAGTTGTTTAAATATACCAAAACGTGAAAAAATATACGTACGTAGTTAATACAAGTTATAAATAAGAGTATATATTTGCAAATATACTGTTTGAAATCATAAATTGGCTATATAATTGACAAAAAAATAAAACTTATTGGGTCACTCGACCTGGTGGGTCGACCCGAACCCGACAACACTGGTTCAGGATCGAGCATTTCTCAACCCGAACCCGAAATGACCCGACCCGCTAGTGACCCTAACCCGACATCACCTGAACCCGCCCCGCCCGACCCAATTGACAGGTCTAGTTATACCTAATATAAAAGAAAAGCTATAATGGACACATCAAATTGATTTTTTTGGTAAAACAAAAGTCTATATGATTGATTTTCCCCTGAAACATTCATCAATCTAACAGTTGATGGATTTATTTTTGTTTTGTTGAAGAGAAGCATATGAACGACTACAACGATGTTTTTGTAACAGTTGTTGAATTCTTTAATATATTGATACTTTGATAGCAATGATTATACATTCTCTTATTCATGATGGATTGTCTTCTCCAGGAGTGGAGCTAGGTACCCCAAAATGGGGTCCATTGCAACCATTTTTCTTTTTGGAAAAATTTCATTTAAATTGTATAATTTTTCTTGTTTTGGATATAAATCATATGATTTTTTTTTCTTATTGGACCCATATTTAATTTTTGCATTTATTTTTTAAATTTTGCATCTATATTCAAACTTTTCTGGGTCTACCATAAATCTTCTCATAATCTCTCAATTCTTAGCTACTGAGGTACAACTAATTCATCCCAATGCGCTATTATATTATTCTAATTCTAAGATTGGACACAAAAACTACATTAAAAAAGGAAATTATTAATTTTCATATTAATCAATACCACCAAGTCACCAACACTAGAAGTTGGACCCCCCAAAGTAATTCTAATAGTACCCTATAAAAATCGTAGAACAAAAATGTTTGTTTTTAGAAAATGATTACTTTTTTTTTAAATGCTTACAATAAAAATAAATAAAAAGCCAAACATGTTATGAGGAGTACTTAAAAACAATAATAAAAAAAATTTAAATAGACAATACGAAAAACGCCATTAAAATTAGAAAAATTGACTTATCAAAAATTCAGTGTTTGATTAACAAGAACAATATTTATACTTTTTTTTAAAAATCTTTTATAAAATTAACTAATGTACCCTTAATGAACCCTAAAAGTAGGTGACCCCAGTCCAACTCTCTCGCCATTTTCTCTCTCCTGGCCTCTCTCTCTCTCTCTATTTTCTCTCTCCTTCCCTCTCTCCATTTTTTCTCTCCTCACCCAATCCGAAAATAATATTTGTGGTTGTTATGCTGGGTGGGCTTTATGGTTGATTTGAAAATAAATTGCCCCAAATTTCCAGTAGCTCTCTCTCTCTCTCTCTCTCTCTCTCTCTCTCTCTCTCTCTCTCTCTCTCTTCTCACCCAATCCGAAAATTAATTTTGTGGTTGTTATGGAGGTTGGATTTTGTGGTACTTTTGAAGAGAAAGAGTGAATAGGGTAGGTGAGTTTCGTGGTGGTGGGGGCTGGTGGGTGGGTTTCATGGTGGGCGGTGATTATGGTGGTTGAGTTTCGTGGTGGGCGGTGGTTATGGTGGGTGGGTTTCCGTGGTGGATTTGAGAGAGAGAGAGAAAAGAGAGTGGGGTCGGTTTTCGTGGCGAGGGCTGGTAGGTGGTGGTGATGGGAGGTGGTTCAGGGTGGTTCTGAGAAGAGGGTGGGTTAAGTTTCAAGGTCAGTTTAAGGGTTTGTAAGGGGTGGTTTACTGGTTATGGTGGTGTGGGATTTGAGGAGAGAGAGAAGATGGTGAGTTTAGGTTTGGGGGTTGGGGTAGTTTCGTCAAATAATAGGAGTTGAAATAAATAAAAAACGTGAAAAAACATAAGTAACATGTCACGTCATAATTTAACGGGGCACACTAACGGAAAAGGACTGAAAAGGCCACGAACGGGAAATGGGTGAAAACAAAAGGATACCACGCAGAATTGAAAAAATATTTTGGGTATTATGTGGAAAAGCCAAAAGTAGAAGGGTACTATTTGGAATTTCCATATTCTAATTCTAAGTTTGGACACAAAAACTACACTAAAAAAGGAAATTATTATTTTTCATATTCATCAATACCACCAAGACACCAACACTACAAGTAGGACCCTCCAAAATAATTCTAGTAGTACCCCTAAAAAAAACCGTGGAACAAAGATTTTCGTTTTTAGAAAATGATTACATTTTTTTTAAAATGCTTACAATAAAAATAAATAAAAAGTCAAACATCTTATGAGGAGTACTACAAAACAATAATAAATAAAAAAATTAAATAGACAATACGAAAAACACCATTACAATTAGAAAAATTGACTTACCAAAAATTCAGTGTTTGATTAACAAAAGCAATATGTATATTTTTTTTAAAAAAATCTTTTATAAAATTATATAAAGTTGATTCAACATGTGCATCGCACAGAACTTACTAGTTGAGTTAATAAGACAATCTCATTATTGAATTGGGAAGTTGGGTTTAAAAGAGGACTGTGAATCCTTTTAGCTCATGTGGTGGGTAATTAAATTGTGAGGGAATTATTGATTTCTTTACTTTGAAATGAATTTGTGAAATTGGGGGAATAGTTAAGGGCTAACAGGTTCTAAACACTTGTTTTTTGGTCAGAAATTTATATTTGGTTTGCCTACCATGAGTTTTCTTTTTTATTATGTGTAATAATATAAGTTTTTTTTATATAAGGTGTATCTCTACAATTCGTCAAAATTATTAGGTGTATTCAGATAATTTTTCCTTTTTAAAATGTGAAAATCATCTGTGATTAAATTAGGAGGAACTGTCTTTATACTTGACACATGACTATTTGACGTGTAGTACTGTTATTTACGCTTAAAGTTATGGTAACTAAGTATCTTTGCACTGGGGACTTGGGGAGTATGGGAACTTGAATAGTATCTTTGCTTGTATTTGATAGAAATGTTTGGAGGATGGAAATGAGTATAACATTTTCTTGACAACCAATTTGCTTGAAGGAGACTAAATCAAAGTGCCAAGCCAAATTACAAGGATATTGTTTGGGTGAATCCTTGGATGTATAGGCTACATAAGGGAACCTTTGGATATGCATATCATTCACATCGCCTACACATTTCCTTGCATGTGCACCCAGTTATCCTTATTTTCCACAATGAACTTTTGGCCATAAAAAATGCTCAACCTCCCCCTAGAAAAACAAAGCTTTAAGCACTTATCTTTTGCCAGAAAAATCAAAGCTCTCCCAAAAACTCTCAAAAAGGTCTTTGTCAAACATATTCTAAACATTGAGAACCTACGATATCTGTTTATATTCAACATGCATTTCGAAAACCATTAAAAAGTTGAGAATCTTTTCGCACATACTTAGATTTGCGCAAAAGGTTACAACCAATGATTTTAATGAATGTGAATATGAAAATTGTAAAACACATATAGAATTAAACTTCACAAATATCATTTATTACCCTTAATAAAAAAATCACTCAAAATCAAGAAAATTGATGACTGTTTTATTCAAATAATTCTACTCCTGAACCAATTTTTATTTTCAATTGCTTGTTAGGAATCATCAACCATTATTGTATTCAACTACTTTTCTCTATCTTTTTCGTCAAGCACACACATTTGCCGTTGACACAAATACCTCTAAATAAGCATATACCAAAACAGTCAGCATCGGTGCTGCAAGAACCAATTGCAAGTTGATTACAAACACATATGTTATGGCTACAATGACCTAAACAGTAATCACAATCACTGTTGTAGTAACAATGTCTTTCTGCATTATCAGTTGCTGATGTTGACCATCCATGATGAACCTATAGTCATATAGTACAAAGAGAAAGGGATTAGTAACTAAAAATCATTCATATAAAGCTACATACATTATGAACCGAATAATCTATTTAATAAGGAAAGAAAATAAACACCACATAATTAAAAGTAGGTGAAAAGGAATAAAACCTGTTGTAATAATCACCACAATGAGAAGAAAAATAAATTTGAATGAAACTCTCCATTTGTTGTTGATACTTAAAATTGGTTGTGGCTCAATATTAAGAGAGTGACTTCGTATTGAGAGGTTAGTAGTATAAATGTATATTGTAATAACATCATACAGAATAAGTAGGTGTATTTATAATTTTGGGATTGTAGGTATGTTGGGGTAATTGCAATACATGGGGATATGGATACATATTTTTCCGTAAGTAGTTTGATTTAGACAATAAAACCCAATCCAATTTGTTTTTGCTGATAGGTTTCCTATTTAATTAGATTATTTTAGATCATATATAATCATGCTTGATTACTTCTATGATATGTTGATACTCTTTTCAGGAAATGCTTATTCAAATTTGTATGAAATTAATTTCTATCTGTATCGATCATTGTGTACAACTAGACTTGTTGAAAACTGACCCGACATAAAAACCCGATCTGACCCATTTTTTTAAGGCTCTGACAAATTTTTTCAACCCTAAACCCAACTTGACCCTAATCCGTTAAACCCAATGATTTTTGGGTCAGACCCAATCTATTTATGAGTCAACCCGTTTGACTAGAAAATTCGAATAATATCTTATATAATGAATAAAAAAGATAGTCTGAAATGAATTTTTGGACAAATGGAATAGTTCTTAAATATATTTAACAATATTTTACTTCATTTTTCCCGAGAATTGGTTGGTCGACCTGATCCCGGGAACTCTGGGTTAAGGTGGAGTCTTTCTCAACCCAAATAAATTTAACAAAATTTTACTTAATTTTGCCGAATTGGTTGCCCTTGTAAACAAGTGAGGTGACTTATTTTCACCCCAGATCGGCATATCCCTAATTAATTTTCTATAGCATATTTAATACTTTTTTTTAAATGTACAAAGTATCAAGTATGAAGAAAATATTATTTTCATTGTCCTTAGAGATAAAAATAATGTAAAAGTTTGCTTAATGAGTCATTTGAAAGTCACATGTTCAAAAAAATAAATGAAATTAATGATATGTTGGTACTCTTTTCACGAAGTGCTGATTCAAATTTGTATGAAATTAATTTTTATTCGTATCGATCATTGTGTACAATTAGACTTGTTGAAAACTGACCCGACATATAAACCCGATCTAACCCTAGGCTCCGACAAATTTTTTCAACCCAAAACCCAACTTGACCCTAATCCGTTAAACCCGATGACTTTTGGGTCAGACCCAACCTATTTATGAGTCAACCCGGTTGATTAGGAAATTCGAATAATATCTTATATAATGAATAAAAAAGATAGTCTGAAATGAATTGTTGACAAATGGAACACTTTTTAAATATATTTAACAATATTTTACTTAATTTTCCCGAATTGGCTGCCCTTGTAAACACGTGAGGTGACTTATTTCCACCCCAGATTGGCATATCCCAAAATAATTTTTCTTATAGCATATTTAATACTTTTTTTAAATGTACAAAGTATCTAGTATGAAGAAAATATTTTTTTCATTGTCCTTAGAGATAAAAATAATGTAAAAGTTTGCTTAATGAGTCATTTGAACAAAATATTGCTTAAGAATTAATGGTGAAATAGAGTTTAAATGACTGTCTGACTCGGTGGGTCGACTTGAATCCGGGAACTCTAGGTTAAGGTGGAGTCTTTCTCAACCCAAATATATTTAACAATATTTTACTTAATTTTCCCGAATTGGCTGCCCTGGTAAACACGTGAGGTGACTTATTTCCACCCCAGATCGGCATATCCCTAATTAATTTTTCTTATAGCATAATTAATTCTTTTTTAAATGTACAAAGTATCAAGTATGAAGAAAATATTATTTTCATTGTCCTTAGATATTTTCATTGTCCTTAGAGATAAAAATAATGTAAAAGTTTGCTTAATGAGTCATTTGAAAAAAAATATTGCTTAAGAATTAATGGTGAAAAAGAGTTTAAATAACTATTCTGACTCAGTGGGTCGACCTGAACCCGAAAACTCTGGGTTAAGGTGGAGTCTTTCTCAACTCGACTCCGAAAGTGACCGCCCCAAAAATGGTCCTAACCCGTTGTAACTAAACCCGACTCACCCGACCCATTTGACAGGTCTATGTACAACCATTTCATTGTAGGATTGGTGTCTAGATTATAAGTTACCTATAACAAAACTACTCTCAAAGTTACCCCATTTTTAAAAGGAAATTTTTGCTGG
This sequence comes from Tetragonia tetragonoides, assembly GCA_038025085.1. Lineage (NCBI taxonomy): Eukaryota > Viridiplantae > Streptophyta > Magnoliopsida > Caryophyllales > Aizoaceae > Tetragonia > Tetragonia tetragonoides. The sequence goes on along the minus strand of CM076146.1, from coordinate 28,116,219 downwards.
AATACAACTAATAACTATGATGACTTGTTTAGATACACTAATAAAATAAAATTTAAATGGTTATACCTTATAATAAAAAAGTTACTGTGGCCACACCATATTGATTTTTTTGGTAAAAAACAAATCTTTATGACTGATTTACCCTTAAAATATTCATCAATCTAACACATCCACACTTGAAAAATCCAAAAATCAACCAAAGAGAACGTCAAAAACCTTATTCGGTTCAATGGCAAAATTCAACAAAAGTAGAAAGCAAAGAACTAGAAGGAAAAAATTATCTCACAAACGCAATTATTCTAGTGGTCTTTAACAAAATATTCGATGCTAAATCATTATGCCGTTGTCTAGCAGTTTCGAAACGCTTCGTCTTAATACTCCTTTAAATTTGATTAATCTCCATCAAGATGAATTATAAAATCGAATAAACCCAAACCATTTCAGATTAATTGATTTTACGAGATGGATCAAGGCCCCAACAATCAAGATAGATGAATTTTTTTTTTCTCAGGTCCAAATGCAAACCATTTCGATTTCTAGGTTAGATAGTTTTAGGGAAGAAATTGAGCTCACCGGCTTCATCACACGTGTTATTGATTATTTCAATTGGGTTGGATCTATTTTGAATTTTTTAAAAATGAAATTCAGTAAATTAAACACGAACTATCATGCCATTAGTAGTGAAATTGAGTTAATAAGACAATTCTTATGTTGAAATGGGAAGTTGGGTTTGGGAAAGAATTGGGTATCCTTCTTGTTCTTGTGGTGAGTAATTAATTTGGGACGAAATTATTCATTTCTTTTTCTTTAGTTTGAAATGAATTTTTGAAATTGGGGGAAATAGTTAAGGGCAAATTGTATCTGAAGACTTGTTTTATGGTCGAAAAATTCACTTTGGTATTTCGACAATAACTTTTTGTTTTTATTAGGTGTAACAATATATCTTTTGTTTTATAAGGTGAATCTCTACTATTCGTTAAAGTTATTAGGTCATTAGGTGTATTCCAATAATTTTTCCTTTTAAAATTTGAAAACCATCAGCGAGTAATTTAGGAGGAATTGTCTTTATAGTTGACACATGACTATTTGTCAAATCATATTTTTAAACCCGTTAAAGGAACAAAAGTAACATTATCCAAATAGGAGTTGAGATAACTATAATGGTATGCTCTTTTTCACGAAACTGAATTGAACTGAACTGAACTGTAATTGAACTTCATTGAACTAAACTGAACTGAATAGTAATTTGTGACAAAAAAGTAGATTACTAAACTAAACTAAACTAAAGTAAATTACTTATTGAGAAAGTGTAAAAGAACACTAAGTAGACTAGCACAAAGTCATTATCGTTGCGGCATTACTACTATGACAACGACTCAACCCAATTATGACTTTGGGCATTGAGGTGGGTCGCGAGTTGGCTTGAGACATGGCCCGATTCCCATGGTCACATGTATGCTTAGGTCGTGCCAAAGGTGAGCGTTTGAGCAACCGACCTCAACCTACATGACATGAGTCGTGCCATCAAAGCCTCATGCACGGAGGCGTGACTTGTTTTACGGACCAACATAGTTTAGACCCATGACTCATGGACATTAATATATCATTTAGATTATTTTTACTCATCGATATATCATTTGGAGTTGGCGATATCAACCCGACACAAAATTATGGAGACAAACATGAACTAACCGAACAAAGACTGAAGAATGCCTTGCAAGGGCTTGGGATACTACTGTAACAGGTTCCCACATGCTCAGATTGTGGAAGAATCTGAAAGCATGTAAATATCCACTCAAACACCTTTTCAGTAGGGAGTTTGGTAACATTGAAACTCGGATTGAGCAGTGGCGGAGCTATTGGTATAGCAAGGGATTTTGGCGACCCCACAGCTATTGGGCCAAAATATATTACCTAAGGGGTATATTACCAAGTTGCCCACAAGTTTTACTCAAAAAAACCCATACTTAAAAGGTTCCTTTAGTCATTGTTGGACTTTAGAAATTAAAAAAAGTGTAAAAGTTTATGCAAATGGGTGAGTGGGAGACAATAAGGGCCCACCTATCTCTCTTTACCCACCTGCCATCAATGTTCACGTGAGGTTTTTTGTTTTTTTTGTTTTTTTTTTTTTTTTTTTTTTTGGGTTAAGTTTCTCACAGTTTACTTGAAGGAGTTTCCAACTTTTCATCTGCAAAATAGCCGTCCCTTTTCTCTATACTTTTTAATCTAAAAAATATGCAAGCTCCCTTTTCACTTTTACCCTAAAAGAAACTTCTATTCTCTCACATATTCTCCATAGAATACAACAGTAGAAAACTAATCTGAGCTCAAATTCTCCAAAGCCGCCTAAACCTAGTTGCAGTTTGCACTTTGAATTTTCAAACTAAAAGGTAACTCTCTACTGTTAGTAAATTTAATTTTTTTATTTTCTGTATAGTTTCTCCTAATACTAAAATTTTTATTACTAGATTAGTAATTGTTCATTAAAAAAAACGAAGAAGAAGATTAGTAGTTGTTATTGATTGTTCACATTTTTTTTTTTTTTTTTTTTTTTTTTTTTTGTGTGTGTGCTGTGATTGTTCACATATTAAGTGTATTATTGTTTGAACTTGTGTTATTTTTTAAATTATAGTGTCGGCAATTGAGAAAAGACTAAGCATAATACAATATAATCTTGTTAGTTTGATTATCGATGTATTGTCATATTGAAAAACTATAATTAAGAAACTTTGTCGTAGAACTAATTACCATTTTTTCTAGATATTACTCTTTTTGGGATAGCATATTACAATGGAAAGGTATTTTTCAAGAGTTTCTCGTCAACATGGACCTTCAGATCCTCCCAATCCAAATAATTCAGCAGTTCCTCCAAATAATAACCCCCCACAAAATGTTCCTAGTTCAAGTGCTCGCCAGTTTTCAACTCGACTTGATACAAGGTCTCTCCCTGCTGACCCTGGGGAAAGAAAATCAATTTTAAGTTATCATCCTAATGATCGTGATGAAGTGCGAAGAGCATATTTACAAAATGGCCCAACTCAACCCCGTAATCATAATTTCCCTTACACAAATTTCTCTGGAATCAATCGGCGATTTGTTCCTGAATGGTTTGATCAGTATGGAAATTGGTTGGAATATAGCATTAAGATGGATGCAACATATTACTTTTGTTGTTACTTGTTTAAGAGTGTAACAATGAGTCATGGTGAGGGAGATTCTTTTAGTACCAAGGGTTTTAGAGCTTGGAATAAAAAGGATCGATTACAAACACATGTGGGTGGACCTAGTAGTGCTCATAACCAAGCTGTTAAAATGTGTGAAAACTTGATGAACGAAAAGCAATGCATTCCTAATGCTCTTAACAAGCTATCGGATAAAGTTAAGATCGAATATCGAATTCGGTTAAATGCATCAATTGATTGTGTTAGATTGCTTTTATCTCAAGGGATGGCATTTAGGGGGCATGATGAGAGTGAGAATTCAAGAAATAGAGGAAATTTTATTGAGGTCTTGAAATGGTATGCCGATCGTGTTGATAAGGTGGCAAATGTAGTACTAGAAAATGCTCCAAAAAATGAAAAGATGACTTCACCCCAGATAAAAAAGGATATTGTCAATGCATGTGCTAAAGAGACGATTAAGACCATAGTTGATGACCTTGGAGATGATTATTTTGGCATTTTAGTTGATGAGAGTAAATATGCATCTCACAAGGAGCAAAATGGCTATTGCTTTGCGTTATGTTGACAAAAGAGGAATGTTAATGGAGCGATTTATTGGTCTTGTTCGTGTTAGTGATACTTTTGCTTTGTCATTGAAGAAGGCAATTGTTTCTTCACTTTGTCAGCATTCTTTATGTCTTCTAGAATACGCGGACAAGGCTACGATGGAGCTAGTAACATGCAAGGTGAAATCAATGGGCTTAAATATTTGATTATGAGAGAAACTCCAGAAGCATATTGTATTCATTGCTTTGCTCACCAACTTCAGTTAACATTAGTAAAAATTGCTAAAAATCATGATGATGTTGCTTGGCTATTTGACAAGATTTCTATTATGTTAAATGTTGTTGGAGCCTCTTATAAGCGAAGGGATATGCTTAGGGAAATGCAAGCAGAAAGAGTAGAAGAGGCATTACACATGGGTGAGCTTCAAAGTGGCCGAGATTTAAATCAAGAACTTGGACCAAAAAGACCTGGTGATACACGTTGGGGATCCCACTATATTTCACTTTGAAATGTGGGGAAAATGTTTTCTTCAATAATTGATGTGCTTGATGCTATTTCAACAGATGGCTCTACGGGAGAGGATAGAATGAAGGCTCAATGCCTTTTAGATTCCTTGCAAACATTTGAGTTTTGCTTTTTGTTTCACTTGATGAGGGAAATTATGGGGATCACAAAAGAGCTAAATACAGCTCTACAGAGAAAAGAGCAAGACATTGTCAATGCTATGTTACTAGTTGGTGTTGCTAAGGAGAGATTGCAGGGATTGAGGGATATGGAATATGAGTCTATTAAGGATGATGTTGTTTCATTTTGCCTAAAACATGATATATTGGTCCCTAATATGGATGATATGCATGTGATTCGTGGAAAGTCAAAGCGTAGAGTCTCAAAAGTTACGAATGCACATTATTATGCGTTTGATTGTTATAATGCGATCATTGATATGATGCTTCTGGAGATTAATAGTCGTTTTAACGAGGTGAACACTGATTTGCTCCTTGTGTGGCTTGTTTGAATCCATCTAACTCCTTCTTCAATTTTGACAAGAAGAGATTGATCGGATTAGCACAATTATATCCTAGTGAGTTTTCAGAGGCTCAACTTGATGCTCTTGATATGCAACTTTCAAACTTTATTGTTGATATACGTCGAGATGAAAGATTTTTTGAGCTGAAAGGGATTGTCGATTTTTCAAGAAAAATGGTTAAAACAAAAAAACACACTATTTATCCACAAGTAATCTAATGATTTTAGCTTCTTATAGATTGAAATTTGATCTAATTTTTATTTATTGCAATTTTAGTATTCTGACATGTGTTTTCTTCCTCATCAGGTGTACTTACTTTTGAAGATGGCGCTAATCTTACCAGTTGCTACAGCTACAGTGGAAAGAGCCTTTTCTACAATGAAGTTCATAAAAAATGAATTGCGGAATCGAATGGGTGATGGATTTCTAAATGATTGTATGGTGAATTACATAGAAAAGGATGTATTTGAGAGTATAAGTAATGATGCTATTATGCGTCGTTTTCAGAACATGAAAACACGCCGAGTACAATTATATTAACGAGTTTAGTGCACTTTTTATCAATAGTAAGATGTTAATAAAGTTGGATTTTTATTTGATTTTATTTCTTATAAAACCCCATACCCTTAAATGTCTGGCTACACCACTGGGGTTGAGTCTGCAAGATCAGAGCTTATCACAGCTACGACTATTCAAAAAAATCCGAATCTGATCTGAAAACCCGAAAATCGGATCCGAAACTATCCGAAAAGGTGGATACCCGAAATTTCGGATATCCGAATACCGGGTATCCGAAATTTTGGATTCGGGTTTGGATAGTGATTTCATAAATTTTCGGATAGTTCGGATATCCGAAATTCCGGTTTATATAAAATAATATGCACTAAATCTCACTTGTTCTAGCTGAAACTCAACGGTTTTCGATTCTCAACCACAACCCTTTTTTTTAACGTCAAAATTAATAAAGGCATTTTTAATGCTAACTTAGCAAATTCATTTTGAGACATTCAGTCACCCAAAACCCCAGAACCCTAAATTTATTAGTCTCCACCCATTTCTCTCGCCTTTCTCTTGTTCTCCCGTTTCTTCATCAACCACCACTTGCACGACTACCCACAACATGCAGCACAACTCCGACCTCGTCATTCTCTCTCCTCGAGCTATCTTTTTGTTGTTCTCTCTCCTCATCGCTCACCTCTAATCCCAATGCCCCTTCGATTTTCCAATCTCCGACCTCCATTCTTTAGCAGCCGCCTGGTAATTTCTTAAAAGTTTCAGTTTAATTTATTTGTTGATCTGATATCTTTTGGTTTCGTTTTCACTTTTTTTGTTTCTCTGACTTGCTTCTTCAGATCCACTATTTACTTGTTCCAATGTCTCCATCCTCCTCTCTCTTTTGAGTTGGTTCTGCTGCAGCATTCGGGTATCCATTTCGGGTGTCTGGATACCCAATTAGATATGACCAAAACGAATAAAATAAATAAATTATTTTAAATTTTCGGGTATTCGGATAGTACTGATATCCAACCCAAAATTTCGGGTATTCGAAACTCGGGTATCCGATATTTCGGATACGGATTCGAATACCAAAATCAAGTATCCAAAATTTCGGATACCCGAGTTTCGGATACCCAAAATTTCGGGTACTCGCATATGAACAACCCTAATCACAGGCTTCACAGCGCAACAAAATATTCAGCATATCTCTGTTGATCTCATCATTGTGAATAAAGAGAAAGAGTGTCTTGCAAAGTTGCAACTCTTGAAAAATGGAGCAATATACAAGAGCAGGTTTATAAGCAGAAATGATACTCCCTCCGTCTTATATTTACCTTGGTGGTTTGACTTCGAACGGAGTTTAAGACAAGCAAATTTTACCCCAAAAAGACTCAAAGACCCTTGTTTAATTAGAGAGAGAATATGGTGGCCCTTTTTTTTTATTGAATGTGATTATAGTAGGGGGCCTCTTTTAATTTTAAACATGGAAAGAGGAGAGAGAACTTGGTGTCCCTTTTGGAGTGGGTTTTCCCAAGTTTTGCAATGACAGAGAAATTAAAGTTGAATTTTAGCCCCAAATGTTTCAGTTTCCTAATCTTTTTATTTAATTTAAAATTTGGCTCCATTTTACCGTTGTGAATTTGCTGGCCCTTTTTGAGATGGGTTTCCCATGTTTGTTGAGTAAGAGAGAGAGAGATTAAAATTGAGATTGGCTCCAATACTTTCACATTCCCAAACTTTTCATTAAATTTAAATTTGCCTCCACTTTACATTTGTAAATTACAGAAGTTCAAATTAATTGAATTTGAAACTTAAAAATTCCCCCCTTCTCCAAATTTTAACACTTTATAAACTCATTTTCTTCACATCTTTATCTTATTTTCTTCACATCTTTATCTCATTTTCTTCTTCCTTTTCCTTCTCCTTTCTCCTTTCTCCTTTCTCCTTTCTGTTTTTTATCATGTGTTCCCTACAAAATCAGCAACAAATCAATCAGACAAATGAAGCACAAAACCAAACAAGCTAAGAAATAGACTTTGCCCCATGACCAATGATAGATGAAAGGCAGAGGATTATTCAAGTGCTGCTACAAAACTACAAAGATGGTAAACTGAAGTATGGAATTGTAAAAAAGTGTGCTTCAGACTTCCAATGTTCAACTAACACAATAGGGACATTGTGGAAAAATGCCAAGGCTCAACTGGAGTCATTACTAACAATTAATGTGCAGCGGAAATACAGAGGAAACCCTGGACCTAAACCAACTGATTAGGACTCGACCCCCATGATTGGAGCACATCGCTCAACAAGGTCGACTATTCGAGCGCTTGCTGGAGTACTTAAGATGTCCAAGTCAATATGTTATAGGCTGGTGAAGAAGAAGCTCATCAGAATCACACCAATGCAATTAAGCCAATTCTAACCGAACAGAATTTGAGAACCAGATTAGAGTTTTGCTTGTCAAAGTTGCAATATGATGAACTTAATAAGAATCCTACATTTTAATCATTTCATGATCACATACACATCACTACAAGAAAAACGCTGATTAGCGACCGAATTTAGCGACCGATGGCTAGTCGATCGCAAAATGGCAGAATTAGCGACCGATTTGGATTCGGCCGTTAATCCCGCGAACAGAAATTTACGATTGTAATTGCCTTAGTTTTTCCATTTAGTTTAAGCCTTATAAACCATAACTATAAAAGCCCATTTTTTTGTCTCAACCGAGTCTCACAAGTCACATCCCCCCCCCCTCTCTCTCTCTCTCTCTCTCTCTCTCTCTCTCTCTCCTCTACCTTCTACTCCATCTCTTCTCTCAACTTGCTTTCTCCATCTCTTCTCTCAACTTGCTTTCTCCACCACACACATAAACTTTCCATTTTTCAGTAACCAACTCGTTTTCTAGATCTGGGGTTTCGCATGCCTCTTTTTCTCTCTCATCTTCAACTCCCCCTTTCACTCATCTTCAAATTGACATCTCACTCGAAGTGTTGAAGAAGAAGACCGCGGTTGAAGACCACGATCTCGAGGGTGAGGGGGTGTCAAAAAATTCGTTGTCCACGCCGAGTAATTCAGATCTGGGGTTTTGAGTTTCGTGGTTGAAGACGACGATCTCGACGGTGAGAAATCCAAATCTAGGGGTTTTGAGTTTTAGGAGGTTTCTTATATTTGTAATATTCTTGTTTACTTTTTGTTTTCTAGATCTGGGGTTGTTTAAATTTTACTTCATAATTCTTTATGTGGAATTCTAATTTTTCTAATTTTTTTGTAATGAATTTGTTGTCTTAAGTGTTAAAATGTCTTAAACATTATTGCCTAATTATATTGCTGTCTATATCTTCTTTTGTCCACTATCCAGTACTCTTCTTTTTTTCTCATCTAAACTTTGATGAAATTTTGTTCATCTGATTTGTTGCGTGGGGACTTTATACATGTGTGAGTAGTGAAATGGTGTTTTAGATTTGCAATTAGTTGTGGAGAGTTGGAGAAGTAACAAGTGAGAACTGGAGAAGTAAACCAATGATTTAATTTTCAGATTAGCAGCCAAATTTTTGGTTTGCTAATCTGACTTTTTTTTTAAAACCAAAATACAATTTAGCGACTGACGGGCTTCGGTCGGTGTTTATTTTACGACCGATGAATATTTAGCCACCTGGTTTTTTGCGACCGATTGAAATCTGTCGAAAATCGGTCGCATAGGTCATTTAGCGACCGATTTTAGACGTTTAGCGACCGATATCATCGGTAGCAAAACACATATTTTTTTTAGTGCATAGATGAGAAATTGTTCTTTTTGACCAAAACAAGCCAGAGGTAAGCACCCATTAAAAGTAGATCATTACAGAACATGCAAATTGAAAAAATTCATAACAAAAATCATGTTTTTATCAGCTGTATCTCAACCTAGGTATGGGCCAAATGGGGAGTTGTTGTTTGGTGGGAAGATATGCATTTGGCCATTCATTGTCATTAAGCCAACCAAGAGAAACAGTAAGCACAAACCAATAGGGACCCTTGAAACCAAGGCAATAGGTTCAATTACTAAAGCAGTAATCAAAGATTGTCTCATCAACAAGCTATTACCAGCCATCAAACAAAAATGGCCAATAGGGGAAACTGGAACTATTTGGGTTCAACAAGATAATGCTAGACCTCACATATCACCCACAGATCTAGAGTGGATAGCAACAATAAGTGGACAGTAGCAGCAAATGGACATACGTTTACGTAACCAACCAGCAAACAGTCCAGATAGTAATGTTTTAGGTTTGGGATTTTTTAGACTGATTCAATCTATTCAATATGAATCATGTCCCATGAATGTTGCGAAACTTGTTAAAGTGGTTGAACATGCTTTTGATATTATTGATCCCTATCAATTAAACAAGGTATGGTTATCTCTACAATATTGTATGTGGGAAATAATCAAAGTTAAGGGTGAAAACAATTACAAAATCCCGCATGTGGGCAAGGACAGACTTGCAAGACAAGGTTTACTACCTTTGGTGGTACAACAGGATGAAGATGCAGTCCTTGCTGCAAAACAATGGCTAACAATTGGCATAGTAGATGCATCTCAGTTTATTGGAGGAGGATCTACAACACAGAACATGCCAACAACACAGAATATGCCAGCAGAGGCAGAACAAACAGAAGAAGATGAAAATGATGATCCTTCAAATTTCATACATGAGGATATTGAAGAAGAAGATGATGATGTATTGAATCATTCAGATGATTGGTGGGAGTTGGTACAAGCTGAAAGTGAGTTCATAAGTGAAGAAGAACTCATTCTTCTTCAATTCTGAACTTGGTTTTATTGAATCACTTTTTGGGCACATTATTTTGGCACACTTGAATGTCTTTTTGGGGGTAAATATTCTTACATATGACTATGGCACATTTTGGCACACTTAATGCATTTTTTGGGGGTTAAATATGCTCACATATGACTATAACTCATTTTGGTGATAAAGTTCTTTTGAACATATGCTCACATATGACTATAACTTACAAGTGAGAGTAATTAGAGAGAAAATGAAAGCATTCCAAGATCGTCAAAAGAGTTATGCAGATAAACAAAGGAGACCTTTAGGGCTCGTTTACTTACTTGCAATCAAATGCAATGCAATAAAATCAATTTATAGAGTATATGTGGGGTGAAAAGTGAAGGAGTGGGAGGAGAGGGATGGAAAAAGTGGGGTTGATTGCATTATCCAATGTAATCACAATTGCTCAATTTTTCCAATGTAATGGTGATTACTTTGGATGGTGTAATCAAGCTCACTTTTCCTATCTATAATTCACCCCCTTCTTCCTTTTCCACCACACATTTACTCTATAAAATGATTGCAAGCTAGTAAACACCACCTTAGAGTTTAAAGTTGGTGATAAAGTTATTTTGAAAGTATCTCCTATGAAAAGAATTAAGCGATTTGGGAAGAAAGGGAAACTTAGTCCGAAGTTTATTGGTCCTTATGAGATTTTGGGGAGAAGCGGAGAACTTGCTTATCGATTGACTTTACCGCCGTATTTGGCTAATGTGCATAATTGTTTTCATGTGTCGCAACTCCGTAAGTATGTTTATGACTCGTCGCATGTGATTGAATCTGGGCCCTTGAGGGTGGAAGAAAATTTGAGTTATGAGGAACAACCTGTTCAGATATTAGATTATAAATATAGAATTTTGAGGAATAAAGTCATATCTTTGGTTAAAGTTTTGTGGAGAAGTCAGACTGTAGAAGAAGCAACTTGGGAATCTGAGGATCATATGTGACAGCGTTATCCCCATCTTTTTGAAGGTCCGAAACTTCTTTTAAGAAGGGTAGACTGTAATATACGAAAAATTTTAAACTTGTTTACTTTCTAATTAAACTCGCTCAGTGCTAATAATTATGTCTTAGTGACTAATGATACTTAATTATCATAATTGTGTATGTCGTACCTATTGGGTATTATTTATTTGTTTTGGGTCAAGCTAGTACTTGAATTCGGGTCTCGGTTTTGTGGGTTTGTGTGTTCGGTTTGGGGGCCGAAGCCCGGTTCTTTTTCTCTTCCAAACCCGAGCCCAATTACACTTTCAATCCATCTAAATTCAGCCAAGCAATCCATTGGGTCTCTAGAGAAATCATGATCTTTCTTTTCACCTTAGTCACTAAGTAATGGAAGAGGAATAATAACTCTTGAACATAGGCAAGCACACTTGGCAAATTCATTGGGAATATTAATCTAGTCAAATCTTCTTAGCAATGATTCACTCCATTTCTCAAACATATTTGATCCAAGATTACAAGCTATTGATTTCTTTTGTGCAAAAAGGCAATCACACTATTCTCTTTTGTTCTCTCTCTAACCGGTTGCACATACAACCACAAGAGCAAATATATCTTCTCATTTTCTCGCATAATCTCTACAACTCTAAGTTCATTTGGAAGCCATTAGAGCTTGAGAAAGCTAAGAGTAATTTCTAAAGATTAATGTAACAAAGCTAGAATACTTATTCATTCATAATTCCATTCGGTTTTGAGCTTGTATAATGATATCTTGACTTTGTGTTGTTCTTGGATTATTCTTCTCTTCATCATTTTCGAACCAAGAACCTTGAAACTTGGAAGATTTGCAACAAACATCAGATTCAGGACCATCAAGGCCGAATCTAGGGGAAGATCACTAAGGTTTATGTTCATATCTTTATCCCCCAAACTCTCTTCCAAATCACTTAAGAAAGATTATGCATGAAAGATGACTTGGCTATAGTTATAATAGTTATTGTTGTGATGTTGTGTGGGTAAATCACCTAGAAAGATTAAGATCTAAAGAGCATGTTGATTGGGTGTGTGATTTATGGGGTTCGAAGCCTATGTATGAATTAAGGATGTTATTTTCGAAAGTATGCTTAAGAAGGGATTATGCTAGATTAATTAAGTTATGTTGAAACATGTGATTTTTCAGCCTTATAAAGGTTAAGAATGAGTTTGTGATAATTGCATGTTGAAGAATGATTATATAAATCAAGTTAGATTAATTATTGTTTATTTACTAATGATGGCCGAAAGTGTTTGATTAAGAAAAGTATATTTAATAAGTGGATCTATGAGTTTGAGCATGTATAAGTCATATGGGTGAAGTTTATATTATTTTTGAATGGTTGCATATGGATTATACCAAGTAAAATTGATTTATTAATTAAGGGACGATTTTAGAAATAAGATGTGATAATAATGGATTAAACTGGAAAATCAGAAAATTGTTTATTTGGTGTTATCTTGCTTGGCCGAAAGCATGACTAAAAGAAACAAGAGGAATACTTTGAGTTTTGTTAATTTGTGAGTTATTTAGATTATTAATATAGAGAATTATTATTTATTATTAATAGGTGTTAAAGCCTAGAGTTGGAAAAAGATAAAAACCTTGTTGCGCTTTGGGAGCATTTTTAAGTGTAAGTCCATGTCCATCATTTTCTCCTTGTCTATAACTATTTACGAAAAGTATGTGTTAAGTGCTAAATGATGTGAAGCTATGTGCTAAGTGCAAAACATGAGAATTATATGCTAAGTGCGAATTAAACATGTTATATCATGAGATATGTGAAATATGTGAATTATTGAGCTATATGAGTATACATACGAAACATGAGAATGATGTATGTGAAGAGTATACATAAAATACAGCAAAGTATTGAGATAAAATGAGGAAGATAAAGTCATTGAAATACATATCGAAGACATTATAAATCTACATAAAGTATGTGAGAAGTATAAGTGAGATTATGAGCTATACAGAAAGTAAGTACAGAGATATACGTGTACAAAAAGTATGAGAATGATAAACGTATGATTGAGAATGATTATGTTATGCAGATATGCGTAAGTATGAGATTGAAGATAGAGATTGTTCCTTGATTTGTGGTATGACCTCCAAAAGGGACAGTTTCTAGAGTACACGTTGCATGCGCATTTTTATATATACTGATACAGAAATTATGATATAGCGATAGTCAGGGCGATAACCTGAGTAGTGAATTATGATAAGAGGTGATCTCCTGCCAAAGGAAGTAAACTTGGTCGTGTATCTCCCATACCACCTAACAGTTTTGCGAGAGCTAACATAATTCTAAAAAGACAATGAAAGACAGAAAAGACAGTGAAAGTGTAGATACCCTAATCGGTTCTCATCCCTGGCACCGCAACGCCCGATCATGATGGTAATGGATTAACATGGACGTAAGTAGAAAAGGACATTGCTCGAAAATCTAGACCAAATTCCTTGAAACCTCAGTCTTTGGATAACCCTTGTTATAAGGATTCCAACGCCTTTGACCTTGCCTCAATCAGGCTCCCGGATCAAGAGATATCGTGTCTCGAAGATTTGGGTCAAACCGGCTCAATCCCGACCCCTTGGGTCAGCCCAAGGGCAATTTCGTAATTTTTTGAGCACAAAAAGTCAAAAAACCCTAGGCACGCGCGCTCCTCCGGGCCCAGCGGCTGACGCTGTCAGTCCAGCGGCACACGCGTGACAGCGGGGGCCCTTTGGGCAGCCGCTGGACCAAGCGGCAGGCCGCGGAGCCTCAGCGGCACTGCCGCTGGGCCTTTTTTTGGCTGGGCCGAGTTTTGGCGCCGGGTTTCTTACCCTAAGCCCCTAATTCCGTCCCCTAACTCTATAAATACTCCTTTTCACCCTCTTTTAAGAGAGGTTGGTCAGTTCATAATTTTGAGAGCATTGAGAGCACAAATTTTCCCCAAATCAAAGAGAATTCAGATTTTTGAAGACTCATGACCGCATTGCACCTAACCTAACACCCAAGATTGAAGAGCAATTCCAATTCTACTAGTCCCGTTCGAATAGAACGTCCAGGTTAACCATCCTAAGGGCCTAAATTCTTTATTAAATCTCTTATTTATTGTCTATTAATCATATTTTATTTAGCTTTTGATTATGGTTGAGTAAATCTGCATGTTTGGGTCTTTGTATATAATTATGCATAATGAGTTAATTTAAAGTTAGCATCTTTTTATTAGTTTATGCAAGTTTGCATCTTTTTATATTTTTTTGCATGCATATAGCAACCTCATAGGTTTATTTTAGCATAAAGTTGATATCTTTGCATTGTTCTTCCTTTGAAGTTACTAACAAATTTATTGATGTGCATATGCAATATTTGGCGCGTTTAGGAAAGTACGGTAGGTTGGAGCGTCAATTTATTGCTCTTATATCTTGTTTATGCTTGATAATAGTATGCATGTGAATTGGATATAAATTGTGCAAAGTGACAACACAGGTAATTTGGTTGTCTCTAACCCGCCTAATTAATTTAGGATCTTGGACGACCGGATTTATTTGGAACCATATAGCGTAAATAAATATTTGGCATGGATAAGCTTAGTAGAGGCCGTTTATACGGGCGATTTAGATGAGATTTGTTTTGTTTATTTCGTACCTACACCCCCGAACTCAATATTTAGTCCCCATGGGCATGAGTCAATCCCAATAGGAATACGGTGCACTTTTTGATGGTTTTCAATTGTTCCCTAAAAATTGGTGGCGGCTTCTTTATTTGCAAATTGTTATTCCCCATAATTAATTTAAATTGCATATTGACGTATTATTTAAGAACCATTAATTCCAATACAAAGATTAAATTCCACCGCGGAGCGCCGGAGAGGCGAGGGGTCTTACAGAAAGACAATAGCTTTAAACAGAAAAGTATCTAAGATACTCCCTCCGTCCCATGATTACGTTGTCAGTTACTTTATCGCGGTCTCCAAGGCACAACTTTGACCATAAATAACTATAAATCTATGAATATAAAAATTATAAAAATATGATTTTTCAAAAGTACTATTAAAAATGAATCTAACAATAAATTTTTTACATTGTAAATCTTTATACTTTTTCATAAATTAACGGTCAAAGTTTATAAAGTTTGACCTCCAAAAAGCAATTGACAACGTAATCACGGGACAGAGGGAGTACTATATGTGTATTATCATCTATAATGACTACTATTATTATTACTATGAATATTATTATCTGATAAGTGCTATATATGTATTTTAAAACATAAAACATTGCATTTGACAATGTGGAGTGTTCTTACTTAACTTCCGCTAATTTTCAGTTTTCTGTGTTCTTAGCATATCTATATCTCCACTTGCACGTGCAGTCGTTGGATGTTAATTGGGACGAGTGTGTTCGTGCTTTGAGGATACGCATGGCGTGGATTACACTTCAGTTCTTCATTGTATTAAATGTTAAGCTTAGTAACGGTGTAACTATAATTTGGATAAAAAGGTTGTTTGTATGATATTACTATTTCAACTAAGTTTTATAAGTTTATAAGATCGACTTTCGTTTTGTAGTTCAGTTCGTCTTTTATTTTATTTCCGCTTTACCCCTTGCCTTGTGTTTGCCTTCGGGTGAGAACGACGGTAACGCTTCGATTCTAATACCACATTAGGGTTATTTATTATTATTACGCACTCTGATTAAGTGGTATTAAAATTTGGGCGTTACAGGGAGTAATATTCTTAACATTTCCTGATCAACTTCTGAATAATCTAGGAGATGAGGTACAATACCCTCAACCACTCCACCGTCGTCGCTTTTGACAACATTTTCTTGGGGATCGGCAATGAAGTCGGCGTTTCGGGTCATCTCTTCGCCATGGAATGTCATAAGCACGGCATTTTGGCCATTTGGAGGAAACTTCATCTTCCTCAACAACCTCTTTACCTTTCCGACTACTATCATACGAATCCTCTACAATATTAGGGTCTTGTTCAATCAACCAACCCACATCTTCATCAGGGTATGTATTAGGTGCCAAGGTAAAATAAAAATCAACCGAATTTTGTTCAATAGGGCTACCCATATTTGATTGATTGAGCCGAGTTTTGATGAGAGAGTATGGATCTGGGTTGATATGATTTCGTGATGGTCAATGACTTCGTGATGAGAGAAAGATGGTGGATTGATTTCGTGATGAGAGAAAGATGGTGGATTGATTTCGTGATGAGAGAGAGAGAGAGAGAGAAGATCTGTGATTTCATCGATAGATTGAAATAAAGAGACAGTGGGTAACAATTAATTGTGGGTGGGTGGGGAAATTTCTAGAATAAATGAGAGTGATGTGGGTAGATGGGTAGATGTAAATTTTAACGTTAGGAGAGAGATTGTGAGGGGAAATTGAATGATGAATGTCAGTTAATGAGGTATATTAAGGAAATAAAAGAGGATAAAGAGAGGGGTATATAAGTAAGTGTATTACCTTTTTCTTACCAAAAACAGAAATACCAACGTAAACAAAGGACGGACCAAAATGGAAACCACCAAGGTAAACAAGGGACGGACCAAAATGAAAACAACCAAGGTAAACACGGGACAGAGGGAGTAAAATGTAATAGACTCATAATATTGCTTCTTATTATTGATGTTGGGGAAATCCCATATTTAAATACGCTAATGACTTGCTCTCCAAGTCCTAATATCCTAATAATACTAGTTTCCTAATTACATACGATCTCTAGTATAATATCTTAATAATATAATATCTAATTTCCTAGATAGATATGGAAAATATATTCATATAATATATTTTCCTGTATCTTATCTCTAATACCCTCCCGCAATCGTAGCGGCAGGATCATCACGAATGTTACGATTGGAACAACACAATACGTGTCCTCATCTTTGGTGAGTCCTCGATCTACATGTCGAGTCTTCACAAAATCATTGATTGGTGAGTACTTGATCTGCATATCGAGTCTCACAAGTAATTGGTCGGTGAATCTTCGATCTATCCGTCGAATCTTCACATATCATCAAGTATGGAGAAGTCAACTTTTTGTCACTACCTCCAATACTTCCATCGGCGCCATCCACGGTCGTCGATCATATTCATAGTGATCTAGGTGATCTTGTATACTACATGAACACCTTCTTTCATCTACTGCTGCCACGGTCGTCGTCTTGAATTTTTATACAAATCTAATGGGTGCTTCAACATCTAATCTGGCTAGTATTGATTTGCAGATTGCTAGGCAGGGACCTAGCTTATCCCCTGCACATCAATTGCTTATGTGTGCAGAAGTTACAGAAAAAGAAATCAAGGATGCAACTTTTTCAATTGATGTAATAAAGCTCCTGTCATAGATGGATTAAATGCGCATTTCTTCAAAAAAGCTTGGCATGTTATTGGCCCTGAGGTCTACAAAGCCTTAATTACACTTGTTCCTAAAGTGCAACAACCTTCTTCTGTAAAAGAGTTTAAACCTATTGCTTGTTGCATTCTTGTATATAAAATTATATCCAAGATCTCGACTCATAGGATGCAGCATATAATTGGCACAATTGTAAGTAATAGTCAATCAGCTTTTATTCTGTGGAGACTGATTGGAGACAATATTCTACATAGCCATGAACTAGTGAAAGGCTACTCTAGGAAAAATATTTATCCTCGTTGTATGCTTAAAATTGATCTACAAAAGGCATATGACTCAGTGGAGTGGTGTTTTAATTTATAGAGCAGATATTGAGAGAATTGGGTTTCTCTGCAAAATATGTTCAATGGATTATGGTATGCATTACTACTGTGAGCTATTCTATTAACTTGAATGGTGTTTATACTAAGGCTTTTTCTGCAAAAAAAAGGATTGAGACATGGTGACCCTATCTCTCCTTTTCTTTTCACCCTTGTTATGGAGTACTTGCATAGAGTGCTACACACTTTGCATGGAGAATCAAGCTTTCATTTCCATCCCAGATGTAAAAGATTGGGCATAGTACATCTGTGTTTTGTAGATGACTTGCTTCTTTTTCCCAGAGGAGATTATGATTCTATTGCTTTACTGCACCAAAAGTTTAGCAATTTCTTAGCAGCAATTTGTTTGAAAGCTAATTTGAATAAGAGCCAAGCTTACTTGGGGGGGGGGGGGATATCCCTTATTATCAAGGATAAAATTCTGGGATCACTTCATGGACTGCTAGATTTCTGTCTTATGCAGTAAGGATTCAACTTATCAAAGTTGTTCTCTTTGGGCTACAGGCTTATTAGGCTCAACTATTTGTTCTTCCTCAAAAGATTATGAAACTGATTGAAGCTGCATGTAGGAGCTACCTCTGGTCTGGTGACACCGCCATCACTAAGAGATTATTAGTTGCTTGGGATGAAATCTGTCTACCTAAAGGTGCTGGAGGTTTTAACCTTATGAATTTGAAAATTTGGAACCAAGCAACTGTATGCAAGTACTATGGGCACTTAGTGCTAAAAAAGATACACTTTGGATATTCTGGGTGCACACATACTACATTAAACAAGCTGAACTACTGCGTATGGAGACACCTCCTCAAGCATCTTGGATGGCCAGGAAGATTTTTCATATGAGGACATATTTAAGTTTGATGGGAGGGTGGGATTGTGTTATGAGGAAGAATAAATTCTCTATTAAGCACACTTATCAAAAACTGAGAGGACCTGTGCATAATGTCTCATGGAAGAATCTTGTATGTTCTAATTTAGCTGTCCCTAAGACTGTTTTTGTGCTATGGCTAGCATTGCAGGACAGTTTGAGAACTAAGCAGATTGCTTAGGTGGGGGTTAACTGTGACCCTATGTGTGCCTTTTGTGAAAATCATGCTGAAACTCAACAACATTTGTTCTTTGAGTGTGTGTTCTCTCAACAGGTATGGCAAGGGATACTTCAATGGCTTGATCAAGTAATCCCTATTGGAGATTGGCAGCATATATGTGAAAGTGTGATTAGAATATCCAAAGGAAAGAAGCTTATTGCCAATTTGCCACTACTGTCAAAATAAGTTTTGCTACACTGTATAGCCCATTTACATTGTAAATGACGGGTCTAAATAGGCCTGCCCATTTAAATGTTAAACGTGTCATACCGGATCACAAATGGACCAACTAACAGAATTTTTATTATTAAGAAAAACATTTTTTAAAACAGACCAAAATGAATGCCAGACCCCACCCATCCACAAACGTGGCTGGCCCGACTTGACCCGTTGCCCAGGCCTATCTGAACCCATCCATTTAGCCCGAATCTAACAAGACTCCATAGTCCATACTCCATAGTCCATACTCCAAATCTGAATCTGGCGAAGTTAGATGAGAAGGTCGCAAACATAAAATTAAAAGCTGATCCAAACCCCAACTGAAACAAACAAACCAATAAATTTTTTTGGTGCGAAAACAAACCAATAACCTTTTGCTGATTCACAACCCCAAAGACAAGTGTCAATCTTTGGCTGAAAATTTTCTTACTTCTCTGCGACTCTCTCTCTGTATCTATATCTCTCTCGTCACACCTTGGACCGCCCTATATTCATAATCTATGCAAGGCGGTGATCTTCTAAGTTTTCGCTCATTTCAATGCTCCATTCGATCTAATCCAATATAATCTTCGGTTGAATTCAAGTGAGACGAAAATAGAGAGAGAAGATGTTGATGGGTCTTGTGAGTTTTCAATCTATAATGGACTTAATAGTGGCAGGCATATCATTGATGATAGGATTAGGAATTTTTGCCTTCATCGCTTCTGTTCTTTGCTCCACTGCCTTTTTCCAGCATGCCAAGGATGTGTCCTCTTGATAATTCCTCTCTTGCCCAGATCAAATTCAGGTAAAATAATACTACCCATGTAAGAAATTAGTTGCCTTTTTATGTTTTTAGTATTTTCTGCTTATTGGTATTTTTGATTAAGTGATGGGTTTTTTGATTGATTGGAAAGTTTGGGGCACTATTTAATTATCTTCTCTATGACACTATAATGCATAACATTGCCTGTTTCTTTTCTTTTTCATCAATTGACCTTTGTTTCATATTTTATGGGGTAAGGTTTATGAGAGGCACTGTGGTAATGATTGTGAATTGTGATAATGATATAAACAATTGGTTTGTCTTTAATCCATTGTGGGAGTGATCTAAAGCTTGAGACTTTAATTAAGTTATGTTGTGGAAAATAAGAGATCAACAACTGGGGGCTTTTGTTGCTGTAAATTGGGCATCATCCTGTTAATTGAAGTTCTGGAATTGTTGGTTTCTTTGCATGAACAAAGGTGCAAAAATGGCAACATGGTGGTCTCTTTTAATCCC
Organism: Tetragonia tetragonoides; assembly: GCA_038025085.1. Lineage (NCBI taxonomy): Eukaryota > Viridiplantae > Streptophyta > Magnoliopsida > Caryophyllales > Aizoaceae > Tetragonia > Tetragonia tetragonoides. The sequence goes on along the minus strand of CM076146.1, from coordinate 28,095,857 downwards.
TTCATATGCACCATTAGTTTGTTTGAATACACATGGGATTTGAAGCACGGGCCAGACCTGTATGGAACACAATCACAAATATCACCAATCTATTCAAGAGTGAACATATGGGGACTGGGGAGGCATCTAGACATGCTTCTATAATATATATAGTTGCACCTATGGTGTTGTCTAGTCCAAGAACCATAGTCCGAATGACAGCATCCACCCCTTTTTGATATCGTGGACTTCTAATGCTGGTCTTTGTGCATAAGGTTATGGTGACTAAGTATCTTTGTAATGGGGATTATGGGGACTTGATCAGTATCTGTTTTGAATACCGATTGCTTGTGTTTGATAGAAATGGACGGAGGATGGAAATGAGTAGAACATTTTCTTGACAACCAATTTGCTTGAAGGAGACTGAAAAGTACCAAACCGATATTCTTTGGGTGAATCCGTGGATGTATAGTCTACATAAGGGAACTCTTTGGATACGCATATCATCCACATTGCCTTCACATTTCCTTGCCTGTGCACACAGTTGTCCTTATTTTCCACAATGAACTTTTGGCCAAAAAAAATGCTCAACCTCCCCCTAAGTCCTTGTTTATCCAAACTAAGCTTTAAGAGCTTATCTTTTGCCAGAAAAATCAAAGCTCTCCCAAAAGCTATTAAAAGGTCTTTGTCAAACATAGTCTAAACATTGAGAACCTATGATTTCTGTTCATATTCAACATGCATTTCGAAAACCATCAAAAAGTTGAGAATCTTTTCGTACATACTTAGATCTGCGAAAGGTTACAACCAATGATCGTAATGGATGTGGATATGAAAATTGTGAAGTACATATAGGACTAAACTTCACAAGTATCATTTATTACCCTTAATAGACAAATCACTCAAAATAAAGAAAACTGATGACTGTTTTATTCCAATAATTTCCCTCACGAACCAATTTTTTTATTTTCAATTGCTTGTTAGGATCATCAACAATTATTGTATTCAACTACTTTTCTCTATCTTTTTCGGCAAACACACACATTTGTCGTTGACACAAATACCTCCTAATGCAATGCATATACTAGATCAGTCAGCATCAGTGCTGCAAGAACCAATTGCAAAACTAATCGGATTACAAACACATTTTTTATGCACACATTGACCTAAACAGTAGTCACAATCACTGTTGAAGTGACAATTTCTTTCTGCATTATTGGCCTTTGATGTGACCATCCATGGTGAACCTATAGTCATATAGTACAAAGAGAAGGGATTAGCAACTAAAAACTAATCATGTAAAGCTACATACATTATGAACCTAATAATCTAATTAAAAAGAGGGAAAGAGAACAAAGACCACAAAATTTAAAAGATAGTTGAAAAAGAACAAACTTGTTGCAATAATCACCACAATGAGAATAAAAACAACTCTGAATGAGGCTCTCTCCATTTTTTGTTGATACTTAATATCCGTTGTGCCTCAGTTTTAAGAATGTGACTTTGTATTAAGAGGTTAGTAGTGGGTATAGATGTATATTGTAGTAACACCGTGCATGAGAAGTACGTATTTATACTTTTTGGATTGTGGCTTAATTGCAATGATTGAATATTGTTTTCGAATTCATTGCATCATGTTATTATTCTAGCTGCTTGTATATATTTCCAAAACTATGGACGTATATCTTAAAGGATTAATACTGTGCACCATGGGTGCATGAATACTTGCCTTTCCTTAATTAAGCAGTTAAAATTGATTTAGACAATAATATCCAATCCAATTTGTTTTTGGTGATAGGTTTCTTATTTAATTAGATTATTTCTGATCATATATGATCATGATTGATCACTTTTATGATATGTTGATATTCTCTTCTAGAAATGCTGATTCAAATCTGTATGGATTTAGTTTTTACTGTACAAATTTTTGTGTACAACCTTTTCATTGTAAGACGGGTGATCTAAAGCTTGAATCTTTGACTAAGTTATGTTGTGGAAAATAAGATACCAACTGGGGGCTTTTGTTGCTGTAAATTGGGCATCATCCTGTTAATTAAACTACTGGAATGGTTGGTTCCGTTGCATGAACAAAGGTGCAAAAATGGCAACACGGATTGGTCTCTTTTAACCCCTTCATATGCACTATTTGTTTGTTTGAATACACAGTGGGATTTGAAGGACTGGCTAGGCCTTAGGGAACAAAATCACAAATATCACCAATCAATTCAGGAGTGAACATATGGGGACTGGGGAGGCATCTAGACAAACTTCAATATAATATATATAGTTGCACCAATGGTGTTGTCTACTCCAAGAGCCATAATCCGAATGACAACATCCACAGCATCCAAGCCTTTAGGATGTCGTGTACTTCTAGTACTCTTCTTTGTGCATATGGTTATGGTGACCAGTATCTTACTATTGGGCACTTGATCTATATTCAGTATATCTGTTCTGCATACCGATTGTTTGTGTTTGAAAGAATGGGATGGAGTATGGATTGAGTAGAGCAATTTTCTGACAACCAATTTGCACCAAGGAGACTGAACCGAAGTACCAAACCAAACAAAACAAGAATGCCGTTGGGCGGATGTATGGGGCTACATAAGGGAACCTTTGGTACGCATATCATCCAGATTGTCTTCGCATTTGCTTGCCTGTGCACCCAGTTGTCCTTATTTCACGTGACCTATGTACCTACTTCTATCTAAAAATTTGAATTGATAGCTTCATTGCAGCAGCACTATCAACTATGTACTAGAAACATTAAAGATGTATCTTTTTTCCCCTCCCATCAACTACATACAAGGAAAATGTTGTACTCCGCCACTTTCCTTCCTTCAAAGTCTGCATCAGCTGCTGAAGTTTGCCTTTTATTCCTCTACTTGAAGGAGATATTGTATTGGTTTCCTCAGACTGTGATCGATTTTTATGATCTTTCATCAGGCAATCCTGGATGATAGCTTGTGTGAAACTATAGTGGTTAAGTTGGTGATTATTTTTGTTGCATATGAAAGGGGACTTGAATAATCAAGGCTAATTGACACTTTCAGGAAGCTGGAGCCTAAATTCAAGTATTCAAATCTTGCTTACGCAGATGGATGTAAAGACAGGAATAGTTTGAGGACTTGACTTAGCTGAGATTAATTCGGAAAATTTTGAAAGAAACCTCCTTTCAGAACCAAGGGGGACTTTGATATCCATGTCAGTCCAATGAAGTTAGTCATGTGACCCTTTGTGTTTCTTTTGTGTATCCTTGTGTGTTTACGGGCCAGGGGGAAGAATGTGGAAATTAATAGAGTTTGACAATCAAACTAGGTTACTTATAGATGATAATAGCATCATACGATTTGACTTTGGCCACTTTACTACCATGAATCGTGGCTACTGTTACCTCTGTCAGCACTGTTGATACCAATGAACTTACAGAAGCTGTAAATAATACCAAAGACCCAAGGAGAGACTAGGCCCCAGCCAGTTTTAGGTCAGAAAGGAAGAACCCTTGTTGACATGAATATACTTCCGAATGCTTAAAAAGAGACAACAATAAGGTCACATACCTGATGGGAGAAAGATTTGGGCATTACAATCTTTCTCATTCTGGGAATTGATGACCTAGTTAGGCCCAAAGACTATGGGAAAGAACAACACCCACTTAGACCTGAAGAAAGCAGACATAATGTTCAAAGATGCTATAAGAGACTCACATGTCACATAGCCGATGTTGGACAGAATTCGGGTTTGGGGATATTACAGCAGTCAAGTCCTTTCATGATAAGCTGCACATTTGCTTTGCCCTCTATATTAGTGCTTCAACAGAACTGTAGAAAACATAATTGAAGTACTATGACCACATTCTCCACCTCATTACTATTCCCGTGGAGGGCATGTATTTTTGGATAATAATGCAATAGGGACTGAAGTGCTCTATAAACACTAGCAGGTTTAAATTTAGCCACCCATTGAATAGCCATACTAACTGTGGAGTGTGGACAATAACTTGAGCCTCGAAGAAGAATCACTGTTGCTGGATTTTTTTTTGCTCTGTGACACTGAAGATGGCTGGCTACAGGCTTTCTTATCTAAACTGCTTTACCACAAGGCATGTGCGTGAGGTAACTTTGTCATATATAGAAAAGGAAATGGCATAAGGATGGTGAAAAGGCCACTTAGATATCGGTTGTGTGTTCTGTTTCTCTGCACTTATGTTGTCTTACTTCCCGTTCCCTTTAGCTCGAGTTCTAGATTTGTTCATTTGATGGTATGTATTAATGTCTCGCAGGATGTTTGCTTTCTCCTCTCGTTCCACTGGGCTGTAAACTGACTCACGTGTTCTTCCAACCAAGTATACTGGAGTTCGTGCTGTTGTATAATGTGTAAAAGCTGCAAGAAGATGTATAACTCAATGTTTGTATGATCCTATTTATACCTTTGCATCTTTAGAATCATGTAAAAATATATGACATGGATTTCCCATGAGCAATTTTGATGAGCTATAGATACAGTCAAGAGTTTCTCTCAACAGCATTGTCAATTTGTCATATATACAAGCTCAAATCCTTTCTGTTATGCAGACTACTGAGATATGCAGTTCTTTGTTTGCTTTTGCCAGTAACTTGTCATTTCCACTCCACTCCACTCCACTCCAATTGAACGCCCTTCAAAATCTTCTTTACAAAATGGCAGTTAATTTGTCAATGATGCATTGCGATTTGATGTTCCCAGCTGTAACAACTTTTGCAATCTATACAACCATCAAAAAATACAAAATTCCGATATTAAGCGAAAGAGAGTTGCTTGTATATGTGTGAACCATGTAGAGAAGAGTCATGTTCCTCCTGTTCGATCCTTTTGTCTTCTTCGGTTTTTCAGGATGCCTTCAGTATTAGTAGAAACCAGTCAGAAGAATCATTTTCAGAACATGTCAGAGAAAGTTTTCCTGTATACAAGTTTTCTGACATCTAATACTCTCACTGTTGCTTCTTCTTCTGTTTCCTTGAGTACACCATACCTCGGATCCCATCAGGATCCGCCACAAATCCCAACGGGCGATAAAACCCAAGAACCCGAGGCTCCGAATACAGGGCAATATTAGTAATCCCCTTCTGTAACAGCTCCTCCAATAGCCTCTCCATGACAGCCTTCCCAAGACCTATCCCTTGGAAGTTAGGATCCACAACCACATCCCATATGATGGCATTGAACACCCCATCACCTGTAGCTCTAGCAAACGCCACTGGTCTCTGCGTCTTCACGTACTCTACCCACAGCAGAGAGTCGGTATGTTCAAGAGCGACCCGTATCTTATCTGGGTCCCGCCTTGGAAACCCAACTGCCACAAAGACAGAGTTCAGGTGGTTAAGGTTAAGGCCCTGGGGCGTTCGGTGGAGAGTTAATCCTCGTGATTCGAGCTCACCGTCTGAGATAGTGTAGGAAGTGGTGGGGAGTTGAGCCGAGATGGTGACGCTTCGCGGCCAGTGTAAGTTTTTGGCTAGACGAACGGAGGATGTATGAAGAGGTGTGGAGACTATACCATATCTGAGCATTGTTTTCTTTCTGCTTTAGCTTTTGAAATGGATCAAAATTCAAAAGATGTTGGTATGGCTTATGGGATGGTTATGGTTGTATGTGTATCTGAAGTGAAAAATGGATAGAAAGAGAGGCTATTGAAGATTCTGTGGCTATTGTTGTCTGTTGATGTAAGCAATCTGAGGCTATGGAATGATATTCGTAACAATAATAAAAGAGCCAGCAGGGTAAGGTTGTATACAAGTGCATGGATCAGGATTATTTTGTTGGGTTGGGCCTTCAAGGCACAAAGAAAAAATAAATTACCTACAGTAATGGATAATCATCATGTTGTACAAGTTAGAAGTATCAATTAAACCCACCTGACCAATTTCAGCTTCGAAAGTAGTTCAGCCCAATTCGGACTAAGAAGAGCCTTTAAAAGTTAAAACAAGTGCATTTTAGAAAAAAAATTTGTGTGGGCTTAGTCTATGGTGGATCAATGATCTAAATTTTTTTAAATATGTCATCCATGTCTCTAATATTTTTTCTAATGTTCTAGGTCCATAATTGACTAAGTTCACACAAGACATGTTAAGTGCATTTTGAGTTCGCTTGGAGTACGTCAAGAACAACCATACGTATCGGGCAAGTCAACCCATCTTTAATGGGCTGACGGGCTCAAGTAGAGGAGGGGACTCTCCCTACAAAGAAAGGTAGAGGAGGTTTTATTCTCTATACATAAATGAAGATTTGAACCCCTGACCACTGGGTTGTGAGAGTGAGGCACTTACCACTTATACTCTCACCTCATCCTTTGTTTTTTTTTTGTTCTTTTTTTTGGGTGCAAATGTGGGGACGCAGCCCCAAAGCAAAACAAAACAAAATAAAACTACGAAATTCTAATCATACGCGGACGAGAGACACCTTGAAGATCTTCAAGCAAAATTTGAAATAGAGGGAGAGGAGGCGAGACCATGAAACGGACGGGAATATCCTGGTTCACCCCCATATTTACCAACCAATCCGCGGTAAAATTAGCTTCTCTGTAGCAATGATTGATCTTAACTTTTCATTCCAATTGTTCAATGAGGCGTCTGATTTGCATAATAAGGTGGAAATGTGGATAATGCCTAGGTGGATCCCCTTTTATAGCCAAGACCACAGGAGCGGAGTCCACTTGAACATGAACTTTTCTGTAACCTTCTTGCCAAGCCAGAAGGATGCCTTTAAAGCCACCAATGCAGCTCTAAAAGATGAACATATGCCAAGTCGTGCTGCAAAACCTTTTATGAAATGACCTGTAGCATCCCGCAACAAGCCACCACCTCCAGCTTTACCCGGTTACCTTTGGCGGCACCATCAGTATTGAGGAGCACCCAACCATCAGTAGGTGGTACCCAACGAATACAGTGTTCAACTTGGGATTGTGCCCTATGTAAAAGTGAAGCCTCCTCTCTGTTAAAGGCATTCTTTCAGCTCATTCCAACGAGAATCAATGAAAGCAATGGGATCAATTGGAATACTTGCACCTTGGTCAAAAGTGCGAGCATTTCGCCACTTCCACAGCCACCAAACACCGAGTGAAAATATTTGGCTCCATTTTTCTCTACTATTATTATTATGACAAGCTCTAATATTCCATATCACCAAATCTTCCATAGTCTTATTATAGAAGTTCTCATCATTGACAGGAACCCCGAGTCCCTTCCACACATATCGGGCAGCTTGACAGTCCCTAAGAATGTGAATGATTGTCTCTTCTGCATCCTGGCATAGTGTACATCTCGGGTCGTCCGCAAGACCTCGTCTTACTCTATTTTCATTTGTAAGCACTGTTATACCTGAAATAAATTGAACTTATAATACAGTAGATAAATTGGTCAATAAAAGTCAAAGTCAAAATGAATTTAAAGACTTTTGAAGAGTTCTTATAAAAGAAGAGACTCATATATATATATAATGTATTTATATACAAAACCACTTGTACGAAGGGCTAAGTATAAGTCTCAGTCAGAGAAAGGAGAATACGAAGGAAATCAGGAGAAGTGGAAGACGTGGGGGAAGTTGGACACTAACATGAAAAAAGTGGATAGAGAAGAACTGCTAGATCATGGACAGTTATCGCAAGCCCCTATAAATACAAAGAAGAACAGAAGGACAAGGCAGCAGAGCTCATATTGACAAGACGTCAAAAAGTATATTTTAGGGTAGTGTAGCTTAGGAGTAGATTGTTAATTTAGGCTCTTCGAGCGTGTAACCCAACCACTCAGCAATGGCGCCTTCTTGCGAGGTATAACTGCTTCTATCCCTTTTATTTTATTGCTCTGAATCGAATGTATGCCTGATCATAATCGAATGAAATATGTTTAGCTTTCCTTCCTAAATCATGCTCTTTTAAAGTTCCCCTTTTATGCTTGTTTGTGTGGCTCTCTGATTGAAGTATTCGAATACGTAGTTGCAATAACTGTCACTGTTGATAAGCGTCCACCCTTTGACCGAGACGGTGTTGAGGGGTGGAAGGGTAGGCTCGAATAGGGAGCGGCCTGCTCTAAGATAGTACTCGACCTTATTTAGGACCTTTTTAAGGGCCATAGGACTGCCCCTCACGGTTGCGTGTGACCCCTAAGTACACAGCGCACCAACAAATTTGGCGACCACAGTGGGAGTTACGAAATACACTCCACGAATAATCCTTTTTATTGCCTTAAACTAGGTCTCAAGTAAGAAATATATCTGGTGATATGAGTGCCCAAAGAGAGGATAATGCTTCGAATGTAGCAACCCAACCTCAAGGCTCTTCTTCTCATGAAGAAACTCCACGAAAAACTAAATTCGATATACAAGAAGTTTATGAGAAATTTGTGGAATGTATGAAAGAAACTCTATTAGAGGCTCGAGAAAGCCAACGAAAAGAATATAATGACCAATATAGAGCCTTAGCACACGAAACATCAAGGGTTTGTCACCAAATCATATATAGTGTAGCTACAGACTCGAAAGACTGTCTAGCTAGAGAAGTAGGCAAGATCATACTAGATATAAACGAGACCTTTAATTCTACATTTTCAGCCTTGTCGAAAAGCATGGCTAACAACGTGACAGTTATTTTAGAGCCACATATCGAAAAGTATAACCAACTCATCGAAAAGGTCATACAGTTGGCCGGAGGAACTTTTAAAGATAAAACACCTATAGGAGATAATGTTGAATCACCTATAGGATACCCACCACCAGGCTGCCTTAGGGAGCCTCAACGAACATTTAAGAATTTTGAAACAGGTCAACCATCAAATCCTATTAATTTGACATCATCTCCCGGAGACAATACGAATTTAGGCTTAGGACCCTCAGGAGATAGAAATAATATAGGAAAAGATAAAGCTCCTGGGATTCCTTTCGAATATCCCAGGAGATCTAATATATCTTCACAACCTATATACCCTGAAGCTAACCTACACGGGTATACGACCGTAGGACAGGGAAACCCTTATCAGCCTTTCGAAGGGAATTATCAGGGGAGAAGACCAACTAATTTTTGTCAAAATTTACAATATAACCCAAGATATGGAACGAATGATCCATATAGTGCACAACCCACCACATATCCACATTCGATGCCAGAAATGATGGGAGAGGAACCTATTCAATCACCAATCGAACAAATTGTAGAAAGGTTGTATGGGCCAGCTTTGAGAAAGGTAAATAGGTCCTTAACGAGTAAGCCTTATCCTGATTGGGTAACCCTTTCCCTCGAGGATTTAGAGTCCCTGATTTTACTCTATTTTCAGGAGAGGATAACGTATCTGCTTTAGAACATGTAGCAAGATTCTCATGTCAATGCAGAGAAGTAGCAGATAACGAATACTTAAAACTTCGAATGTTTCCTAATTCTCTAACAAGAACCGCCTTTAATTGGTATATAAGTCTAGCCCCTAACTCGATACATGGTTGGGAAGAGATGAAGTTCCACTTCCAAAATCACTTTGCTAGAACCGACCCAGGTATTTCGATGAGTGATTTAGCCAGAATACGACAACATACTGGAAAATCAGTAGAAGAATATCTATCTAGATTTAAAAGGGCTAGGATAAGATGCCATACAAATTTACCAGAATTTTTTTTTTGTGCAATTAGCTAAAGAAAATATGGCTATAGAATATAGGATGAAATTCGATGGTCTTCCTTTTCATGATTTTAGAGAATTAGCAGAAAGTGCAATACGATACGAAAATATGCTAAGAGAAGAAAGCCAAAGAAAACACCAGGGTTTCAATGCATTTGAAATAGAAGCACCATGGGTATTTGAGGACTCTTTCGAAATAGATTACACTGAATTTAAGAAAGGACCACCATTCTCTTGTCCTAAACTCGAAAAGAAGGACAGTTTGGTTGATATAGGGGGAAAGCCTAAGAAATACTCTTTTGACACTTCGAAGGCCAATAAGATATTTGACTAGTTACTTGCTAATAAGAAAATTAGGAGTACTAGAAATATTAGGATCCCCTCGAATGCAGAATTAGAGAAAAAGCCATATTGTAAATGACATAACACTACGACACATAGAACCAATAATTGTACATATTTTCGAAATATTATACAGAAAAAGATAGACAATAAGGAACTGTTTTTTCCTGAAGAAGATAAAACAGAAATTGAGAAAGACCCTTTTCAACAGACCTTAGAAATAAACATGATAGATATTGATACATCTGCTATTTCATGTTTACAGGTATCGAATTACACGAAAATGACTAATATCATGTTCAATAGATACATAGACCAGTGCATTTTAACCTTCCCTAAGGTCAAAGACGAAGGGCTCGAAGGTATGTGTAGATGGAACATGAATACACTACACACTACTGATCAATGTCATATATTCCGAAGGTTCGTCGCTAAACAGATGGAATTAGGAACAGTGGAATTGACCTATGTCGAAAGGGTCGTTCTAGGAATGGAGTCAGCTGATGATATCGAAGTGCATCAGCAAGAGGTAAAGCCTATTAATAAAGAACAGGTAATTAATACTAGGGACAAGACCTACAAAGAAGCCCTCGAGACAGAAGGGGTAGTAACTCCGAAAATTGCTACCAACCTTAAAGAGCTACAAAAGGTGTTATGTCCTGATTGTTCTGATATTCTACACTTCGAATTGGTGCAGTTACAGATTATACCTCATGATCCAAATTGGGTACCTTCTTATCAGCGAAGTTATGGGATGCCCAAACTTCCACGAACGATAGTTTTCCCTATAGGAAGAGGGTATCGAGGAGGAAGAGGAGGCAGGTTGGGGGCAAATATGCCCTCAGAGGAGGACTGCCTCAACATGGATTGAGGGATTCAGGGTACTTCGAAGATACCCGAGCTTCTCATATGACTCAGCTAGGGAACATCCCCTCGAAAGCTCAAGAGAGGAGACAAGTGGCTGAGGAATTGAGCCATGCTAGAGCTCAGGTTGCAATAAAGATGCAACAAGAAGCACTCGTCAATCAACTAAAGATTGATGAAGATGCAATGTCGAAAGGAACATTGCAAATCCAAGTTGGACAAAACGAATGTTCAACTAAAGGAAGTGAAGGGTAGACATAAACACCCTTAGCGATCATATGAGGAAGGTAAAAGTCCATCCCAGTAAGTTCGAAAGGAGGACGAATATACCTCAAATGACGGATCGAAATCCACGTCAATGATGAGGAGTTTGCGCGAACACAAGCCAGGGACAACCACGATGGCACGAGATTGTGGAAGAAGATGAGGCCTACGAATTTGTGGCCCAACAAGGTATGTCCTCTCCATCCTATCTAGAATTAGAACGAGACTTAACTTCTAATTTAGATGATTCACCATACGAATTTATAGAGGATACACTCCTAGATTTAAGGTGTTACGAAGACTTAAACATTACAGAGATCGAAGAAATTGAGGCCTGTACTTGTGAACATCATATAGACCCAGTTTTTGAGGATTTATTAGATAGAATAGCCATAAATAACAACCACATTAAACCATTATATATCAAAGCAGAAATTGATAATAATGGGATAAATAGGATTTTAATTGATAATGGGGCAGTTGTGAATGTATTACCATTATCTACATTGTCACTTTTAGGAAAATCCATGAAGGATTTAATAATTGCAGACGTAGCAGTATACGGCTTCTCTGGACAAGCTACTAAATCGAATGGATTGTTACCAGTCAAAATTAAAGTAGGAAATACGATCTCCTATACCGCTTTCTTTGTGGTTGATACTAGTTCTAGCTATCAGGCATTATTAGGAAGAGATTGGATCCATAGCAATTACTGCATACCATCTACTTTACACCAAATACTAATAATTTGGAATGGTGAAAAGTTTGAAACTGTTAAGGCAGAAGAAAAGCCTCATCTAACCACTGCGAATTTTGTGGAAGGCAGGTTCTACACGAGGGAATGCGCGCCAATTCGAATAGAGGTGCTCGAAGAACAACGAAGAAAAGAGGTCAATCGAAGGCCAGAAGAAGACAACGAAGCAAAAATCAAGGACTTTAGCAACAAGCTAAAAGAAGGACCCTTGAAAATTACAGCTTCCTAGAGATAGGATTAGAAATAGTTGTAATTGTTATTATTTTTCAAAAATTATTGTTATGTCTAGAACAATAGATTGTAAAAATGTTATTCGAATTAATATAGACGTCTTTTATAAAGAAAATGGTTCTGTAGTTGAATTAAAGAATGCTTTAGATAAGACTCTAAGAGTTGTGGCAGGGCTAAACAGTGAACAAAAGTTGATTCACGCAATAACAAACGAATTAAAAGAAATGCAGGAAGAAAATAGCACATATGAAGTACCAGAACGAATCTGGGAAAAGAACAAAGATATAAAGATAGAAATACAAAATCCACTAGAGGAAGTTAATTTGGGAACTAAAGAAAATCCTAGAATAACCTATATCAGTGCGAAATTACTTCCAGAAGAGAAGGAAAATTTCATTAAAATCGTAATCGAATACAAGGATTGCTTTGCTTGGGCCCATCACGAAATGCCTGGGATTGACACTCGAATAGCACTACACGAGCTACCTATAAAAAAAGATTGTAGGCCAATTATGCAAACCCCACGAAGGATAGCCCCAGAAGTTGTTTTGGGAGTCAAAAAAGAGATAGAGAATTTGCTTGAAGCAAAATTCATAAGGCCAGCCAAATATGTCGAATGGCTAGCAAATGTTGTTCCAGTTGTAAAAAAGAATGGAAAAAGTAGGGTATGCATAGACTTCAGGGACCTAAATAGGGCCAGCGCAAAGGACGAATATCCTATGCCAGTAGCTGATACTCTAATCGATGCAGCATCTCGACATAGAGTTCTATCTTTTATGGATGGATACTCAGGGTATTATCAATTGTGAATAGCTAAGGAAGATAGGTACAAAACCGCATTTAGATGCCCAGGCTCCTCAGGAACATTCGAATGGATAGTAATGCCTTTTGGCCTTAAGAATGCTGGGGGAACATATCAAAGGACCATGAATTACCTATTCCACGACATGATAGGAAAATTTATGGAAGTATATATAGACGATGTGGTGATAAAGTCACAATCACATAAGGATCATCTAGATCATTTAGAGAATTCATTCAAAAGAATGCGAACATATAAGTTGAAAATGAACCCACTCAAATGTGCTTTTGGAGTACAGACAGGTAATTTCTTGGGATTTCTTATCCACCAACGAGGGATTGAAATTGATAAGAACAAAGCAAAAGCAATGTTAGAAGCTGAACCCCCTACGAATAAAAAGGAACTCCAAAGATTCCTAGGGCATATCAATTTCATTCTAAGATTTATATCTAACCTAGCAGATAAAACAAAGAACTTTTCATCACTATTAAAATCCAAGGAATGAGAAGAATTCCAATGGAAACCAATACACCAAGAAACATTCGTTAAGATAAAACAATATTTATCAGAACCTCCAGTGTTAATCCCACCACGAATGGGAAAACCTTTAAGATTGTATCTCTCGTCAGGAGGTACCTCAATGAGATGCTTATTGGTACAAGAAAACGACAACGGAAAAGAGCAAGTAGTGTTCTATTTATCAAAGACTTTAGCGGATACAGAAACTAGATACACACCCATCAAAAAGTGTGCTATAGCCTATATTTTGCCTCATTAAAATTAAGGCATTATTTTATGTCCTTTACAGTCGAGGTAGTACCCCCAACAGACATATTGAAATATATGTTATCACAACCATTATTAAAGGGAAGACTAAACAAATGGAGCCTTCACCTTCTTCAATTCGATATTAAGTATATAACACAAAAGGCAATAAAAGGACAAGCTTTGGCTGACTTTTTAGCAGATCACCCATCAATTAGCATTGGTTCGGAAAACCAATTCGAAGAGGACTATATCGATCTAGTCCCATGGAAATTATATTTTGATGGCTCTTCTACGCGAAGAGGAGCAGGTGCTGCAATATATTTAATATCACCAACAAGAGTCCCTACGAAAATTGCTGTACAATTGGATGGACCTTGTACAAATAATAGGGCAGAATGTGAAGCCTTAATTTTAGGTCTAGAAAGTCTTCTCGAATTAGGAGCCAAGAACGTAATTATAAAAGGAGATTCTCAATTGATCGTGAATCAAACAAAAGGAATCTTCAAATGCTTCAGCTCAACAGCAATTCTAGGAAATGCTAGAATTAAGAAGCTACTGGAATATTTTTATGAAGTAAAAAAAATATTATATCCCTAGAATCGAAAATGAAATAGCTAATGAGTTAGCTCAATTAGCATCGGGATATAAATTTCCTTGGAGTTATTTTTATGAGAAGATTACAATCAAAGCCAAGGAACTTATTCCATTCGAAGAGAGAATAACAATGGAAATTAATAAGGTAGATATTATGGTTAAAGAGGTTGATTGGAGGGATGAGATAATCGAGTATCTCCAAGAACCATCGAAAAAGAAATACTCTAATAAATTAAAACTCATAGCACATCGATATGTATATGATGGAGAACAACTATTTCGAAAAGATGTTAGTGGTCTATTACTTAAATGTTTAGATTTAGACGATGTTTTACTGGTCATGGGAGAAATACATGAAGGCATATGTGGAGCCCATCAGATAGGGCAGAAAATGAGAAGGTTGGTACATCAATATTAGTATTATTGGCCAACAGTTACCAGAGACTGTATACAATATGCCAAAGGGTGCAGACCTTGTCAAAAACATGGTAGTATTCAATGAGTTCCAGCAGCCAAACTCCATAGTATAATCAATAGCCTTGGCCATTTCGAGGATGGGCAATGGACATTATTTGGGAAATTAGGCCTGCTTCATCAAAGCACCATAAATATGTTTTAGTAGCCACTGACTACTTCACGAAATGGGTCGAAGCAAAGCCTTTCGTAAACATAACATCAAGTGACATAGTATATTTTATCAACGAAAATATATTTACTAGATTTGGAATCCCTGAAACTATCACAGTGGATCAAGCTAAAGTGTTTAGCAGTGACGAAATAAAATCTTTTCTAGGAAAACTATCTGTTAAATTAACAAACTCCACTCCGTATTATGCCCAGGCGAATGGTCAAGCGGAATCAAGCAATAAGATTATAAAAAGAGGAATTGCTAAAATGATAAAAGATAATCCTCGTATTTGGCACTATTTGCTCTTAGAGATATTATGGGCTTACAGAACGAGTCCTAGAGAGAGCATACTAGTAACCCCATTCCAATTGATATTTGGACATGAAGTGGTTATACCCGTCGAAATGAATGTTAAGTCCGAAAGAATACTTAAGCAAATTAATTTATCACCACAAGAGCACGAAAAGGCAATGAATATTGAACAATTGGATCAAGAGATCCTATAAATCGAAGCATTACAAAATATTCATAAATTAAAGAAACAGACAGAGGAATGCTACAATCGAAAAGTAAGAAAGAAACAGTTTTCCAAAGACGAATTGGTATGGAAAACAATACTCCCTGAAGGACAAAAAGATAAGTTCTATGGGAAGTGGTCCCCAAATTGGGAAGAACCATTCGTTATCAAAAGCGTTGAACCAGAAAACGCATATAAATTATTATATACGAATGGTAAATAATTTGGACGAGCAATAAATGAAAAATATCTAAAGAAATATTTCCCTTCGACTTGGGATATATATAAAGATAACATCTACAATAGATTCCCACAACTCTGGGAGGAGATAAAAGGGGAATAAACCAAAATTAGAAAAAGTCTTTATCTTTCCAGAACAAATAGGTTTAAACACCAAAGTTAAACCGAAGAACTGAGGAATTGTCTAATAATAGTAAGTAGCAAGGAGATAGAAGCTTTCAAATCCTGATAACCAGATAGCCGAGCAACTCGAAGATCCCGAGAGGTAGTCAGATCAGAGATACGAGATTGAATGTCCTGTTTCTTCTTCTCATGAACAGCCATCAAGTCAACAACCTCTATTCTTCGACGAGATGGAGAGTCAATCTTATCCTCAATAGCAGTAAGTTACCATCTGAGCTGCATCGAAACGCTGTCATTTTTGCTGGAGGGATGACCTACCATTCGAAAGATCAGCGAAAAGATCAGCAAGACGAGCCCAACCATCCAAATCAGTTTCAGAATCCCTTCAGAGCGAGCATTCTGCAAGTCCTGCACAGCTGAGACCAAAGGGCTATTATCTCAAAGCACCAAATCTCGAAGATCGGCAGGAAAAAACTGTTAATTGGACCTAACGAAATCCTCCAAAGCCAACGCAGCGGGAACATCTGACCAATCCTTCTCAAGAGCGTTCAACAAACGAAATCCCTCTTGCTTGATAGCATCAGAAGCCCCAGGGGTAGGGGCCTAACAGATCATCAAGCAAGGACATCAAAGAACCTACAAAAAGGAATTCAAAATAAGAAAATTGAATCTTCAGAAAAACCATGATTATTAAAATACCAAGACCATACTCGAAGAAGCAATGGTTATAGTCTGAGAAACGCCGACAGAATGCATTAGGGATTGTTGGATAGATTGATTGGGAGAACAAGCAGCTTGATCCGAAGAAATAACAATCTGATCTTCGACCATAGGAGAAGGAATGGGATCCATGTCTTGACCTAATCATGAAAAGAGAAGGTTAAGAAGAGGCGAAAGAAAAGGACTAACAAACATGGTGCTTAAATAGACGAATTAAAACTTACCAGATGCTAAACCATGAGAAGAGGAAGAGCTAATAGAAGAATCTGTAGTAGCATTAATATCTGGTGTGACAAGTGGTAGAGAAGAAGAAGAGCCAGGATCTAAGGGCATCGAAGAAGACCCGATTCCTATACGAAATGACCATTTGCCAAAATAAGTAAAACCATAGAAGTATTTACACTCAGAAAAGAAAAGCGATTAGAAAAACCTATATCCGAGATAGATGCCTGATTGAGAGACTCATTTCGAAGAGACACCCCTTCAGTACAGGGCAAGGAAGACACGGCCTACATCCATGGAAATTTATGTCGAAATTGTCAAAGGAGAATTTAATTAATACCAAAATAACTTCTTAGAAGAAACCGATAAGACCAGAACAAATACCTCAATAGCATTCAAAGTATGCAAAAAGGGGCTAGCATCCTTGGGAGACAGTTTATGTATGACCTTCTCGAGACGAGAGTGCAAAATACTGCTACCAAAGGTAGAGTTAAAAAACTGAGTCCACCAAAGCGAATATTCTGGTTCACAAGAGCAAGTTCTAAACCAAGGAGGAATATCTACAGCCTCCAGACGATTTTTGAGGAGAATTTGACTCCGAAGGGCCACCTCTGAAGATTGATTTTCCAAGCCCATATCGATAGAAGCTTGAATTTGCCTCACATGCCAGGGACGATTCAAAGTCTCAAGTAAAGGAGCAACAAATGCTTGACAAATACCGAATTGACAGGTAACCAATTGGGGGTCATAAACCTCAGTACTTAACCAAGAAATCTCAAAGTACAAAAGATCCCTACAAGCAAGGACTGACCTCCAATAAGGTTGAAGACGAGGATTCATAAAGAAAGGATTGACATCTCGAACCACCAAGGGAGTACCATTCGAGTATCCACCACACTAAAACCAGGGATCCCCAAACAATGATGAGGATGCCAGTTAAAATAAGGCTTCGAAGAGAATACCTCAAAAAGCACTAAAGGAAGGTCTTCTACACTAGGAGGTCGAAGTAAATTGAAACACGCTTCTGCCACAAAGGACCATTCAGCAAAAGGCAAAAGATTGCAGGCATGGAAATCCCCTGTACGAGCGGCTAACTCTTTCTGATAGGAAAGATTATGCGTCTCAATAGATGACAGGTTCATTCGAGAAGGGTAATAAAGGGAACCCCATGCAGTGAGAAGGCAGAAAGGACAAGAATGTTGAGCCATAGGACCTTCAGGAATAAAATCTCGGGTTAAATTCGACATACCCCGATAAAACTAGGAAAGAAGGAAAGGAGCCAACGGGATGGGACCCTCCATCGAAGCCATGTTAGCTGCCAAATAAAGGAAAGAATTTCCAATCGAAGAACTATAACTCATAAATAATCGATGAAATACATAGTTCAAAACTAAGACCACCTTAGCATTCGACACGGGAATAGCGGGAGGGAGATACGAAAAGTGAGTCAATAGTTTTGAATACGAGACTGAACGAATGGATGTGGATGAAGAAAAAGTCTTCAACAAAGCATCAGCAGGCTCGAAGTACTCTTCACTAACAACAGGCGAATCACAAAAAGAATAACCTGGTACTTGAAGAGATTCATCTGGACAGAGACCAGTCAAATAGGCAATATCTTCGAGAGTCACGGTTTGAAGCCCCTCTCCAATAACAAAGTAGTTGATAGCAGGATGCCAAGCAAGCCAAAGAGCAGTGGATATGTTGCCATCATAAGGAATCTTGGCGAAAAGGGACAAACGGATAAAATCCAGAATTTTATTCGAGTGCCAACGAGAATGAAAGGCCTGAAGACGATTAAACCAACGTCTAGGACGTTCATTAAGAAAGTTCATCCAACCATGAACGGTTCTATCTCGAATTGGAAAATTAGAGCGAAAAGTACGGGAATAGAGAATCAAGGGTAAACCACGCCCACGAACAATAGAAGAGAAAACCGATAGAAAGTAGCTTTGTGAAATACCTCGAATAGAGGAAGGGTCGAAACAAGGACCTAAAGAAAAAGATCTTAAAGGTTGACCTCGAAAGGGTCCTTCATCAGAAGAATGGTAAGATGAAGAACGAACGATGAGACAATCGGACCAATACGATTTGGAGTGAATTTCGATCAACTTGAAAAGATCTTGGGCATCAAAAGCCATATTCAAAGATCCAATATTAACTAAATCTAAGAAGAGGGGATGTGCACTCATCTTTTCAAAAATTCAGACGAAGGAACTAAGCGAAAAAGAGAGAGATTGAAAGTCTAGGGTTTAAATTGAAGAGAGAGAGAGTGATGAAAGGCGAAGGGTGGAAAGGAGCGAATATTTATAAAGGCGTTATTCATCAATCAGAGAAAAATACAAATGGTCCATGGCTAGTGAAGAGGCGAAGCAGAAAGAACTGTATCATCAAAACGCGAAAAACGAAGCGTCACTAGTACAATAATACAAAATAAACTCAAAACGTTTATATATGTATTAGGGGGACAGTTGTTATACACGAAATAAATTGAACTTATAATACAGTAGATAAACTGAACAAAAGTCAAAGTCAAAATAAATTTAAAGACTTTCGAAGAGTCCTTATAAAAGAAGAGACTCATATATATATATATATATATATATATATATATATATATATATATATATATATATATATATATATATATAATGTATTTATATACAAAACCAGTTGTACGAAGGGCTAAGTATAAGTCTCAGTCAGAGAAAGGAGAATACGAAGGAAGTCAGGAGAAGTGGAAGACGTGGGGGAAGTTGGACACTAACATGAAGAAAGTGGATAGAGAAGAATTGCTAGATCATGGACAGTTATCGCAAGCCCCTATAAATACAAAGAAGGACAGAAGAATAAGGCAACAGAGCTCATATTGACAAGACGTCAAAAAGTAGATTTTAGGGTAGTGTAGCTTAGGAGTAGATTGTTAATTTAGCCTCTTCGAGCGTGTAACCCAGCCACTCAGCAATGGCGCCTTCTTGCGAGGTATAATTGCTTCTATCCCTTTTATTTTATTGCTCTAAATCGAATGTATGCCTGATCACGAATGAAATATGTGTAGCTTTCCTTCCTAAATCATGCTCTTTTAAAGTTCCCCTTTTATGCTTGTTTGTGTGGCTCTCTGATTGAAGTATTCGAATACGTAGTTGCAATAACTGTCACTGTTGATAAGCGTCCGCCCTTTGACCGAGACGGTGTTGAGGGGTGGAAGGGTAGGTTCGAATAGGGAGCGTATTAGAGATATGAATTATTAGAGATATAGAATATCAGAGATATGGAAATAATATATATGTTATATCGTAATAATATATTTGAGATTATATTTGGTAGTAGTATATCTCATATATTTAGGAAAGTATAATAGGTTAGGGTATATATCTTATACTCCAAGCCTATTGTATCTCTATATATAGGGGTCTCCCCTAATTATCAATACAAGCATCTAAATCATATTATTATTCCCTTCTCATATTTTGACAGAGCGACCTGCTCTAAGATAGTCCTCGACCTTAATTAGGACCTTTTTAAGGGCCGTAGAATTGCCCCTTACAGTTGCGTGTGACCCCTATATACAAAGCGCACCAACAAGCACCCTGTCATGTACGGCCAGCCACAAAAACATTTTGACACGTTGTGAGATAGTTATTCTATACAACAACATGCAATTGGACAAACATCAAAAGCGTAAAATACTTAAATCTCACCATACACTTTTAGATTTACTTAAGCTTACGACCAATTATCGTAATAGATGTGACCACAGAGTAAAGCATAATAAGAAAGTACTGAACTTGAAAGTTGTCATTTGTTACTCACAATAGACAAATTATGTAATTGATGAGTGTTTTATTCCAAATAATCAATGAAAATCAAGTGCGATCAGCATTAGTTTTGGTACCAGAACTAGATACAAAGCTATTCAGATTACAATAACATGTTCCCTTCACACAACGACCTAAACAATAATCACAGTCACTGTCGTAGTGACACTTCCTTGGTGCCTCATTCGTCGGTGTGCCCATACATGGTGAACCTGTAGTCATATACCAAAGAAAACTGATTAGTAACTAAAATTAGTACACTAACCTTTATATTACAAAACTATAATGACTAGAAAACTTTTTTCTTAATCTTCTTAGTTCATCACTCTCTCTTAGTAGGAAATAATTTAAATCATATAGAATTACAAAGACAGTTTTAAAGATGAACTTTGATAATGACTGAAGATCTTTTTCCAAACTTCCTCATTCTTAGTGAACCCCATTTTTTTTTTTTTTTGATTATTAAAGAAAGATATTGCAAGATAAATTGCATTCATGATTAATAAAAGCATGTTTGATTAGATAAATTTTCATTTCAATGATAGTGACATGATATATGATTAATATGACTTGTACGTGGCCAAGATATTTAATTCCATTTGTTCATGTGAATCAACATGCATAGTGATATAACTACTCAGGGCAAAAAAGAGAACAAGCAAGGGAAAAAAACCCACGAAATTTAAGATAATAACTGAAAAGGGGACGAACATGAAGCAATAATCAGTAGAGTAAAAATAAAAGCAAATTTGAATGAGGCTCCCTCCATTTGTTGTTGATGCCTAAAATTGGTTATGGCTATGGGTTAAGAGTGTGGAAGAGACTAGTCGAGGGTATAGGTTTATATTGTACTAACATATTGCATGATAAGTACATATTTATAGTTCTACGATTGCATGTATATTGGGCTTAATTGCAATAATTGAATACAGTTTTCTGATTCATTGAATCAGGACTTTTGTAGCATGTATTTCCAAGTTTACGAATTGAATAATTTTTATGGATTAATGCTTTGCACCACGGGAGCGTGAGTTCTCGTCTTTTCTTAAAAACATAAATTTGATTTAAGAGAATAAAAACACTGCAATTCGACAAATATTTTGGTGATACATTTCCTAGTTTATTAAGTTGATTTATACAATGTGTAATGGGAATTTACCTTCCCTAAAACAATTAAATTTGATTTTAGAAAATGAAACCAATATGATACTACGAAAAATTTGGTAATACACGTAATTTATAATTGGATTAATACATTGCACAATGGGAACATGGGCGCCTGTATTTTCTTAAATATATAAAAAAAAAAATTAGACAATAAAATCAACCCAATTCTATGAACATTTTGGTGATACATTTCCTTTTAATTAAATTTATACAGTACTAGAGTATGGGCATTTGCCTTTTCTTAAACAATTAAATTTGATATTGAAATTAATATGATTCTACGAATTTTTTTTGTGATACACGTCCTTTTAAACTTGATTAATATAGTGTACCATGGGAGCATGGATACATGTCTTTCCCAAGCAATTTGACTTCAAAAAAATAAAACCAATCCAATTCTTTAAACTTTGTTTGTACAATGTTTCCTTTTTATTTTATTGTTCATTATCATATCTATCTATTATATATAGATATAAGTGAATAAGAATAATTGCTAGAATGACACGTAGGCATTCACATAGGCGTTTCTATCATCATCTATATAATATATAACTTATACTAAAACAACAACCGCTGACATCGGCGTGCTCTCCTTTCTTCTTTTCCCGCCTAAACTACTGCTAATTTATTTTCTCTTTTTTTTTTTTTTTTTTTTTTTGTTTTCTCTGTCTGTGACCTCTGATCCTCCGCTTCCTCTTGAAACTGGGAAAGCCTTGAAAATACGCAAATTCCATCGCCTGAAAGTACTGTAAATGATTCACGGTTTTTTAAGGTGCTGTAAATGCTCGACTTCACAAGTGCTCTCTAGATGATTCCACCCGTTTAACTACCCTTGCCCCATTGAAAGTCACCCCAGTCCACAGACCTTCCTCTCCATCCCACTCTCTCTCTCTCTCTCTCTCTCTCTCTCTCTCTCTCTCTCTCTCTCTCTCTCTCTCTCCTCTGACATCCCCGGATCCCCCCCTCTCTCCTTTACTATGCTGGATTGGCTCAGTAAACATCAAGATTCAAGCATCAATTGACAAGGTAAGTTAAAATTTCCCCGATCTGTACTGCTTAACGATTGGGGAAGATGAAGTTTGGGGTTTGCTTTTTTCTTTAAGGAAAATGTATAAATCTGCTTTCTTAAACTAAACATTTGAGCGAAATTCTTTAACTTGCTATGTGTTCAATTTGGGTTTTTTCTTAAATAATTTGTTTTGCATGTCTGTGGTTTTATGATTTATCTTCTCATTTCTTATCTCTCGCTGTCATCTCTCCACGCCTCCACACCGCGACACCGTAAAGGAGGCTATCATGATCTCTGCCTCACCACCTTCTAGGTTTCGCGTTCTACTCATAGCATCTCTCTTGGTTACGATGGGTACATCTTCTTAAATATGTCCGTTTTTGTTACTATCTCTTTGATTTGGTTAAGTTGCTGATTTTATAATGATGAGCTATAGATCATAGATGGATTGGTTCTTCGCTATATTTAGAGATGTTAGTTGATTTGTGAGATGATGTTTTTTTTCCTGTATGTTTTGAGTAACTAATTAGTAATTACCATCACTTCATTGCATAAGAAATTAGCTAGAGACATTTGAACCAAAAGAAATAATGTTAATTAGAGACGTCATTTTGACACATACAGTTTAAGTACTTCCAACTGGAAACATAGCTATTTTTAAATGATTTGTCCTATTGCATTCTAACTATGTGAGTCTAGATGGAAGCACCCAATAAATCCGTGAGTTACTTTCATTTTTAGTTTCTAAAGGCCTGCAATTAAGGTTGTTTAGAATTGGTAAGCAAAGTGTGAAGATTGCCACTATCTTTTTAGTGTTCTATAAAATAATCCTGCAAGCATAGGTGACATTCTTTATGTCATTAGGTCATTAGGTGACATTTTTAGTGTTCTATACAATAAAACGAAATTATTATTTAAAAATATAGAAGATACGTATAATAATGATTAATGATCTTATACCGTCTCACCAAAAATTACACGAATACCGTCTCATATAAAATTTTATGACAGAATATCTCTGTTGCTGAGGATGAGAATCATGCTACGCATCTGAGCAGAAAATACATGTGGTGGTGACTGGTGAGTACAAGTAATTGTAGATCCTACATGCATGGTGTGGGACAACAATAGCACCACACAGGTGGGCTTCATGCAAAAAATAAACTGGAAACTTGGCTTGGCATGCTTTATTGTCTTTCCCCCTTTTGGCTTGTTGAGCCTTGTATTTTTTTTATTTTTTTTTTTTGGGAAAGTAAAGAGATTTTATTACTTCCAAATTGGATATTCAATGAGTACAAAGCAGCAAGTTGCACTCTAAGAACTTCTAAAACTCAGCTAAATTACTCTTTTACAGATAAAAGAGGCAAAACTACCTAATACATCACTGAAAAACAGAAAACAAAGTGGTTTGTTTACAAATAAACTCTAAAGCTCATGGGAGGTAATTCATTTGCTGATTGAAATAAATTCTGGTCCGCTTCCCCTTGGCAGCTGAGCTCCTTGAGCCTTGTATTTTTACTAATCTCTTTCACACGTTTGTTAACTTGATTTCTTGCTCTCTTTTTTTTTTCCAAATTTATTTTAGTTAGCTTTCTTCTTGTGTTGTTTCTTTTATTTATTTTTTATTTTTTTTAGAGGGGAATAGGAAATTTTCATTAATAGAAAAGCCATACGACATCTACAATTAATATAACCCTAGAATATACTAAATCAACAATAACAACACAATTTTTGCTAACAAGACAATTGACAAGGACACCTCGGTGCGACTTCCAACATGCATAGTAACCATGTGCTTCCTTTGATGTATCTTTACCTTTGACGGAAGTGGAGATCTTCACCGCGAGCAAAGCAATCACTTGCCTACAAAATTCTGTTTGATACCATCGGTTGTATGTATATCCGGTCCCCAAATTCATATTGAAACTATAAAATAGATATCGCACCATAGGCGAAAAGAGAATCCTACGAAAAGGAAGAGATGAAAATACCAATAAACTCCATAAAGGGAGAGAAATTTATTCCACCTAAAGCGAAAAAGAGTAGAAATTAGAGTCAAACTAGATGAAAAACATCAAATACAGGCCGGGAATGACCTAAATCGATCCTCCCGGCCTGAAACTATAATGAAAGATGAGAAGAGGTAAAAGAGAAAAGCTAGGATTTTAAGAGGAGAGAAAAAGGAGAGAGAGAGAATTTTGTGTACCAAGACATTATGATTGTTCCTTTTTTTTCTCCTTAAACTTTCATGCCTTAAATTATCTTTGTTCATTTCCCATAAATTATATTTGTATTTCCCATTTGCATATAATAATAATAATAATAATAATAATAATAATAATAATAATAATAATAATAATAATATTATTATTATTATTATTATTATTATTATTATTATTATTATTATTATTATTATGTTTAAATAATGCATATATTTATTTTTATATTTTGATTAAATATATTGTACGTTTAGTTCTTATGTTTAATTTGTCAAAATATCAAATTGGGAAAAATTGGGCAAAAGTGGGTCAAACTGGATGAAACTGGCAAAACTTGAGGAAAGTGTATTTTGTAATTGGTAACTAGTGAAAACTGGGCAAAACTGGACAAAAATGGACAAATGTGGACAAAACTGGAAACCAATTGAAAAAGAACATGCCCTTAATTGTTGTCAAGTTGTTGGACAATTTCATACTTATTTTTTTGGGATTTTTTGGACAGTTTTTTGAACGATTTCCTGAAAAAGGATTTTTATAGAAAGTAATACCCAGATTAGGATGTGTTAGAAAATATTTCCGTCAGGGTGTCCATGTAATACTCACTATTTTCGTAGCATTTTCTAAAATACGAATAAATATTTTTCATGGTTATTATTTATTTATTGTCTATGTTATGTATTAATTTGATTAGTATAACAAGTAATGAAATGTTCTTATGAACTATTATTATTTTTGTGATAATATGTCATGCTTGTATTAATAGATAAGCATGGCACCATTCATTAGAAATCAAAGGCAAAGCAAAACCCACTTATGTTGGTAATTTAAGAGGTTCAATTAGAATGTAAGATTATATTTTTACAAGGCTAAGTAAAGCCTTGACCAACTCTTTCCTCACCCAAAATAAAAGCCAACTTGGCTTTTTCTCTCTTCATTTTAAAAGGAAAACCCAAAGTCGGTTCTCTCTTCCTCTGTTCCCAGTACCACCACGCATCACCATCACTACGATTCTCCATCTCCACCATCATTTTCGCCACTCTCTCTCTATCCTCTAAACTTTATTGTTGGTTCTGCTAGTTCGCTGTTCAAGACCAAAGTTTTCTCTCTCTTCTCAGTTCTGGTCACCTAAGCCACCTCAGTTCTGTTTCTCTTGTTGCTGGTTCGGTTAAGTTGTCATGGATTCCGCCGACCTCAAGCACCCAAACGCCACCTAGACGCCACCCAAGTCGATGCCTAGTTCGTCCTTTTAGTTGGTTTGTGTCCAAAAATCCTAAACCCTAAATTAATTTGGGTATTTAGTGATTAGATTCTGAATTGGGTTTTAATTTATCTATTCTATTTATATGCATATATGATGGATGTTTGAGGATTGAATTGGCGTTTATGGTGCGTAATTGCTTTTGGTGGTTCGACTAGAGGTAACTTATATCTATTTCGTACAAGTATACTACATGTATGGGTATTGAATTGATTTGACGATAAATTAAGGTATAGTAGCTATTTGTGTAAATTCCAGCTGGTATTATGGTGAATGCTAATGTTAAGCGTGAGTGTGTAAGTTAGTCTTGTTTATTGACCTAGAAACATGTATCTGTTATTGCTGTCCAGAATACTATAGTTGGATTAGAGTATCTAGAACCTAAATACATGTTACCTAGAATACTATAGTTGGTGTATGGAAAGATATACGTTTAGGTGATGATAAGGTGTGAACAAACATAGTTGTTCTTTTATTAGTTTTATTTGTATCATCAATATACATATATATGTAAAATTGAGTTCTCACCAAGCATTGAATAGGTAATAAATAGCCATAAATGCATGGGTGATTAAAAATAGTTTTATTTTATTTTAATAAAAAATAAGTAACATAAGTATTAGTTTATTACCCAAAAAAAAAATTATATTATACATTCACTAAAAATTTAATTTCTTTATTTAATGCGTTTTTTTTTGTTGATAAAATAATTATTATTGTTCTTTGCTACTCCTATTATTCAACTTTACATATTAATATGATTAAAAATGTTTATTATATTTCTTCTAATAACGGAGTATTCATGATAAACAAGAACCCGTGGATCGCACGGGCACGAAATCTAGTATATATGTAAAATTGAGTTCTCACCAAGCATTGAATAAGTCATAAATAGCCATAAATGTATGAATTATTAAAAAGAAATTAAAAATAGTTTTATTTTATTTTAAAAATAAATAAGTAACATGAGTATTATATTTATTATCCTAAAAAAATCAATATCAATATATATATGTATAATTGAGTTCTCACCAAGGTGGCATTGAATAGGTAATAAATAGTGATAAATGCATGGGTGATTAAAAAGAAATAAAAATATACTTTTTTATTTTAATATAAAAAAGTAACATAAGTATTAAATTTATTATCCTAAAAAAAACATATATTATATATTCACCAAAAATGTAAATTTTTTGTTAAATGTATTTTTTTCATGATAAAAAGATTATTATTGTTCCTTGTTACTCCTATTATTCAACTTTATATATTGATATGATTAAATTTTTATTATTATTTTAATTCTAAAAATATAGTATGATAAACAAGAACCCATGCATCGCACGAACACGAAATCTAGTATATATGTAAAATTGAGTTCTCACCAAGCATTGAATAGGCAATCAATAGCCATAAATGCATGAGTGATTAAAAAGAAATTAAAAATAATATTATTTTATTTTAACAAGAAAAAAGTAACATAAGTATTATATTTATTATCCAAAAAAAATATTATATTCTACATTTACTAAAAATGTAATGTTTTTGTTAAATGTTTTTTTTTTTGTGATAAAAATATTATTATTGTTATTTGCTACTCCTATTATTCAACTTTACATGATGATATAATTAAAAAAAATTATTATATTTCTTCTAATAAAAAAGAACTCGTGCATCGCACGGGCACGAAATCTAGTCTTAAATCTAATAGTAAAGTATGAACAAAATAGTTATTACTTGAATTGAGAGCTTATTTACACAAGCAAAGAGAGAACGTGAGCTATTATGGTTCTTGTAGACGTTTATTGTCTGAATTGCATACAATCATGTGAGTAAACAAATGGTTGCTATTTAGTTATCTTTTACTGAGATTTACCTTGCTGGTATATATGTACATAGTCTGGGATGTAGTAGATTAGAACAAATGATTGAGGATGGCGAGTTATCGTCCTATGATGTGTATTTATACAAGTTATATGTAAAAGAGAATGATCATGTTAAGACTCTAGTTTACAAGTTAAAGTGTGTAGGTTTGCAATGAGGTATTAGAACAATTGTTTACATGTTTGAGCTATTCCAGCTAGGTTGTGATATACAAGTCAGTAAAGAAGTGAATCAAGAAGAAAGAAAAGGAATGAGTATGTATTCCTATGCTACGAGTTCTTATTATGTGTTAAAGAGTAAAAATATGTGTTTATATGCTGGTTAAGATTAAGTTTTCAGTTGTGACCAATTGATTAGTGCCACTTACACTTAGTGAAGAAAGTGATCTGAAAGTTAATTTCATTTGATTTATGAGCAGGAACCACAGGATTAATTATGAGTAATTAATGAGTACTTATGAGTACTGAGCTTAGTAAAAGAGAAGGAAGTGAAAAGGGTGAGTATTTTACTCAAGCTACAAGCATGAAAATGAATAATGTGATCATGTGATCACAAAACAAAAGAAACCAAGATAAAGATGGCAGTTTTATGAGAAGTAAAAGTTCAAGCATGTGTCGTTGAGCTAGTCCTTACGTGGCTGACGAGTCTATAGGCCCGTAAGAAGTATTGCATGGCTGACGGACAATGCTGACGAGTCTGTAGGCTTGCACAAAAGTAAAGTATTATATGGCTGACGAGTCTGTAGGCCTACAATAAGTTTCAGGTTGCATGACTGACGAGTCTGTAGGTCTGAAGCAGTTGTGTGGCTGACGAGTCTGTAGGCCCACAAAGTATAGATTGCATTGCTGACGATCTGTAGGCATGCAATAAGATAAAGATGCAAAGCTGACGAGTCTGTAGGCTTGCATGAGGTGGTATGGCTGACAAGTCTGTAGGCCTACCATAAGTGTATAGGTGCTGACGAGTCTGTAAGTCTGCACAAAAGTAAAGGTTGTATGGCTGACGAGTCTGTAGGCCAACAACAAAATCCCAGATTGCATAATAAGTTAAAAGGTGCATTACTGATGAGTCTGTAGACATTCACAAGTTCAGATGCAGTACAGTATTAGTAGAGTTTCAGTATCTTTGCTATGCTTATGCCACAGTGTTTTGAGCTAAACAATTTTGAGCTATATTTAAAGTTACGAGATATCTATGGTTATACAAGTGAGACCAGAGTTGGGTCAGTTGCCATTACATGAGCTAGTTGATGTAAGTGTTAAGTTAAATGAAAGATGCTACCTGCAGAACAGTTGAGAAGGCAAGACACAGTTGAGAAGGCACGCTTAAGATGGCTATAGGTAACAGTGTATGTTTTCTAGCTTTATGTATGGTCATTTTTGGTTTTCTCTTTATTTGGAGGCCATGGTATGTATAAAGAAGCATATGATGTAGAGTCATGTTTAAATATTATCTACTTGACTGCTTATTATGATTTATGACAATACATGTATGTCTTGAAATGGATTTGAAATGGTCTTTACTTGATAGATGTAGATTACTCAGTTCACGCTGATCCGTTTTCGGGCTGTCACCCACGATGTGAATCGTGTTTTTTTCTTGGTGGCAGATTACTTGTATGCAGGTTGTTTTGTGGTGAGGACGCGCCAGATAATAGCCGGATAGAGTCTTGGCAAGAAGAGCTTGCTTTTAGATTTTATTCATGTTTCTAGTTCAGTGATTTAAATGTAATAAATAGACCATTATAATAATTCACAAAATTATTACTAGAAGTCAGTTGAAGAGTCTTACGCTCATTCATATGAGTGAGTGTGGCGGTAGCACCCGAATTTGATTAGAGTCTTCCGCTGGGTTGATTGAATTTTGTTTTAATATTTTTTTTAAGCAGGTTTTGTAAAGTTGATAACTTGGAATGCCTATTTACAAAGGAAACTCTGCCAAAATTTTGGCTCGAGTTTATTCATTTTTATTTATTTATTATTTAGAAAATTTGGAGTGTTACAGACCACGTAGGCTCGGGATTCTACGGGCCATGAAGCTTTTTTTTTTTGGGCAGTCGACAGCTAAAGTCGCCATCACCAATTGCGACTTTTGCCGGCTAGAGTCGTATTTAAACATGAATAATAATAATAATAATAATAATAATAATAATAATAATAATAATAATAATAATAATAATAATAATAATAATAATAATAATAATAATAATAATAATAATAATAATAATAATAATAATAATAATATTTTATTCATAAATATTTTATGATCAATATTTTTATTACTATTTTTTTTATTAGTGTACTTTTATTTTTATTACTATTATTATTACTATTATTATTATTTATTTATTGTTATAATTATTGCTATTGTTAATGTAATTCTTAATGTTGTTATTAATAATTATAATTTTTATTATTGTTGTTGTTTTTGTTGGTTCTCGTTATTATTATTATTATTATTATTATTATTATTATTATTATTATTATTATTATTATTATTATTATTATTATTATTATTAAGAAAAAAAATCAAATATACAAAATTTTCAGTTTTCCCCCAATTTCTCCCAGTCTGACCTATTTTTCCCTAGTTTCTCCTAATTTTCACTAGTTTTGCCCAATTTTCACCAGTTTCTCCCAGTTACGAGTCACCGGTTACTAGCTGAAAAGAACGAGCCCTTAGACGATGTCAACATGTGTGAAGCTGTACACCAAAATTTAAAAGTTTAAGGGTACTTGGTGCATTTTAAAAGTTGATTGTATATTGTGGGCATTTGGCCAAACTTCAAGTGTGCATAGTGAAATTTCCCATAATATATATTTGTCTTCCATTTCTCTTCAAGTAGGTACTAAATTATTATTTTTTTCCTTTCGATTTACTATTGGGTCCGCCACCAACCTTGGTGGCCACTAGCCCACTGCGTTTTACTCTCTCTATTTCGGAAAAATCATAACATTTGTTTTTTGAAGGTTAAAGTTTACAAATTTTGACCAATGATTTATGAAATAATAAAAAGATTACAATTTACAAATATTATGGTTAGATTCATTTTAAATAATACTTTAGAAAACTCATTTTTTTATAATTTATATATTTACATAAATATAATTGTTTAACATCAAAGTAGTATATTGGAGACCGTGCAAATGTAATGTTAAGGTTTTTCTAAGACGGAGGGAGTATGATATCGATATGGTATGGCACAAAGTGATCTTGAAAGGCCATTGTTTTTTTTTTTTTTTTTTTTTAAGAAGATGAAAGGTCATATTATTGGGGATAAGCCATGATTGACATGAGTAGAAATTAAATAAAACCAGTTGTAGAAAAAACGATGGATATATCATGAATCACGTTCCTTTGGAAATGTGAGCTCATGAGTAGAAATTAAATAAAAACCAGTTGTAGAAAACGATAGATGAATCATGAATCACGTTGGTTTGGAAATGTAAGCTCATGAATTACTTTGGAATGAATCATACTCCGAGGATGGTTCGATTCTTATTGATTAGCCACATTTGAAACAGGGTTTGTGAGAGGAAAAGGTTCCATCTATAGAACTCTGAGGAGTGAGGAGTACGTTGTCTTTATTTGGGAGATAGATACGAATACAATTCTTGTTCAGTTGTTTGGGCACATCCGAGGATGGTTTAATATAAGTTGACCATAACCAAAACAACTAGTTGATCAGAGTGGTTCGGCACTCTCATTGTCCTTTAAGTAAGGTCGATGATTCAATTCTTGTCAATGGAGAAACTACTTGCCGGAAGCACTTTATCTCTTCATGGGTCAACCCAATGCGAATAAGATTAATTTTGACCCAAATAATTATGGTGAACCTACTATTTTGATTAAACCAAAAAACAAAAAAAATAATACGACGAGCATAAAATGAGTTTAAAAAAAAGAAGTAAATACATGATAGTTTCCTTTAATCAAGTTTTGATGATCCTCCATATAGCAGACTCATCAAAGATGCCTAATAGGAATTGAGCCCATAATCTTTGTTGTGCAATCCAACTCCACGACAAACTCCACTACCCTTTCAAGGCGGAAGAACAAGTTGGCCCCCTGATTCTAATTTTACAAATCAAAAGATGAGATTGGGCACGTTAATTAGAATCCGATTTGGATATGCAGCTTTGAAATGTCATGATCAAGTCTATATATGGCCATCTGCTCTTAAGGTCCCTCCAGTATCCATAGGCCATATATGGAAAAGGTTGGCCACAATCACATTCAGGTGCACTGCTAATCATGCATGGTGGACGTACGTGGTATAGCTGGTGTTCACTGATGAATGGGGCCGCTGTATGTATTTGCTGTAGGCCTTTAGCCACTGAAGAAAAGAGAGCGAGCTCATCGTCAATGATTCGTGTAATTGTGGCACTGGCTGAGATTAATGTAATCGTCAAGCAGATCAACTAGAAATATTAATAGGGTCCATGATGTGTATACCTCTGCATGTAGTTGTATGTAGTAGGCCTCTAAGGGGCTTTAGGAGTAGTTAGGACCTTGGGCGAATATGGCTTCGTGTCGTGCCTGGTCGTGCTCGTGACGTGTATTCGGACTTTGCAACAGTGTCGTGTCGTGTAGTGTCATGCTTATAGTTGGTGGGCTTCTTGCCATGTTGTGTTGTGCCAGCTCATCGAAAAGGTTGGCACAGGTCGTCGTGCTCGATCGTACTTGTGTCTGTGTCGTGACGTATATGCCTTGCCCAAGCTTTTCTCAAATATTTACTTAAAAATCTTGCCATGCCATGTCGCGTTGTATCATGCCTGACCGTGTCAAACCGTGCTTCATTTTCAAGATTAAGACTTAGACCCGCTCATTCGTGCCCATGCTCTATATTGTACCATGTTTCGTGCTAACCGGGCCCGGAGCCATCCTCTAGGTGTGTGGAATTGTGGGAGCTAGTTGCCTAATCAACAATAATTCTATTTTTCTGTTCAAAAAAGAATAAAGAATTAACATGACAATGGAAGCCATTCACGTATTCTTTTGGACAATAACAATAATGCAACAAGAGTTATGAAAATAACACCATATAATGTACAAGTAGGTGATTAGCGTGGCATTTGGCAGCTCACTAATACCTCTAACTCTTCCTTTATAAAAAGCATTTGCCTCTTTGCAGTGATATATTATAGTTTTGCTTGTGCTTAATTAATTGGGAGTAAACAAATATTCGAAGGATGAGTATTATTAAGCGTAAGCTTGAGGGTGAGGTTGAGATCCATTCAGGTGCTGCTGATGCCTTTCATGACATATATAAGAGTAGACCTCACCATGTAGGTGAAGTTTCGCCCCATTTTGTGCAGGGCTGTGATTTACATGAAGGTGACCTTGGCGAGCCTGGGTCTATCATTTGCTGGAAGTACACCCTAGGTACGCACTAACTATATATATGTGGATACTTGACTTTACGCCGTAAATCATTTTTACATATGCTTTACTTTTCATGTCATTTACATAATGAAACTAGAATACGGGCAATGATTTAGTCAAGGCAATAATTACTCCTTTCAAGGCAAATACTTCTTTTACTCGCATGTTTACTGGTGTGTGGTCTATACTTATCCCAATCACAAGTAGAATTTGCCCTATGATTACCTTTTCTTTTCTTTTTTGCGATAATTCGCCTTATGATGAGGTTTTGGTCGAAATGGTTGAAACTGAAACTTGTAGGATCAAGTATTCTACAGCCTTGACCCATAACTCTTTAAGTTTACTCTGGATTCTATCTTATACATGCAGGAGGAAAAGCTCTGGTGGACAGAAATATAATATTAGAGGTCGACGAGGAGAAGAAGTTGGTGAGGCAAAGAATGGTCGAAAGCGAAAGGCTGAAGGACTACAGCAACTTTGTTGCAACAAGTCAGGTGATACCTAAAGATGAGGAAACCAGCATAGCTAGGTGGACACTCGAGTATGAGAAGCTTCGTCCTGATGTTCCAGAGCCAACTGAGTTCCTGGATGCTTTACTAGGTGTTGCCAAGGATACAGAGGTTCATCACCACCGCCAAAACAAATAGGGATTCATTTTGCCAAAGTTCCAGGCCCTAATTGGATTTGTGTTTGCTGTCTGTGGTTTGGTTTCTGAATGGTTCTGTAAGAAGTCTGCTGTATGGTTCTTGTATTGCCAGCAGTTGCGTATTAAGCTAGAATAAGCTGGTATGGATATGGTCTGATTTCACTCTTTGGAGAACTGGAGGAGCTTGTACATCGTCCAAGAGGTCTATTATTATGTCCTTAAGAGTGTGTACTGTACTGGTATTCTATATGGTTCAATATATGCATTTTTTCCGTTTGTGTAAAAGCGAGTTGTAAGGCAGACACTAACCCAATTCAAACCATGATGGGTACAACCAACGAAACTAAGTAAAAACCAGGAAAGTAAGATATTGCATATCTGAGATTACATCTTGAATTCCAAACCAGAGCTAGCAAACTTCTCTCTCATAACGATGCACTCTCTCCACCATTGTAGTGCTCAAATGGTTAACCCTATCACCAACTTCTCCTCTCTTGCAGAAAGCGTTGTTCTTAAATAGTGGGTCGACGTTCCTTGTCTTATTCACCTCCAAATTTCCCAAATTATGAATGCTACAAAGCCTCAATATCCCCTGTATAACCCCTTACCTCTCTTCCTCGGAAAATCCATACCCTAAGAACTCCGCTAATTTCACCATCTCTGAAACACCATCTTCATGCATATCCTCGTACTTGAGAAACAACACCTTATTTGGCCTCTCCAAGCTCTCCTTCCAATACCCTAACACATGGTCCCAATGAGCTTCAAATGGTTCCTTGGCCCCTACAAAAGCTCTCCACGAAATCCTCAAACGATGTACTTTCAATGAAACTTGGATTGATTTGTGTTGCAAACTTCCAGAAAGAGACCACAGTGTCAAATGGGTTTCGAGCTATGAACACAATCTTGCAATTAGAATGACTTTTGATTGACTCAGGAAGAAGTCAGAGGGGAGGTGAGTCGAGAAGAGCCTAGGGGAAGTCGTCATAATAGACAAGTAATGAAGTCACTTCTCTTTTGTCCTTTTTTTTTTTTAAGATAACATAGGTGTCCAAGCTTTGCTTGACTAATCCATGGACCCTGAAGTTAACGACCAGGAAAACCTCCAGTGGCCCTAAGGGGACTCGAAGGGACCTCTGGAATACTTCTCAGAGGTCTTACCAGCTGAGCTACCCCTCAAGGTTGTCGTTCCTCTTTTGTCCTCTCGGATGAGTAAATATAGAACTCAAAATGTACAAGTACATGAGGGTTTTTAGTAAGCAACGGGTGATTCGAAGTGGTGAACTGGCTACAATGAACAATAGAATACACCAAGGACTTCAACCAAGTTGTGCCAGATTTGGGCTTAGTGGCCACTAGTATGTCAGTGTCGTGAGGTTGGAAGTGTTCTTGAAAGGCTATGATATTGGGGAGAATGTTACTGAAGAAAAAGTCTTTGTAGAAGACTGGTTAGATCAAAATATTTTTTTGACCGAAACGTCTTGGTTTTCTTCGGAACCATGCTTTTCTTGGGTGAAGCTTTCTTCACCTTGATTAGCCACAAGTGAAGAGTGGTTGGTGACAGAAAGGGGTTCCATCTATGGAACTCTGTGGACAATGGTGAGGTCTTTAGTTTCTTGGCTTGTGGAGATGCACTTCTAGTTTGTTGAGATCTCAGTATGGTATAAAAACATGCAAAGTGTGACTAATCCAAACTCCAAAGCTGCATGATACGACGGTTTCTAACAACTACCTCAAATGATCCAGCTAAAGTCTTCAATTTTCTACAACACATATCAGGGGCAGTTCCCGATCGAAAAACAGATTAACAAAATCCAAACTAATACAACCAAATATTTCGCCAGAAGTATCTGTACGTTACCAAGGACAGGGAAGGCTTGTGGCGCAACCACGCTGCGCAGGCTTGTGGCGCAACCACGCTGCGCTTATCAATATTCATGCTATTTCTTAGGCTATATTTGACAAAACTAGTTGTGTTTCTAAACCAAAACTTAGAAGATCAGAGGGATAAAAAAAGTTGGTAAAGAAGGTATGAAAGTTGCTATGCAACGGTAACAAACTAGCTGTTTTGAAGATAATCTACTCTGAGCAACCAATTGTAACTAGAATGCATCTTAAAGCTCTAGAAAAAACAATTTTATTAACAAAATTAATTACGACACTTTTAAGTTTTAACTAATTTCATGAACTAGAATAGACCACAGTTCACAACAGAACAAGGACAGAAGAAAACAGATCAAGAGGAATTTGAAGATCTCTGAGCTCAATGTAACTAACATAGAAAATGCAATTAGGAAATCAAAAGTAATATAACCTAATTTTCCCATTATTACTTGATGATACAAATAACTGAATAAGTGATAGATCACTGGGAGAATAGTAGCTAGTTAGATTGAGTACACCATTATTTTTGAGGATTCATCCTGAATTCCAAGCCAGAGCCAGCAAATTTTTCAGTCATCACTCGATCCAATCTCTCTACCATGGAAGCGCTCAAATAATTAACCCAATCACCAACCTTACCTTTCCTAAAGAACGAGCTATTACTCTTAAGAAGATGGTTGATCATCCCTGTTTTATTCACCTCCAAATTCTTCAAATTTTCAATGCTACAAAGCATCAAAAGCTCCTCTATAACCCCTTGCCTCTCCTCCTCATCGGAAAATCCATACCCTATAAACTCGGCCAATTTCTTCATCTCCGATACACCATCATCCTGCATATCCTCATACTTCAGAAACAACACTTTATTAGGATTTTCCAAACTCTCCTTCCAATACCCTAACACATGGTCCCAAAAAGGTCCACATACTTCACCCCTACAAAAGGTCTCAACGTAATGCTCCAATGATGCATCTTCATTGTTTTGTGTGAAAAACTTCCAATAAGAAACCACTGTGTCAAAAGGGTTTCGTGCCATGAACACGATCCTACACTTGGATTGATGACTCTTGATTGACTCAGGAAGGATGTCATAGGGGAGGTGAGTCGAGAAGAGCCTAGGGGAATTAGAAATCATCAACTCAGTTTGTTCTTTCTCTTTTATCCTCTCCGATTCTGAGTAAAAGTGAACTCAAAATTACTTATAAGTTGATGTGGGGTTTTAGTAAGCAGGGGGTGATTGGAATTGGTGAAACGGGTACGATGAACGATTGAATAGACCAAGGATTTCAACCAAGTTGTGCCACATTTGGGCTTAGTGGCTAATATGATGTCAGAGTGATGAGGTTCAAATTGTTGTTGAAAAGCCATGATATTAGGGAGAAGCCATGAGTAGCAATAAAAACCTCGGTAGAAGACGGTGGATAGGTCTAGTTTTCCTTTCTGGTTTAGATGTGTGAGCTCTTGGTTTTTTTGGGAATCATTTTCAGATTGTTGGCTCAATGCTTCAGTTTCTTGATTAGCCACAGCCACAGTTGAAGTAGGGTTGGTAGCTAAAAGGGGTTCCATATTGATGGACTGCAGTGACTCTGGTGAGCTCTTTGTTGGTTATATATTAACGGATTGGAAAAAAGATCGAAGGCGAATATCTATCAATGCACTTCTAGTTTGTTCAGATCATCTGCAAGGGTGTCTATGAGGCTAACAAAATTATATGTAAGCTCTTTCTTGGAAAGATGCACTTCTAATCAATTTGTTTAGATATATCTAAAAATTGCGCAAAAACTTGTAAGATCGGCTAATTATAAGTCTATGGTAAGACGGTTAATGAAAGTAATACTCTTCATTTCAGAAGTGAGTATTACTTTTGGAATGAAAAACATCTTTTTTCACGAGTTGTCTTATCGTGAAACTGTCGTCTTACACAAAAACTACTACCCACTACAAAAGACTAAGGGTGGAGTTGACAAGAAGCGTATTTGCTTGGGGCACGAAATTAATTGTATTCATTCTCTCTTTGACATTTATCCCAGATTAGTTGTAAAACAAGTGGTACCTACTTATAAGAGATTAATGTGATGTCCCGCTACAAAAGGAACTAAATAATGGAGGTTGACAAGAAGCATATTTACTTGGGGCACGAAATCAATTATTGACTCTGTCTCTCTATATCGGGCACCAATTGCTAACCCATTCTGGTTATGGGGCCGCTTTCCATAACATTGATAAGATATCGACATGGAGAAGATGGTTGTTAACTTGTTATAGCATCTCAGATGCTACAAACCTCCAAGAGGTTTACATGTTTGCCAAATCATAATTTCTAAAATCTCACTTCCACAAACCTCTCTTTCTCAACGCTAACAAACCTCTAAAAGGCGGTCCCTGCAAGCCAGTTTTGAAAAATCATGCTTAAGCTTGAACATTTCATCACTTTCCGTATAGTATGCGGAGAAGCAATTTCAAGTACATCTGAACAAATCAATATTGGAAGGAGAGTATAACATGGGAGTAAAGATGACAAAAGAACTAATAGAAAGGGAGAACTGAGTAACTGACCGTAAATTAAGCCTTAATAGTTACACAAGCAACAAGAAGCTAGACCAACGCTGTTAGAATCCATTGCAACTGGTAGCTTCAATTTGGAACTAGAAGCTTTGATTTACCTATGCAAACCAATAGAAATGAAAATTGCTGCACTGGTCACTTTTTTCAATAATGATTGCAGCATTCTGGAACATGATAGCGCAACACTTCATGAGAGAGATTTTCGATACAGTTAACAAGAGCAACCTGAAATCACGACATATATACAGTTCTGCATTCTACATTTTTACTGCATTAATTTATACTTAAAACTGAAATTTCAATCTCGTACATACCACACATTAGATATTCTTTACAGCTAAATATGCAAATGCGCACTAAGCTATTGAAAAGTTGTATTACAATCTTATCTCATACAATAAGAATACTTTTTGCAAGATCCACATGCAAACAAATACATCCATCAACTGTACAGATTGACATTATATTTCATATTTCAACACTACCACACCTACAGATCATGCAAAGTCACTCACCTGTACCAATATGTTGCCTCTTCTCAATACCAAAGGGATATACATTGACAGATTCATCTGCATCAGCTTTTCTGCGTCAACACCTTAATATTGCTCACTCACAGCTATGTAGTATCTCATAAGTCCTTTTTCATTTATCCATCAGAAGTACTGCTAAGCATTTGACTCTCAAGACAGCATGCAGGTCTCATAAAATTTCTGCAGGACAGCATCAATATACAGTGGGATGAGACTTAAATATTATAGCAATGCAACTGCACCAGCAAATAGCTTTTAAATTACGTGAATCTGAAACACTAATTTCAAACAGAAACACAGCCAACAATTTGGTGCCAACTTGTGCCATTTAAGGAATGCTGTTGCTCATGAAAAACATATATTTGCACAAAAAAAAAGGAAATTTTTTTGTACGAGATACAATGAAGTTTAATGGAAACTATAACAAGGTACTTTAGCACTTCAGCATTTCATTAATACCTCACATAACCCTATTCTAGAAACATAAATGTCAAGTTTTATTTCAATGAATTGACAATAAATAAAACAAAAATGTGCGTCTTAGAACAAAATCAGTAGGCACACTGTTTGTCTTTTTTATTTTATTCCGTTTCATTAGTTTTCATTATTGCATGAAAGGCTATCATCTCATTTAGAGAAACTTGATGTATCATTTCCTGTGACTGATAAGTATGTTTCACCAAAGCTTGTTAAATGGGGCACAAGTGAGATATTATCTAAAAGTCAGGGGACGTCATCATAATTTCAATAAACATCAGATGCTTTTGTTGATCTTTTCCAAGAGCGGGAGAAACAGGACGGGCTCAAAATAGATACAAATATACGCCAGCAGGTCCAAGCCATAATGAAAATGACGGCAGCCACTATAATTCATAAAGAGGGGCAAATCAAATCTTCAAGAACTTGATGCCACTTCCACAAGATGAATGAAGGATCAAGAAAGTGGATCACAAAATAGGTAAAGACATTTATCATAGCTTACCGTCCTCGAAAAACTGATGCTATCTAAGCCGTAAAGGCTTCGGTTTGTGATTCTCAACTTCTTTAAGATTGTTAAGAACAACTTGAACTTTTTGAGTTATATGTGTATTATGCTCTTCAACAGCTTTCACAAAAGCAAATAACTGTTCTTGATACATGGCGCATAAACGCTTCTTATTCCTTAGTTCTGCAGTAAGCTCTTGAATCTTCTTGTCTTTGTCATCCTAGAAGGTACCACGGAAATAGTATAAGCTCCCTGATGTTTTGCATACAGCATAGAGATTGAAAGGTAACTAGAGTATTCAATAGAACATGCATCAACTATGATAACTATACATGCATATGTGATATGTCGTCGACTCGTCGGAAGTCCCTCCCCCCCCCCCCACCCGACCCACCAACACACCCACCCCCCTTCCCCAAGTCGATAAAAGAAAAGGCACCAACAGAAACTAATGATACCATTATCCCGGTCTCACAAGGCTCCTACATACAACAGGTAATAGAGGATCCATGTATCTAGCTTTGGCCTTTCCCAATCAGAGAGAGGTTCTATTAGATCAATAACTCATCTGGTACCTCGCAACAAAAGAATTTGGCAATAGTTCAATGAGCGAATTTATTCAATTGTTAATCAACATATTGCCCAATACAGTATTAAGCTTTCGGTTATGTGAGGAAAAGGATTAAATACACACCGATAAATCATATCTTTGGATGAAAACGTTGCTAATTGTGTGCCTTAAATACAATCACAGATGCAGATAGGCATCTATCCATATGTGAGCGAAAATTAAAGGGACAAACAGAAGGTTAACATTGACACATTGTAGCATAAAAAAGTAGAAAACTAAACTCACTAATAAACGCTAATGAGCTAGGACAAAGTAGGCCTCATGCAGAAGGACTACCAATAAAAGTATCTTGATTAGTCAATTTTCATCATAAGTCATTCCTATATTCCTGCTTGCCATAAGGAATATCAATTTCTGGCTCATTCTGGATTCAAAATTTTGATAGAAAACAAGTATTAACTTTGTTTCCCCTAAAATTCAAGAAAGTTTTGGAAGAGTTATTTTTCTCTGGAAATGGGGGGAAGGGGGGGTTTATATAGAAGCTTTGGAAAATAAATGGATGAACTACCAGTGAAAGAGAAACAAAACAGTGTTAATATCAAAATTCACGAACTACAAAGACATCATATTGCAGCATATACGGATATACGTATACCACATGAAAAGACAATAAAATCTCCAAGAGCAACATCACACGAGCATATTTTAGTTGTAGAAGCTTAAACTCCAAATACAAGATATATGGATACACAAGATAAGAAACGATTGATGGCAAACAAATCTGGAATATTTCCAGGGCCATACTTGAAGGCAAACAAATTGTTACTTGATTCATAAAAGACACAAAACTCACCAATGTCTGTCGAGCATCTCGTGGAGAAATCACCAATGGGTGATTGTGATCTCTAACGAATTTCGTGATGATCCATTTCCCAGACTTGTCTAATTTCACAAGAATCATTGCTTTGCACCCTGCACGGGTGCTAACTCTAGGCTTTCTGACCTGGCCGAGTTTCCCACGAATGCTTAGGCAATAACCCTCTTTGTTACATCCAAGGCGGCGGGCCAATATCTTCCCATCAACCTCTGAGCGCCGACACGACATTACTCGCATGACAAATCCTACTTGCCTAGCATAATCTTGATAGAAAACTTTTGCAGCCTCTTTAGACTCAAACTCCATGCCCTCATATGGTTCCACAATAACATCTCCTTTAGACCCAGCCAATGACCCGTTGACTGAAGTCTCCAGCAAACTAGCTCCTTCATCTGAATCCACTATATTACACAGCGAAAAAACAGAAACAATTAGGATCAACCTTATTCATTGCCCGCTGGTAGCTAAATTTGTTTGTTTAATCTAGATCAACCCAGCCCCATCCAACCAAGCCACCAAACCAAAACACCAGTAAATAAAATGCTACTCCAAACAATCATCAAGTGAAGTTCAGTAGAAGTAATTGTTGACAATGTGCTGAATCAAGTTAGTTTATAAGCTTATTCAACCCTTACCCCCCCTTCTCATTTTGAATAATATTTCAGAATTGTCCACCATTGGACCATATTTAATACTTAGACCATCACAAAACAAAGAAATCAACAGCCTCTATAGTCTATATATATATCCCATAAATTTCCTTTCTTTATGATGCCCACAATTTAAGAACATTTAAATTAAAATGGGTCAAGACAAGATTACAATAAAAACACAAAGAAGGGCAATAAAGTATGAAAAATTTCCAGGTTATCCAAAGAAACCCATGTAGATAAAAAGTACAACAAGCAAATAAACGAACATGGGTACAGAATAAAATCGCAACTTAGTCAGAAAAGATGCACCAAAACCATCAATACACACTAAACCAAGTTGAAATCAAGTAAATTTCACAAACGCAAAGTAAGGATATGAACAAAATCATTGACATTAGCTTAATCATGCGTCGAAATAAAAAATTATCGTCACTTACTTCTTGCCCAACGGCTGAGAAATCGAAGTTGTTTGCCAAGGAGGGACTGAGAAAAGGACCGAGACCAGAGAGCGAGAGAAAAGGGGAGTGAGGACGGGAAATCCTTATTGGGGAATGTTGGTCTAATGTTTTGAAAAGAAACTTAATTCAGGTACTCCAAAATTTGGTTTGTGTTTATTTTTTTAAAAAAGAAACATTCATATAAATATAATATAAAATATAATATATTATAATATAATATAATATAATATATTATAATATAATATAATATATTATATTATAATATAATATAATGTTGGTCTAATGTCGTCTTCATGTTTTATCTCGGGTTCATGTTTTATGTTGGGTTTTATCCCATATGTGAAAAGAGAGATGGGTTATATAGGGTCTGTATTGATTATGAAAATTTCTCATGTTGCAGTGGATTGTGGGGTTGATAGTGATGTTAACGGTGAAGTGGTGGGGAATTCGGTAGATACGGAGGGCAAGGGTGGTGACGAAAATGAAATGGGAGGAAGTTCTGTTGAAGGGGGACAAAGCCAGGATGATAAGATGAATGAAGAGTTGTCTGGAAAGGAAATTGCCCCAGTTGTGGAGCCATTAGAAGAGCCGTACATCGGGCTAGAGTTTGATTCTGAAGCAGCAGCTCATGCGTTCTACAATTCATACGCTACACGCGTGGGATTTGTGATACGAGTGAGTAAGTTATCTCGGTCAAGGCGTGATGGATCAGCTATTGGCAGAGCCTTGGTGTGAAATAAAGAGGGTTATAGAATGGCGGACAAACGTGAGAAAATTGTTAGGCAAAGGGCAGAGACTAGGGTAGGCTGCAGGGCAATGATATTGGTAAGGAAAGTGAGTTCAGGTAAATGGGTAGTCACGAAGTTTGTAAAGGAACATACGCATTCTCTAATACCTGGAAAAGGGCGAAGAGACCTTATTTTCAATCAGTTTCCAGTAAGTCTTTGTTTCATCTTTTCCATTTGTTTATAGTACCGTTATTTATTCGTATTATTGATATTAGCAGTAAAAATGCAGTTCCATGGAAAAGCATCTTGAATTCTTGATTGAATGTTGTTTATGTTGGAATTCAATTAATAGCTGGTATTATGCTGCAATTATTTATATTGTGATACTGGAATCAACAGAATGATATACCATCTTAAGCCTTTTTCTGCTGGGAATATAATGGATTTTTCACTGTCTTAGAACGTCTGATTTCTGTTTTTTTAATTATACCTGTATGATAATGTACTTTACAAGGGAAAAATGTCTTAGGAAAATCATGGACTCCTGGTTTACTCTTGCTGCAAAGAGTTGTTTTTAGTGGTTTTGCATCTGCAATAAGGTTAAGTATCAGAAGGTTTTATGTAAGTTTTTAGTTATTTATCTCTATTTTCTAAATGATGAAACTAAGCAACTTGAGCTTAGTCTTTTTGAATGCTAATGAATAACTTCTCTTCACTCTTTTTAGTAGTCCCATTGTAATTTTTGAATTTCTGAAGTGCCATGATGAGTCTTTAGCCAATATGCCTTGTCTCTCTGTCATGGTACAGTGAATACTTTAGGTAGGAGTAGGACG
Source organism: Tetragonia tetragonoides (assembly GCA_038025085.1). Taxonomy (NCBI): domain Eukaryota; kingdom Viridiplantae; phylum Streptophyta; class Magnoliopsida; order Caryophyllales; family Aizoaceae; genus Tetragonia; species Tetragonia tetragonoides. The sequence goes on along the minus strand of CM076146.1, from coordinate 28,051,705 downwards.
ATGGATGAGTCGGCTACTGAAGGTTTTTAATTGGGAATTGAGTTTTAGAAACTGAACTGAAAATTCATTTGTTTTCACTATTTTTGTCCCTATTATAATAGTTTTAGGCCCCTCATAAATATCAATTTTGTGCTACATAGACACATAGTACATAGAATTGAGGCCACATCGAGGTTAGTTTTTCAAATTTGGCCAAACATGAGCTATTGATGGGAATGTAATGGTTGATGAAAATAATCAACGCAGTTGTCGATATAATAATTTTGCCCGGAAGGAATAGCGTTTCAATTTCATAAATGGAAGTATTGCCTAAGGCTAGTTAAAAAGCTCCAGTATCTGGCATCTTGTTGATGAGAACCTTGGCAGAAGGGTGTCGTATTGGATAGTGGGAATAAATTGTTTATGGAAGGCAATGCTCAACTGGATTCTCTGGCAGTAAGCCTATTTAGTGTCCCTTTCCTATTCCATCTTCTGTTTCTTAAATCTGGAGTATTTTTAAGCTTTACTTATTGTCTCCTCTTGAGATGATAGGTGTTAGGTATTAATGATTGACCTTTTTGGCCCAGTGGTTCTGGAGAAATGTGATGGACAAAAGAATTGCATAGAAAGTTGACATAGGTTATTTGACAGGAGCCAAGGAGCAGTGTAATCATTGCATGTCACTATGTGTTCTGCCATAACATTATTTTCAGGATGGATTGAGTATTAGATATTGACTTGCCTTTGGACCCTTGCCCAAACTGCTTGCTGCTTATCTTTTGTGAAGTACAAATCACCAATGTATTTTCTTCCCATCAAGGGTCTAATGGAAATAGTAATTTTGTAGTTTCAAGGAGAAGATTTTCTATGCTGATCTCCCTCACCATACCCTACACAGTAGTGTTATGGTAGGATTATGGTAATGATGATGATAGTCTCCATGGACAGGACATGTTTGGTAACTATTGTTAAATTTAAGTCAATGCCAGATTCGTCATCTGAATCTTACCTGTCTTGTGTCTTCTACACATGTACCCATGTCTGAGTAACATCGCTAATAATTGGTTTCAACAGCCCTGTGCAAAGTGGTATGCCAAGCTGATTGACCCATTACGTTGCCTTCATTTGTTTTATATTCACATCTAATAAGACTTTCTGCTTGCAATTTATTGGCAATGGCATCTCAAGTTAGGGAGGCCAAATGAAATTGGCAGATGGAACTGCAGACTGGGGAGCATCTTTTGCTTTCCGTCTTACCCTAACTTTGACCAACTTAGCTTAATGGTTTAGGGTTGACTGATTTCTACTTGAGGTGCAGGGTCCAATAGTTAGGCACCAAAGAAGATCTTGGCTGTGGCTGTGGTACTTTGTTTCAGACTGAAATCAGCGGCATTTGGCTTCTTTTAAAAAATATAAATGTCTGTCTTGGTGATGGAATGAGGTCTAGCTTTTGTGGCATTAGTAATTTAGTGTTATATGTTTGTGGTCACCGGGAATGCAAAATTTTGGCTGGCAATGAACCCTTTATCTTTTGTGCATAAGGACACCTTCCTTTTTCCCCCATGTTGATGGAGCCCTTACAGGAATTTCTGTTAGACCTTTCTCTATTTTTTTTTTCTTTTTAGATAACATGGGTGTCCAAGCTTTGCTTGACTAATCGCATGGGCCCTGAAGTTACGACCAAGAAAACCTCCAGTGGCCTCGAGGGGACTGGAAGTCTGGAACCTGGGACCTCTGGATACTTCTCAAAGGTCTTACTAGCTGAGCTACCCCCTCAGGGTTCTGTTAGACCGTTCTCATTGTTTTCCTAGTTTTATTGGTTTTGTATTTGTTCCTTTGGTTGTACATGGTCTATACTCTATACTAATAGTGCTCGTTTCTTCTTATTTTCCTTTTTCTTATTTTCTTCAAATAAGGCCTTCCATATTTGTTTAGGCCGTTATTTGGGGTGATATCCTCCATAATGATTTGGAATAATAGATAATTCTCCGCCTTTTAAATGGAATATCACAATTTTCTTCCTGGATCTCTTTTGTTGGTTTTTGGTGTACAGAACAATCACAACTATATCCACGGTTGCAATTTGAACAACCATTACTATTGTTTTGCTACACCCTGTTGAATGTATAACCTTTGTTAAACCTAGCACTTATATGGAAATTATTCTGTCTTGTGTCTTCACTGACCAAGAGCTTTATAGGTTATTGCGTGTATGTTATAAAATAAAAAATTTGAAACTTCATGTTCCATAAGGTGCTTGTTGCATGGGATAGTCAATTGGTCATGCCATCATGGGAATAACTGGGTTTTTTAAAGATAAATATAACAACTGATAAAGTGTTTCAAGTATGAGGACAATGTCCTCTGAAAACGACAATCAAAACATTAATCTCTTCAATCCCTCTATAGAACTGATAAGGGGAAACCAGGAAAGACTTTATGAGCAAAAACCCATAACGATGCAAAATGTTCCACTTTATTCCAGATGAGTACATCCAGGAGAAATTGATTTCCAAAATACGGTTGTTTTGTTTCTTCCATGCAGGCCAGACCACATTTCTTATATTCATTATACACTAGAACCCTTACCAAGTCTCTCTACCAAGATGGAAATACGAGTAGCTTTTTTTGTTCTGTTATGTTTTTTTTAGGGTGCCTGGGGGCCCCGGTAATAATAGTTCCTTAAGAAAAGATGGAAGGAAAATCATCAAGAGTCTAAAACACTATCTAGAACAGGAAGGTTCACCACTGGGATGTAATGAAGATCTCATTGTAAAATGAAATTAAAGAGGCTGTTACGAGAAATTTCAGGAGATGGGCAATCGTTTCCTCATAGGAAGGCTGGACTCATTTTGTTTTACATTGGTACTTTGTTGGTGTGATTGTTTCTTATCTATTGAAAAGCCAGGTAGTTGAGTAACTTTAATTCCGTATTCTCATGCCTCAGGTGAATCCAGGATGTATGTGTTACTTTCAGGTCAATGCATATTTTTTGATGCATAATTAGTTTTATTATAATGTGTATCTCACTTCACCACTCATGGTTTCTGAAAGAAAGATTTTGGCAAAGGATGGTAAAATAACATCCATGTCAGCACAAAAGCTGAGGCAATCAGAGATTTCTTTAGGACCCCTCCCCCCCCTCCCCCCCCCAATGTAAGAAAATGTAAGAAAGAAAACACAAAGCAGATTAACCTTTTGCTGTTGCTGGTTCTGCAGAATGAGCATGATAAGATTCGGGAGCTATCGCAGCAGTTGGCTATTGAGAAAAAGCGAGCAACAACATACAAAAGGCATCTCGAAATGGTGTTTGAGCACATCGAGGAGCATAACCAGAGCCTTTCAAAGAAGATCCAGCACATTGTAAACAACGTTAGAGAGTTCGAATCAACAGAGAAAGAGAGCCGTAGATAGTACTCAGTTCTCTCTTTAGTTCTGCATTTGTAATGATATTCGAAGAATCAACCTGGAAAGAGGTGTGCAGAACTCTGTTAGCATGTTAGGTGATGCTAGTGTTTGTGAAGTTCTTTCTGGTTTAATTTAACCACATTGTCTCGGAACTTTGCTGAAAGGTCTTAGGCAAATAGTCATTTTTACAGAAGGGGCAGTTTTGATTACTTCTGAATCATTCTTAACTGATGATTTGTAATACTGAGCTTCCCTTTGCTCACTTGTTGAATAGAAAAAATGCATTTATGTGTATTCATTATCAGCCCCCATACAATCCAGACTTGAGACACTCTGTCTCTGCATTTTATCTTAAACAATTGATGGTTCAATCTACAGAATTCCAATCTCTCTGCAAAATCTTGTTTGTTAAGATGTTTCACACCCTATCAACACCCCAAAAAGAGAAAAGTCTAAAGAATCAAAATTTGGTAAAAAAATAGAAAAGAAAAGCAATTTTACAATAAAAGCAAATTGATTCAGAAGAGACCACTATTCACTTGGTGACTGCTGAGTAACAGAATATTTGTCACTGATTTTTGTCAGAAAACTGAAACTCTTTCACTATCACTTCCTTCTAATATTAGTCATCAGTATACTTATATTCAGTTTCACTTATTAGCACTACACTTTAAACAAATGGAATTAAATGTAAAAAACGAGCACCTTGACGGATAGAAAGTTCTTGTCGATTGAAGATATTTCAAAAATTTACATATCTCAATGTATATTGTCGAAATGAAGAATATAAGGTACTCATATGCAATGGACCAAAATTTTAAAGATGCTTGTTAGCTTATAATAAAGTATCTAAAAGTGGTTGAATCCATGCACATAATGCATTTCTATTTTCTTAGTCCTCACCCATATTGGTTCACAATTCCTGATCGCAGCACGAAAATATGACCAGAAAGTATCGAGAGAATAAACATGTAATAACTTAATTATCATATATATTTTATATTATTTTTGATGTACCACAAAACTAAGCAGAATAAAACCCGACATAAAACATGAACCCGACATAAAACATGAAGACGACATTAGACCAACATTATATTATATTATAATATAATATATTATATTATATTATAATATATTATATTATATTATATTATAATATATTATATTTTATATTATATTTATATGAATGTTTCTTTTTAAAAAAAAATAAACACAAACCAAATTTTGGAGTACCTGAATTAAGTTTCTTTTCAAAACATTAGACCAACATTCCCCAATAAGGATTTCCCATCCTCACTCTGGTACCTCGCAACAGAAAGAATTTGGCAATAGTTCAATGAGCGAATTTATTCAATTGTTAATCAACATATTGCCCAATACAGTATTAAGCTTTCGGTTATGTGAGGAAAAGGATTAAATACACACCGATAAATCATATCTTTGGATGAAAACGTTGCTAATTGTGTGCCTTAAATACAATCACAGATGCAGATAGGCATCTATCCATATGTGAGCGAAAATTAAAGGGACAAACAGAAGGTTAACATTGACACATTGTAGCATAAAAAAGTAGAAAACTAAACTCACTAATAAACGCTAATGAGCTAGGACAAAGTAGGCCTCATGCAGAAGGACTACCAATAAAAGTATCTTGATTAGTCAATTTTCATCATAAGTCATTCCTATATTCCTGCTTGCCATAAGGAATATCAATTTCTGGCTCATTCTGGATTCAAAATTTTGATAGAAAACAAGTATTAACTTTGTTTCCCCTAAAATTCAAGAAAGTTTTGGAAGTTATTTTTCTCTGGAAATGGGGGGAAGGGGGGGTGTATATAGAAGCTTTGGACAATAAATGGATGAACTACCAGTGAAAGAGAAACAAAACAGTGTTAATATCAAAATTCACGAACTACAAAGACATCATATTGCAGCATATACGGATATACGTATACCACATGAAAAGACAATAAAATCTCCAAGAGCAACATCACACGAGCATATTTTAGTTGTAGAAGCTTAAACTCCAAATACAAGATATATGGATACACAAGATAAGAAACGATTGATGGCAAACAAATCTGGAACATTTCCAGGGCCATACTTGAAGGCAAACAAATTGTTACTTGATTCATAAAAGACACAAAACTCACCAATGTCTGTCGAGCATCTCGTGGAGAAATCACCAATGGGTGATTGTGATCTCTAACGAATTTCGTGATGATCCATTTCCCAGACTTGTCTAATTTCACAAGAATCATTCCTTTGCACCCTGCACGGGTGAGTTTAGTTTTTTGTCCTAGCTCATTAGCGTTTATTAGTGAGTTTAGTTTCTACTTTTTTATGCTACAATGTGTCAATGTTAACCTTCTGTTTGTCCCTTTAATTTTCGCTCACATATGGATAGATGCCTATCTGCATCTGTGATTGTATTTAAGGCACACAATTAGCAACGTTTTCATCCAAAGATATGATTTATCGGTGTGTATTTAATCCTTTTCCTCACATAACCGAAAGCTTAATACTGTATTGGGCAATATGTTGATTAACAATTGAATAAATTCGCTCATTGAACTATTGCCAAATTCTTTCTGTTGCGAGGTACCAGAGTGAGGACGGGAAATCCTTATTGGGGAATGTTGGTCTAATGTTTTGAAAAGAAACTTAATTCAGGTACTCCAAAATTTGGTTTGTGTTTATTTTTTTTTAAAAAGAAACATTCATATAAATATAATATAAAATATAATATATTATAATATAATATAATATAATATATTATAATATAATATAATATATTATATTATAATATAATATAATGTTGGTCTAATGTCGTCTTCATGTTTTATGTCGGGTTCATGTTTTATGTCGGGTTTTATTCTGCTTAGTTTTGTGGTACATCAAAAATAATATAAAATATATATGATAATTAAGTTATTACATGTTTATTCTCTCGATACTTTCTGGTCATATTTTCGTGCTGCGATCAGGAATTGTGAACCAATATGGGTGAGGACTAAGAAAATAGAAATGCATTATGTGCATGGATTCAACCACTTTTAGATACTTTATTATAAGCTAACAAGCATCTTTAAAATTTTGGTCCATTGCATATGAGCACCTTATATTCTTCATTTCGACAATATACATTGAGATATGTAAATTATTGAAATATCTTCAATCGACAAGAACTTTCTATCCGTCAAGGTGCTCGTTTTTTACATTTAATTCCATTTGTTTAAAGTGTAGTGCTAATAAGTGAAACTGAATATAAGTATACTGATGACTAATATTAGAAGGAAGTGATAGTGAAAGAGTTTCAGTTTTCTGACAAAAATCAGTGACAAATATTCTGTTACTCAGCAGTCACCAAGTGAATAGTGGTCTCTTCTGAATCAATTTGCTTTTATTGTAAAGTTGCTTTTCTTTTCTATTTTTTTACCAAATTTTGATTCTTTAGACTTTTCTCTTTTTGGGGTGTTGATAGGGTGTGAAACATCTTAACAAACAAGATTTTGCAGAGAGATTGGAATTCTGTAGATTGAACCATCATTTGTTTAAGATAAAATGCAGAGACAGAGTGTCTGAAGTCTGGATTGTATGGGGGCTGACAATGAATACACATAAATGCATTTTTTCTATTCAACAAGTGAGCAAAGGGAAGCTCAGTATTACAAATCATCAGTTAAGAATGATTCAGAAGTAATCAAAACTGCCCCTTCTGTAAAAATGACTATTTGCCTAAGACCTTTCAGCAAAGTTCCGAGACAATGTGGTTAAATTAAACCAGAAAGAACTTCACAAACACTAGCATCACCTAACATGCTAACAGAGTTCTGCACACCTCTTTCCAGGTTGATTCTTCGAATATCATTACAAATGCAGAACTAAAGAGAGAACTGAGTACTATCTACGGCTCTCTTTCTCTGTTGATTCGAACTCTCTAACGTTGTTTACAATGTGCTGGATCTTCTTTGAAAGGCTCTGGTTATGCTCCTCGATGTGCTCAAACACCATTTCGAGATGCCTTTTGTATGTTGTTGCTCGCTTTTTCTCAATAGCCAACTGCTGCGATAGCTCCCGAATCTTATCATGCTCATTCTGCAGAACCAGCAACAGCAAAAGGTTAATCTGCTTTGTGTTTTCTTTCTTACATTTTCTTACATTGGGGGGGGGAGGGGGGGGAGGGGTCCTAAAGAAATCTCTGATTGCCTCAGCTTTTGTGCTGACATGGATGTTATTTTACCATCCTTTGCCAAAATCTTTCTTTCAGAAACCATGAGTGGTGAAGTGAGATACACATTATAATAAAACTAATTATGCATCAAAAAATATGCATTGACCTGAAAGTAACACATACATCCTGGATTCACCTGAGGCATGAGAATACGGAATTAAAGTTACTCAACTACCTGGCTTTTCAATAGATAAGAAACAATCACACCAACAAAGTACCAATGTAAAACAAAATGAGTCCAGCCTTCCTATGAGGAAACGATTGCCCATCTCCTGAAATTTCTCGTAACAGCCTCTTTAATTTCATTTTACAATGAGATCTTCATTACATCCCAGTGGTGAACCTTCCTGTTCTAGATAGTGTTTTAGACTCTTGATGATTTTCCTTCCATCTTTTCTTAAGGAACTATTATTACCGGGGCCCCCAGGCACCCTAAAAAAAACATAACAGAACAAAAAAAGCTACTCGTATTTCCATCTTGGTAGAGAGACTTGGTAAGGGTTCTAGTGTATAATGAATATAAGAAATGTGGTCTGGCCTGCATGGAAGAAACAAAACAACCGTATTTTGGAAATCAATTTCTCCTGGATGTACTCATCTGGAATAAAGTGGAACATTTTGCATCGTTATGGGTTTTTGCTCATAAAGTCTTTCCTGGTTTCCCCTTATCAGTTCTATAGAGGGATTGAAGAGATTAATGTTTTGATTGTCGTTTTCAGAGGACATTGTCCTCATACTTGAAACACTTTATCAGTTGTTATATTTATCTTTAAAAAACCCAGTTATTCCCATGATGGCATGACCAATTGACTATCCCATGCAACAAGCACCTTATGGAACATGAAGTTTCAAATTTTTTATTTTATAACATACACGCAATAACCTATAAAGCTCTTGGTCAGTGAAGACACAAGACAGAATAATTTCCATATAAGTGCTAGGTTTAACAAAGGTTATACATTCAACAGGGTGTAGCAAAACAATAGTAATGGTTGTTCAAATTGCAACCGTGGATATAGTTGTGATTGTTCTGTACACCAAAAACCAACAAAAGAGATCCAGGAAGAAAATTGTGATATTCCATTTAAAAGGCGGAGAATTATCTATTATTCCAAATCATTATGGAGGATATCACCCCAAATAACGGCCTAAACAAATATGGAAGGCCTTATTTGAAGAAAATAAGAAAAAGGAAAATAAGAAGAAACGAGCACTATTAGTATAGAGTATAGACCATGTACAACCAAAGGAACAAATACAAAACCAATAAAACTAGGAAAACAATGAGAACGGTCTAACAGAACCCTGAGGGGGTAGCTCAGCTAGTAAGACCTTTGAGAAGTATCCAGAGGTCCCAGGTTCCAGACTTCCAGTCCCCTCGAGGCCACTGGAGGTTTTCTTGGTCGTAACTTCAGGGCCCATGCGATTAGTCAAGCAAAGCTTGGACACCCATGTTATCTAAAAAGAAAAAAAAAATAGAGAAAGGTCTAACAGAAATTCCTGTAAGGGCTCCATCAACATGGGGGAAAAAGGAAGGTGTCCTTATGCACAAAAGATAAAGGGTTCATTGCCAGCCAAAATTTTGCATTCCCGGTGACCACAAACATATAACACTAAATTACTAATGCCACAAAAGCTAGACCTCATTCCATCACCAAGACAGACATTTATATTTTTTAAAAGAAGCCAAATGCCGCTGATTTCAGTCTGAAACAAAGTACCACAGCCACAGCCAAGATCTTCTTTGGTGCCTAACTATTGGACCCTGCACCTCAAGTAGAAATCAGTCAACCCTAAACCATTAAGCTAAGTTGGTCAAAGTTAGGGTAAGACGGAAAGCAAAAGATGCTCCCCAGTCTGCAGTTCCATCTGCCAATTTCATTTGGCCTCCCTAACTTGAGATGCCATTGCCAATAAATTGCAAGCAGAAAGTCTTATTAGATGTGAATATAAAACAAATGAAGGCAACGTAATGGGTCAATCAGCTTGGCATACCACTTTGCACAGGGCTGTTGAAACCAATTATTAGCGATGTTACTCAGACATGGGTACATGTGTAGAAGACACAAGACAGGTAAGATTCAGATGACGAATCTGGCATTGACTTAAATTTAACAATAGTTACCAAACATGTCCTGTCCATGGAGACTATCATCATCATTACCATAATCCTACCATAACACTACTGTGTAGGGTATGGTGAGGGAGATCAGCATAGAAAATCTTCTCCTTGAAACTACAAAATTACTATTTCCATTAGACCCTTGATGGGAAGAAAATACATTGGTGATTTGTACTTCACAAAAGATAAGCAGCAAGCAGTTTGGGCAAGGGTCCAAAGGCAAGTCAATATCTAATACTCAATCCATCCTGAAAATAATGTTATGGCAGAACACATAGTGACATGCAATGATTACACTGCTCCTTGGCTCCTGTCAAATAACCTATGTCAACTTTCTATGCAATTCTTTTGTCCATCACATTTCTCCAGAACCACTGGGCCAAAAAGGTCAATCATTAATACCTAACACCTATCATCTCAAGAGGAGACAATAAGTAAAGCTTAAAAATACTCCAGATTTAAGAAACAGAAGATGGAATAGGAAAGGGACACTAAATAGGCTTACTGCCAGAGAATCCAGTTGAGCATTGCCTTCCATAAACAATTTATTCCCACTATCCAATACGACACCCTTCTGCCAAGGTTCTCATCAACAAGATGCCAGATACTGGAGCTTTTTAACTAGCCTTAGGCAATACTTCCATTTATGAAATTGAAACGCTATTCCTTCCGGGCAAAATTATTATATCGACAACTGCGTTGATTATTTTCATCAACCATTACATTCCCATCAATAGCTCATGTTTGGCCAAATTTGAAAAACTAACCTCGATGTGGCCTCAATTCTATGTACTATGTGTCTATGTAGCACAAAATTGATATTTATGAGGGGCCTAAAACTATTATAATAGGGACAAAAATAGTGAAAACAAATGAATTTTCAGTTCAGTTTCTAAAACTCAATTCCCAATTAAAAACCTTCAGTAGCCGACTCATCCATCGTCCTACTCCTACCTAAAGTATTCACTGTACCATGACAGAGAGAAAAGGCATATTGGCTAAAGACTCATCATGGCACTTCAGAAATTCAAAAATTACAATGGGACTACTAAAACGAGTGAAGAGAAGTTATTCATTAGCATTCAAAAAGACTAAGCTCAGGTTGCTTAGTTTCACCATTTAGAAAATAAAGATAAATAACTAAAAACTTACATAAAACCTTCTGATACTTAACCTTATTGCAGATGCAAAACCACTAAAAACAACTCTTTGCAGCAAGAGTAAACCAGGAGTCCATGATTTTCCTAAGACATTTTTCCCTTGTAAAGTACATTATCATACAGGTATAATTAAAAAAACAGAAATCAGACGTTCTAAGACAGTGAAAAATCCATTATATTCCCAGCAGAAAAAGGCTTAAGATGGTATATCATTCTGTTGATTCAAGTATCACAATATAAATAATTGCAGCATAATACCAGCTATTAATTGAATTCCAACATAAACAACATTCAATCAAGAATTCAAGATGCTTTTCCATGGAACTGCATTTTTACTGCTAATATCAATAATACAAATAAATAACGGTACTATAAACAAATGGAAAAGATGAAACAAAGACTTACTGGAAACTGATTGAAAATAAGGTCTCTTCGCCCTTTTCCAGGTATTAGAGAATGCGTATGTTCCTTTACAAACTTCGTGACTACCCATTTACCTGAACTCACTTTCCTTACCAATATCATTGCCCTGCAGCCTACCCTAGTCTCTGCCCTTTGCCTAACAATTTTCTCACGTTTGTCCGCCATTCTATAACCCTCTTTATTGCACACCAAGGCTCTGCCAATAGCTGATCCATCACGCCTTGACCGAGATAACTTACTCACTCGTATCACAAATCCCACGCGTGTAGCGTATGAATTGTAGAACGCATGAGCTGCTGCTTCAGAATCAAACTCTAGCCCGATGTACGGCTCTTCTAATGGCTCCACAACTGGGGCAATTTCCTTTCCAGACAACTCTTCATTCATCTTATCATCCTGGCTTTGTCCCCCTTCAACAGAACTTCCTCCCATTTCATTTTCGTCACCACCCTTGCCCTCCGTATCTACCGAATTCCCCACCACTTCACCGTTAACATCACTATCAACCCCACAATCCACTGCAACATGAGAAATTTTCATAATCAATACAGACCCTATATAACCCATCTCTCTTTTCACATATGGGATACAAGTTACATGTAGTTTCCAACCAAGAATAACTAAAAATCAAAAGCTAAAGCAACAATGGTGAAAATGACACTTTCATAAATGAATATAACCTTTCTAGGATCTCCATATACAAGCTAGCACCACCCAACCCCCAAAATAGAGGAAAACAAAAGGAAAGAGGGGAAGAAAAAAAAGTCAGAAACTAAAGTGCCCCTCAGCCATCTATTTGATTCCACCCTAGAGTTTACAAGTATTTTCCATCAATAAATGTGAAAGTAACAAATACAACCAACTATCACTCAAAAAAAAACAAAAACAACAATTACAACCAACTAAGAGAGTTGAATTAATCAGCATGTAACTATCAAAAAAACAAAAAACTACGTAAGCAAAATGATCCCAGGAGAAGAATCAAAAAAGATGGGAGAAACAAGAAAACACAACCCAAACACCCAAATAACAAATTAAATAAATTGAACATCACTGCCAATAAATAACTGAGTACAAAAAGCAAAATATAACCCAGCAAAGCACCCAAAACATAAATTGATCAACCAAAACGATAAAAATACACAACAAATGCCCAAAGTTTTATTCTTTCATACTAATAAAATTGTACACAAATAAGGGTCCTTCAAATTTCAATTAAATTCAAACGATAGAGGGCAACAGAGAAAAAAGAACCCTAAATTATTTTTTTTTAAAATTGCATATTGGAATGAAAAATTCATAGAACAAAATACTTACTTGATCGAGGGAAATAGCAGAATGAGGCGATTATAAGGAGTTGAGTCAACCCCGCCAATTAAATGTTGTGGGTTTTTCTGTTAATTAAAAAAGAAAATAAAAAAAAATTGTTGGGTTTTGAGGAGAAACGTTGGAGGGATGAAGGCGGGGAGAAAGGGAAGGGAGGGGCAGAGAGAGAGTGTGCGTTTTGGGCATGGGAGGAAGCACGTGATACATCGCGTGATGGTTAGTGTGATGGTGCAAAAATTGCAAAAAAGATATGGAGGACAAAGATTGTCTTATTAGTTTTCTTAATCACAAGTTTGTAATTTGAGACCCATTGATATTTTGACACGTGTAGGTGTAGCCTGACTTTTTTTGTGGAAGACTGGAAGTAGGAAAGGGTATGCCTCTAAGGTTATTTTGTTCAACGGAATGGTGGTGGAATGGTGTTGGATGGTGAGGAATGAAATAACGCGGGTTAGAATGGTGTGGAACGAAATGAAATGGAAATGCTGTATGCAGACGACGAAGAGAACAATGCCTAAGTATAAGATTAGTATAAAAAAAAATAAGATGCTTATAGTCTATGACAACAGGTATAGCACGGATAAATATGTAGGATGGTTCTGAAAATTTGTATGCTCCTTAAGTGGAAATTGACATTGGAAATTTGATCTCTTGTTTCTCTCTTCATAATGCCTCTCGGTTGAGACTAATTAATCGGCATTGCCGCTTAAGAATTTTGGGGTCTCATACTCTCATATGTTACCTATGAGGTAGCTCTCTTGGTTGAGATGACTTAGACTTGTTTGAGTTCGCAACACGTCCTCAACTCAAAGATATAAAATTGATAAAAATTTAACGTTTTTCTAATGGTTAAAAAAGTATTACCCAAATCGTGAAGCTGAGGATTCGATACTATATACGACGTGACTCTCTTGAGTGAGTTGTTTGAGGTCACAACATGCTCTCAACTCAAAGGCATAAATTGATAGGAGTTAAATGTTGTTACAATGGTTAAAAGTACCACTCAAACTGTGAGGTTGAGAGTTCGATTCCTATAAACCCTTATAAGGCCTCCTTTGAAACCGAATAAAGATATAGAATTGATTGTGTATGTATAACACATCCTGACATAAAATGAGTTTTGAGATCAAAGTTTTGTGTTGATTTTGAATCATCAAATAAGGAACATAAATATTTCTACCCAAGAGTGTATTACCAACTTTGAGATTATTAAAATGGTTGAATTTGAGTTAAGGACTAAAGATGAATTATGAAGTCATTGTTATTCAACTCGCAACTTCGGCTTCCAATGTGATGCGATTTTAGCATTGATTCTAAGGTTCATTAAGTTGGAAGCGAACAACAAGAATGTCAAGTTTTACCCACATAAACTTTCACACATGGATAGGTTATATGAAACCTCAAAAATTCAGGTATATAGGTGACTAGTCATAAGTGTTTGCGATACATGCATGATACGCCAATAATTTACATGTTGTTTCAAGTATATTTTTACAGTTTCCAATTCTTTCCCTCTCATTCCAATGTCTGAGCAAATGAACTTGCCTCTTCAAAATTATTGTTATGTTTTTAATGATAATCAATTTAATTGAAATGTAATTCTGCAAAATCTTTTTTTAACTAAGATATTAATAATTAAGTTAATCTACTTGATGACAAAATGGTATGCTTTCTTCAAAAAGAACAAAAAAACTTGGTTATTAACTGATACGCTAATTACAGTGGTGGAAATTATATGAATTTTATTGTGTAATAAAATTGTCAAAGTTTCAGTTGCCCTCAATAGTAAGTAAGTACTAGTATTACTCATGAAAATATCTTTAGATTTTGAACACCTAACCATTAACCAATTCTAATCATGGGGGTGGAGTGAATAAGTGATGATACCACTTTCACCTAAAAAATATTGATTCAATTTTCATGACTCTCAACTTGGAATCCCCTCTTTATCTTCTTATATAAAAAGAATATCAAAAGATCTCTTATGAGGCCTCCTCAAGATATGCTTATTTGAGACGTGTCATCTAGGAATGGCAGTGGGGCGGGTACAAGTGGGTACCGCTCCGTATCCGCCCCAATTGGGACGGGAATGGGGAAGCGCTAGGTGGGGATGGGGTGGGTACGGTTTTTATAAAGAAAAATCGTCGCGGGGATGGGGCGGAAGTGGTTTGCCTTCTTCCCTTGGTGGATACCCGTTGGAGCCCCGCCCCATCTTATACCCGCTTACCCGCCCCGCCTCATACCCATCTGTTCCGCCTCATACCCACATAAAAATAAAAATAAAACTATAAAAAATATATATAAAACCTTATTTTACCAAATATATATAAATTGTCTACTGCTATTGCTTATCAAAAAGTTCAAAATTTTCCTTGCAAATTATGTTAGGGTGAATTTGAGGTAGATCCAGATGTGGGTTTCGTTTGTTTTCGGGCGAGTATAAAGCGGATATGAATACCCTCCCGATAAATAGAGCGGAGGGTGAATATCCGCTGGGTAAATAAGACGGAGGTGAATTTGGGATCTCCAATCCGTAATGAAGATAGAACGGGTGACGAAATCAAGAAACCCAAATGAATATGAAAATAAATCTACCTATATCCACCACTACCCCGCCCCATTAACATTCCTAAATTATCACCATAGAGGCCGCGTCATAGGAGCTTCCTCCTAACAAAAAATCCCACTAAAAACAAAAGTGTCACCAATTTAGGCGACGGTGAGCAAACAAGGTTCAGTTCTGAGTTCACTTGTTCATCAGCTCACTCACTACTTTTGTCTATCTTCTCTGTATACCATTCGACATTTCGACCTCGTTATCGAGTCAATCACCTCCAAAATTCCAATCCATACCTCAACTTCATTCGATTATCACACCACCTTCTTCTCTCTCACCTTCGCAATTAGGCTGAATTTAGCCCTAGTTAATCAAGGTACGCCTTCAATTCCCTTTCATGTAATCATTTATTTATGTGATTTTAGTATTAATACTTTAAATTTTTATCCAATTTTGTCCTCGAGTATTTATACGATCACATATTCGTTTTTTGTTCCAGTATAAATTTTCAGTTTTGTTAACCTATATTTGGTTCAGATTACTTTTTGGGATTTTGTAATTCCAATTTTGCTTCATGGATCACTCGAACTTGAGTTATATATGTCAAATTCGATCGTCTGTTTGAGTATTGTGGAAAAGATAATGAGCAATGTGTGAATTTAGCTTAGACATGGTTTGTTACTGGAGTATCTGTTTATGCTGTGTTCCTTTCAAATTGGGGATGTGTTATGAATTATGACACACTATCTATAATTTTCCGTCTAATTTAATTGTAATTATTGGAACATTGTATTCATCTACTAAAAGGAATGTGAGGATCTTTTATGTCACCTGTGTTATTATGGAACCGACTGATATGCATATACTCCGTATTTAGCATCACTATGAGCCAGGACGGGAGGAGCTTTTAGGGATTATTCAATTTATGATAGAACTGAGAAACTAGGCTAACTTGTTTTAATTTAGATAACATGGGTATCGGTGCTTCGCTTGATGATCCTATAGCCCCTGAAGTTAACGACCAGGAAAACCTTTCAGAGTCCCCCCTAAGGGGACTCGAGAAACTGGGCTAACTTGTATCCTCGCTAGTCGCTACTTTTGGAGGAGCATTTCTCAGTCTTATTAGTTCAATTTTTTCTTATCAAAAGAAGAAACTCTGTCTTCAAAGGATCCACTTGGAAATCAAATCTCCCATGATGCTAATTTTCAGAGGTGGGTTTCTAAGGAGATGTTGAAGGTATGGGGTGGAAATGAACACAAGATTAACAAATGTGATATTTTATGAAAGATAAAACTGTGATAGCTACAAATGAGTGTTTGGTGGAAAGCATGCTCCTTCAGTAGTTTCATTGCCACACCCTATCATGGCCTTTTTATGGGCGGAGAGTTGGTTCATATAAAACACACTCAAAACACCCTAGCACACATAGAAGCTAAATAAATATCACAGTCCCGTGTGGGAACATATAGTTTATTTGGCATCCCTGTGGGCGAAGGCGGCTGGTGCCTTCAAGGGGGTGCCACTGACGGTCATTCAACGCCATTGGCGTGATTTGTAGATACTTTACTTTAATGTTTGATATTTGAGGATACCTTATCCTCTATTCTTGTATTCTTTCATGATTTGATCAATAAAATTTTTCCTTATCAAAAAAAAAATAAAATATCACAGTCCCAAAAGTAAGCTGGTGGAAAAGACGAATCAGAGAAAACCCATGCATTACTTAGTAGCTTACGTGATGCGTTATCTCAACCCATAAAGATATCTAAGCTTTGGTCAAATTGATTAGATTTTCATGATTTGGCAGATTTCCGACAGGAGTGTGGTCTGCTAGCTGATGCTAATCAGACATGGAATGAGTGCTGGGTTCGCTCACTTGGATGTAACAAACAATCATCTGTGGAAATTGTCGGCTGTTGTTAGAAGCAATTCTTGATAAGATCTCTGGGCGGAATCCCTGACCAAAATTCTGGTCTGAAAATGAATGCTGTTGAGGTTGATGCTATGAACATTATCAGAAAGATCACTCCCACTCTTGACTTGTCAAGATATAAAGGACAGGCCGGTGAGCTCATAACATTCTTCTCTTTATTATCTTAAATGTATGATTTGTTGGTTTGCAAGCATGTTTTGTTAGATTTGTTCTTTTAGTCGAAGTTCGTATTATGCTGGGCACTGTAGCCATAATTGTTTTTGGTTTTTCCCTTTATGCATAATCCATAAAAAGACTCCTGTCATGAGGATTAAGCATAACCTGGGCTGTGTCCATTTTGATGCTTAATAATGTTGTGCTTGTAAGTCTAGCTGCCCTAGTGGGGTATCAGTTCTATGCACTAGTAGTGACTTGTAATTTACTGTAGGACTCTGACATGGGGATCAAGTCAGAGGATATCAGCTAGAAAATATACTGAATTTATCTCTTAAAACATTAGTTATTTATGGTGGTTTTAGTTTTGGAATAGTTGCCTTAGCTTCTAGAATAGAGAATTTTTCCTTGCAAATGCAAATGTATAGCTTGTTAAACAAATGGAGGATTTGACACAAGATGATCCAAAAGGTAAAGATTGTCTATTCTTATTCATTACATGGGAGCATAATTATTACAGAAGCTCTCCCTTGTAGTAGTTAACTAGATAAGTCTCATCTCCATGTTTCCCAAGTAGAAACAAACTTATACTTCAAGGAACATGATCTTCCATTTTCATAGATATGATGAATTGGAGATGGATAAGGGAATCTGAAACAATTCCTGTAAACTGATGCACCCATGCAATGAGAATTACCACCACCTAATATCCTCCTGCTCCCGAGGAGGTCAAGACACACCCATGTGTCCCAATAATTGTTCATTTGTTTGTGGTCCTTAAGTCATGTGTGTATGGCAAAAGATACTCGAAGTGGTTTGTCTTTATGAAGTGGATGGAGTTGTGATGAACTGTATCATTTTTGATTGGCTGTAATTTTTTACCCTTTGTGTTTGGTGTTTGTGGATAGATAGCTAATTTGGTTGCCTACTAAGTTTGAGAAATCTGACGTACTAGCAGCAATTTGTTTCGTTTATCAGGGAAAATAGCTGTCATTGGGGGTTGTCGAGAATACACGGGTGCTCCTTACTTCGCCGCAATCTCGGCCTTGAAAATTGTCAGTCTATTTGCAACTCTCTTTTTAACCGCTAATGGTCTATATCTGTGCTAAATTCCATTTTCTTACGCCAGTCATCTTGACCTCTTTTCCTTGATCTTAGGGTGCAGATTTATCTCATGTTTTTTGCACTAAAGATGCAGCTCCAATCATAAAAAGTTACAGTCCTGAGTTGATTGTGCACCCACTTTTGGAAGAATCATATAGTGTGAGGTACAATTAGATAATCACTAAGACTCACTTCTTGTCGTTCATACTTTCTTTTGATGTTAGTTAGTGATGTTTGGAATCACATTGTCAGGGATGAGGACAGAAGATATACTGCTAGTAAGGTTCTTGCTGAAGTTGATAAATGGATGGAAAGATTTGATTGTCTTGTTATTGGTCCAGGACTGGGAAGAGATCCATTTCTGCTGGTATTCTGTCTTAACCTTTTCTAGTCAGCTTTGAACATAGGTGTGAATAATCTATTTCTCATAGATTAGTTGCCTCATCTTTGAGTTTCTTGTGCCCAAAATAAGTTCCAAGAATAGCATTGAAATTAAAGCTTCAACACATTTTTCTTCTAATAAAATAATTTATTCTCTCCTGATTTGAAGTTTATTTACTGAAGAATAAGTGGAAGTAACTAAAATTAGCTTAGAATAGATAATGCTCTTTTAACAGTGCACCATTCTGGATAATTGACAACTTTTGGAGGAATTAGCATGCCAAGGGATGCATCAAGTCTCATGCTTTATAGTATTTTAAGGAAACAGTGCAAAAATTATTTTGTATTTGAGAGTGCGATATTAAAGAACACTGCAAGAGTGCAAGGGAGAACAGATCACAGGATGAAGAAGAACAAGACATTTGACAGGAGAATGGCTCATGACTTTGTTTACTTTTGTGCTTATTGTTTCTACTTATTGTTTATTTCTTTATATTTTTTTAGCTTTTCTTTTGATGTTATTGAATTGCCTAGTGGTGCTGGTAATGAACATACATAAGCAGGGGCCAGTTTTATGTCAAACTCCTGGTCTGTAACTCGTAGTAGCATTGAACACTATGTGGGGTCATCAGACTATTGTTTCATGTCAATTTTTCATCTTAATCACCATCCTTATTGCCTATGCAGGACTGTGTCAGTGAAATTTTAAAGCACGCACGGCAATTGAATATCCCACTTGTTATAGATGGGGTATGTGTTAAGACTTTCACCCTAGCTTGTTATCTTCTTTTCTGTTATGTTCTTTGTTATAAATCTAAGTTTGTAGAACGATTATTCTATTTGACAGGATGGGCTATTTCTGGTTACCAATTCTCTTGACCTGGTAAGTGGGTATCCTTTGGCTGTGCTTACATCAAATGTGAATGAGTACAAGCGCCTTGTGGAGAGAGTGCTCAATTGTGAAGTAAATGATCGAGAAGCTTCTGCCCAGTTACTGTCTCTTGTAAAAGGGTAAGCCAAGCTAGAACATTTTTTTGTTGATTTAAAAATGTGTCTCTTTTTACTTCTTCCGTCAGCAGTTATGGAGGAATAGGGTGGGGATGCAATGGAATTCCTTTGGGGGATAGAGTACAATGCTAGCATTTCTTCATTTCTCTTATGCTCATAAAATAGTGGACTGACTTTGTTTTCACATTTTGTTTATTTTTTCTTCTATCGGCAATATGTCTAGGTTTCTATTATTCATAGTACAAGTTATAAGTGCATTCTTTGAATGAACTACATTCATTTTGGTTGTTTGAGACTGAGTGGATGAATCTGTTAGAATGATTGACTTTTTGCCAGTGCTAGTCGTGTCATTCCAGTTGACCCAAATGAAGCATTCCTGAATGTATTTTACTTGGCTGTCTTATTCACAATGGCCAACTCACTATGCTGATATTGGATTATTTATCAACCTAACTGTGAGGGATGCATTTTCTTCAAGCCTGCTCGCTGTAATGTTCAAATTTCTGAAGCTATACTCATAAATAACTATGTGTCTAGGCATTTTGGAACAACCCTTCTTGCTAGCTAGTGTAGTTTAGTCTGGCTTGGAACAAATCGGGGGAGTTTTAGTCTGATTTGGAACAAATTTGGGGGGGGGGGGGTACCGTGAGTTGCATTACGGCTCTGTTTGGTTGGGTGGAAAATCGTTTTCAACTGAAAATAGCTGAAAATCATTTTCAGTGTAAAATGTATTTCCGTTCACATTTTCCATTGTTTGGTTACAACGGAGAACAATTTTCCAGAAAAACTATTTTTTCTAAAAAATAAAATCTGCTAACATAGCTGCGTAGATCTCGAAAAGTTAGGTGGATTCAAAGAAAAAAATCCACCTCAAATGCATATTGGAGTAAAAAATTATACTTATTTGAAGAAAAAAAACAATATTGAGAAAGTGGCTTGAAAGTTCTGCCCGTGGCCCAATCAAGTCGGGTGCGAGTTTGATCTTATGACCAGAAGTCCCGACAACCAAACTCGATGATCAAATCCACTATTAGTTCACCGGGGACATAGTGACCCACCAACAGAAAACTGTTTTCCCCTCTTTTTAAAGGGAAAACATTTACACTTATATGGGTGAAAATGCTTTTCCCCCTGAAAACCATTTTCCTTCTCATTGTAAACTAAACAACGGAAAATGAGAAAACTGTTTTCCAGGAAAACTGTTTTCACCCCAACCAAACGGGGCCTACATGAAATAACACCAAGGGGAGCAATATAACCCCCTCAGAAGTGTTCCTCTATCTGTGAAGTCTGGCCATTAGCATCTATGCAGAGAAATGAACAGTTAATAATCTCAAATTCAGGGTTTGCCTTGAAAACAAAATTATCAAACTGGACCATCAATTAGCTTAAAGGAACCATAAAACCTAAGTCGTAAAGTGAGCATAGGTTGGCATATACTATATTCTGTTACTGCATCGAATCTGCATATAGGAAATAGCTTAGCTAGGTTCTTAGGTCACCTAGGTTGAAAGTTTGGACTTTCTGTCTCTGCTGGAGCAGAACTGAAGAGGTCTAAATGATTTCCAAAGAGGCCACTATCTTTTAAGTTGGTAAAATTACGCTGAAGGCAACGTCTTCAAAAATATTAGAGCATAATGCCTGCTCTCCCGCCCCCTTCTCCTTTTGGATGGGGTGAGGGAAATGGGGTTTTATTTTGGGTCTGACGTTTTATAAAGAGCAAACTTGTGGATGGTTGAAACTTTCAGCTGACATGGTTGAACTTGCAAACTTGTACTGGATGTAGGTGTTTTTTTATTATAATATCAGTAGTGGCTCAGATTTATTGGCCAGTTAACTGATGGATGGATCTTAATTCTTCAGGATTGGAGGTGTAACAGTTCTGAGGAAGGGAAAATCTGATCTCATTAGTGATGGTGATGCAGGTAATCTCAATTTCTTTGACGTACACAGACTAATGGAGGTGGAATGGAACTTGGTTTACCTTCAGATGTTTCTTGTTAGCCAAATTTTGGGTTTGCAAAAGTTAAAAACTGAAAATCATCATACATTCTGCAGTCTGTTCTGTGAGCATATTTGGTTCTCCAAGGCGCTGCGGTGGCCAGGGTGATATACTATCTGGAAGGCAAGTTATAAACTCCAAACTTCTGTGTCGCTTGTGGTATTACAGATCATACAAAATTTGGTAGACTAGGAAGATGTTATTTGGTGAAGAATTGAAGATAACTTTATGCTCTTTCTTGATTATGTACATGGGGTTAAATGACCAACTAATGGACTGAATTAAAGCAGTCACTAAAAGGGTTGATGCTACATTGTTCTTCAAATATATCATGTGAATTCCTTTCTTATGATGCCAGTGTCGCTGTATTCTTGTCATGGGCTCGACAGCGCATATCCATTGAGGGTGATCTGGGGACAGGGGAAAAATTATTTCTTCTCCTTTTCTAATGAGAACTTTAGTACCTTTTCTTCTAAATAAAATCTGTATTGATGTATACCTAATTCGCAATTGTTGCAAGACCGATGAGCCCGACCGTGCTTGGCTGTGTAGCCGGTTCTGCCTTACTGAGGAAAGCTGCATCAGTCGCTTTTGAGAATAAGAAGAGGTCAACTCTTACAAGTGACATCATTGAGTACCTGGGGAAAAGGTGACTAATCCTATTTACCAATATGCTTTTCTTCTTTTTGTTATTTAGAGAATTGTCCAAGTGATTTTTAGACTTCGAAATGGTTTCAGCTTCTAAGACCTCTTTCTTTGCTGTAGCTTGGAGGATATTCACCCAGCCATCTGAGTTTCTAGTAACTTTTCACTGGTGCTGACGGGTTACAGGACGTGTCAATAGCCAGCTTTCAGTGTATGCTGTACGTTTTTTCCATGTTGGAAAAATCTCTTCCCTTCCTCTCTTCCCAACTATATAGATTATGACTAGACCAGTTGTAAGTTGTGACTGATCATGTGCATCGTGCGGAAGTGTTTGTGTGTTTATGTCAAATGTAGGACATAAAAGTATTTTGACAACTTTGGTTTAGTAAATACCTGTTTGAAGGCTGGTATTTCTTTTAGGGCCTGGATAACATATATGCCGAGACGGCGATGCATAGTGGTGTACAATGAATGTGGAATTTGTGAAGCAACAATTGATTTCTCAAACGACATTTTGGCAAATTTGTTTTGAGTGTAGGCCGTAGACCTGGCAAACGGGTCAGGTCGAGTTTGGGTCATATTGGGTTCGGGTCATCAGTAGGTCGAGTCATTATCGGGTCAGGTCACTATCATGTCGGTTTCGGGTCGGGTTTTTGGGTCGAACAACTATTGTCTCACAACTTCGAATCGGGTTCTGGTTGGGTCGTTTCAGGTTCGGGTCAAGAGCAGGTTAACCATTTTCGGGACGGGTTTTGATCGGGTCTTGAAGTTCGGGTCGGTTTTTAGATCGGGTTAGATTTTACCAACTCTAATCTAGGAACTCGACGGTTTGATTGGCTATTACCGTGGGATCAATATCCGCTCAAGACAAGCGATAAGAATATGTCTCGAAACAAGGAGCTTCCTCAAATGCAATGCAATTACTACTAGTTAATCTAAACCCTTATCGAACCTTTAGAGAATATTTGGGAGTTGAAGAATGGAAGGTAAGTGAGGGAAATAAAAGGGAAATTAAAAAACTCTCATTGTTTGTGAGGTTTTTTTAAAGAGGGAAGGGAGGGAATGAATGGGAACAGTTCCCCTCCATTTCCCTCCATTATCTCATTTTTGTTTCCCTCCAAATCCAGGGGGGGGGGAATTGAAGGGGAAGAAAAATTCTTAAGTGACAGCAGTTTGTTCCCATCCATTCTTGTTACTTAAGTCTTAAACTCCTCATTCTCTTCCTTCCCTTTCCCGCCCTTCCTCCTCATTCCTTCTCTTCTCTTCTCTTCCTACCTAAAACTTCTGAACATACAGTTAGAGTCGGAGTGGATACTCCTAATCACTAATAATCGATTATTTTAATTAAACAACAATTCAAACAAAGATATTAAGATGAATATATTATACACAGACCCGTTCCTAACAAACTTGAGGTTCTAGGGCGAACTAAGAATGATGGTCCCTAATACATTTACTCCCTCAATCTCTACGCTCGGAGGATGACACAAAGACCAAGAAAAAATAATATATTTGAGCACAATAGTTTCAACCGTACCCTTGGAATACCACATGAGTGTTAAGAGAGAGGAAATGGTCACATGGGGAGGAGAGAGAGTGATGTTAAGGGAATATGGGCACATGGTGGTGAGAGGCAAGGACTAAGGAGGGGTAAAATAGGAAATAATTCTCAAATACAATACCATTTAGGAAAATGTAAAGATTTCCATGAGCCAAATATAAAAGGAAAACGTAAAAATTTCATGGATCAGATGGAGTATAACTTTTTGCTTGAGCTTAAGATAAGGTAACGCGATGATGCACATCGTACTTATCTCACTAAAAATATCAAATCCCTCAAAGTGGGAGATTTCTTTACTATTTGTTAAAATAATTAAATTGTTTACCCAAACAACAAGAAGTAGGCGGGCTAGATAGCAGTGTTTTATATTTAGAACATAGTTTGCATTCAAAAGAAAATTTATAGTTGATGTCATAACCCCTCTCCCTCCTCCCCCTCCCCAAAAAAAAGTACTCACACGAGAAGAAAATAAATTTACAGTGTAGGCATTGACCCATCTCTTTTAGGGTCCATTCATTTCACTTGTAAAGATACGTATTAGTTTATATCGAAATCAATATGAAATAGAAAATTCAAAATTTTGAAATTAAATTATTGTTTAATTAAAATTCCTATTTTACTGGATTAAAAAATACCTCTTTTCAAAAACAAAAAAAATACTGACAATGTTTTGAGATTTTCAACCTGAAGGGTTTGTTGCTTGGGTCATTGGGTTTGTTTTGGTCGTATACATTTCAATTACTACAAAGGCTTGTTGCTTGGGTCATTGGAATTTTACCAAGAGACACGATGTCCTTACACCTTTACTATGGGGGCATGATTTGTTTGGTCCTGATGATGGTCATGCTCTGACAGGGGTTTGCATTGGAGTAATTGGGGTACGAGGACGACCCACCAGCTTTTAGAAAAGAAGGTGGTGCAAATGTTGGACAAGAATGGATTCGACAAGGTGAAGTTATTTGAGGCTGATGATCGCATTTTAAAAGCTACATTACCTGTTACACTCTCATCAATCTCCATTACCGGATGTCGAACAATAGTTCTTCCCACAAGCGCTTGATCATTTCAGTAGGGCACCCAGTAATGCTACTTCGTCGACCGGACTCACTGGTTTAAGGAGCTGCGTGGCCCCGATCTTTGCCTTCCTCGGAGAGGCAGGCAACCTAAAGCCAGTTGTTGGCCAAGTTGGCCTCCTAATCGAGTGTGCCTTGCACTTTCGAGCCTTGGTCATATATATTAAGGTACGTTATACGTATATATACTATATAGTATGTTGTATATATACTCGATCATCTTCAGTTGATAAGTTAGTAGATAGAAAAAGAAGAAAAAAAATAGAACCAAAAGTAAAAGATTTATATCATGCACGTGTAATACATGTGCAATGTATGTGCAATATATGTAAAAAGAACTTCTGAAAGTGATTATTAGAGGGGTACACCTCCCGATACCATATGATTCGAACATGGGTAAGGGCCTCAGATAAAAAGCTCCATTAACCTTCCAAGCTCAACCACCGAGCCATAAGAAATATATGTTTGATAGCAGTAGATTTAATATATGATCACAGTTTATTTGTTTATAGGGCCCTTTGTGTGTTGGGTTCTGGCGGTTGCTGATTATACGTGATAGCTCTTATTTGTCAACTTGGAAACTCTAACTCCCAACATTTACTATTACCAATTTCACATTTACTCCCAATGTTTAGGAGACGATACGAATAATATTGTAATATCTACTTATTAATTTATTATTATTTTTTTTTAATACAAGGAACCACAACGCAATACTCCATTCTTTTCACAATCCGCTGTACCGCAGATGATTCGTATCCTTTCACAATATAAGACATTTTATGACTTTTACTCCTATCACTTTCCAATGAGTATTTATTTCTAGTTTTCTCACTCTACCCGGTACTTTCATTTACTTAGAAAAGTTCATACATGGCTATACTACTAAACATATCCGGTTTCCAAAAAGGCTATGTAAGAGATTGCCAAACTTTCTACGGTTTCATCTTAAGAGAGAGATCATCTTAAGTACACTTTTACATACAATGATCATAAACCAAAAACCAGTTTGCATTGCAAAAATAGAAGAGTGGTCCAATCAGTTATCGGAGAACCCAACAACCAGGTAGGTTTTATTGGTTCAGTGACCAGTGAGTGAGCGAACATGTTAGACTCATGTGATAGAGATAGCATCTACTTATTCAGCAGAAGTCTGCAAATATCATTTATAACAAACCTAATCGAAGTGAGCTTACTTTAAAAATAACTTAACATACTGTATCGTAACATAACTCAAATACCGAAAACTTCAAGTCATACCCAACAAAAACTTTGATAATGCTCCCAATACCTATATGACTAAATCACATTGTATTGGCTCTTTAATGATACTAATAATTGTACACCACAAATACAAAAATAAAAATAAAAATAAAAATAAAAATAAAAGTAATAATAATAATGATGATGATGATGATGATAACAATAATATTATTTATTTTTTTATTTTTTTATTTTTTTGCTAATCTTTATTAACGGTAAAAATAGTATAATTTAAATGAGTAAAAATAATAATAAAATATTAATTATAATTACAATCCCACTATTAGGGAAAAAAATGTTACGAACAATAGTAATAAAATAAAATAGCTTTAAATAATAATTCCAATCATATAACTAAGGTTCAATTATCTTGAAATCTAGCCATCTGACAAAGATCCGTTACACTGGTGGTGTGTAGAAACTTCTCCAATAGTATTTCCACTAGATTCAATTTCCAACTCAACGTTATCATCACCATACCGAATAAATAATGGTGCATCTCCAATTTAATGAAATTGTGAATAACACAACAAGCAAGCACTATATACTTTTTCCTTTTCATCGAATATGGCAACATAAACTTGAAAAGTGGAAAACGAGCTTTCAACACCTCAAAACATCTCAATATGCAATGATGAATGTAAAAAATTGAATAACTCAACTGCAGCTCGGGGTTCACTTTGCCCTCTATAATTACGTAAGTGATATCTTGATTATTCTTGAATCAATTTTTGGACAAGTCCTTAAATAACCATTTGAACACGGTAATTTTCAGAGATAATACACTCAAAAAGTCAAAATCTTCATACATACAAAGCCATTCTATTCACACATAACTAACAAGCAAGTCACATCCAGCATTTAGTGATGGTGTCTGTGTGTCAATTACATTAGATCAATTTAAACCTGGCATGATACTCACAAGGGAGTTTGTATAAGAAAATTAATTTTCCAGGCTATAGTGCTTATTCACAGTTTCGAGAACATTCCAAGTAAACTTCATTCTTTCATGTTTAAGTTTGTAACACCGTTAGGCAGTAAAACATGAAAATGCACTTTGCTATACCTATCAAAAACCAGTCTACAGTGACAACAATAGGAAATGCAAGTGGGAAACACCGACCTTGAAGCAATTGTAGGAGAAAACATTCCTATATCACTCATTCCAAGAAGCTGAAAAGCATCCCTACTCATCTCAACTTCAAACAAACCTATATTAGACATAAACATGACAATATAAACTACGGCATATACGTAACAATATAAACTAGGAAACAGATAGAATATCAAAGTCTTACAAAAAAAACTATATTATAAACTCTTAACATGAACATGAACATGAACAGACATAAACTATCCAATATTGCCGGAGACTTAAACTAAACAAAATTAAGACATATCCAAACACACTCATAGTCTAACACACACAAACATATAGAGATATCTTTTTTTTTTTGAACAAACGGCGATATTATATATATAGCACTAATTTACAACAAAATTACACGAAAATTATTTAGTTACAAGGCAACCAAAAGTGACCCCGATTATATCTAAAAAAAGATAACAACCCAAAAAAGCGGGCGGCTTATACAACAAAGAGGTAGCCTTCCTAGCTTTCCGTGCATGAAGTGCTAGTCGATCTGCCACTTGATTTGCTTCACGTTAGATATGTACAAGAGTAACAGACCACCGCTGTTTAAGTAAGTGCCTGCAATCAAGAATTAAACCATGGTAATATGCAGGGTAGTGAAATTTGCCAATTATCATATTTAGTGCAAGTAAGGAATCAGACTGTATTTCTATAGATTGTAACTGTAAAGTCCATGCAATACTTAAGGCCTGGTGGAGGGCAAGAAGTTCCATATGGGTATTCGTAGAATGTTTTCTATAGAGTATGAAGGCAAAATATCATTTTCCTTGCGGACTTCGAAAAATACCGGCCTCCTCCTTCCCCTGGATTAGGAGAAGCACTTCCATCCACGTTAATGATATACTTCGAATAGGAAGAGGCTTGCCAGTGAAATGTGATGTATGTTTGTGTTCGTGATGTGGTGGAAATTGGGCCAAGGTACCAGAATTCTTGAATTTGGATGTGAAGTTTGGTTAAACATCTACTAGTAGACCATAGCAGTCCTTCAAAAACGAGAGAATTTCGCTCTTTCCAAATAACCCAGCATATGACTACATATAGAGATATCTAAACATAAACTACACAAGATTAAAAACTAGATCCTTCTTCCACTCACCCAATTCTCAAAAAAATATCTCTCTCCATTCAAGATCGTCTTTTAATATCTTAACCGCCCTTATAAAAAAAGTGTCATCAACGCCTAAAAACTAAAAACTCAAAACCACTCCGAACTCAAAATTTAAGCAAGCAAATAAGACTACACTCAAAAAACACAGCCCAGCCTCTATCCCCCTTTCCCTTCCCTCTGCTGCTGCACGGGTATATATCTGGCCCTCAATCATCCGTCAACCGGCTGGACATGATTCTCTCTCACCTGCATACACTGGGGTCAATTTCGGGTACGCCCTTCTTTTACTTCCCTAGTTCTTCCGTTTGGATCCCCTCACCCCATTACTGTGATTTCTCTGTTCATTGGGTTTTTGCTTGTTGGGGTTTTTTTTGTACACTCCCACTGTTTTTATCTGCCTTCTATTGATGAAAATCATTATTATTGGTGCAACTTAACTTTGCCACAATCATGGTTCTGAATTCTGCGACTGTAAGTTGCTAAGATGGTATACATTCTATGTCTCCTATGATGCATGTTATGTGCTTGATAAAATGCCTCAATGAAGAATTTTGATTTCCATGGAGCTTAAAAGCTCATTCCCTGCCCTTCCCACAAGCAATTTCATCAGGGTTTTGCCGGGTTTTTGTATTAGAGCTCTTTCGCGGAGATTGCTTTGTGGATGCCAATGTCTATATGTTGTTTGTGAGTGTTTATGTTGTGTAAATGATGAGTCTTTGATGATCTAAGGTTTTTTGTTAGTGTGCTAGATGAAAATTAGTGAGAATAAAGAATCCTCTTCAATGTGTCAATAACAGATAATCAAGCCTGTTATGAAATCGCAGAAAGATTTGTATCTACATTATGTGTCCCTTACTCCATGAAGACATGGGGACGATAGATGTTTTATTGGTATTCCTCACAGAAGAAAATTAGGCTAGAAGTAATAACGTAGGTGAAATGAATGTGCATATGTTGAATGAACAGTTTTCTCAAAACCATAACAATAATGTCATTAAACCCGTAGTAATTTTGAAATAAACTCAATATATGACAGGGACAACTCCAGAAAATAATAAGGTCTTACATGAATGACACAGTTTGAGAGTGGAAAGATTGCTTCATTGGGGTGTGACCTCTTTTCTCAATACTCCTGACATGGCCAACACTTGCTTTCATTGCTTCCGCCGGGTTGCTAGATTTTCTGTCTCACTGCTCAGTTCTTCACCAGTTGACTTTCTTTCTCCAAGGTACACACTCTTCCAACTCCCTAATTCCCACCTTCCTTGTTTGCCAGAAGACACCATTATCCGTCGCTAATTATTTTTCTTTCCAGGTTGGTTATACGTAGCCCTGTATCGGTTTGGAGAACTTCCACCCCGTTGTATTCTCCAAACCAATCACATGCCTCATTGGCCTTCAGAAATTTCAGTTATGGCCAAGTGAATTTGGTTATATCTGAGGGGAAACTCAAATTTGATGTGCAAGAAGTTGATCCTCCAAAGAAACATAAATGGAAGACGAAGAAGAAGCTCAAGTTGCAGAGGATGCGAGGGAAACAAGAGAGAAAAGCAGCTAACAGGCGAGATCCAAGGCGTCTCACCGTAAAGAGGAAAAGGCAAAAGTTTGCCAGCGTGGAAGAAAGGATCAAATACAAGCTTGAAAAGGTGTGTCTTGAGTTATTGTGATCTAAATTATAAGTATGTTATTTTGTTCTTAACTCTGTAATAATCTGTCTATTGCTCTCTGTGCCTCTTTGTACGCATTTCATTGATTTTTTGATTTATTGTCCTTTTCTGCGGGATGATTAAAGTAGCTTCACTCTATCAAAAGTTGGAAGCATATTTTGGGAAAGTTCGACTTCCTAAGCTTTTTGAATAATGTACTATAAGTGATGTTGGGAAATCCTTCACACACTATAGGAAGACAATAAGCTTCTGCAAAAGCCAAGCCTTTGAATCCCTTCCATTCATTCTCAATTGCCAACTTCTCTTGGACTCTCTTCACACTACACTCTTCTTGAATGCCCCACTCCTTTCAAATTTCTTTGTATTTTTTTCCACCTGCTTTTTCAATTGGGGTCTAAGAACTTTTGTCTGCAAGATGTTGGAATGCCTATCACAATCTATCAGTTACCCCACCCTGTTGGGTTTCTACCGGAGTCCAAAAGTGCCCCCTTTTCGGTAGTTGTTACATGCTATACGAAAGGTAACAATATATATAATTCAATTTAGAGAATCGAATTATTAATTCTTCTTGAGTAAGTCTTGTGTGAGACCAACTCACAAAAAAATGAGGTTACTATTTAGAGATGCAGGGATCACTTTTTATGATTCGTGACCCTGGTTTCACTTAAATGTGACTCCCGTCTCACCAAAAGTTACAAAAAGACCGTCTTATAGAAGTTTTTGTGATTCTTCTTTTGGTGCCATCATGAGCATTAGCTATTTAGAATGTTCACGACCTATTGGTAAAGGATGAAGCTCCTAGGGGTGTTTACTATTCCTATTTACACATGATTTTGTCCTCCCGCACCCTTTAGGGCAAGGTGGGGGTTATTTCATATCTTGCATCCTTTTCTTCACAACAAGTTCTAAGTTGAGGTAATTATTATTGGGATCCTTCCACCTTAATAATACAATGTATTCCATGCTTCTGTACTAAAGCAATAACTAGTTTGAATACAACACTAATAGGTTGGTAAGGTCATGATAAAATTAACCTTATCCTTGGCAAGGGGGGAGACTTTTCAGAAACCCTAAAAGAATATGATTGAAAAGATGAAAGTAGTGAAGGGGTAGCTATTTTCCCTATTATTTAGCCTAAATCTGAGTCTTACTGCTTTCAAGTTAAAACAAGACCTTGTTTTTATGTTTCCCCATCTTTTTCATCTAGAGTGCATTAAAACAAGATCATGGTTGGGAAAGAATAGCTAAATCATGCATAGTTGTATTGAGCATTGACAATTAAACTACGGCTTTCATTTCACCCGTTGCAGGCAAAAATCAAAGAGGCTTCATTGGTTGAACGCCTCCAAAAGTATGAAGTTCCGAAGGTTCAGGGTCCTATTGTAAAACCACATGAATTAACTGGTGAAGAGAAGTTTTATTTTAAGAAGATGGCTCAGAAAAGGTCTAATTATGTGCCAGTTGGCAGAAGAGGTGTGTTTGGAGGTGTTATTCTCAACATGCATTTGCACTGGAAGAAACATGAAACAATCAAGGTCATCTTCAATTCGTGTAAACCCGGCCAAATACATGAATTTATCCAAGAACTAGAGCGATTGAGTGGTGGAATAGCTATACAAGTAATCGGAGATGACACTGTTATATTCTATCGTGGAAAGGACTATGTGCAGCCTAAAGCCATGTCCCCTATTGATACTTTGTCCAAGAAAAGGGTGCGTTTTCTGATGCTTACCAGTTTCATATGTTTTTGGAACATAATAGTCATCGATCAGCAGCAGAAGATAATAAAGCTTGTCAGTAATTTGATTGATTAGAAGGCATAATGCCTTTTCCCCTGTTGTTATTTCTTTTCTGTTTATAAATATTTGTCTATGTTTTGGGTAAATCTAATTCTACATGTCTAAAATGTGATGTTTTGAGTTTTTTTTGTTGTCATTATTGTTTTGATGGGAGTGTGTTTGCGAAATCTTTATTTTTTGCTTTTTTTTAATGGCTTGGAATAGTTTACAAAAAGTAACTTAACAACACACTTAAAATGGTGCTTCAAATAGTAATGACACTTCAAACTGAACAACAGTGGGCTGGATATAATGATGATATTTAAGCAAATTCATTGTCATGAACTCATGAAAAAAGAAAGGGGTGTTGCTTATTAGTACTTGTATTTGGACGTGCTGTATGGGGTCCTCCGTCCTCTGGTGGTTTATTGGACAAATTGACTGCTTGATGAGAATGCACCACCTTTACGTTGATTGTTTTGCTTTTGTGTTTGTAAGAGGACTCCTCAACCTGTGTAATCATTCATTAGTTTCTCAGATTCTAGTATCCTTTCTTATTTAGAAGCTAAGTATTGGTGTTTTCTTTTCTTGAAATGGAAAGCAACCCTCCCCTGTTTTGGGGGGAAATGGGAACCGAACCCATATCAATCTTGGGAGGGAGTAGGGGTGCGCCATTGCCTACCCACCCCAAGCCAAGAGTTTGTGTCTTCTGCTAATGGATTGGATACATGCTCTCCAGTGATGGTGCTTAAAAAGTTGGTAGGGGATAGAAGAAGAAAGATATGTGCTTAAGGTGTTTTCTGGGTTTGTTTATTGTAACAATTGGCAGCACAATGTCCCAGAAAGAGTTAGAGAAGTATGTCCAAAGTTGGGCAGAAGGCTTTTGCCAGTATCTTGCACAGTTGCACATTCTATTTGAGGATCCTTTAGAAGTTTGAAATGAAATACAGTTACCTGAGTGACAAAGAAGGAAAGAGTTAGGTTGATCTTTGACTATCTTATGTATCTTTAAAGTTAGTGACTGTGTGTCTACAATGATCAAGTTTGCTTACACGGATAGTGGAGTTTTTGGAAACTACTGACGTCTTTTCTGCCCCCGATCCAAAACGACAAAACCAAAAACTTGTCTTGACGGGATAATCGCAGAAACAATAAATCTCAGCTGTTGCAAGGAGTGTGTACTGCTTCAAATATCCACAAGGACAACCTTGTTAAGAACTCAAAAAGGTGCTTCACATTTTAATTAATTTTAGATGAGCTCAGGATAATTTTATTGTCTTAGCAGGTGACAATTCATTTGATGGAAGAGAAGCTACTACAGTATTAACTGTTTTCTTATTTGATGACCCATTTAAAGCACTCCAAGGACATGTCCCTAATCTGGAACTTTGGCGTACTACACCACGCGTAGATGATCCTAGATGGAGGGGTGGTTTTCTAATGCCTTTGACTTTTAGATATCTTTATCCTGTTTAAAGTTCACTGTGACCCCCTCCCATTTACTTGGTGTTGTCTATCGCCCATCTTCTTTAATTAACTTCATCGTTTATTTATTGGAATTTAGTTCATATATATTTTTTCATCAATCCATTCATTCATTTGTACATTGTCTCATCCCTGCATTCATTCATTCGTTCA
Source organism: Tetragonia tetragonoides (assembly GCA_038025085.1). Taxonomy (NCBI): domain Eukaryota; kingdom Viridiplantae; phylum Streptophyta; class Magnoliopsida; order Caryophyllales; family Aizoaceae; genus Tetragonia; species Tetragonia tetragonoides. Next base: position 28,018,025 of record CM076146.1, on the reverse strand, counting down.
TTTATTCAACTGTTAATGACTCTAAAATGGTTAAATATATCTAAAAGCTATCCATGTTCTTGGTTGCATCTCCTCTGCTGTGAGGTATTTTGGTGAGCTTGATTTTTCATATATTCTGTTTTCTGTTGCCAGGCCTTGGAAAAGTCCAAGTATGAGCAATCACTGGAAACTGTAAGGCATTTCATTGCTGTTACCGAAAAAGAACTGGAGCTGTATTACAGGCATATAGTACTTTATGGTAATTCGGGCAACCGGAACTCCAATGCTATTCCTAACAATTCAAGAGAAGATACAAATCATGCCAGTAATTTCCAATGTGTTGAAAGTGAGATTCATGAGTCAGGCAGAGATTCTGTGAGCATTCCTGAAGTGGAATGGGATTCCACAGATCAGGAGTTATCGAGTATGGAGAATGAATCTTTCAGCAATTTAGAGGATGATGACTGTATATCTGGTGATGATCTTGATCTGGATTGTGAAGGGAGAGAAAGACGTGGTAATTTAGACAACTGGAATTGCGATGATGTTGCTAATAATGCACAAGAGATACAATCTGATCCATAAATTTCCTGCTGAAACTGACATCCACGAGTTATGCACTGGAAGCATTCTTGAAATGGATAATGGCTGTATGTTAGATTGTTAGTAATGAAGATGGATCGATTATGAAGCGAGAAAAAGCTTGTCCAGTATGAAAGAGGGCTCACGGCGGTTGCTTCAAGCTCAATGTTAATAAAATAGTTGCAAATGAGATTGTGCATGTCGTACTTTTGCGCATATGTCCTTCCGTCAGTTTCCGCACCTCATATATTGAGTTTCCTACAAAAGGTGAGTTCGGGTACTATTTATGGCTTTCATTATATTGTGTATTCACCTAGAAGGAAATATCTATGTTTCGTTGTATAATTCTGAAGCTGGAGTATCAGAAGTTGCTTTGCATGCCATATGCTTCCTCACTTTTCTGGAGTTTTGGCACTGCATTTTTTGCTGCCTAACCATTTCCATTCAACATATATTGTGTTTTAACATCTCTTCATACATTTGATTCTCTATTAGGATGAGCTATGCCTTCAAGAACCCAGCACAAACCTGAGTGCATTGAAATTTGAAGGTCTGAAGAAATGTTCAGTTTTTGCCCAATTTCTGAAGCGGTGTTTTGCTTTATGGCAATCATGCTATTGAAAATGAAACACTGTCTTGCATGTTCTCCATAATCTACATGCTTCAATCTTAAGGAGGGTTGCCAGTGTGTCAAGATCAATAGGCTATACCAGTAGCTTGCAGCCAAACTTAGTCAAAGCTCAAGCTTACAAAATAAGGTAAACAAACAAATTTTTACAAAGTTTTCTAAGCTCGTCATACTTAATTGAATTCAAGCACAATGGTGTTTTGAGTCATTTACATTCTTGAACACCGTCATTGTATATGACCTAATTGAACACATTAAGTGGTGGAACGAAAAATAAATCTGATAAAAATGTAGAATTTTGTTCTGTAGTCTTGTTTATTATATATATACATTTCTAATAAAGGAATGAGTATTAACCTTTATTTAAATCTTAAATAATATAATCAAGAAGGTGTAGTTGAGTGGTAGAGATTCATCCATCCTTAACTAAGGTCGAGGGTTCGAATCTCACCTTGGGCATGGAGCAACTTTAAATTCCTTGGCCATCTGTCCCACCCTTTGAGGTGCCTACACGCCATTGAACTAAATTGAATTGAGTCCAATAACACTGAATTGAACTGAAGACAACTTCATATGTGAGACAAAATGTATATTTCTGAACTGACATGAAATCACGATATCAGTAAGGAGTTATCTATTGGGAAGTTTATCAAAAGTGAAACTTTGATCAAGTAGAATAGAATCATTAACTTTAGGTTACAAGTGAAAACGAATATCTTCTCTAAGCTCTTTTTATTATTGATCGAACCTGGGCTAGATCATAAAAAAGTTCCTTGACATGATTGTTGAGCTCTCTCCTCTCCACCTAGACCGTTAGTCTTAAAAGCCTTGCTTTGTTCTACTGTATGGAGATTGGAGATTCTGAAAGGAAGGCTTTTTTTACTCCAAATTGCTGGACTGACTTGATCTTGGAACAACATATTGCTATCAATACCTTTTCAAATTTAAAATCAGCTATGTACATACATTACCATTGGTATTGCTATAATTGGAATATTTCACTCTCCTTTTATTCCATGATGTAGAATTAAAGTGGACAAAATTATTCCTCTGCCTTCAAATTTTCAAATGGAAAACAAACGGAAAAGTTCTTCAAAAGATATGAAGTATACAATTATAATTAAGTGGGGACAAAGGGAGAATAAATTGGTCACTTAGCACTTTTAGTGACTAAAAAGTTTCTCTGAGAACCTTATTTAGATTTTCTTAAGCTTCTATGAATTCCTTTTTCTTTTTCTTTTTCTCTTTTTTTTGTGATATTTTGTTTATAAATGGGTCTGTGAATCCGTGACTCTGATTTATCTTCTTTTTTTTGCCCATAAAAAAGAGGGTGCAAGTAAATGACGACCAACGCACCCCTGCTACATCATGTTCGGACTCTTGTGTTCAATAGCGAACATATCAGACTAGTTGAACAACCAGCGCAAGCACTGGCCCCGTCAACGTAGCACCAACAAGGGACTAGTATAGTTGCTAGAAACCCGCAGACACAAGACATGGGGGGAAATGAGAATTCGAACCCATGACCTTGCCTTACCAAACGACTTGGGAGTATGCTTGGAACTACTTAACCACCACCCTTGTATTAAAATTACAACATCTCTCTCTTTTCCAACCTCTCTCTCTCCACAAATGCATCCTATAAGTTAGGATGATAACAATAGTAAAAGAAAATAATCAGTGAAAGCAATGAATTATTATTTAGAAAGAGTTTTATATTCATTGATTATAAGGAAGGTTGTGTGCGGCATATATATGCCCACAACACATATAAATATTAAACATGTTATTGTAGAATGTAATGTAGCAAATCACAGATAATATAATAGTTTGAGGTTTTCCTTCTTATATTTAATTCTTGTCTCATTTATTTCTCAACATTTGGTATCAGAGCGAGCGGTCAGGGGCCAACTCCAATTAAATATTAAGATGGCAGATGTGATGAGTTCCATGAGCCAATTAGTTAAGTTCAATGAGAACAATTATAGTGATTGGAGTTTTCACATGAAGTTTTATTTAGTGGGACAAGAAATGTGGGAGATTGTAGGAGGAAGTGATACAATAATCCCTTCTGAGGAAAATGTAGAAGATCGTAAAAAATAGCGAGTTAAAGGTGGAAAGACTATGTTCGCTCTTACGATCTCAATCATAGATGAAGTGCTACACAAGGTAAAAGAGGCAAAAACTCCCAAACAAATTTGAGATACCTTGAAGACATTGTACGAGAAAACAAATGATGCGAAGCTGCAGTGCCTCGAAAATTAGTTAATGTTTATTGAGCAAAATGACATGACCATTGGTCAATATTTCTCTAAAGTAAAATCGCTTTGTAGAGAAATATCGAAGTTAGATGAAGAAAATCCGATTAGTGAGACAAGGATGAGAAGGATCATAATCCATGGAGTTCGATCCGAATTCCAAACCCTCATCACGACTACGTGGATGGCCTACACAACCGACCCTTGATCAATTGGAAAGCATCTTGGCAAATCAAGAAGCTCTTGATCAACAAAAACCTGGTAATTCCAAAAACGAAGAAGAAAAAACGCTCTTTAGTAACAAGAAATTTGTTAAAGATCGTACTGTTGAAAATTAAGAAAAAGTGCAACATGGTCGTTGGCAAAAGAAACAACCATGGAGAAGTTCTCAACAATGGGGAGCTCGTTTCAATGAAGCCAAAGGCGGACATAATGCACAAAGAAGCCAAAAAAAGAATGGAAATTGTTATAAATGTGAAAAGAAGGGTCATTATGCTCGTGATTGTTGGAGTAATCAAGCAGAAGGGAATATAGCCACATCGTCCCATTCTAAAAATGAAGAAGTATGGGATTTCCACGCATTATGCTCAATAGAAGAAAAGTGCTCAAGTTCCAAGGTGAAATTAGAATCGTCGCTGGAGCTTGTTGAAGAAACTGAAGAGATTTCATTTGCGGTCACAAGTAGCAACCAGATCAGTTATAATGAAGATTGGATAATTGATTTTGGGTGTTCTAATCACATGACGGTAGATTTGGAGAAGCTCCAGAACAAACCAAATTATCAAGGTGAAAATCATGTGGTTACTGCTAACAATACTAAGTTGCCAATTACTCATATTGGCAAAACTGTGATCGAACCTCGATTTGATTCTCAAAAGGTGAGGTTGGAAAATGTTTTCCATGTTGAAGGAATGAAGAAGAATCTCTTGTCGGTCTCACAATTGACATCCTCTGGAAAGTATGTTGTATTCGGTCCTGACGATGTCAAGGTTTACAAAAAAATCAAGCCATCAGATGCGCCAATCATGGAAGGGCGGCGTCTAGATTCTGTATATGTGATGTCGGCACAAGAAGCTTATGTCGATAAGACCAGAAGGAACGAGACAGCTGATTTGTGGCATGCTAGACTCGGGCATGTCAGTTATAATAAACTGAAAATAATGATGAAGGAGTCCTACCTAAAATTAATTTTCAAGATGGTATTATTTGTGCTGGTTGCCAATACGGAAAGGCACACCAATTGCCATATAAGGAGTCACAATTCAGAGTCAAGGCACCACTTGAATTAGTGCACTCAGATATTTTTGGCCCAGTTAAACAGACATCAATAAGTGGTAAGAAATATATGATTACCTTTATGATGATTATTCAAGATATGTATGGGTCGATTTTATGAAAGAAAAATCAGAGGCATTGTCCAAGTTTATGCTATTCAAGGATGAGGTAGAGAAAGAAGTCAGTCATAAACTACAATGTTTACGAACAGATAATGGGGGTGAATATACATCCAACGAATTCAATGGGTTTCTGAAGCAGAATCGAATTCGTCGAAAATTGACATGTCCTCACACACCACAACATAATGGTGTTGCAGAGAGGAAGAATTAGCATATTGCAGAGATATGCCGAAGTATGTTACATGCCAAATATGTACCACCGCGTTTTTGGGACAGAATGTATGAAGATGGCGGCACATGTAATCAATAGACTGCCGCAAGCAAGATTAGGGTTCATATCACCATTCTAGAAGCTTTGGAATATGGTACCCACACTGAGTCATTTCAGAATTTTTGGTTGTGTTTGTTATGTATTTGTTCCTGCTCATCTCCGTGGAAAATTTGATAAGAAGGCAGTTAGATGTATATTTGTTGGGTATGATACTCAACGCAAAGGGTGGAAGTGTTGTAAGCCTTCCACAGGACGTTGCTATGTATCAAGAAATATCGTGTTTGATGAAGCATCATCATGGTGGTCACCACAAGCAGTATTGTTGCCAGATTCAAAGGAGATGGAAGATCAACTTTAGGAGAAAATAAAGGAGACTGAAGCTCAACCACAATTAGACACAGAAGATGATAACATCGTATCATCGAAAGGAAAGGAGGTGACTAATGTTGAGTCATCTGAAACAATGAAGAATCCATGGGAAACTGGAGTGCATCAGAATACTCTAGAAGTAGAGAGACCCAGTCAGATTGAGGAGCCTAGTCAAGGTTTTATGCCACAACTTCGGAGGGACACAAAAATAAGGAAGCCAAATCCAAAATATGCAAATGCTGCAATGTTGGCAGATGACCAAGTGATAGAGCCATCTACATTTGAGGAAGCATCTCAAAGTATTGAATGGAGGCAGGCAATGAAAGAAGAAATGGACGCACTAAATCAAAATCAAACATGGGATTTAGTGCCTATGCCTAGACATGTACAACCCATCTCATGTCAATGGGTGTACAAGTTGAAGACTAAGCCGGATGGTTCGATTGAGAGATATAAAGCAAGATTAGTTGTCAGAGGATTCTCTCAACAATATGGGCTAGACTATGATGAGACGTTTAGTCCAGTGGCAAAAATCACTACCGTGAGGGTATTGATGGCATTAGCAGCCAATAAGTCATGGAAGCTATGGCAAATGGAAGTTAAAAATGCTTTTCTCCATAGGGAGTTAGATCGAGATATTTATATGGAACAACCAAGAGGGTTTGAAAGTCACTCACAAGTAACAACCAACGTATGTGTGCAAGTTGAAGAAGACTTTGTATGGCTTGAAGCAAGCACCAAGAGCATGGTATGGAAAAATATCAGAGTTCCTATTGAGGAATGGTTATTCTATGGCACCAGCTGATTCGAGTTTATTTGTGAAAGCTCGAGATGGAAAGCTAGCTATTGTGCTAGTATATGTGGATGATCTTATCATCACAGGAGATGCTTAAAGGGAAGTGCAACAGATAAGAGCTAATTTGTCAGTTCGATTTCAAATGAAAGAGCTTGGAGAGTTGAAGCACTTTCTTGGCTTAGAGGTGGAAAGGACCATCGAAGGACTATTTCTGTGTCAGCACAAGTATTCCAGAGATCTATTACAAAATTTTGGAATGCTTGATTGTAAGCCTATTTCAACACCGATTGAAACTAATGTTCGATTATGTTCAGCAGAAGGTAAAGACCTAAGAGATGCAACAATGTATCGACAACTTGTGGGAAGTTTGATATACTTGACTCTAACAAGGCCTGATATAAGATATGCAGTTGGAGTTGTCAGTAGATATATGCGGAACCCCAAGAAAAATCACTTAGACGCTGTTAGAAGAATTTTGCGATATTGTTAAGGGAACAATCAACTACGGTGTTTATTTTAAGAAAGGAGAAGCATGTGAGTTGATGGGTACTTGTGATGCAGATTATACCGGTGACCATGATGAGACGTTCAACAACCGGTTATGTATTTAGTCTTGGTTCGGGTGCTATATCATGGTGCAGTAAAAGACAACCTATCGTATCATTATCAAGTACAGAGGATGAATATAGAGCAGCAGCAATGGCAGCTCAAGAATGTGCATGATTAACACAATTGCTAAAAGATCTTCATCAACCTACAAATTATATTGTGAAGGTATATTGTGACAATCAGTCAACAGTAAGATTGGCTGAAAATCCGGTGTTTCATGCAAGGACCAAACATGTGGAGGTCCATTATCATTTTGTACGAGAGAAAGTACTTCGAGGAGAGATAGAGATGCAATATGTTAAAAGTGAAGATCAAGTGATAGTCATCTTCACTAAAGGTCTTAGTGCAAACAAGTTTGTTGAATTCCGCAAGAAGCTTGGGATGATTTCAAGTGAAGCACTTAGAGAGAGTTGTCGTTGAGGGGGAGTATCAAAAATACAACAACATCTCTCTCTTTCCCAACCTCTCTCTCTCTTTCCCAACCCCTCTCTCTCTCCACAAATGCATCCTATAAGTTAGGATGATAACAATAGTAAAAGAAAATAATTAGTAAAAACAAATTAACTATTATTTAGAAAGAATTTTATATTCATTAATTATAAGGAAGGTTGTGTGCGGCATATATATGCCCACAACACATATAAATATTAAACATGTTATTGTAGAATGTAATGTAGCAAATCACAGATAATATAATAGTTTGAGGTTTTTCTTCTTGTATTTAATTCTTGTCTCATTTATTTCTCAACACCTTGTTGGTACAGAATTGAGATGTAGATAACCTATAAAAACCATCTTGATTCGAAGTTTTAGTCTAATGAGATAGTGCTAATTTTCTCTCTGAGCTAATTATATGGAACTCAAGAAAAGAAAATTCTTACTTGTTTTTATCTTCTTCGTTTTTTGGCACAAAATATCCATTTATCTACTTTGATAAATTACCATTAAGGGTGATGGTCTAGTGGTTTCAAGTTTACTCCCAATTGGTTTAGTAAGGTAAGGTCATAGGTTCGATTCTCCATCCCCTATGCATTGTAATTGCCGATTTTGAGGAACTATACTAGCCCCTTGTTGGTGCTACGTTGACGGGTTCAATACTTGCACTGATTGTTTAGTAAATCTGATATATTCACTGTTGAACACAAGAGCCCAAATACGACATAGCGAGATATCTCGATCGCCATTCACTTTGCAAAACAATAATCTACTTTGATTATATAGATTGGCTGTTCTGTCGTCACTATTCGTCATTATTCTCTTGGAGTAGCCTATAGTACTGAATATGAATATGCAAGCATGGGACCAGTTCATTTTATCCTTAAGCTCAAGGTATCATAGTACACATGTATGTCAGATAAGTTAATCTTGGCTACCCCCTTCTCTCTCTCTCTCTCTCTCTCATGTACTTGTCATATACTCCGGAGTAGTCCACTTCTAAACCTTGTTCATTATTGCTAGTAGTAGTTTCTAACACTTTGGAGCTCTTCCATAGGGATAAATTTTCCTTTGAGATTCCTCACATTATTGCATGGAAAGCCAAAGTTTTAATTTGTTGGCTTTTGGGGTTTAGAGAGCGACCCATGGTCTATCCATCACACATTACAACTCAAAATTGCCAAGATAATCTTTAAAGCACACAACTCAATTTAGTTTTTTTTGCTCGTCTAAAAACAGGGTGCAATTGAATGGCGATCGGGGCACTCCTACTATATCATGTTCTCGTGTTCAACAGCTAACGTGTTCAATAGTGAATATATCAGATTAACTGAACAACCAACGGAAACAGTGACCCCTTCAATGTAGCACCAATAAAGGGTTAGTACAGTTCCTAAAAGCCAACATACACAAAGCATGGGAGGATGAAAATTCGTACCCATGATTTTACCTTATCAAAACCACTTGGATGTAAGTTTCAAACCATTAAACCACCATCCTTATTGATACAACCCAATTTAGTTGAGATTGAGGTATATGCTCTTGGTTATGGATAATGCTTTCCTTGTCGTTTTAGAATTTTCTATATACTACTCAGTTACTGCAATCTAATGCACTTGGAAAAAGGTTTGGTGTTTAGCCTATTTCGTTAATATAGAAAAAAAGATGGCCAATCAAAGCATGAAAAGGAGCTCACTTTTCTTGTGGGGAAATTTGGATGAATATAAACGTAATAGTGCACTTTTTTGAACGAGTACTACTATAACTATAGAAGTAGTAGTAGAAATGGGAAATTAAAGAGATCAAGCGTACGTAATCAAAGATGACGATAATAGCAACAACTCAGTAAATTTCGTCTAGGGCGGAGTTTGAGAAGGCCCAAAGATATATGCAGTTTTGTTTTGCCCCTAACTAATCATTTAGCAGAGACTGATAACCTGTCTCGGGAGATAATCACCAGGAAAATGCTTTAATTCATTTAATTTCTAATTTCTCTCTTTCACAATCAATGTACATAGATAGAAGGGTATGCCTCTAGCCGCTGTAAGCCTAACTATAATATATAAAAGATGTTGATTGTGTTATTTTTCACTGAAATGAATTGGATTGAACTAAACTCCACTTAACTTAACTGAATAATAATTTATGAGAAAAAGTAGATCACTAAAATAAATCGATTACTAAATAAATAAATAGAAAACACAATATCATGAAATCAATGTTAAAATCAATGTTGTTGAGCCATGCGGAATTCTTGTCTTCAAAGGGAGGTGAATGTCTCAGGTCTCAACGCCAAGGTTATTGTGGTGGGGCTCTTGATTCTCATTAAAAAGAAGGCAAAAAGACATTGTCATTGTGCAAACCAGCCAACAACCGATTATTGTTGGTCTGCCTTACATATCTCTAAGGAATAAAAAGTCACCACAATGAGTCAAATACTATGTTGGATGTGACAGAAAATACTGTTTAGGGAAATTTAAAGTTCCAAATCTTTTAATCAAGTTGTTGAAAATGATTTTCAATCAGACCAAACACCCTCCATACAGTTTCAAGCTATGGAAATTGGAAAGCGTGGCAAAGACAATTCCAGTGTAAATACTAAGCTAACAATAAGCTACTCCAAACGATACAAAAATTCATATGAAACATCCTTATACATGGAGCGTGATATCTGTAATGCTGTGAGCCAAAAGTGAAAACAATAGCGTACAAGTGAGGAACTTTTAACTTATCCTGATATATACTTACGTGGAATAATACAATGACTTATCATACAATGTAATCTGAAAACAGCTATAATAATACTGTCACATGTTAATAGGGATATACCACTCAACTCCATACAAAGTGTCGCTAACGGTGTATTGTGACATGCATGTCTATGTGTGACATTATACAGTTAGAGTTATGGACTTATGGTTTACAAAATCAGTATTGAAAAGTTCATGTTGATTGTTATTATATTTACACATGAATGGAAGTTGATTTTATTTGAAGTTAGATACAACTTGAATTAATTAAATATTTACAAAACAAAATGTCTCGATTTTATAAGGTTACCTCAACATGAAGCCACTTCTATAGTCAAGTATGACGTCATGTTGTTTGAGGCGCCTTATATTGAGACCGCCTTTTGTGTTTATCAAATTAACAAAGAAAATGCAGCTTGTAAGGGTGCGTTCTTTAGAGTTTAATTTATACATTCAGTTCAATTAAGTTCAGGTGTCAATTCAATGATTTCTAGTTTAGTTAAGTGATGTTCAGTTCAGTTCAGTGGTACTGAGTTTAGAAACATATTTTTTTGTCTCACATATCAAGTTGTGTTAAATTTAATTCAGTGGTGTTAAATTCAATTCAGTGGTGTCTAGTTCAATGATATTGAATTCAGTTCAATTCAATTCAATTCTGCTAAGTTCAACTCTAAAAAACGCACCATAGGTTCGGGAAAAAAATGTTTGTTGGCTTCTTGATAGCAAATCTAGGTTTTGTAAGGTGAGTTAACTATGACAAAAATTTGGAATAAGGATTTGAACTATCAAAGTGATGGAATAAGGGTCTCTCCTTAACTCTGTTAACTTCTTCCGCTAAGTATGCTTTTTTTAGTATTTGTTTTATTATTTCTCACTTTTCTTTCTCTAATTATTTATGGATGTCCCCTTTCTCTCTCTTGATCATCCCACCATTACTTTACCCTCCACACCCCACCCGCCACCCCTCGGCCCTCACCCAGCCACCAGCCCACCACCACCCCCAGCGCCCAACCACCACCACCCCTTTTATTGTCTCAAAAATCAAACTACTGTAATATCCACCACCCCCAGGCAGGTGTAGAAACGTAACAAAAAAAATCAAAGAAAATGAAGGGAATATGAGAAATATTAAAAAAAAAAAACAAAAATATTGTGAACGGAAGTTAACAGAGTTGGGAAAAGGTCTTTATTTCATCACTTTGATAATTGAGGTCCTTATTCCAAATTTTTGTCATAGTTCAAGTCCTTATTTCATACTAGTTAACTCTTTGTAAGGTTATGTGCACGTGATCAAACCGTGGGTGTTGACGTCTCAACCCACGGCCAGGAGTAGGACCTAGAGCAACAATTAAGTAAGGGGGTTGCTATACGTAAATCGCAAATTACTAAACGTAAATCCCCACTTCCCACAATACCCCTAAGTAATTTTCAGCTCTTTCTCTTTCTTCCTTCCTTTTCTCTCAATCAATTTTCACTCTCTCTCCCCTTTTCCGTCAGCCGACATTGGATGGGTGGATGTACAAGAGACAGAGAAAGAAAAATGGGCAAAGAAATATTTTGATATGCCACGATTGCCAACTATGCCAAGGTCTTCAATTGCTACCTGCTAGTCTCTTATGTATTGAAGCTACAGATTTTTGTCCGACATCATTGTCTTTGTAAAGTTTTGTCCGCTAAGGCTCAGCCACATCAATTATGCAATTGACAAAATGACGAAGCATATGGATTATAGCTAGAGTCGGCTATACAGACGAATGCTTCTTTGGGTATCAGAGTCGGCTTCTTGCCAGCATCTCAAACCACCATTGATGCCCAATCAACCACCAAATCAATCGCCACTTGTCCAACCATAAACCCTAAACAATGAATAATAAGATTTATTTTCATAATTTTATTGCTAATTGTTACTTGGATATCATCATTAGTAACGTCAAAGTTATGGTTTCAGTCAGGCTTATAATCCACCATGATTAAAATTAGAACCCTACCGTGAAGAGCAGAATTAAGGGGAAGGATGTTCCCTTCATCCCTTGCAATTGAAAAGGGTATTCTGAGAAATACAATGACAAAAATATTTGCATTCAGTAATTTTAAATTTACGTTAAGCAGTTCCGTTAAGTAAAACCAGTGGGTTGCATGTTGCACACTGTCTTTATATATTTCATGTCTTATTTTATGGACTTGCTACGTTTTTTGGTAGTACACTAGTACTATGCATTCATTTTGTTAATTGGAACTTGTTAATCACGTCGGTGGTGTCAAATCTCAATTCATGCAAACTACTTACTACTAGTAAGTTAAATCCAATACACTATCAAAAAAATTATAAAAATTTCCAATACCCAAAAGCCCACTAACCAGTCAACTTGTATTGAGGTGCACTTGCACACATTATTTTAGATCATGAAAAATTTAAACCATTGAATTTGAAATTTACTTTTAAGTTTTAAGCAAAGAATTCGTCTTAACATGGGACGGTTGATTAATATTTCATGAAAATACACTATTCTATAAAATGATTACATAATTTTGACTAAATGAAAAAAAATATAATAGGACCTATCAAGAACAACAATCGATCGTAAGTAAAACAAAGTAAAAGGGTCCTTCATATATGTCTCACCACCGACTACTCCCTAAGCTCACAAGTGAGTACATTATTCTTTACATAATCGGGTGACCAAGATCATAAGTTGCAATTAACTTTTTTGAATAACATTATACCTCACTATATTTTGTGAAACCTTGGCATATCTTTTTTGTATTTATTGCTTAAGAGTTAAAAGAGTTAAAGAGTTAAGTTTTAAGACTCAAGAGTTTAAACTTGAAATCACAATAATCTACAAAAACAATTACGAGTATTCATTAGTATTATCTTCATCCTCGTAATCTATTCAATCCCATGATTTAAACATGGCCAATTCATCCCAAAAAAGCCACAGGAAACTGGATTACCACAAAATGGACCCTACATACACCAAGAAACTTTCTTTAGATCCAAGTTAAAAATCATAATACTGCGTGCCACTGCAAGTCCCACCAACCATCATTAATCCACCAATCTCTCACTAACTTCCACTCATTAAATCATGATATTTCCATAAACTACCCTTAAGAAAAAAATTGAAATACACTCTTCCAGTCAAATGATTCCCCGTATTAGCAAAATTTCATTATGCATTTATTCACAAAAAAATAAAAATAAAACTATGTGTTAATTTCAAGCCGCAAGTCTCGTGTTAGACTAACCCACAGGAAAATAAGGTCACTTTTAACAATGTAGAGGTCATTTAGAACACCAAAAAAAGCAACCCTCATATTTTCAAAAAAAAAAGTGATATTCATCTCACAAAAATGTATGATAAGATCGTTTTAAACAAACTTTTATATTTTATTTTTGTGTTAAAACGTATACTTTTGTTAAAAGTTTAATATTAATCCTAGAAGACCTCTACTAGTTTACTAAAAGCTAAAGTTGAGTCTCCCTACCCCAAACAAAAGAAGCTATAGTTCTAACTTCTAACTAAAGTCCAACTCCAATAATCTTTTCCTACTCTACATCTTACAATCTTAAGATGAAGACTCTTCTCCCTTCTACGTTGCCATGTCTCTGTCCACCAAAAAATAAACAAATTATCATATTAAAATATTATTGTTACTACTTCAACCAATCACAAAATGACACATACAAAAATATAAACTCAAAAAAAATCTAAATTATTCTCTCCCATCAAAAAAGAAAAAAAAAATCCTAATCCCCTCGATAGTACTCAAAAACTATATGTGATGATTTTATTATAACTTTCAGTGGGACAGACAAGGGTCACTCTAGTGAAACAAATAATCACGTTTCATACTCAATTAACGATCCCAATTTATGGTGAATTAGGATCCTCAAAAACCTAGTTTGATTTTTAAAATTTGAGTCATTATTGAAGTAAATTAGTGTATAATTATAAATAAGTTGTAACCCCTGTTCCATCCAAAAAGAAAACCTGATCTTACCCGAAGTTATGATAAAATCGTCTTTAACAAGTTTTCCGAATAGTGTATTTATAAGGTTTCTCATCCTTCCGTAACTAAAATTATCCTAATCCAAAAAACACTTGATAACTCAAAATAAAAAAAAAAAATAAATTTAATTACCCTAATCTCAAAACCACTTTGATAATAACTCAAAATTAAAAAAATAAAATAAAATCGAGTGGTGTATTTCAGACCAAGATTAATTATCCTAATCCTAAAACCACTTTGATTACAACTCCACCTCAGCTCACCCCTAAAAACCTCTTTATAAACCCCCTCTGCTCCCTTCCCTCTTCTCCTCTCTCTCTCCTCTGTTTTCCATTCTCTAGTTTTCTCTCTCCTCATTCAACAATGGCAGCAGTCAACAATGGCAACACAACTCCCCACACAGGAGGTCTGTTGAAGTGGGTTAATGTCCCACATGGAAAGATTAAAGGGTCTTGAGCATACATATAAGGAAGTGGGTTACTCCACCCATTGCCAATTGGTTTTGGGTTGGAACCTCACTTGTCTTGTATGTGTGCTCACTTGACTGGCCCATAGTAGGCTTTGATTGGTCCACGCTTCAGCCCATGATGGGTCTTTGCGTGAGGTGGGGTGTTGAAGTCGGTTAATGTCCCACATGGAAAGATTAAAGGGTCTTGAGCATACATATAAGGAAGTGAATTACTCCACCCATTGAAATTTATCAAGGTCTAATCGTCTCATTCGGAGAGAGTCTAATAGACTTCGTCCCAACAGTATCCGGCGTCTCTCTCGCTGAAGCCCCAGGTTTCCTCAAAGCTCCCGGTGGCGCACCAGCCAACGTCGCCATCGCCGTTTCTCGACTCGGTGGTAAATCGGCCTTTGTCGGAAAACTCGGTGATGACGAGTTCGGACTCATGCTCGCCGGAATCCTTAAGCAAAACGGCGTTTCCGGTGAAGGTATTTGCTTCGATAAAGGCGCTAGAACTGCTCTTGCTTTTGTTACTCTTAAAGCTGATGGTGAGAGAGAATTCATGTTTTATCGAAACCCTAGCGCTGATATGCTTTTGACTCCTGAAGAACTTAATCTTGATATTATCCGATCGGTAATAATCTTGATTTCATTCTCTCTCTCTCCTCGACATTGTGTTTTTTTTTTTTTTTTTTGGTGATTTTGTTTTTTGTTTGATGTTCATCTTTGTACTCGTCTTTGATTTTCTCTCTCCTCAATGCTGTTAATTGTCGTTGTCAGATTTTTTTATTTCTCTGTGTGTGTTTAGAATGTGTTTTTTTTGGATGATTTTAAGTTTCTTTGATCTTTATAATGTTCATCATTGTTGTCGTCATGATGAGATCTCTCTCTTTGCATGTGTAATTTTTTGGTTTTATTCTTCGTTTTTTTGCCTGATTTTCAAATTCTCTCTCTTTTCAATGTTCAAATGTGTGTCCAATCATGTGTTTTTGGTTCTTTTCGTGATTTTGATTTTTCTCTTTCTTGAATGTTCAATTGTTTCTTCGTTGTGATCGTCATCAGATGAGAATATGAGATCTTTTTTTCTCTCTCTATTGTGAGTGTGATGGATCTTTTGTCGTTTTTTTTCTCTGTAAGATTGTGGAATGTGGATTCTCTGGATATTTCGTGTGTTTGTTTTGGTTTTGGTTTTGGATGAGAGTGGTGGAATTTGAGGGACATAGTACGCTTCAGGCGCTACGTTGGGGGGTGGGATTGTTGCCAGATTTAGAGGGAGTATCACGTGGGCTCCACAGCTCTGGATCAATAGCTTTGACTATGAAAGATTTAATTAATGATTTCTGCAAATTTGATCAAAAAAAGGAATTGATTTCTGCAAATTATAGCTGTGATTTTAGTCCATATTTAGAATTTAAGAAAAAATACAGTATGTAGTTTTCTTTTTTTAAAGAAAGGAATTTTAAAAAATAAGGACTTTTTATTTTATTTATTTTTTTCATGTCAAAGGTCGGTTTAGGTCCAATAATATGATTTCTGCTGGTGTTGTTTATTTGTTTTTTATTTTGGGGGTGTGGAATTCTACTGGAGTTATAAGTTCTGCATGACATTGTGCAGTGGAATATTCAATGATAGTACTTTAAAAAATTTAAATAAGCATGCATGTATTTTGACATGCATAAATATGGGGGTACTGGTTTTGTTTTTCTTTTTGTCTTTGTCTTTGTCTGAATTATATGACTGCCATCTTTGTTTTTCTTTTCTTTTTGGTAAGAGCCATTTTTGTTTTTCTTGTAAGTTGTACGAGTATATTTTAGTGTTTTACGCAGAATATAAACTTAAGCTCTTAAAATTTGTACAAGTCTTGGTAGATGTCCTGGCGGGGTCTGGGGTCGTCCAGATGTACGCAGCCTTACCCTAACTAGTCGCCTAGTAGAGACTAGAGACTAGAGAGGCTGTATCTGAATATATTTAAACGAATGTGATCAACTTATCTACCGCCTTTTGAATCAAACCAAACTTGAAACTTGAAAAAGAAAATTAATTAAAGGGGGTTGACTGTTGAGAGCTGCTAATGTAGTGACAGTAATGTGCAGTAATTGCATTTAAGTTTTTAATAATGGAACATGCATATGGATTGATCCTCCCACTTGAGCCAATTGCTAATAAATTAATCCAAAATATTCCCTTTCGTGCTAGAATGAGAAAAAGAAGTCTCTTTTCAAAACAGCAACAGTTTCTTCTAAAGGTTTGGTAGAGTAAAGACCATTACCATACGTTTACTCCGTGATTTCTTGGAAGAAATGGCGTGCTAAAATTGGTGAACCCATCGTTAATAACGATGAGTACTGATCCATTAAGGGGACCCCACATGACATCAAATTCAGCCCCCCATGTTCTCTGCTGGTCCTCATGCAAACAGCAAATTTTAAGGGTCATAAAAGATAAATTTAAGGCCTTTGTCTTCTTTACTAACGGCCCAATATTTGATGCATTTCATTTTCCTTGATTATAGTAGTTTCTTTTTCATGATTTGGTTTCACAGTCTTATAATCAATGTGTGTGGAGGTGTATAAATACTTCTCTATATATGGAATATGAGATGTTACATGGCTTTGTGTAACCAATTTGACAAGGGGGCAAGCTGTTTGATTTTTCCCCCAAATTGTGTTTAGCCTTTAGGTAATGAACCGAACCATAAAGTAAAATGTAGATTTTTTTATTCATTAGGCTTGTTATGATTGGATTGTAGATTTAGCAACTTCTTTACACAAGTTCTACCAAATGCTATTTCTTGGATCAGTTGGATTGAAATGCCTAATTTGATCAATTGGCTCTTGGAGATGAAACTGAAGTGTCATGTGAATAGTTATTCTGTTTAAATTAAAGTTCTGAGCCACCTATGTCAATATTGTATTGTATGTTCCAAGAGTGTTGACCTCAAAACTATATTATTTTTGTGAGACTCAAGTTTTTAATTAACTTGCTTATAGTTAATGCATATTTGTGGATGCAAAGACAAATGATATGATGCTTAATTCAGTAAATTTGGTCTGATCTACAGGCTAAGGTGTTTCACTATGGATCAATTAGTTTGATCGTAGAGCCATGCAGATCAGCACATATGAAAGCAATGGAGGAGGCCAAGAAGGCCGGAGCTTTGCTCTCTTATGACCCCAACCTTCGGTTGCCATTGTGGCCATCCGCAGAGGAAGCTCGTGAGCAGATCTTGAGCATTTGGGACAAGGCAGAGGTGATCAAGGTCAGTGATAACGAGCTAGAATTCCTTACCGAAAGCGACAAGATAGATGATGCCACGACAATGTCATTGTGGCACCCCAATTTGAAGCTTCTGTTGGTCACTCTTGGTGACCATGGTTGCAATTACTACACCAAGGTAATCCCCCTCATTCAGTTCCTCCACCTAACCCCCTGTATTTGACTTTCAGTTTTGATTTGTTAGACGGCAGTTCATATTGAATAGATTATAAGGAGTTTCATTTGAATGATCAATGTCGACCACATAATGGATTCCACACTAAATATTTAAAATTGATACAAACTCTAGAGTCTAGTCATTATTTGTTGACAAACCATTATATAATGCCACAAACCAAAATTCCACACAAATGTCACATCATGTTTGCTTTGCTAGGAAAGCATGAGCAATGTTGCAAATTTTAATTATTAAGCAGCCTCTCGTGGCTCATGACATCAGTGCAAGGGACGTCGTGAATTTTAATCTAATTATCTGTGTATTATAAAATACTTATCAAATATATGTCGCATTTTGCCTAGTTTACTAGATTGTTTGGCTGAATGTGCTTTCCAGTGTGTGGCTTGTAATGAAGCATATCTAAGAGATGTCAATAAAGTATATAGAAGAAGGGGATGTATGCTGTTCTTTTGTTTTCTTTTTTCTTTTGAAATCTTTAAATAGGGACAGCAAGTAGCACTTAAAAGATTTTCATATAACGATCGAATCCAGAGAGAGCTGGTAGTTTCGGATGCTCCTATGGCCCTTAACTAGAGGATGCTTCGAGGAAGAGTAGTTGGGTTTTTGCATGAATGCGTCTCTAGTTTAGAACAAGCAAAGACAATGTGAAGACCTTCTTTTTAATTGTGCACGTGCACACTCCTGGCCATTGTGCAACTTAATTATCTTGTCATATTGTCCACAACTCAACAACCCCATCCCCATCCCCTTCCAGAAAAAGAAAAAATGAAAAACAGACAAAGGGAGAGACAAAAGACATTCTTTTGTCTTTTGATATGTGACTCATCATGAGTTGTGGCCAATTAAATTTGTGCTGCACCTTTGATTATTCTTATTCTTCAGCTTTGATTTTCATACTACAACATTAGTGTGCCTAATTGGGTCTTAATCAAGAGTATGCCAATCAAGAGTATGCCAATTAGTTGGTGTTCGTACAATTATCGATTGCTTCAGGAGGTATGCAAAAAGTCACCCTAGATAACTATGTTTCTTTGCAGTTTGTGTCATTGGGACTGCAGAAATTTCTTTTGTACCACAAACAATATCCTGAAGAGCTTTGCCGATTGTTGCTTATTAACAAAATCATGAAAGTATCTTGGAATATTTGAAAAACTGATTACTCATCTTTCTTCTGTCTGTTAAAACTGCAGAACTTCAAGGGAAGTGTCGAAGCATTCAAGGTGAAGGCAGTCGACACAACAGGTGCAGGTGACTCCTTTGTCGGTGCCTTGCTAAACAAGCTCGTTGATGACCACTCTATCCTTGAGGTAAACTCATATTTCATCTAATATTGCTCGATGCTAATTTTTACGAATATCTCTAGCTATTTGTAATCAAACTAAAAGTCACATTTAAGAAGTACTTTCTTCTAAGTTTGAGCATATGTATTGATTGCTTTTATCCATCACAGGATGAGCCAAGGTTGAAAGAGGTATTGAAATTTGCCAACGCCTGCGGAGCCATTACAACCACGAAGAAGGGAGCAATCCCAGCACTTCGTACAGAATCCGAAGTCCTACAGCTTATCAAGAACACTTCTTCCTAAGATTCATCACCATACTGTTGTCTCTCTTTTCTTGATATCTTAGGTTCCCCTTTCATCCCCCGATTTCTATTTTTCTCCTAATTCGGGTTTATTAGATCTCTTGATTTCTGTCATTCGGTTTCGGTTTTGGGGGGATTGTTTTTGTGGTGCCCGGGTTTGATTAGTGAATTGAAGAGAAGGAAATGTCTGTCTCTCAACTTTTATCCATTATGTAATATGATAAGTGCTTGAAAGAGTAATTGATAAATAATTTTTTTCCTGTCCTTTAAACCTTGCAAAGAGGCAAATTGCTAAATGCTAATGGCGTGCAGCTATCATTGATTAGGTTTACTTTACTTAATTTCTAATATTGTATGATCACTTTGGTGGGTCTAAACTTTAGATTCAAGTCTCTTCTGGTGTCACCTTTTCCATGTGATTATATTGTTAGCCGGCAGGATTGGACTCAAAAGTAGAATAAGCAGTACAAATGTTCATATTGAGTATAATTAATGTATGTTAAAGTGTCGGTTGCTTTATTTGTTAACAAGTTGGCGCGATTAAATTATGTTAATGACATCTTAGTAGGGTACACATCTTCAATCAATCATTTAGTAATAGGCAACAATTCAAATCTACTCTCGGGTTACATGCTCTTAGGAGTAAGTGAAAATTTGCGGCTTGTCAATCTCGTACCATTTAGAATGACGTTTCTGGACTATAAGATTTAGAAAGTAATTTTTTTGCAAAAACTGAATTTAAAAAGGAATTTCTGACAATATCTTTTGCTAATGAAAATTGAAAGGTACGAGTACTTAGTCAGCAAAGAAAACAATGAGGGTAGGTAATGTTCTCCCAAGATATAGAATCATATAGAAAATAGAAGATGTTACGATCTTCCAACTAGTTCAAGAAAGGAGAGGAAGTTGGGTTTGATGTCAAATCTTTGCGGTCCCTTGCATTGGTAGCTGAACTTGATTGATATACAGAGGAGTTCTTGAGCTGTCAGTGAGGTATAATAATAACACAAAACTCGTATGAGCCGGACTCAAGATAAGGACACCTCTAACAAGCATGACATCATGCTTATATCATGCTTGGATATAAAGGGGGCCTCACCTTGAGACGACCTCATAGGAGACATTTTGAATAAAATAAGACTGATCGGTGGAGCCGTTCTTACCATCATAAAAAAAGGAAAAAAAAAACAAAAAAAAAAACTAAGAGCTAGCAATTCAACTTGTAGAGCATTCATCGGATTAAGGTGAGGTCGGGTTGGATTATTTCGCATCAGTTTCATAGTGTATAGTTGAATTAAACTCAAAAATTCTATTGTCCTTGTTGGTTTGAGAGTTTTCAATTCCTTTGCATCTTAGTAACTTGATGTTTTTGGAAGTAAAGTAGAGTAAATGATGTCTTAGCCTCTTAGGTCAGTAAATCAGTTCCCCTCAAAAAAAAAATAAAAATAAAAAAGGAAAAAGTAAATCAGTAAATTTGATCTGAATTACAGGCTAAGGTATTTCACTGGATCAATTAGCTTGATCGCAGAACCACGCAGATCAGCACTTCTGAAAGCAATGGAGGAGGCCAATAAGGCAGGGGCTCTGCTCTCATATGACCCTAACCTCCGGCTGCCATTGTGGCCATCCGCAGAGGAGGCTCATGAGCAGATCATGAGCGTTGGGACAAGGCAGAGGTTATAAAGGTCGGCCACAAGCCCACAACGAGCTACAATTCCTTACAGGAAGCAATGAGATGAATGATACTACGGCAATGTCACTGTGGCACCCTAATTTGAAGCTTCTCTTGGTCGCTCTTGGTGACAATGGTTGCAGAGTCACCAAGGTGATTCCCCTCGTTCTGTAGCCGCTGTGTCTGACTTTTAGATACGATTTCTTAGGCGGCAGTTCATAATGAATTGGTTGAGGTTTATGCCTAAGGATCAATGTTGATGTGTACTGCAAAATGATTTCCACACAAATTGATACAAGCTACAGACATATCTGTTGACAAACCACTAATTGATGTGATCCCATTGTCTTTACTGTTGAGGCTACATGAAGAGCTTGACTAATTTATGGCTCTTAAGAAACACAGTAAATGTTCTTTAAACTTTTCTAAATGGAAACACTTGAGCATTAATAACAAGCACTGGAAACTCATATGTTTCTGGTGTCTAAAAAAACTGTAGAACTTCAGGGGAAGTGTCGAAGCTTTCAAGGTGATGACAGTCGACACAACAGGTGCAGGTGACTCTTTTGTTGGTTGCCTTGCTAAACAAGATTGTCGACGATCACTCTATCCTTGAGGTGAACTCATGTTCCTCCCGAGGTTATATGATGCCAATTTTGATGAATATGTAGTTTTAAGTCTTTTGACGAAAATGACGGACTGCTTTGGTCTATCGATATCTCAGGATGAACCACGGTTGAGGGAGGTACTGAAATTTGCCAATGCATGTGGAGCCATTACAACCACCAAGAAGGGACCAATTCCAGCACTTCCTACAGAATCTGAAGCCCTCGAGCTTATTAAGAGCACTTCTCCCTAAGTTTGTTAGGACCCTTCCAGTTATAAATTAGACTTGGTTTCCATCTCTATTTTCTGATTCTTCTTTTCTCAAGAAAACATGTTCAAAATACAAACTTTTCCAAATTTAAGAAGTATTTGAAAACATCAATATTTCTGTCACGGATGCTTCCTACCCATCTCAACACTTGATCTCCCTCTCCATTCCAATCCTTCGGCCTTTGCCCTAGGCCTGGCAAACAGATCAGGTTGGGTCGGGTTCGGGTTGAACCCGACTGACCTGATTACTAAACAGGTCAGAAAACTCAACCCTAACCTGATCTGTTTAGTAAACAGGTCAAAAAATCCAACCCTAACCTGATCTGTAACAGATCAGGTTGACCTGAAATGATCTGCGTAACCTGAAATGATCTGTTGCCAACGATTCTAGCTTCTAGTATTCTTGGTTTTTTTTTTTTTTTTTTTTCTCATCTCAAGCTAGTATTCCATTAAGTTTCAAAGGCAAAATAACATGTTAAAACTTAAAAGTAACAAAACCTAACAGAAGTACCACCCATGTGATTTGTACCAAAACCAAACAAGAAGCATATAATCATGCTACCAACAACTAATCTTTACAGTTTACACTACAAAAATCAAACATCAAAATCACCCAAATATGAAGGTTTACAACCATTGAACTTTACACTATAAATTACAACATCTCAATTTAAAAGTTCATTAAACTAAAGTTCAAATGAATGATGACATTGAGTTCATCTACACCTCTTAACTCAGCTTCTCTATGTGGTCTACCTACCTGAAATCAAAAATCAGAATCCATAAGAAGTATAAACTGTAACCCTAAAAACCTAAAATCAGAAATCAAAACTCTAAATAACAAGATTGATATCGGAAACCAAAAGCTCTACAATAATAAGTAAATATCGAAACATTAACCCAAAATAAATGAAACCCTAAATCAAAAACAAAAACCTCAAGTACAAAATCAGAAATAAAAAACCCAAATAAAAATGACAAACAATAAAACTAATAATTGTAATATAAGCATAAAAGGAAAAAAGCGTAATCTTACCGATGATGATTTAGTTTGAGAGGCGGAGATATTGAACTGAAAAATGAAAGATACAAATCAGAAAAAGAAAACATAACTAAAAGTCTAAAACCAACAAATAATCAATAAATCAAGAATAAGATAAAATGACATACCTTGTAAAAAGATATTCAGAAATCAGCGTAAATTTGCAATCAGTATAGATCTTCAAGACTTCAACTGAGAAATAAAAAAAAATGATTCAGAAAAAAAAAATAAACAAAGTATAAAGAAAATAAGAGAAATAAGAATAACAAATTAAAGAACACAAATTTGATAACTAAATAATACCTGACTACCTGTTGATTGTTGCATGAATATTTATTTTACTGATTTGGAGAGATCGAGAGATCGAGAGAGTGAGAGAGTGAGATTGCGAGTGAGACAGAGTGACTGAGTGAGTGAGTAACAGAGTAAGATGAGGAAGATAGAGAATGAGAGAGAATGAGAGAAGTCGAGACACTGAGACAGTGAGGAAGAGCCGAAGAGGAAGAAGAAGAATCGAGAATATGAGAGAGTGAGAGAGAGTGAACTTCAGTGAGGAAGAGAGAGAAATAGAGAATGATAAAATGACGGCAAAAAAAATGAGGGCTAGGGTTTATTTTTTTCACTCTTTTAAGCTTGGGTTTATTTTGGGCTTGGGCTGCTCATTCTGGCCGGGTCACTTGGGTTAAAAAGTTTTGGACTTTTGGGTCACTTTTTTATTTTTTCCATTTCACTTGTTAGATGGGTTAAACGGATCAGGTCGACGGTCGACCTGATCTATGACCTGACCTGTTTAACTTTTCAGGTTGAGCAGGTAATTTTCAGGTTGAGCAGGTTGAAATTTTCAACCTTAACCTAACCCATTTAAGTTTTCGGGTCAATCAGGTCGACCCATTTAATGTTTCGGGTCGAAAATCCCAACCCTAACCCACTTTTTTCGGGTTAGGTTCGGGTCGGGTTATCGGGTCGGGTCAGCTTTTGCCAGGCCTACTTTGCCCCTTCCCCATCACTGCCTATTGCAATGCAACCACTGCTGACAGCGGTAGGTGCTCATCAATTATCCAATCGATATGGTGTATGACTACCCTCTCCCTCGACAACTGTTGGTGGCCACTGGCCACAACTCATCTCCCAATCTTTCACATTTATGTAATGTTAAGAAGTGCTTGACAAAGTATCATAAAGAAATTTCTTCTCATTCTTTTCGCCAAACTACAGATGCTAATGGTGTGCAACTATGTTTACTTCACTTGTTTCCTATCAGACTTTTTGAATGATAATATGGTTCAAACTGATAGTCTGATGGAAATAACCTCTGCATTTACAGGGTGCTCCAATGTCTTTAAGCACTGGATACTTGTCATTGGTGTAAGACTGCAAGTAGTTAAGCTATGAACTGATAGGCCCCAAGAAAACAAGAAACGTTAGGGAATTTTTTCCTTGCTAACAAAATACACATGTCTGCTCACTTTAAATTTATAATACTGTGGGAATCAGTGGCTACATTCATCTCAAGACACAAAAAAGCAAAAAGAATCAAAGTAATGTAGTTACATTTTTCAGTTGAGGTTCAGTTTTGTTGATCAAAATGAAGTTACAAGCAAATGGCGACCAAGGCCCCCTCTTCATCATGTTTGGACTCTCATGTTCATCAGTGAGTATACCGGGCCAAGTGACCAACGTGCAAGCACTGGTTTTGTCAACGTAGCTCCACGAAAGGGCCAAGTATAGTTTCTAGACGCCAGTAGTCACTATGTACCAGGGGAAGGGGATTCCAACCCATGACTTAACCTTAGCAAACCACTTGGGAGTGAGCATGGCACCACTTGCCATCACCCATGATGGTATTGAGGTTCAGTTGAGTGCATTCAACTTTATTTGGTTTTATTTATTTTTGCTTTTGAAGTATTCAACCTACTTAATTCACAACAAAGTGAATTATTTGTATCACAAAGCAATGGCTTGTGGATAGCATTCACTGACCTCCATTTGTAAGGACCTCCATACTTGTTTGCATCTTTCCCGTTTCGCTTGCACCTGAAGCCAAAAAGCTTCTGCCCATGGCTCGTTGCGACCTTCCATGCTCAAATCATAAGGCACTGAAAAACTGAAACATATATATTCAGGAAAGCAAGTAGATTCCAGTTAGTGTATGACACCGATACAGAAGGCACTAGGAAAACTTCTTATGCCTCTGATCTTTCAGTCATTTGAAAATAAAGAATGAATTTTCAACAGCTTCGAAAATCAAAATGTTTGATCAGTTTGCAACCATTTGCTAATATAGGCATTTAAATTCAAATACAACAAAACATCAAAATGTCATGTCTTCACTTGCAATGTAGTTCTTATCAATGATAAAGGAGATCCACAATAAAATAAAATAAAAGAAAAGGAATAAATTTCACCAAGGTATACAGAACATCTACTGTCTATCCAACCAAAGGCATTCAATCAAATTCAATAACATTCCCGCCGTTGTTATGTGACAGGGATTCGTTTCAGATAAACCAAGTTACGGAAAGCCCCAACGTGCTAGGAACATGATGCCATTAATAATCGTGAATTCTAGTCAGGTACACACACAACAAACAAAATGAATCATCCATGCCACTCAAGATATTGCTCTAAGTATAACTACTGGAGCACATGTCACTGGAATCTATTATGTATGTACTATTAGATTTAAAGAATGTGCGACTTTAAACTTGATTGACATTCTGATTGTCTATTCATTCAAATATCCAACTACTACACACAACAACAGATTAACCAGCCCAACAACTTCAATCTGTGTCGACTATCCACAATTCAGCAATCTTGATCTATAGATTCGCATTTCGTAAAACAAAATGTACAACAAAGCTTTAATCATGCAAAATTGTGTCGTAAAGCATCTCGTCTAGCTATCCAAGTGTTAAGCAGTCAACCAATGTGATTGCATGTTAAGTTAAACCATAAACAAGTTTTATCAATGACCATGCATGTATAGTTATGACTTAACACATTGAAAAATGACCAAAAAAAAGTTGCAGAGGGCCTTAACTTGCTTCACGAAATTGTAGATGAGTTATCTTTTGCAGAAGCAGTCAACTTTGTGCTTTGCAAGAGATTTTGAAATGAGAATGATGGAAAAGTGTTGTGAATTAAGAGGTATACTGTGTGAATTTTCTTGTGTTTGTGCTTATCAAAACAATAATAAATAAACTGGTTCAATGTAAGTGTGTGGATTTCTGGATAAACATTTCAATATATGTGCTTTTATGCATGGCTGACTGTGAGACAGACAACATACAAAATGTGGGCTTACCTCAATAGCTCTTTCGGTGGCACTGAACTGCTATGGGATATATTTCTGCAGCATTGTAAGATTTAAAGTCTTATCAATTTGCTCCAAAAGAAATATTGTGCAACAGAGCAAAGTACCTAAAATGAATTAACAACACTGCATATTTAGTATTGTACTCGGAAGTCCACACTACTAGCTACTGATACATAGAACAACTAGACAAATTGGCAAAAATGAAGATCAATGTAGAGTATTCATACAGCAAAGAGTTTCAAGATTGAAACATCAAGTTGCGTAATAATCGTTGTTGTGGGTATTTCTTCGCACAACAATCGTGTTTATCAGAATGAAACATGGCATCTGTCAACCATCGTAGTTTCCTTTCACTTGTACATTCAGAAGGAGATCAAGCAGAGGTTCTCACAGTCGACAAGTCACAAATCTTTTCCTTACTCCCTATGAGGCATGCTCAGTTCTGAAAACATTTGTATTTCATACCCTCCTCAGTTGCATCTTCTTCAGTTACGAGATTTAACAAATTATGCAGGACCTAGGAAATGAAGGCATAATAGCAAGAAAGGAAACCTCAAAAGGATGAAAAGGTTGAATCCTCAGCAAAGGAAGAGTAGATGCGGACACCTTTTGAAGAACATGGATTTGGAGCAAATAGCCAAATGAAAGGAGTAACTACAATCTGCATGGGTTTGGACAAATTGGGGTAGAAAAGATCTTGTAAGAGCCAAGAGGTATCCTCAGAGAAATTAATTCTACTAGGCAACTAGCTAGGGATAAGGCTGCGTGCATCAGGACCCCCCAAGTCCTCGCCTTGGCGGGATACGTCATGGATCGTTGTTTGGTGTCAAAGAAGGAAATCTCTCTCGTTGAAGTGTCTGACAAAGCTAATGCAGTACGATGAACCTCAGGTCACTGCTAACTGAAAGCTGCTTCTGCTCATATGGTTATACTAGAGTCGTCACCACTAGATCCAAAGTACCCACACTTGTCAAGAGCCTCAATTATCAAAAGTTCCCAGATCATCTGACATTGTTATGGTAAAATCTGGCATCATGAATGTAAATATTCTGAAAATCTTTGGGAGTGTTTGTGCCATGACCATGATAGAACTCTATTTCATGATAGACGGCTAGACGCATCCTTAGCAACTGAGGACAATAATGGACAGCATGTGTTCTATAATTTAACCACGAACAAGTTACCTTTGTACTAAGCAGCATGGAGCAAACGGGGGGAGGGCGAGCGAGAGTAACAGCAAGCAATGACAATTTAAAGTTTCAAGGCCACTGACCTGCAAGCAAGAATTCTGAACAGAT
This sequence comes from Tetragonia tetragonoides, assembly GCA_038025085.1. Classification (NCBI taxonomy): domain Eukaryota; kingdom Viridiplantae; phylum Streptophyta; class Magnoliopsida; order Caryophyllales; family Aizoaceae; genus Tetragonia; species Tetragonia tetragonoides. Next base: position 27,990,244 of record CM076146.1, on the reverse strand, counting down.
GAAGAGGCTTGGTTGACAGATTATAAATAGCATCTGAAATATGGTCCTTTCCAAAGAGGTATACTACTGGATATCCAAGAAGCCATCTGAATACAATTAATTACATGTAAGTAGCAAAACGATTTCCATGTTTCTCTCATCAAGACAACACATGAAGCACAGAATGCATCGTCTATGTAAGTAAAACAAAATTAATAGCCCCTTAATCTGTACTCTTTTATCTGTACTGCACAAGTTTCAAGTTACCAATTCAAAACAAGTCAATAATGTCTCGTGATGTATATCCCAATCAGTGAACTTTATGCTTCATGAGACAAGATCAGGAACTCAGGAAACACGGATTGACCTAGATATTGCCATAGATTGACAAGACTAGTAAACCTAATTTATTGTCAGTAATCAGTATATCTTTAAGCTGCCAACTGAGAGGGAAGAGGGGAAAAGAAAGAAAACACAAAAAAGGCCTCTTCTGGTACTTCTTTGAGGCAGAAACATGTCATTGACATTGACATACTAGAATCCAAAATTAAACAACTTTACTACCGACTTATAAACTTTACAACCTGCATGGAAAAACAGCATATTTTTCTCAACTGATCCGTACGAAACTATCATTGAGAAAACGTTTCCTTTATACAATCTGGTGAAAGATTTGCTCCCAAATACCTAAGTTATGCAACCTTCAGGACTGCATGTTGATGAACATATTGTGGCCCTAGTGAAAGTACTCAGGAAGGAGCAAGGACATCTACGAGATGTAAAAAGACTCACTGAATATATAACTTACTTTTGTCTAGTAAAGGACAATTAAATTTATGAGCAGCAACATAAGCCCTTGTTTGTAATTTTATCCAGAGAGAATCTGATGTACAGTTTAGCTTTCATCTTTCAATGCAGACAACGCATAAAAATGTAATTCGAGTTTGATAAGGGGTTACCCATTTAAGGTTGGTATGGTAATCTGAGACTCTTGCATGCAGCTGCTGAGATCAAGAACCTTTGAAAACAGAGAACACTCGAAGGAAGAAGACTCGCCGTATTGACTGTTCTCTTTACTTTGTCCTTGCAGAGCTCCATAATTTACACCATCAGCAGTAAATAGTGAAGAAAACAAATGTTGAACTGATACCAATTCCTTTGCTGCTGAGCTTTCATCAGTTGTTGATCTCATCTGAAATACAAAAGGTTAGAAAGTCAGTCAGAAGAGAAACTTATGCAACACTGCAAAAAAAAAAAAAAATACAGCTGTTACTTTGCATTACCTTAGGAGGATCCTGTTCAAGGTCCACAAAAAAATGTGTAGAATCTGAGTTTAAACTCCTCTCAACATATTCAGCAAATTCTTTGACATTTACCAAGTATATCATATCTTCAATAACCATTACTCTTAGCTGCTGAAAAATAGTTGACTCCTGAAAAAAAAGGGGGTATACAGTAGTTCATAACAATGTAAAATATATATTCATGACCAGAAGCTTCGACAAATATGTGCAACAATAAAGGATACAGAATTTGCCTCTAAAAAGTGTACCCATCCAAAGAAGGCAATATAGCCTATTATATAAAATGCTTTTGTAATAAATGAAAATTCAATGGAGAGTGCTTCTCAAAAAGGGACATGAAATATTATCTAATGCAATTTTCACACTGATGGATCCAACAGATAGAAAGGTTGACATTGACCTTTCTGCTAATGGCAATTCAGCCCAATCCAACCACTCTTTCCCCGCTTGCAAAAAAGCCCGTCTCTAGTGGACAACTGAAATGTTGTAACTCTGCCCTTCCAATAGATAAATTCACTTTTCTAACAAGCTGGCCAACTTCATTTTCTCATTTTGAAATATCCAAAGTTACCATAATCTTGTGCTTACTTCGTAGACATTACCCAGCCACATCTGTCAGTCACTTACCAACTAAATTTTCACTTGCTGTACTTCAAGTTTGTCAATATTTTATAGCATTTTTTTGCCATTTCTATTCCTATGGATCATTGGAGTTCAACAGTGAAAGTTTTGGATCCCGACAGATGAAGCAACTTGGTAGAGAAAAAAATAACCTTTTGAAGAAGCTCAAAAAGGGTGCACAGTTGCTCTTGTAACTCAGGCATCTTTCCACCATAGTCCACCATCACAACCGGTCTCATTCTAGAGCATAATGCCAACACATCTACATCAGCAAATTTGCAAATCTGTCAAGAAATTGAACCATGTTTAAGATTCAGCCAACATGATTTCTTACGATAACACAACCAACTTATAAACACCCACTCATGCATATATTCAAAGACACCTCCATAACTATGTGACCCGAACATGGGGATAACAACAAGTTATGGGTGTGGATCCAAGGATTAGACTTGTCTGTTTTAAGGGATTTTCCTAGTTTTTGGTCTGATTTGAAGACTCAAATGCCATATCATTTCCTAGTGTCCATCTATGAGACATGTTAAAATGAAAAGCTCACATAACATATTGAGAACCCTTAAAAAAATGAGCTTGCATTAATTAGCTCAAACATCACATTGACATGAACAAGCCATCATTATCAAGTCATTTGCATGATATGTCTATCAATCTTGTTTTGAATTCAGCAACAATACATACTTTCTGCTCTCACTGAAACCAATCAATAAAAAGACCCACAAGTGTATACTATTTACAGCAAAAATGATATCCCACATTCACAAATTCCTCTATGAAGCCCTTACATAGTTACATGTGTAAACTTGCTTAAATTATTATTGAAGGATAATAGTGAAAGTTCACATCACATTTGAAAATTTTCAAAGTCTCGAGCATGCACACAAGCCTCTTAAGGACCTAGTCCACACATTGCCAATTGATTTCATAAAGGCTTGTACACTTGATTGATCTGGGAATTGGGCACATTTGGCATTGGCGAATTAGCTCAAATTCACAATTTAGTGAAAAAAGTTTAAGGCTCCTTTAATTATTGAAATGGGTGTATAAAACCCGCAAGTTGTATGCTATTAATCAATCAATGACTTGAAAGAGCATCAAATCGAAAATGTGGCTAACTAAAACTGTAACAAGACATATTTGTTAAAGAAATATAACATTATGAACAACATTAAGATACAAACCTATCTCAAGACGGCGTTTTGATGAAGGTTTAAGGCGCCATCTCATTTGAGAAAGACTGGAATCTAACGCCTTCAATACTTCTACTACTTGTGCGCTTTCCATGTTGTGCTCACTGTTTCTCTGAGCCTCTGATCAGCACAGACCTATAACATTTTAGAACTTCTGAGTTTCAGATTGTAATTCGTAAAACGGAGTAATGGTTTGTCAGGCATTAGCATTGGTTGTTAGCTTTTCATTATCATCAATACTATACTATGAAGACAGGATAGGCCGGAGGGGTCAGGTGTTTGCAGCATTGCATCGTTACCCCCTATGAAGACAAAGAGCAAGACTGTTTCCGTTTGACCCTTGATCCAAAGTGCAACGACCATCGGCAACTTCCAAAAAATGAGAAATCCAGATAGTTTGATGAGCCTATTTGATCTAGTCCATTATATCCCAAAGCGAAAGAGCAACAAATTTTTGGCTCCATAGACAGGACAATAGGATCTTATGGAGCCAATAGAGATAGATTTTACTTATTTAGTTGTCCTTTTACCTTAGCTTTATACATCATAGATCATAAACCCAAAGACCAATTTGAAAATTTTAAATGAGGCATCATCTTCATCTCCTTCACCAATGCCCCAATTATACTCCTAGAGATATTCATCTTATTTGGTTATATACATCCTTGTATAAAATCCACTCTAGTTCACAAAGTAACTATAAATACTTGTTTATAAAATATTCATTAGCCAAACAAAAAGGGAAAAACCCCACAAAAATACCAAAGTTGAATTTTCTTGCTGTTTTTTTCCAATCGGTGATACATCAAACAAATTCAGGATAACTATGACATTCAACAGAGAAGTTTACAGAAATATAGGGGAAAATATGAAGGGAGGCAGAGAGGAGAGAGATTACCTGGGTTTTGTGAGGGACAAATCTGATGGATGACAGCAGCCAAAATGTGTTTGTGGTCTGACTGACGAAAAGGACTGAAAATGACTAATATGTTCTTTTGGTTCTCACTTCAGTTTGGCTTACCAGTTCGGTCTACTTCAGCTAGCCTTATATAGTGTGCAACTTAAAATTCTGTCCCTTTGGCTGACAACTTAAAATTTTTTGCTCAATTTATACTCCAGTTAACTTCAGTTCGATTCTTCTTACGGGAGAAATACAAACCCTGAGTTTTTTTTTTTTTTTTTGAGTTTGATATGGCAAGATAGCCGGCTTGTAGGCAATTACAGGTTTATTCTCCCTTATAAATTTTTTCATTTTTTCATAACAACAAAAATCAACAATGTTTAACAATGTGATAAAAAATAAAAATAAAATTAATGTTCAACAAAATTTAGGGTGCGTTTGTTAGAGCTTACACGGTCAGTTCAGTTCAGTTCAGGTGTCAATTCAGTGATTTCAAATTCAGTTAAACGATGTTCAATTCAGTTTAGTGGTGCTGAGTTCAGAAACATATTTTTTGTCTCACATATCAAGTTGTGTTCAATTCAGTTCAGTTGTGTCCAGTTCAGTTCAGTAGTATCCAGTTTAGTAATGTTGAATGCAGTTCTGTTCAATTCAGTTATGATAAGTTCGGCCCTAACAAACACACCCTAAGTAGATTAAATAAATTCAACAAAATTCCATATGATAAACTTCTAGACGTGTTGTAAAATAATTCAACTTTTTTTTTTATGTTAAAACTATTTGTATATTTTGTTCATTTAACTTATTGTTCTAAGTTATATGTAAACAGGGATAATCAAACCACTTTTATTTCGAAGCCTCAATTTTCATATAGAAATCAGAATTTTAGATATGACCCAACTTATTTTCGTATACAAACTACTTAATCTGTTTTCTATTTTTCTTTTTTGTATAATTTTCAAGAAATATAATTTTGTTTTTTGGTTCAAAAGGAAATACAAATGATTCCTAATCAACCCGATAAATCGTTAAAGTTTCAATTTTTTCGTTATTCCTATAGAAAGAACGAACTTTAATGATCCAAAATTAAGGATCTCATTGAGATCAGGTCAAGAGAGTATTTTAAAATTTCAATGAGGTACCCAATTGGGGCTCACCCCTATGAATTATGACCATTTAAAAATAAATATAAATAAATTTGCATCCAAAAAAAATTAAAAAATAAATATAAATAGAGTAATACATCAAGAGACAAATGGGAGTATGTAAAGAGTAAGGATCCTCTCCATTTTATATAAGAAATGGAGGCTTTTATTTCTTAAATCAGGGTTAGATCTTCTTCTCTCTTTTACTTATTTGTATTTTATATAAGAAAGAAAAAAATCCAACTTTCCATTTATGAAATGGAACCCTCCATTTCTTGTATAAAATAGAGAGGATCTTAGATATGTAAATGGAATGTTTCAGAATTCCACCAGTTGATCACATACGCTAGGAGAGAGAGAGAGCGCGCGCGCATTAACAAGTGCTAACAATCTCACTGACAAGTATTCTTGAACATTACAGTTCTATACCCTTGCTTAAATTTCGTGGATTTCGGTTTTGAATACTTCCGAAAACAAAAACAAAAAAAGAAATCATCAGATCTCTAAGAAATCAGGTATGTCTTTCATTCTTTCTTCCTAAATATTCATGGGTGTAATGTGCCTGAAACCCTAACTCTCGAATTGAATGTGCATGACATTGTATTCGTATCAATAAATCTTTCTTCAAATTTGTTAAATTTCATGAAGGTTATATACTTATATAGTACTCATGGCATTACAGGGAAATAATGATGATCGTTGAATTTGAATGATGACATTCCTTTCTTGAAATTCTTATTTAAGTAAAGACTTAGCATTTTTTTTTTCTTTTTTTTGTATTGAATATGAAGAGTAATGTCTAGCAACCCTTTATTTCTTTCTTTATTGGGGGATCAAAGAGAGATACATGGGATGTTGAAGATGGGTTTTGTGACCCACATTATGGAACAACCTTTAAGGATAAAAGTTTTGGAAGAAATATTCTAACCTCTATTGATGAGTTCAGTATGTGGGCTTATATAGACATACAAGATGCAAGTTATGTATCCTTAGGGATACTCTAGTTGGCACAATAATAACCCTTTCGGGTTTCGACCAATTTCAATTCCAAGGAAATATTTGAGTACACCAAGGCCTTAAATTTGAAAACAACAATCCAGGTACTGCTTGATTTTCTGGCAGACAATCATTGCCACTTTGCCAGCTAGAACAATGTCATCAAAATATACTAGAAGGACTAAGAAAGTGGTACCTTTGCAATATGTATAAAGAGTGTAATAAGTCTATAATGGTGCAGTGCAGGACAGAACTTAACTTAGGAAATGAGTTCCGTGGTAGTTGTCAAAGGCTATACCATGATTTTCAAATGGGAGATTTTACCAGGCTCGTCATTAGAAAATCCGTGTGGAAGTTTCATTTACTTTTGTTTATAGAACTCTCCAGTGACCTAATGGGTGGAGTTACCAACCTTTTGCCTCCGCCAATGCTAGAAAAGTACACGCATTGACCATCTTCACACAGGTACAAAAGTCTTGTTTTAATCAATCTCTGTGGCCTGATTAATCTCTTGGATCACGAGGCAGGTTTTGTACGTGTTAAGTTTCTTTGTTTAAGGAGGATCCTGCCCAAGTGGGGTACAAATGTATGCAACCGTATCCCTACAATTTTATAATGGTGGTTGTCATTAAGCCTTTGATTTATAGCCTGCTACTTCACAATGAATAAAAGCAGAGGATAGCTTAATGAGGCTTTTAGAATACATCTATGAATCATGCATATCTAAACTCTTGACTGTATTTTGCAGTGTGTTGCCAAAGTAGATGGCTGTGGACATTTAGAACCTTAGAAGGTTGGGGCTTTCTTGTGAGGTTGGTGGTTGGATACTTTTGTAATATAGTAACTTCTTTGAGCTTGTATGGTTTGACACTAGAAGGTACTGAAAAGGGCAATTATCTTAGTCTTATTCTGTTTCTTAGATGCATTGGATAACTGCTTTTAGATTGAATAATTAATACCTATATCTGATGCTTCTTTTGTTCTTCCCTGAAGATTGGTGCTAAACTTCTATCTTGTTGGAAGGATGGATGTTGCTATCCTTTCTCTTACTATGTTGCTTATTACTTGGTTTCAGACTATGACCTGGCTTTTGACTATGCTTTGTTATAATGGTGGTGTTCACAGTTGGATTTTGTTTCAGATATGTACAGCAATGTTGGAGCTCAGCCTGGTATTCCTAGACCACCCACTATTTTCCAGCCTAATCCATTGGGTAATCCATTTAGTGCAGCTGGTTCCGAATTTATCAGAGGTGGCGTGGGTGCATATGGGGAGAAAATTTTAGGTTCCAGCTCTGAGTACGTGCAAAGCAATGTAAGTGGAATACTCGTATACTTAATTATTGATGTCTGGTGGTCTTGGTATCATGGTTCCCCATGTTTCTTCAGGTGCATCATGTTTCCGAATTTGGATTTGGGTGCATGTTTTTGTACTTCGTAAAGATTTCTATTGATTCTTCGGAGTCTGATGCAATCAAAATGTGGCAATGTAGTTGGCATCAATAAGTGAGGGCTTTGCCAGCTCTCAGCTTACTACATATTTGGATTTTGGATACTGTGATCCAGAGCAGGGCGGAGTGTCAAAGTTGAAGGACTTCGATTTCCTTTGCTTTTACATATGACAGAAGCAGAAGTGAAACTAGGGTTTTAAAATCCTGTATCTTTTCTAAAAGTTGAAGGATTTCTGTTTACTTTGCTTGTTCGTCGAGTTCTTACTTGTTCTGTATCAGTTTTTTCCCTTCAGCAAAGCTTATGACGATACTAGCCAATCTATTAGTGTTGTAAATGTCTTTCTTTCTTATTTGATCTTTGGCACCTTCCTTTCATTCTTGAAAATTACGTTTCTGGAACATGATTGTCTCAGCAAAGTATAGGAACATACTGAAAAGCTCTTGTGGGCGCACATGTGGCAATTGCCTTTGTTTTGGTATTGGCTTGTATTATTTTTTTAAGCTGTATACATAAAAGAACTTTTGAGATATTTGTTTATCTTGATTCTGAAGTTTTCCTTGTCTATTTACGGTTAGTGAAGAGGGAACTCAATTTCTGCTGTGGCTAAATTTCCTCTTTGTAGGTTTTCATTGGTCTTCTTTTACTTGAGGAAAGTAGTGTTCCTTCAGTAAAAGGGGGAAAAGCAGGTGTCTTTGCCCACTTACATTTTTCTCTGGTGACTAAAACAAAATGAGGATGTTGCTTGTTTGTCGGAAACAATGTGATTTGGAGAAGTGGCATGTAGTTCCAGGAGTACTGACTAGAATTTTTAACATGTGGGATATATTCACAAATTAAATGCAAAGTTTCAATATGTCTACGTTTGTTCTTGAATAGCATAGATTAGGAACCTTCTCTAGTATCTTATAAAAATACCCAGTGATCTGGAGCCAGATTAAAGTGTTGCAGTAAACAAAATTATCTGAAAACACAAGAAACTCCATCATCTGTTATTTTATGGAATCATTAAAGTTCTATTATCTAAATTGTTACAGATATTTGGATCTACAAATACTTAAATCACTCAGAGTTTGTCCTTTTGAACAGATATGCAGATACTTATCTGACCCCCAGTATTATTTTCAAGTGAATCACCACTATGTGAGGAACAAGTTGAAGGTTCTTTTGTTTCCCTTTCTGCATAGAGTAACCTTTCTCTCTCTTGCGGAATTGCAATCACAATTTTAGTTGTTTCCTTTTTTTTTCTTGCAAACTATTAACCTACTCTTGTTTTCCTTTACTGCAGGGTCCTTGGACGCGAATAAGTGAGCCAGTGGGTGGAAGGCTCTCTTATAGACCTCCAATGAATGATATCAATGCACCAGATTTGTACATTCCATTCATGGCTTTTGGTACCTACGTTGTCTTTGCTGGGATTTCATTGGGCCTTCATGGAAAGTAAGCTACTAATTTGGATGATATTCCTTGTCCTTTTAAATATTGGTATCAGTTTTCTATTGGTTGCTTGTCTGCTACATCAGGTTGAATAAGTTGCATTAATAGTCTGCTAGCATTTAGGATTAATTGTCCTTTGTGTTGGATCCTGTATTCTCCATTCAGCTTCTCAATCCTGTGTATTTTGATGGTAAGAACGGCCTCCACCAAACAGCTCATGTGGGACCGGAAATCTAATCCATCTCGAGCCGGGCCATCTTGAGCAAACTCCCACCCTCCCACCCCCCAAAACGGAGGCACACATTGTTGCACACCCCTCATTCCTCATAACAAGAGGAAGTGTACGATCAAGACTGAATTCTGGTGGTGATGTGGCAAGTGTGAAAACAACCACTAGAATTCTAGACTATAATGCTTTGGTTTTCTAGGTTCTTACTTTGGTTGCAGTTGTTAATGTGTATTATGAGATGAGAAACATAAATGCTGTTTGCTATTTAGATACTAACTATCGTGAACAGTTGATGTAGACATAAGCTCCGGCTGCTAACTCTTTGAAGAAGTTTGGCTAATTGTGATGATCACCCTGGAAGTACATCAAATGTGGAAGTAGCTAAAGAAGTCAGAGGAAGAAAGCAATATCGATTATCTAAGCCGTGGTCTATGACATCTTGGGGAGTTGATTATCTAAGTCATGCATTCCACCTGAGACCCAAAAGGGCTTTAGGACAGCTTTTGACTTTCAATCACTCTCGCCCAAATTTTCTTCCTGGTTAAGCATGATTAGACAGCAACTCTTTCACGCCCACATCACAAATGCTACAGAGATATGGTTTTGTATTGGCGTCAGTTTTCTTTTGTACTCCTCATGAAATACTGCTGATTTAAGCTGGAGAAGAGGATTTTTCAGTCTCCCTTTTTTTAGGTGGATTGGGGGAGGGGGGGGGGGTGTTGGGAGAAGTGGGGTGAATTGTGGAAAATGCAGGAAGGGACAGCCTGCTATTTATTCCGTTACCTCAAGAAAAAGAGCAATTTTGGGGCAAATGCAGCCTTCTAGGTTTCATTCCTTTACCTTGCAAAGTGAAGCTTGCTCTCAATGTGGGCATGGTGAGGATCAATGTTCAGACTTAGTAAATAGTTTACATACCGTAGAAGAGGAGTTCAAACACCCCCTGCCTCGAACAATAGTAAGAAAAAAACATCAATTAATTTGTTGGGCTGGAGATTTGTCTTTGGGTACGAATATGAGAACCGTGAACAATGAACGCTTGGGATATGCTCCTTTCTGTGTGAAAAGAACCAAAGAATTGGATAGGTGCTCACAAGTTTGAAGTTTCCGTAGAAGTTTTGCCTATTATCTCTGTATGGCATCTGTGTGAAGTTTTTGCCTTCAATTTTGTGATGTTCTGCCTATGTTGCTGTCATTTTGGTTTATGTGATTTGGGGACTGATAATAAGAAAAGCTGAAACTGGATAGCTCTCTCATTCTAGCTTTTTTTCTTTTCTGATGGCATATTCGTATTATTTTGGCAGGTTTATCCCTGAAGCACTGAACTTGCTGTTTGTTAAAGGATTATTAGGATGGCTTTTGCAAATCTCATTGTTGAAGGTATCATTGTTTTCCTTGGGGGGTGGGGAAGCGCCCTTGCTGGACATTGTGGCGTATGCTGGTTATACATTTGCTGGGTTGTCTTTAGCTGTGCTTGGAAGGATAATCTGGAGTTCCTCATACTATATTTTGATGCCTTGCACCTGCTTACAAATGGTGATCTTCTTGGTCCAGACTATGAAGAGAGTTCTTTTAGCTGAGGCGAGAAGTTATGATTCAAGTAGGAATAACTATCTCTTGGTCTTCATTGCTTTTGCTCAGTTCCCGCTTTTTGTCTGGCTTGGTAATGTCAGTATTCACTGGCTTCTATGAGCTAATCTCCTCCAGTAATGGTTGTAGAAAATTTTGTAGTAAAGGTTTCATATCTTTAGACAGATTTTTTTTTTCCACGTTCCAGATCAATATGGCATAGTTATTCGCTAAATTGATTAGACATGCAACTTCATTCTTTACAGTGCTCTGGCTACTGACTAAGATGTGGCATAAAGCGATATGATATAGTACATGTAAAGTTCATTTGAGTTTCATGGGCCCTTTGAAGAATTCAGTTTTATTGACTCAATATAATCATTGTTCTTGTATGTTTACAGTTACACCATTATTAACATCCTGTTACTTTTCACTTCAGTTGCTAAGTATGTAATCACTGCTTCTACATAGAATGAATTTTATTTCCCTTTTGCATACTACCTGTCCTCTTTTTCCTACTGATTTTGATTCTTTGTTGTCACTTGCCCTATGCACTCTGAAGCTGGGCGTTGACCCTCGTTGCACATGGTGACATTTCTTGGACACTTGAGGCAATTGTAAGCCAGGCTACCTTTGATCCTTAGTTTTGTGTTGCCGAATTCTGGTGGTACGCCTCCTACCAGAAAATTGTGATCCAAGAACAAACGCCTCCAAGGTGCACCAAGTCTCAAACCAAAATCCCTGGGGATAGGACCAGAAAACTGGTTGTGACTAAGATTAATCACTGTTAAATTCTGGATTGTGACCAGGTTTATTGGCAGGTGACCTTGGAGGCGGTTTTCTTGGACATCAAGCAGCTCAAGCTGTGTGGATCTTCCAACAAATTTGGCCACATCTATTTCTGTGAACCAATTGACTGACAGGTTCAAACTAATTACCTCAGGTAAGGAAATGACTCCTCTGATTGAGCCAGTGAACCTGTTATCACTCAGATCCAGTGTTCTGAGGCTTTGGAGCCTCCATAGCAAATGAATAGTGCCTGAAAGTACATTGTGGCTCATTGATAACGATCTGAGACTTGTAGGAAGCTGAGGCAGAGACCCAAATAGTTCATTGCTGCTGAGGTCTAATGTGTTGAGTTGCCATAACCCCTCCAGACTAGGGATTCTTCCAGAAAATCCATTGTTCGACATTTTCAAGGACGTCATGCTCCGATAGTTGGAAATCCAGGTGGGTATGGAACCAGTAAGCTTGTTAGAGGAGACATCGAGCTCTTGAAGCCTCTTGAGCCTTCTTAATCCCATAGGTATGCTCCCAGTGAAGAAATTGTCGGATAATATAAGAGGCATTGGGTTATTTGAGTTCTAATCGTTCCCTTGCATTACTCATTTGATTGCATGCTCCCATAACATTCATTGCATTAGAACATCATGGTTAGTAAACCTCACCTCTATATTCTTCTCCTTGATTTTAGTCTCATCTTTAATCCAATATGTCTCTTAGTTATAGTTGTTAGTCTTTTTAGTTGTAGCTTTAATTATTAGTCACTAACCACAATTTAATCTATAGGCTTATTAGCTTGCGTAAGATCAACACTAAATACTTGATATTTTTTATACTATGCGATAACCCATATACTTGCAGGGTTATCAAGATGCCTATGAGGTATTAGGACAGTTCGTTCAACTCATTAGCAATAGTGTGTGCTGTGATGATGGGCTCTCTCTCTCCTAAGGATGTATCTATAATTCAAACCGGGCATTCCACAACTGGAGGGTGCTAGAATGGTATTGGTAACACCCAACTAATAGACCAAGTTATAGTTGGTTATTAATCATCCCCCTTTTGATTACTCGGGAAAAAAAAAAATCACCCATTCATACTTAGTTATATTTATATGTGGGGTTATATGTGATCAAAATGAAGTAGTAACCAGGAAAATTGAGTATCAAAGCAAATACTAAAATGTAAAAGTATCGTTATTTATAATTTTCTTTTATAAGCATATCATTATAATCCTTAATAGAGACATCATGCAAAATCATGAAACTGATGACTGTTTTATTACAATTAATCTTCATCATGATACATTTTCATTTATCAATATGTTGAGTAGGAATCATTCAACTACTCTTCTTTATTATTTTATCATTTGCACAAACATTTGGCGCCAACACAGTGACCTCCTTCTACGCACTGGAAATGACAGTCAACATCTTTTTTGCAAGGAAACTGATTAGGCTGATCACAACTGCATATCATATTCACACAACGGCCTAAACAGTAGTCACAATCTCTGTCGAGGTGACAATTTCTTTCTGCATTAATATCAGCCGACTGTGTTCCCATACATAATGAACCTGTAATCATATGTACCAAACGGAAGAGACTTATTTAGTAAATAAAAATCATTCGTTATTCTTATATGGTAGGAGTATATATGTAGTACTCCATTTTCAAATGTGAATATATGTTTACGTAGCATTCATGACTAAACAAACTTCAAGCTTTCTCATTAGAAGAAATATTTGGCGTCATAGATGGACATAAACGGTATCAAATCCAAATTCTGGCAATGATCACTGAGGATTTTGCAAAACTTTAAACTCGATCTTAATGAACCACAAAGAAATTAGTGGCCATTAAAGTAAGTTATAGATATTGCAAGACAAAATGCATAGGAGATTATTAAAAATGTAAAACATTAGTTTTACCTAGCCTAAGAAATACTAAATGTTATTCAATAATACGTTCGATCATTTAATGTGGCTTGATATATGAAGTAATGACTTTTGGTCAAAATAGTTGAATTTATTTGTTCTTGTGAAGCTACATGCATAGTGAACGAAATAATTAAATTTAGAATATTAAAAATAATAATAAAAATAAATATTGACCACGATATTTAAGGTACATGAAAAGGGGACAAACTTGATGCAATAATCAGCACAATGAGAATAATAGTGAATCTGAATGATGATCCCTCCATTTATTATTGATAATTAAAACTGGTTGTGGCTCTAGATTATTAAGAGTGTGAGTTTGGATTAATAGAGAGATTCGTAGTGGGTATAGATATATATTGTATAACACCATGCATGATAAGTTTGTATTTATACTAGCATGAATGCAGGTCTATTGCATACAGTTTTTGAATTCATTGAATATGCATGTAATTGTGGGTTGTATTTATTTCCAAGACTAGAAAATGAATAAATTGAGCATCATTTACATTTGGTTTAGACAATAAAAACCAATCTTTTTAGTGATCCGTTTCCTTTTTAATTTGATTGTTTGCGATCATATATGATCATGATTGATAACAAACATGATATATTGATTTTATTGTCAAGAGCCTTTATGATCATAATTGATAACAATCGTGATATACTAATTTTCTTGTCAAGAGCCTTTGATTCACCTTTTACACGAAACTATTTTTGCTCAAAAAATTTCTTGTGTGCAATCGTTTTATTGTGAGACTATATGTATATGCTAGAACTATGTATGTGTATATGAATACTACTCTCAAAATCACCCTCTTAATTTATAAAAGTTATATATGAATTAGAATTTTTCATTAAACTAAAATTTAAAAGTCACAACTAAAATTTTGGTCTACTTTAATATTCTCAAAGTCATCTCTAAGTTAGATCATCTCATATCACACAAAAAAAAAAAAAAAAATTTTGGGCGACGGATTGGAAGAGTTCGGGCGGCGAAATTTCATTTCGTAGCCCAACATATATATGACGACGAAAATGAAATGGACGCCCAAGTACTCAGGTTTGGGCGGCCGAAATATAAGTTGCCGCTCGTAGGTGCATTTTGGCCACGAAATTTCAGTTTTGTCGCCCAAGTTATCTCTTTTGGCTACCAAAGCAACGTGTTCCTCGCCCGTTTGGAAATTATTACTACTGTGCCCCAAATTTCTTTTGCCAAAATCAAAAATCCATCCACTCTTTAAGGTCCGGTTCTCTTCAACAGAATGGTGCGGGACGGTGAGAAACGGAACAGAATGGTGCGGTGCTGATAATTCAAAAATATGTGAGACAAAATAAAATACAGAATGCGGCACAGATTGAAACGGAACGGAACGGAATGTAGCATGAAATCGACGAAAAGAACGATATTCATTCTAAACTATAAACCCTAACTCTTAGAGCAGTTGAATACTCTCGCATCATCTCACTTTTCTCTTTCTCTCAACTTGATAACCCCCAAATCACTAGCCTTTATCACTCTTTATCTTCTCAAGGAAACCAATTATGAAGGTTGTATCTTTCTCCTCTCTCCGTCAATTTTTTGGTTTCATTTTTAAGAGATAGTGAAGTAAATTTGGTAATGTGATTTACTCTACTTTCAGTTTTCAGGCGCTTGAATCCCTTGAGAAAATGAAGAAATCTGGACAGACACTTCTCTCTGTAGCAGTAGATCTAGTAAGTTTTCTTTTTTCAATTCGTTTGTTTTTTGGTTGCCTGATTTAGTCACTTATTCTGATTTTTTTTATTTTTTATTTTTTTTTTTAATTTATTGAATTGCATATGTAAATTGTTGTCAAGTTCAGTAAGCCTGTGTTCGTAGGCCATGAGTCTCCTTGCGAGGTCTTTTTTTGTTTCCAGATGTAGGGGTGCTTAGTTTCTTTTGTTATATCTGATTGTGTATGGGAATTGTTCCTTAAGGGAACATCTATCTCTCTCTGGTTCATCATCTTAGTGGTTGTTGTGGTGGTTTTTTTGTTTGATTAGTATGGGTATTTGATTTGAGACTAATTGAAACTTGTCAATGCCGCCGATTCAGGGTTGTGCCAGAGCTTGTGTATTGAAATATCCTTGCTCATTGCTCTTAAGACTATATAATGGATGGAGGTATTGAGTATTGACTCAAAGGGGTTTTGGTTTAGGGGCTACTCAAAATGGCAAGCCATGATAAATAAAAACATCCCTCGTTAAAATAGGTACAAAATCATCACCTCTCAGGCTCTCAGTCTCTATATATGAGGTTGTAGGTTTTAGGCTTAGTTTGGTGGATTGAAAGACACTATTTCCAGGGAAATGTAAAGTGTCTGGTTGAATTGATAGCTTGAGTGCATAGGTCTAGTTTTTGTTTCATCCATCAAACTAATGTTAATATTTTCTTACCTGCCTCTTCAGGTGATAGGTTCAAAGTCCTCGTTTGCATCTGCCGAGATTTCAAGATGAAGAATCAATGCAAAGTTGTGTGGTCTTGTGACCGCTAATCTTTGTAATTAGTACTATCATTTTGGTCCATGATATTGATGTGCTATGTTAAGCTTTATTTTGTTTGAACATTCATGTATGGGTGTTATGGGCAAATGATTTGAATATACAAGTGATTTCAGTGGCCACTTCTATGTCCTTTTTTTCTCACTTTTTATTTTACGTATTTCTTTATTTGCAACTCTCATACAAATGCTGTTCCAAAATAGTACTAGTGAACCAGAAAAAAAAAAAAAAAAAAAAAAAAAAAAAAAAAAAAACACCTATATATTTGGCCGACCAAAGTAAAGGGATGTGCCGCCCAAATTGTAAATCTTGGGCGAGGAATTCCTCATATTGGTCGCTCTAAACTGTCCACTTGTGGGCGAGGAACTCAAAGTTTGGCCGCCAAAACTTTGAGTCTTGGGCCACGAAAATTCAATTCCCTCGCTCAAACTGTTCACTGTTTGGGCACGTTTTCAAATTTCCTCGCTGCTGCTACTACTACAATTATTATTTACTATTACTATTATTAAAACAATCAAAAATAAAAAAATTTCTAGTTTCTCCCAATTTTCACCAGTTATCAATTAGACTTTTCAGTTTTCACCAGTTTTGTCCAGTTTCTCCCAATTATCAGTTCCAGTTTTCAGTTGAAAAGAACAAGCCCTTATAGAAGTTTTTGTGTTGTACTAACCTAAAATAAAATAAAATATAAAAATCCTTCAAACTTTAGAGTCTTTGTAATCTCCTATTTTTTTAATAGATATAAATGTTTATTTTTTTATTTTTTATTTTTTTTATAAGGTAAGGAGATGGGATAAAAGGGGGCTAGGAGGCTCTACTCTCGTGAGTAACTCCTAGCAAATCCTCATAAAAAATCTGGGACAGTTCCCTATCAGGCGGTTCTGGGAAGAAAGTGCTTGAAATAAGAGAGTGCCCAAAGTTAGCTAGCCAATCAGCTGCTCTGTTACCCTCTCTATAGATATGTTGAACAACGGTAGGGGATAATGGAGCTAATAATTTTCGGATGTCAATTATTAGTGCGTGAATAGACCAAGGGATGATAATCTCTCCCTTAAGCGCCCGGATAACCGTGAGAGTGTCGCCTTCAATTTGGAGTCGATTAATCCAAAGTTCCATCGCTTTTTGAACGCCATCACGAAGAGCAATAGCTTCAGCTATCTGAACTGAGGACGAGCCTACTGGCCGAGCTCCTGCCCCCATAAAGACGCCACCCTCTTTTCTTAAAATATACCCCGCCGCGGCTTTTCCATCCTTACAAGAGCCATCAAAGTTGAACTTACAATGTTCAGGGAGAGGTAAGTTCCACCTAACCAACTTAGACGCTACAGTTTTCACCCGACCCTCTACTTCCTCTGCTTGCCCAGAAAAGATCGAAGGTTTAGAACGCAACTTCCATTCAGATTCGCAGCGCTTCGCCCTGATCCAATAATTAGTGGCATTGAACCGTTTATCTTTAAAGACAACTTCGTTTCGTTCCGACCAAATACTCAAAAGCAGGAAGACTGCTCGAGCGACCAAATAATAGTGAATCTGAATGATGATCCCTCCATTTATTATTGATAATTAAAACTGGTTGTGGCTCTAGATTATTAAGAGTGTGAGTTTGGATTAATAGAGAGATTCGTAGTGGGTATAGATATATATTGTATAACACCATGCATGATAAGTTTGTATTTATACTAGCATGAATGCAGGTCTATTGCATACAGTTTTTGAATTCATTGAATATGCATGTAATTGTGGGTTGTATTTATTTCCAAGACTAGAAAATGAATAAATTGAGCATCATTTACATTTGGTTTAGACAATAAAAACCAATCATTTTAGTGATCCGTTTCCTTTTTAATTTGATTGTTTGCGATCATATATGATCATGATTGATAACAAACATGATATATTGATTTTATTGTCAAGAGCCTTTATGATCATAATTGATAACAATCGTGATATATTGATTTTCTTGTCAAGAGCCTTTGATTCACCTTTTACACGAAACTATTTTTGCTCCAAAAATTTCTTGTGTGCAATCGTTTTATTGTGAGACAAGTGTATGTATATGCTAGAACTATGTATGTGTATATGAATACTACTCCCAGAATCACCCTCTTAATTTATAAAAGTTATATATAAATTAGAATTTTTCATTAAACTAAAATTTAAAAGTCACAACTAAAATTTTGGTCTACTTTAATATTCTCAAAGTCATCTCTAAGTTCCACGAAAAAAAAAAAAAGTCATCTCTAAGTTAGACCATCTCATATCACAACAAAAAAAAAAGGTTTTGGGCGACGGATTGGAAGAGTTCGGGCGGCGAAATGTCATTTCGTAGCCCAACATATATCTGACGACGAAAATGAAAGGACGCCCAAGTGCTCAGGTTTGGGCGGCCGAAATATAAGTTGCCGCTCGTAGGTGCATTTTGGGCCACGAAATTTCAGTTTTGTCGCCCAAGTTATCTCTTTTGGGCTACCAAAGCAACGTGTTCCTCGCCCGTTTGGAAATTATTACTACTGTGTGCCAAATTGTTTTTGCCAAAATCAAAAATCCCTCCACCCTTTAAGACCTTGTTTTCTTCAACGGAATGGTAAGGGACAATGAGGAACGGAACGGAACGGAACGGCGCGGTGCCGATAATTCAAAAATATATGAGACAAAATAAAATACAGAATGCGGCGTGGAACGGAACGGATTGGAACGGAACGGAACGGAACGGAACGGAACGGAATGCAACATGGAATCGACGAAAAGAACAATATTCATTCTAAACTATAAACCCTAACTCTTAGAGCAGTTGAATACTCTCGCATCATCTCACTTTTCTCTTTCTCTCAACTTGATAACCCCCAAATCGCTAGCCTTTTATCACTCTTTATCTTCTCAAGGAAACCAATTATAAAGGTTGTATCTTTCTTCTCTCTCCGTCAATTTTTTGGTTTCATTTTTAAGAGATAGTGAAGTAAATTTGGTTTCATTATTTGCAACTCTCATACAAATGCTGTTCCAAAATAGTACTAGTGAACCAGAAAAAAAAAAAAAAAAAAGAAAAAGAAAAACTATATATTTGGCGACCAAAGTAAAGGGATGTGCCGCCCAAATTGTAAATCTTGGGCTAGGAATTCCTCATATTGGTCGCTCTAAACTGTCCACTTGTGGGCGAGGAACTCAAAGTTTGGCCGCCCAAACTTTGAGTCTTGGGCCACGAAAATTCAATTCCCTCTCTCAAACTGTTCACTGTTTGGGCCACGTTTTCAAATTTCCTCGCTGCTACTACTACTACAATTATTATTTACTATTACTATTATTAAAACAATCAAAAATAAAAAAAATTTCTAGTTTCTACCAGTTTTCACCAGTTATCAGTTAGACTTTTTAGTTTTCACCAGTTTTGTCCAATTTCTCCCAATTACCAGTTCCAGTTTCTAGTTGAAAAGAACGAGCCCTTATAAAAGTTTTTGTGTTGTACTAAAATAAAATAAAATAAAAATATAAAAATCCTTCAAACTTTAGAGTCTTTGTAGTCTCTTATTTTTTTAATAGATATAAATGTTTATTTTTTTTATTTTTTATTTTTTTTATAAGGTAAGGAGATGGGATAAAAGGGGGCTAGGAGGCTCTACTTTCGTGAGTAACTCCTAGCAAATCCTCATAAAGAATCTGGGACAGTTCCCTCTCTGTTGCCCTCTGGGAAGAAAGTGCTTGAAATAAGAGAGTGCCCAAAGTTAGCTAGCCAATCAGCTGCTCTGTTGCCCTCTCTATAGATATGTTGAACAACGGTAGGGCATAATGGAGCTAAGAATTTTCGGATGTCAATTATTAGTGCGTGAATAGACCAAGGGATGATAATCTATCCCTTAAGCGCCCGGATAACCGTGAGATTGTCGCCTTCAATTTGGAGTCAATTAATCCAAAGTTCCATCGCTTTTTGAACGCCATCGCGAAGAGCAATAGCTTCAGCTATCTGAACTGAGGACGAGCCTACTGGCCGAGCTCCTGCCCCTATAAAGACGCCACCCTCTTTTCTTAAAATATACCCCGCCGCGGCTTTTCCATCCTTACAAAAGCCATCAAAGTTGAGCTTACAATATTCAGGGAGAGGTAAGTTCCACCTAACCAACTTAGACGCTACAGTTTTCACCCGATCCTCTGCTTCCTCTGATTGCCCAGAAAAGATCGAAGGTTTAGAACGCAACTTCCATTCAGATTCGCACCGCTTCGCCCTGATCCAACAATTAGTGGCATTGAACCGTTTATCTTTAAAGACAACTTCGTTTCGTTCCGACCAAATACTCAAAAGCAGGAAGACTGCTCGAGCGACGCTGAACGAGTCAATAATTGGGCTGGATTTATTAGCAGTCAGCCAGTACAATAGATTGCTTGTCGAGGGTGGGATGTCACACCAAACCGCCGACGAAGCTAAGTTCTAAACTTCCCTAGTTACAGGGAAAAACCCCAACGAGGTGATCCAGACATTCCTCAGAGTTTGAGCATAATGAACAAGTTGCATCTAAGGGGATACCCCTATTAGCCAACGTTCTTCTAACTGCAATGGATCTATGGCATACCTGCCATAGAAAGATCTTGATCTTTGGAGGGATATCCAGCTTCCAAATCCAATGGAAGGACCACTTAGTGGCATTGATCATGTCAATGTCATGAGCCAGCCAGGTGGCAATTTTTGTGGAGAAAATGACATTACCAGTTAGACCCAAACAAAACTCATTATCAACGTCATGAATCGAAAGGGGCACATCAGCAATCATATGGAGGATATTCGTTGAGACAAACTGTCCAATCTTCTGCAAATCCCACTGGTGGTGTGGGTTGATAATGTCATAGACACGCCAATCCAAAACTTCTTGGGGAATTGTGGAAACGTCAACTAGTTCAATAAGTGGTTTGTTGCAACACCAGTTATTAGTCCAAAGGTGAACATGAAGACCATTATCAACTTTCCATCTGATACATCGGCTAAAAAGAGCCCGAGAGTGTAAGATTTTTTTCCAAGCCCAAGATTGCGCACGTAGAAATTTACAATCCATTAGGCCTCCATGTTGCAGATATTTGACGGAAACTGTTTTAACCCAGATATTATTGGGTTCCGTGAGAAGTTTCCATGCAAGTTTGCATAAGAAAGCACTATTAACTGCTTCTACCTTTCGTAGACTTAAGCCCCCCATGACTTTAGGTTGACACACCTTACCCCAACTAATGAGGGGAAAGTTGCCTCTATCACCATTACTTTTCCAGAAGAAGTCATGGTTAATTTTATTTAGCTCAATACAGGTGGCTTTCGGTATCTGAAAACATTGCACAGTGTGCGACGGAATAGATTTCAGATTGGCCTGAATAAGCACAACTCTCCCGACTTTTGACAGTGAGCTGGCCACCCAGGCTTCCATGCGTTTCCTAGCCTTACTCACTATATCCAAGAAGCACGATTTAGAGGCTTGCTTGTCCAAGACCGGACAACCAAGGTACTTCCCTAAGTTATGTTTGATAGGGATTTGAACAATGGAGTTAACCATTTGCTTCGCACTCTGCGTAACCGTCTTAGAACAGACTACCGTGGATTTATGGAAGTTAATAAGTTGACATGATTGTTTACAAAAGAGATTTAGAATATTCATAAGCTGAGAGCATGATTCGCGATCCGCTTTACAGAAAAAGATATTGTCATCTACAAAGAATAATCCCGGGATAATTGGCGCACGGGGAGCAATTTTAATACCAATACCAAATTCACGCAATTGACTGGCCAACGTGATTCATCATAGTAGAACATCCATACATAAAATAAACAGATAAGGGAAAAGGGGATCACCCTGATGAAGACCACTTGATGGTCTAAAGGGGGGGTAGGGTCGTCATTAATAACTATAGAATAGGAAACAGACGAAACACATTGTTCAATCCAACTAATCCATTTATCACAAAAACCCAGAGCCTTTAAACATTGGAATAGAAAGTCCCATCTATACGGTCATACACTTTTTCCATATCAAGCTTGATGGCTAATCGACCTTTTTTGCTCTTAGTAACCCAAAAGTAGTTCATAATTTCATGGGTTAAGAGGACATTATCATGAATAGATCTTCCCGGGATGAAAGTGCCTTCCAGAGGAGAGCATACAATATCATCCAGTAAGGGATGTAGACAATTGACCAAAATTTTTGAGATAATTTTAACAAGAGTGTTGCAAAGACTAATAGGACGTAAATGATTAACTGTCTCGGGGCTTTTAACTTTAGGAAGTAGTGCAATAAAGGTATGATTGATCTCTCTAAGAAGCTTTCCACTATGAAAGAAGGCCACAACCGCATCACAGATACAATCTCCTACAATATGCCAGTAGGTCTGGTAGAAACCAGGCCCAAACCCATCAGGCCCCGGAGCTTTGGATGGGTCCATTTGGAAGACAGCCTCCTTTATTTCTTCATTGGAAAAGGGGCGAATAAGTTCTTGATTATTATTTTCATTAATAAGTACCGTAACGTCACTTAGGTCCAAAGAGCGAGGATGGTTGAAATCTGATTTAAATCGTTTTTCAAAAGAAATATCTACATGGTCCCGGATGATCTTTTCATCTTCCAGCCATGCCCCCGAAGGTTTCCTTATTTCGAAGATTTTATGTCGTTTGGCCCTACCGTTGTGACGGCGTTGGAAGTAGGTCGAGTTTCTATCATCGTCAATTAGCCATATTTTTTTGGCGTAGGAATTCCAATATTTTTGGGAGAACATAAGGAGTTTCTCGCGTTGAAGAATAAGCCTATCAAGAGTGGCATGGAGATTGGCACTCTGAGTTTCAGTTAGGAGTCGCGTCCCAATGTGTTTTAATTTATCGTGATTAAGACTAACTTTGTTGTGGATATGGCCTATATATGAATGATTCCATTGTTTGAAATTTGCTTTGAGAGTTTTTAGCTTTTTTTGTGATGCGAAACATCCTAGATCCTATAATAGAAGAGGCCCAGGCCTCCGTAACCATTTTCTCGGCTGCCGGGTATTGAGATCAAAAAGGTTGAAATCTAAAGGGTCGATGTTTAGTAAGAAGGTTCGGACAAGTATCCAGAAGGATAGGAGCGTGATCGGAACATGTGAACGAGAGATGTCTGACAACCGACTCCGGATATGTACTTGACCAATCTGCCCAAGCTAAAGCTCGATCCAGTTGTTCTAGGGTATGAACACCATTAAACCTCTTTCGCCAAGAGTAGGGTGACCCATTAACCGGAACTGAATCGAAATTCAGTGATCCACAAAAGTTGTTCATTCTAACAAGTCTCGACGGGGGGCACAGAGGACCCCTTTTCTTATCTTCAATGCGTAGTAATTCATTAAAATCGCCCAAAATACACCACTGGTGGGATATGATGGGATCGAGCGCTATGAGTTGTTCTCAAAAAGGTTCTTTTTCTCTTTCCTGTGCCGGCCCATAAACACCCGAGACGAAACACTTATTACCTAAAGCTAAATCCGTAATTTCTAGAGTGAAAATTCGATCAAATATATGGTGCAAATTGATATCTTGATTGTTGTTATTCTATAAAGCCCAAATTCCCCAAAGTGATTGACCGGATTAACGTATTCAAAATTAGAGAAACCCAACTTTCTAATAATACGAGTTGTGTTTGAAGTATTAGTTAAAGTTTCTAAAATAAACATGATGTCGAGTTGGGCATATTTGCGTAAGAAGCAAATTTCACTAATAGCTTGAGATTTTTTAGCTCCATTAATATTCCAACAAAGGATCTTCATAAATTAACTAAGTAGAAGGAAGAAAGGGTGCAAGAAAAAATTTCAGAACTTAAACCACAAATACAAAGGCTTGACAAAATGAATTGTGCCAAATAAAAAGTGATTCCGGGGCCAAGGCCCAGTCCATCAACAGACAATTGAGAGACCATTGAATGACAAAAGAAACAAAGCCATGTCACAACTTTAATAGGTATCATCAAGGGCCAAGCCCAACTAAAGAAATGGTGCTGAGATAAACAAGAGATGGCCCAGGAAGAGATAGTAAACTGAAGCCTGCAAAAAACAAGAGCAAGATACAGATTGGCCAGTTGAAACAAATATTCGTTTAAGCTCCACAAAAGATTACAAAAGCCACAAGCATAAGATGACAATCTAATCATAATACTAAAGGGGTGCTGGAGGAAAGAAAGCTGGCTAAAAAAATCACATAAACTAATAAAAAACTTAATTAAAAACATGATATTAAAATCCATAAACACCATAATCAAGGGTGAGCTAAAAAATCATCATCATAGGGCTGATCAGGCATGGCCACCAACTGGCTCCTCGCCACTAGTACCTGTGTCACCTTCCTCCATCACTCTCCTACGTTTAGAGGATTCAGTAGAGTTGCAAGGCACAACCTGCTCCTCACAGTCCATATCATCATCAAACTCTGCATGAGAAGGAGCAGAGGATACAATAGTAGTAGACCTATTAGCCACTGGGACAGCCACAGGCTACGTGGTATAGGTAAGCACAGACAGTGGAGAATGAGAAGGACCCGCACGAATAGGACTGTACCCATCAGAGTCTGCTTGGTCAAGAGCACCACCAACAACTCCCTCAAGAATTTCAAACAGATTGGAGGTGGCACAGTTATAAGCAATAGGGGATGCACAAGACGGCTCATTAGGACCTGAACTAGGGCCCTCAGAATCACCCCTATCATTCATGGTCGGGTAGGAAGTAACCCTAGAGGAAGAAGCACGATACTTGTTCTTACCAAAGCGATTAGGAGGGAAGACACAAGACTAGCCTTCTCTGGGGAAGAACTGTTACCCATTCTGGGGGGTTATTAGTGACATCCTGAGGTGGAGTAGAGCTCGTAGCAAGAGGAGAGAGAGTTGTTGCATCCAGTTGCTCAACAGTAACACGAAAATCATTAGTTTGAACCAAAGAACAAGAGTCTGCATCATGATCAGTTAGACCACAAAGAGAGCACACACAATATGTAAGCCTTCATAACACAAAGCAAATACTTTAGACATCCCATTAGCAAAGCGCACAGTAATAGAGGCTTTGAGAGGCAGAGAGACATTAAGATGGACACAAACACGAGAAAATCTGCCTCTAAGCCTAAGCCTGGTGAAATTATCCAATCTAATCAGAGAACCCATAGGAGAGAGGATGTTACGCAAATCATAGTAGTTCCACAGCTCAAGGGGGAGCCTAGGGACCCGCACCCATTGATCAATGAAATCAATGGCACAGGTATAAGGGTCAAACACAGGCTCCCATTCTCTAAGAACCAAATTGAGGCCCTGAACAAACCAGGGTCTCCTAATCTAGACAAAACTTTTATCAGCATGCGTAGAGAACTGATTGAGAATCTAGCCATTCTCCGAATCCAGCCATTCCCCAACTTCAGAAAAGTGACCTCACCCCTCACCTCAGTCCAATCACGTTTAGTATTTAGACAGATAATAGAGAGTGGAACAGAGCCACCTCAAAGCTTAGCATGGAGAGAGAGAGAGAGCAAAAGCATCAGGCCGATTGTTATCATCAGCAGGATCTGGCATATGAGGCTCTAGCTCACCACTACGGCAAGAGAGCAGCTCATCAGTACAAGGGACAGATACTGCTCTGCTAGAGGAAGCAACAGAGAGATTTGGATCCACCATTCCATCTCTAAGGGCGGAACAGAATGAGTGAGGGAATAGGAGCATTCGAATATCTCGATTATCATCAGGAGCTCTACTCGAGCAACCGTTAGGGGTGAGAGTGGATGGAGTGATATGAGTGGGAGGTGAAATGGGAAGTAGAGTGGTTCCAGTGGAGGTGGGGAAAAGTCAAAGTGGTGTGTCATTGTTTGAGGGGATTTGAGGAGTATCAGAATTTTGAGAGCTCATATTGAGAGAGAGAGAGAGAGAGAGAGAGAGAGAGAGAGAGAGAGAGAGAGAGAGAGAGAGAGAGAGATGGAACACAAAGGATTAGAAGACCCTTTAAATAGGCCCCAAAAAAATCCCCCAAAAAATAAAACCAAAGGGCATCTCGAAGAAAACAACCAGAAGAAGGGTAAGATTATGAAGAAAATTAACAAAAAAACATAGTCTCAACCTTCAACAAGCAATTGAAAACGTGTAATAAATCAGCTAGAATTGCAGCCCAGACCATAGAATCACCACATGATGAACAAATAGACAGAGAGACAGCAATCAAAAAATATTTAGAGAAAATTAACAACTCACAAATAACCTCATAAGTCTCATAATCATTGCAATCTAACAGCTTTATGAGCAGACGAGCCCAGAAGACGAAGAGCCACTGCAAGATGACGGGCCAACAAGAGCAATCTTGAATACCAGCACGCCAGATTATTACAGTTAAATTGCAGACGCAATTAATTCTTGAGACGCAACCCAGTAAAATTAGGAGACAACTAACCACGCGACAAATAAAATTGTTGAAAATCGCGACTCAAGGAACAACCCCAGTAGATCTAGGATAGGATTTAAAAGCAAAACCACCAATTAACTCCACCAAATCACAATGACTAATTGAGCCTCGAAAGACACAGTTGCAGAGGCCACAACCAGAGATCGAAAATTGAAGTGAAAACTCAAGAACCCTAGCCCAAAAGTTAGGGTTTTTAAAAATCCCCAATTCTGAGCAAGAGGACAATGAACAAAGAAACAAGGCCCATAAGAGAAAATCGACCCGAGCTAAGAGGGAATCTTGTAATTTTGCTTGATTTGAAGCAAGAAATGGAGTCGGTGGAATGGATTTCTGGTTGGAGATCAACTTGTCAGGTGGTTGTTTAGGCGGAAGGGACGAAGTGAGCTAGAAAGGATTTTCTCTCTCTCATCCCAGTCCTTTTTCTTTTAGAACTATTGGGGACTATTAGATATAAATGTTTATTATGATTATTAGCTTGGTGAAATTAGTTGATTTCACTCTGATTAAAAAATACATGTTCATAATCCAAAGTGTTCTCCTTAACTCAACGGGTTGAGTGCAAATGATTTAGTCATGTTTTGTTTTAGTTGAAAATTAAGTCATACATATTAAATAATTGTGTTGTAATTTTTTACCTTTTGTTGGTATTTGTTAAAGGAACCGAATTATTAAATTAGTTATCAATGCAAATATTTATATGAAATGTTTGTATAAAGGTTTGATAACTTCCCTACTAAAGATGAATGTGCAACAACATACAACAATATAGGGTGATAACTGATATATAAGGAAAAATGACATGGTAACATTATTATGGTCAGCTATTGTCATGTTTATTTGCTAAATTTCGAATACCTCAATCCAAATGGTCAATTCAGAGCGGGTTCGAATTTGATCCACTAATTGCCCGTTGTTCGAGTTTGGTCAATTTCGAGTAGCAAGTCTTTACTCCAAATCAAAACTTTTCGAATCATGTCAAATTTTGTCAACTCTATAATGGTGAGGCGAAGATTCACTAATTTCCCTTTCCCCACCTTCTAAAAGGACCAGGGATGGCTGGGTCAAAAACCCTCCTCAGAAATTATTGCATAGCCCAGTAGCATTGATTCCTCCTCTCACAAAATAAGTGGAGCCCACTTTAAATTCAAATTGATAATTTTCTATTTTGTGAGAGGAGGGAGCGATACTCCTGGACTACCCAATAAACCCCCCCCCCAAAAAAGAACCATAATAATGGTTTTTGAAGGGAAAAACAATAATCATTAACAAAAAGGTGTGCCAAATTGCAAATAAAAAACTTAAGATCCACATTAGGAAAACACACCAACAACTAAAGGGGCGGCAAGGTAAATTCTGGGTTTGGGTTAGGTAGTGGGTTGGTGGTTGTCTTTGCCTAGTTGGGTCCGTGACAAATCACACAAGGATATTCTTCTTTCTACACCCAAAAGAAATAAAATTCATCATTTTGTTTGTCATTTTTGACCCGTTGCTGAGACTTTGCTAGGAAGGGGAGAGAGAGAGAGAGAGAGGAGAGAGAGAGAGAGAGAGAGAGAGAGAGAGAGAGTGATAATAAGGGCAATACTCATGCTCTTTAAAAGCATCTGCTGATTGTCTTTAAAACTTCTGATTATTGTGTGATCATTTTTGCTATTCATCTACCAAACCCAGATCGTTAAATTTTCTGGGTCCAAGTCATTTTCAATCAAGCATTCATACAGGTAAATCCCTTTTCTTTAGTTCCCTTATTTAATCCTCTTCTGAATGTCTCTGACACTTCTAATTTGCTACTTCTTTGTTGGGAACTGCTAGATTTCTGTTGTTGATTTGTGGATGTGAATGTTCGGTAGGTGAAATGTTTGTAATAATTGATCTGGGTACTTCTGCTTTTTGTTGATCTGGTTTATTTGAATATGGATTTGTAATTTTTACTAGCATTTGCTTGGGAATTGTGTGCTTGATTGTAAAGTATAATGGTGGGATCTCTCATATGGTTTTGAAGTTTAAGATCCATCATGATCGTAAGAGAAAATGATAAAGAAAGTTTTGTTCTTGATCTGGTATGTTGAGATTCATTGATTCAGTTTTGTGAAGCAGAGTTATAATGAAGGAAAAGTTTGTTGAAAGTTGGATGACTGTGGAAGGATTAGAAAGAGAATTTGTCCCCCATTGAAAAGATATAGTCTTGAGAATGCATAGAAGCTAGGGATTGCTCCATCCATGGTTAATTGGTGATAGGATGGAACCTCAGTTGGGCACTTGGCTTATATGTGCTCGGTTAATTAGATTTTTCAAGGTGTTGAGCATACTAATGATTTATTTTACATAGTTGGTTTTCAAGTGCTCACTTATAGGCTTATGCATACTTGGTTGATTGAGATTCAGTTAATATAGTAATTTAACATGGTGTTAGAGTAGATTGCTTTTCGCTCAACCACCATCTCACAGATGCGTCCACATGTTAGGACTTGGATTAGCAATAGGTGAGGGACACATTGAAGTAAAATTAGGAGTTTGTCTACATATTGAAAAATAGAAGGGCTTGGCAATTGATTATTTTTCGGTAAAAGGTCACTTGGGTTCATGAGTGGTGGGTTGAGTAAGACCGAATTAATCTAAAATTTTAACACTCTTTGATGGAACTTGCACTTTTTGGTGGACTTCGTTTTGCATTTCCAATTTCCATCTTTGTAGAAATGAATAAACAAGGGGCTACTTTTCCTTAAATAAAAAAGAACAAAGAAAGTTCTACTATTTATATTTTGTCGTAGCTTGGGTGATTTTTGTATATATACCCCCCCCCCCCCCCCGCTTCAAATCCTTTCATGTTCCGGCAGGGTGCAGGTAAAACATTAGCAATACTCTGTGTTTGACTTCCATTTCGGCTTAAGTAGTAATATGAGAGTTTAGAGTAAGTTTGTAGTTTGCCCCCTTTTGTTGAGGATTTCTTCGCTCTTTGAAGTCTTCAAATATATCTTCTGTTTCCAGTGATGATGTTTGTATCTCCTGTATTTGTGTAATATGGCCTTGTCACATTAAGTATATCTGACACTTTCTATTTTGCTCAGGTCGAAGAAATGGTTTCCCCAACGAGAATTGGTCTTGCTGGCCTTGCTGTTATGGGCCAGAATCTTGCCCTTAACATTGCTGACAAAGGTTTCCCCATTTCTGTGTACAACCGTACAACTTCAAAGGTTGATGAGACTGTTGAACGAGCCAAACAAGAAGGAAACCTTCCTCTCTATGGTTTCCATGATCCTGAGTCCTTTGTTAATTCTATCCAGAAACCTCGTGTTATAATCATGCTTGTTAAAGCTGGAGCTCCAGTTGATGCAACAATTAAAACCTTGTCAGCCTATATGGAGAAAGGAGACTGCATTGTCGATGGAGGCAACGAATGGTATGAGAACACTGAGAGGAGAGAGAAAGCCATGGAAGAAAAGGGACTGCTCTACCTCGGAATGGGAGTTTCAGGTGGTGAAGAGGGTGCAAGACGTGGACCCTCAATGATGCCTGGTGGTTCTTTTGACGCTTACAAAAACATTGAGGACATCCTTCTCAAAGTGGCTGCCCAGGTGCCTGATAGTGGCCCTTGTGTAACCTACATTGGCAAAGGAGGATCTGGCAACTTTGTCAAGATGATTCACAATGGAATTGAATATGGTGATATGCAATTGATTGCAGAGGCTTATGATGTGCTAAAGTCGGTTGGGAAGCTCTCGAATGAAGAGTTGAAGGATGTTTTTACCGAATGGAACAGAGGAGAGCTTCTTAGCTTCTTGATCGAGATCACTGCAGATATATTTGGAATTAAGGATGACAAGGGTGAAGGACATCTGGTCGATAAAGTTCTGGATAAAACTGGCATGAAAGGCACAGGTAAATGGACAGTTCAGCAAGCTGCTGAATTGTCTGTTGCGGCTCCCACCATTGCAGCATCTTTGGACTCAAGATTTCTCAGCGGCTTGAAGGAGGAAAGAGTTGAAGCTGCTAAGGTATTCAAAGCTGGAGGTGTTGAGGATAGCTTGTCTGATCAAGTTGTTGATAAGAAGAAACTGATCGATGATGTGAGGCAAGCTCTTTATGCTGCTAAAATCTGTAGTTATGCACAAGGCATGAACTTGATTCGTGCAAAGAGCGTTGAGAAAGGATGGGACTTGAAACTCGGGGAGCTTGCTAGAATATGGAAGGGCGGCTGCATTATCCGTGCTGTTTTCTTGGACAGGATCAAGAAGGCATATGACAGAAACGCAGATCTTGCTAACCTCCTCATTGATCCAGAGTTTTCCAAGGAGATGATTGAGAGACAGTCTGCTTGGCGCCGGGTTGTTTGCCTCGCCATCAGTTCTGGTATCAGCACTCCGGGTATGTCTTCGAGCCTTGCTTATTTTGACTCATATAGGAGGGAAAGTCTCCCTGCCAATTTGGTTCAAGCCCAGAGAGATTATTTCGGAGCTCACACCTATGAAAGGGTTGACATGCCTGGTTCTTTTCACACTGAATGGTTCAAAATCGCACAGCAGTCAAAGATCTAAGTTGAGACCTGTGCATGTATCATTCCTTACTAAGTTACTGAAAACTTGTGATTTTCTTGTGACTGCAACACTGGGCGCTAGACCGTCTTTAGTGATGTTTACCTGTTAGGGAATATCTTGCATCATCAGAAGATCTATAATTGTGTTATAAGGGCCTTTTATTTATACTATGTTTGGTTATTCGTGGTTATGGGCCATCGAAACTCTTCTAGAGTCAATGTATTAGGTTTTGTAATCGTTAAGCTTCTGCTTTCTTTGAAAGAATAAGATTTCATATGGCAAGGTTTTTTCTTTATATGCACTCGCTGAATCTGAGTGGTATTCCTTTAATTGTTTGTTGGATCAATCTTACTATGTCATGCCATATCACATATGGTGTATCTCCATAATAATCTTTTGGCTACTTCAGTGGTATTAATTCCTTTCAGGATGGGGTTGTGTGACTTGTGTCTAGCTATTTCGTCGGTATCTTCTTAATAATCTTTTATGGTATCTCCTTAATGATCTTTTGAGCTACTTCAGTGGTACTTCAGCTCCCTTGGTTGGTTATACACGTTGGTGGTGGTTTCCATTTCGTTGGACGGGGTTGTGTCTAGCTGAAGCAGCTGATACAATAACTCACTCTGCTTTCCGTATTTGGCAATCTTGACCCTCTTTTGAGTACCAGGGCACCATCTGCTTCAGCCTTTATGACTAAACTAGGCTATTAGTTGTTTACACATTTCATTTAGACTGAGATAAAGTCCTTTTCCCTGAAGACTGCTGAATAAGGCCATTAACAAGTTTGCTAAGAGTTTTTCTGTCTATTAGTCCCTTCACTAGACAGTTGGTTTAACAAGCAGCACGCTTTACAGGAATGTTTTTGTAGATAACATGGGTATCCATGTTTTTTCTTGCTTAACTAATCCCATTGGCCCTAAAGTTAACTACGCGGAAAACCTCCAGTTGCCCCGAGGGGGCTCGAACTTGGGACCTCTGGAATAGATCTCAGAGGTTTTACCAACTGAGCTACCCCCCTCAAGATACGGTTTACAGAAAAGGTAACAAGCAGCACGGTTTACAGGAATTTTCTGGACTGTGATTTTAGATCAACACAGTTGGTGATAATTTGTTTGGCTAATCTCTTCACTTAGCTTTATCAGTTTCTGGTTTACATGTTCTTTGGGAAGCTATTGGAAATTGAACAGCATATTCTGCCTGTCAGGCGTGTCAGCAATTAAAATACTTCTGAATTGATGATTGAATACTCCATTAGACCAAACTGAAAGTTCCAAATTTATAGATACTAATGTTTGGTGGCCAAATACATAAAGTTAGGAGTCTTTTGGAGGGGATTATATCAAGTATTTAACCAGAACTATCTCTTATGGGACATAAGAAAAGTTAAAGAACCTTCAATTTGAATAATAGGATGTTTGGTGTGATCAGTTGATGGCAGCAAACGTCTGTATGTGAAGCCAATAAATTGACTGGTTTGTTCACGAAAAAAACAGTTATGTACATAAATAAATGATGGACAGGTCTCCAGAATAGTACTTCTTTGGCTGTTTTAGTTATTAGAGTGCGTCCCAGTTTGCACAAAAGAAGGCTAAACCTAATGTTTCAGCTTTCTCCTTTCTGCCTGGAACCTGCTTTCTTACACCTACATGACCAGATACCTAAACCATTTTTTCTCGCTTTGATAGATAATCAAACTTTAAAGGCATGCCAAGCATTATACAAGTGGAGCTGTCAAATAGGTCCTATCGTGTTCATGTCCGTGTCAAGGTTAAACGGGTTGCGAATCTCTTGACCAAGGAAGATGTACATTTGAAACTGAAATCGAATTATAGAACTCTTCAAAACCAAGCAAGACTTTGACAAGATGAGAACACAATAATACATCTGAAAGCTAGGAAGAGTAGAAGTCAAAAAAAAATAAAATGCGTAGTGCTCAAGAGCGACAATACATAGTATTCTAAAATCGTCATCCTTTTGTCACTGGCTTCCTCCTCTTCCATGTTCCATATCCGTGTGTTTGTCGATCTCCCTCGCTTACTCTTCGGTGTTCCATATCTTTCTTATAGAACTTAAATCTCATATATCCTTGACATGCACTGTATAAGTTTCTCTAGTAAGTTCTACCTCATGAAATCATTTCAGTGTTAGCTTCCCAGGAAATAATTTCATTTGTTCTGTTGAGAAAGGAACTGTAACTCATCTACTCCAATGAAATTTGCCTGTGCAAAAATGTGTACCTGCTCCTACCAACATCACTATATAAGCCAAATAATTCAATTCCTATAGATTCATATTTCCTACACCCACTTCATACCAACCAAGGGAGCCCTTACCCTTTTGATGTGGGGGTCTGTTAACTGTTTTCGTGTCAATTTATTACTTTTGTTTTTATTTCAATAATCATACCTAGCCCATATAGCATCGTAATTACGTAGTGAGGTCGTCGCTAACCACCCATTCATGTGCTTGGAATTAGCTTAATCATGACGGAAAATGTTCGGTTGACCCTATGTGTTAGCAATCCCGCAATTCACTGGTTGATTGGTTGGAACTTTTTGAATGGGATCCTAAAAGCTTTCATGTAGCCGACTTTATTCAATGTGTAAAACTAAAATGGTTGGGTTGGTCAAGTTTTAATCCTATTTCAGTAGCAAAAAGAGGGATGAAAAGTATATATTGTAGGTGAGAGATAATAAGAAAATATGGAAGTTTTGAAGGAATGAGCTAAATCAAGGAGAGCCCTATAACTGGTGTTAACAGTTATTGCTCTGTTGATCCTATAAGCCTATGTTGGCAAATCAGATGTAGGGGACCTGTCAGCAGTAAATAACAAGTAGCTGCATTTGCATCTCAAATTTTTGAACATGTGCCTTGGGTTGGGGATATATAAACCTGTCCCAGTTTCCAGCTGTTTATTATGAACATGTCTTAATTTTCTGACACACATACACACCTGCATTCTGTAGCTGTATTGCCTGTATAGATGAAATGAAAATCCATTTTTTCCCTATTGCATGAAACATTCATTAACTATTTGATAGGGGGAAAAAATTAACAGAAGAATCATAAATTTTTGATTATGTGATTACATTACATGACCTTTTGCTGGCCCCAACATAGGACAAGAACTATGCTTTTGATTGTTGATTGTGTTGAGATGCTAAATAATTTATCCTGTTTTTTAAATTTACTGTCCTGTAAGGCTGTAACTGTACTGATCTTTGTTGCATATTTCATTGTTTTAACTGGTGTTGCTGTCTTATTTGCTACTACTTGCACTTCTATAGATTTACATTCAATGCGGTATCTTCTGTCCCAAATGGTGATCTGTTTAATGCTTTATTTTGAGACTAGACTTGACCATTACACATTGTTTGGCCCAAGAGAAATCCTCTTATCTTCTCATGGCTAACATGATTAAATTTGTAGGATAACAAGAAAGAAAACTTATGGCTGGCAATATAGGTGGATTATGTTAATGTCTGTTCGGGTTGGGTCAGATTTGGGTGTCTTTAACCCAGGGGCGATCATGGGTTGGCTCCTTGTTTTACGAATGGATCATCTTGAAATTGACGTGTTTCACTGCCTTTGTACCCTCTATCGGAAGGACCATGATTGGTTTACACTTGGTGTAATCAATAATATACACAATCATGTCTTTGTGTCTATCTCTCTCCTCTCCCTTGGGCCCCTTTGAATTTCATGGGGGTAGTATGGGTGTGGGGGAGAGGAGAGAGATAAACACAAAACATATTTGTGTATATTACACCAAGTGTAAGCCTAGCATTACTACTATCGGAAACAACCTCTCTACTCGTCGAGTATTAGGCAATATACTTCTGCATCTTCACAGAACCCTTCCTTTGTCCAAATATAGACTTGGGTCGTTAATGTGGTTGTGATATTATATTGAGCTGAAAAATCTGTACCTGTTGATGCATAAGCTTTAACCTGAAGCTAATTTTGGGTGCATCTGTCACCCTCAGAACCTCTATACGAACTCTGTTCCGTTTCTTTAAGCACTGTAACTACCCTCTGATCTGTTGTACAATACATTTTGTTTGTCAATTGCTATATACTTATCTTAATTGACATCTCTATCAAGGACAAAACTCTTAACCGATTTGGAAGCTGAAAGCTTATGACAGGTTTTACTTCAAACTCATAGTGCTACTTATATCCCTTTAAATTATTGCTTCATTTGTTAACTTCCTTAATTTACCTACTATGATTAATTGATAATAGTAGGTGAGAAAATATGCACATAATCACATGCTTAAAATCTACTTAAATTCCATTATTGTCAGTTTTGGAAGTCACAGAAGATCATATTCATGTGCCAGTTTTTTTTCGATTTTCCGTTGAAAAATGAAAATGCAAATCATTTGCCATAAGATGCAGGGAAAATCAGGTTAGTTGATCTACTCGTCCTTGTAGTATTGCACAAAACCAGCTCAAATTATAATGTAATAATGTAATGAAATAAGATTAGTGGACGAATCGCGTGTCGTTGTCAGACTACAGATGATCATTAGATATATACTGGTGTTGAAGAACTCTTCCATATCTATATCATCTGTAAAGGGTTCTAGAAATAATGTAGGACCCTTGAATGAAAAAGATTCATGGTCATTTTTTAATTTTTTTTTTAAATTTTTATTTCATAATTGAAGTAGTATTATCTTTTTCTTTCATGTTGTAAACATCAAATTTCCACGTGCATGAATATAATTCTGCACATGAGGCCCCTATCTTCTTATGTGCAACTATTTGAGGATGTTGGAGTTGAACCACCCTTGCCAGCCTAAACGGAGAGTTTTTCTCACTGTTCAAGCTGTACATCATGATCACCCCACTTCTTTTGGTTGTTCTTGGGGGGAAGAACCTTTATGCAAACCAAAAAGAATATCGAAATGTACAATTTTAATCCGAACATATAAGAAATAATAATGGAGTCCCATCGTTACCAAGCTCTAGGTAAGTCAATACGTACATATAACCTTATCCCAGATAACGATCGTTGGATCACGACAGCCGAACTCGAGTTGACCTCCCAATGACTTGGAAAGGCTCATACGCCCCTAGTAACATATAATAACTAATGAAACATGTTACAATTAGCATCTAAGGTATATATCCACTGAACCTGAATAATATAGTCAGCTATACAGATTCTTTGTCATCAAACAGCTAAACGATCAATTCAGAAAGTAACATTCCAACTAGGGTACCTAACACAAATATGGTTGGCAAAATAATGTAACAGCCTACAGAAATATCAGTATTATGAAATATGGATAAACCCCAGACCCCGCCCTGGGTGGGATACTTACTGGACGGTTGTTGTATGAAATATGGATAAAAGCAATGTAAAAAAAACCAAGAAAAAACACAGAAATCAGACATCAGATCAGGAAATTAACTGTAGACAAAATGTCAGAGACTAATAAGAACCATAATAAGAACCAGGAAACTTTTTTAGAAGCATATAGCTACAAAATGATCTGAAGTGATCAAAAGTACAACAAATTTTGGTCACTTTCTGAATTTTCTCTCATTTTTTCAACCACCCATAATCCCCAACAAAAAAAAAAATCTCCCCCAATAATATTAATCTAAGCTAAAAAAAAGTTAATTTAATTTCATTATTTCTTACCATTTTTTTGCTTCATAACACTATACCCAGTTGAATTCTTGCTCTTGTTGAAGATGTTATTTCCATTTCCTTTTCCTTTTCCTTTTTTCTCATAAATATTATTATTCCTATCTTTCATCACTTTCCCAGTAGTAGTAGAACTCATAATAAACCTGTTACCTTCATGATCTTCATCTATGTACTCTGCATCATGACCATGACCATGACCATGACCATGACCATGACCATGACCATGACCATGTCCATGTCCATGTCCATGTCCATGTCCATGTCCTGGACCTGAAGATGCATCTGAAGCAAATGAATCATCATCATCATCATCATCATCATTAACAACTTTTCTTTTACTATAATACCCTTGATTATGATGATGATTATGATTGTGATCATCATCATCATCATCATTAACATCAGCATCAACAACACCACTGTTGAAATTTTCATCATCTTCACTAGTTGGATCAATATATTTTGTCCAACCAGACTCATTGCTACTACATTCTTCACCATTTTCCATGTTTGGAGAGAGAAAGAGGAGTAGAGGAGAGAGAATTTTGACCTTTGAGAGGTTATACTCTTATGTAGGAGTAAAACAAGTAACAAGAACTAGAAGAAGAAGAAGAACTAAATAAAAAGGTGTTAACTTTTTTCCCTCTCAAAAAAAACTAAAACAAAAGAAAGAACCAACAAAACAGCAAATAGCCATCAATCTCAACACATGCCCATAAAAGCGAGTACTAATACTTACATTGGGAGTTTCTATCAAAAAAAAAAAAATACTTACATTGGGAGTATGTTTTGACTTGTACTCACGATTAAATTCTTCCACCTGGCAACTCTTTTCACCCCATTTATTCTTTTTGGTTGGGACCTTCTTTTTCATTTATTTTATTTTATTTTATTTTTGTTATTATTATTATTTTTTTAAATCAGATAAATTTGCTATTGGGTGTCCGTATATAAGAAAAAACATTGAGTGTTTCTTCCGTCTTCCTGGCATGGCCACTTACACGTCATCTCACCAACACGTAGCTATTTAGTGGTTCAATTTAATTGACCCTTTAATTATAAAATAATATATAACATCTAAAGTAATAATCATGCTTCAAGGAGCATATAAAAACAAGAAGCATGAAGTATTTTGGGCAGAATGACACATTTTTTGGAAAATAGAGAAAATTTTAATTGACAGTTTAGAGATTTTTCATCGTTTCACCAAAGTCATTTATTCAATTAGTCATGTGATCAGGCTTGTAATCGATTGTCTCTTCGATAATCCCATTCCATAAGACCTTAAATAGGTTATTAAATAAGGACGCTTTAAGATAACTTTGTAAGATGATTATTTCAATTATTTTATTATAAAAAGATTAAGATATATACAATTTTACTATCACGCATTTAGTATTATTAGCCTCCGTTTGATTTACCTGGATAAAACTGATCTGAAATGAACTTAACTGAATTGATTTTTTAAACTTGACCGTTAACCATTTAAAATTCGTCCAAACATAGTCAATATTGGACTTATTTGAAAGTATGCTTTGAGATTTTTCTGATGACATAATTATCATCATGAAATTATTTCAGAATAACAAGTTATATGAGTGATAAAGTTACACATAAACTAAACTGAACTGAACTGAATTTAAGTAAAATTAAGGTGAATCAAACAGAGCCTTAATATGGACATTAGTCTGATTGGATCTAATTTTTTTAGTGGTTCAATTCTATTAACCTTGAGAGGAACAATTACACCATAGAAAGCTTAAAAAGGTTTAAGAAGTTATCGAAGCTAGAACCACCTCTAATTGATTTTTATCAAAGTAGGATAATATGCATATATCTTATCTCA
The DNA here is from genome assembly GCA_038025085.1 of Tetragonia tetragonoides. Classification (NCBI taxonomy): domain Eukaryota; kingdom Viridiplantae; phylum Streptophyta; class Magnoliopsida; order Caryophyllales; family Aizoaceae; genus Tetragonia; species Tetragonia tetragonoides. The sequence continues at coordinate 27,951,708 of CM076146.1, read as the reverse complement.
CCTTCTTTAATTCTATGTGTTCTTTTTAACTAAAAAAATTGAAGTAAATTAAAATGAACTAATATTAATTTGTGTTAAAATATAATATGCACATAATATTGATTCTTGATGTTGAACTGGGGAGACCCCATATTTATAGAGTACAATAACTTATTCTCCAAGCACAATTAATATATCATAAATATACTAGTTTCCTAAATACATTAGATCACTAGTATAATATCCTAAACATATAATATCATATATATCTTGTTTCCTAAATAGATGGGAAAAATATATTCTCATAATATTTTCCCGATATCATATCTCTAACACCCTCCCGCAATCGTAGCGGCAGGGCATCACGAACGCTACGATTGGAACAATACAATACGTAGTGTCCTTGTCTTCGGTGAGTCCTCGATCTGCGCGATCGAGTCTTCACCATTCATTGGTCGGTGAGTACTCGATCTGCGCGATCGAGTCTTCACAAGTTAATGAATCTTCGATCTGTCTGTCGAATCTTCACATATCATCAAGCAGGGAGAAGTCAACTTCTTGTCGCTACCTCCAATACTTTCAAATCGGCGCTATCCATGGTCGTCGATCAATTTCATTATCATCGGTGATCTTGTATATCACATGAACACCTTTTTTTTCATCTACTGCTGCAAAAACGGGCAGTAGCTCCGCCTTCTTTTGAAGCCCACTACGTGCGAGTCTTCATTCATCATAACCATTAATTAATCCATCAATAGTGTCGTGGAAGGCCATCATATCAAAGGGAAAAAGAAAAAAACAGCTTTAAATCAAGTAGGTTGGTCTTGGATGTTTGGGGTTGTCCGCTGGCGAACGGACAACAGTCCGCCACCGGCATAGCGGAAGCTTTTGTGTTTAGGTTCTCAGGATCGAGCAAGCTCTGATACTATTGTTAAAATATAATAGGCACATAATATTGATTCTTGATATTGAACTGGGGAGACCCCATATTTATAGAGTACAATAACTTATTCTCCAAGGACAATTAATATATCCTAAATATACTAGTTTCCTAAATACATTAGATCACTAGTATAATATCCTAAACATATAATATCATATATATCTTGTTTCCTAAATAGATGGGGAAAATATATTCTCATAATATTTTCCCGATATCGTATCTCTAACGGTTTGTGATAGAAAAAATATGTTATAGAATTGATACACTGAACAGAAAACTGATCGAGAAAAGATGAAAAGAACATTCCCTGGCCTTATTATTAAGTTCCCTCGTATAATATTCAAAGCATATAGTAGCCTACAATTTCTATGTGAATGTATATATATGCACCCACATATAATTGTTGGATAGATTGCCTAATTGAAATTAATCATGAATTTGGCATGTGAATGTATATATGTGATGATTTGCTCACCTGGATGTGAAATCAATTAGTAGATTTTTGTCTTTATCTCTTGTTATCAATGTAAGAGATGTAGAAATGTCACTGTACATGTATATCTTGTAGATCATCATAAAACTTCAAACATAATCGTGATGAAGACGTCTATATATAACAATTTTCGTAAACTTCATGCTGGATTCTTCCACAAGGCCGAGGCTCTATAAATAGGTCCACAAGTAGATCATGTAGTTTTTGTCCCTTCCGGGCCCTTCAATTGGCACATATGAATATATGATGATGCAAAATCTATGTGTTTTACAGCTCTCTAGCTTCTATAATTGTAGTACTATAATTTCTTCATGATAGGATCAGTTCTCTATAACTGCTTAACTTGAAGTCTCAATTTGAGTTATATATAGAAAAAGGGACTACACCCTTCCTCGGCGCACGCGCGCCTAGGGGTGTAAGCTCGACTCGGTGAGTCCTCGGGCTCGAGCTCAGGTCAAACCGAACTCAAGCCGAGTCGAGCCCGAGCCTACTATGGCTCGGCTCGGTTGGCTCGATTTAGTTAACTTTCCTCTCTATTCGAATAAAACCATTAAATATTTTTAGAGATTTCTTATTTTTTAAGGTTTTTTTCTTCATATGAGAACGTGTAAGGGATCATTATAGTCAAATTCAATTGCAATTATTTTAGATCAATTTTTTCTTATGTTTGTAATGGTGAGTTTGAATTTGAGCCGAGCCGAGCCGAGCCGAGCCACAAGTCTAAATCGAGTCGAGCCCGAGCCGAGCCAAAGCAAACCGAGCCGAGTCCGAACCAGGCTTGGCTCGGGCTCGACTCGACTCGTTTACACCTCTAGGCGCACCCATAAATCCTGTGTTGAGCCCGCCCTTATGAACGAGGTCGATCAATTGCAAGATGTGCTACACAACAGTCAGAAATCAAATACGCAGAATTTTATTGTCGATACTGATGTATATAAAGTTCACAAGTTTTGATCGATATGACATAAGTGCTTCAGTTGAAGTCTCAAATTGAGGTATATATAGAAAATAAGAAAAAGAGATTACATCCTTCCTGGTGCCCCTATAAACTTTACTTTAAGCCCTTATGTAGAAGGTCAGTCGCGAGATATACGACACAGTTGTCAGAAATGGTATTCGAGACATTTTGTTGGCAATCCTCGATGTACCACCCTTATAAATCCACCCTTACCACTATAACATAGTTTCGGGATTAATCGATGCATATAGAGAGAACGTTGAATACGAAGTTTAAAAGTCTTGATATGACATAAGAAGTACTAAAAAATTTTGGCTGATAGAGTATTGGATAATGCTTAAACTAGGCAAAAAATCTTAGAAAAATAAGACCTTTAAGAAGCGATCCTTATTTCGACTTATCGGATATTTAGTGTATTTCGAATCGTATAAGCATGATTGCTATTTGTTCGATTTGAAATTTCGAGTATCCGAAAATTTTCATTGAATATGATTCGGTATCCATTTTTGAACTTCTAGGGAGTTAGGATATTTATGCATGAACACTATGTTTTTTTTTTTCTTTTTTTTTTTGTGTGTGAATTAAGTTTGGTTTCTTCTATATGGCCGGAAAAGACACACCTGGAAAAACTATCACCTTTAACTCCTCTGCCGAATGACTACTATCATTGAATGAAAAGAACAGTTGTTTTGAATGCTCCTTCCCTTCAATTCCAACCGATCGATGAAGCCAACTCAACAAAAACCAAAAGGAGAGAAAGAGAATATCAATGTGGGGGTGGAAGGTCAGTCCAAACTTTTGTCTTAAATAATTACTCATCAAGGAGAAGAGAAATAAATAAATAAATAAACAGAAAAATAAAAATAAAAATAGACACTCTCATCCCTTAAGCAATGTTGAGAGTTCGAATCTTGAAAATAGAAAAATTATATACTGGGAGCTCTTTACCCATTCGTAGGCTGACCCAGTGCGAATACTAGGACTAGCCTTGATCGAAAAAGACTTAGGTAAACCTATGGTGAAACCTTAAAAAAAAAAATTAGGACTATTAACTCTTAAGGTTTTTAGTATTATTAACTAATTAAAATTAAAATTGGCTTTCAACATCTTTCATAGTCATGAAAGAATTTAAGAGAGCCCCCACAGCCAGCCTTTCTTCAGTGAACTGGCTATTTTTGGCGTTTCTCAGGTTGGGATTAGTGGGAAACTTCAAGAGATGAGGTTGGCACTTGGCATTTGCCATACCTTTCATTTTCAAAACATGGAATTGGTTTAAAATTATATCTAGAATCTTAGGAAAACTTTTATGTCTCATTTTATCCCATCAAAAATTAACTAGCTAGTTTTGAATTTAATAATGTCATCAATGGTCAAAGTTGATAGTAATATATGGGATATCTTGTGTTTTCATTGTCTTACATACGTGCGTATTTTTGCAAATACAGTATATATAGTCAATTGAAAAAAATGTCTTTACATCAATCTTTGTACATACTATGTCAATCTCATGCACTTAAAACATTAGTCTTATCTTGTCCACAATTACTCTAAATTGTGAAGTGTTAAGCTTTGAACGGTTTTGTGATAACAAACAAAGAGACTTATCTAACTAACTTATTATATTATGTATTGATGAGATGGTACGTCTTAATAATTAGTTTACATCAAACAAGTTGCATTGCATGATTGAGGATATGTGTATGTGTGGAGGATAATGAAGGTTTGGATGGATGATAATGATGACTAATATGTGAGCATGAATGTCAAGATAATTGTATGTAGTGTTTTGGTTTTAGATTTTATGTATGTATAGAAGTGATTAGTGTTCGTTCCTAGCAAGAGGCTTGAGTTATTAGACTTGCATGGAATGAACAATAATGGAGTAAACAACATGAGAACTAGATAGATTCTGGTAGGTTATTGTTAGGTTCTGATCTCTTCAAGAAAATGGTGCAAGGTGGTGAGGAACGGAATAGAATGGCGTGGAATGGAATGAAACGACGGGGATAATTAAATAAAATGTGATACAAAAGGAAGTACAAAATACGGAATGGAACAACACAAAACGGAAAATATTGGAACAAAACGAAATAGAACATGGAAACGACAAAAAGAACAGGGCCTGAATCTAAACCTGGTTCAATAGGATCAGATTGGTTCTCTTTTATTACTTAAATGTTAGTTCATTCGTTTCAGTTCATATAGGAGTTTATCACTTAAATAATTATTTATTTCAATGTATATCCTATATATAATACATACATCATTGTCTAGATTTCAGCCTGTTCTTCAAAAAGATTCCCAATTTTGAATGAATTTTGACCGTTTATACTCAAGTACCGTTGAAGTTATAAGATATGATGAGTTTATCAAAGGAACAATTTGAAGTTCTAAATTTTTATCCAATTTTGAATTTTAAGTACACATACTACTAAGGTTATGTTCTTCTCAATTTATTTTTGGTTTTGTAGAGTTTAATTTAGTCCAATTGAGATTAGTTCAGTCAAATTCTGCTTGGTTCGTTTCAGTTTAGTTTAATCAAATTCGATTCAATTCATGTGGGAACTTAGCACTCAAATAATTTTTTTTATTGAAAATAAATAAACTCAATATGATATCTGTGTCAATAGAAAATTTTCATGCACTTTCAAAGGAGTCTTATATTTATGTTTGGTCGAGTTTTAGATGGTTGAAGGTCATGCAATTCCAAAGCGCATTAAAAAAATTAAAATTCCAAAGAAGAAATGATATCTGTGTCAATAGAAAAATTCCATGCACTTTCTAATGAGTCTTATATTTATGTTTGGACGAGTTTTAGATTGTTGAAGGTTATGCAATTCTGAAGCGCATTAAAAAAAACAAAAATTTCAAAGAAGAAAAAGTTTTTTAAACTAAAAGGTTAAGTGTGGCTGACTGTGATGTTTTAATTGATAAAATGTGTGCAAGAATCAAGACCTGGGGCTCTAGGCATTTATCTTATGCTGGTCGTGTGCAGCTTATTCAATCTGTTTTGATGACAATCCACTCTTACTGGGCAGCTGTTTTCGTGTTGCCTTCACTGGTACTGGATAAAGTTGCCTCCATTTGTAGAAATTTTCTGTGGGAGGGGAAGTTAAGCTACAGCAAAGCACCTCCTATTTCTTGGGAGAAAGTGTGCCAACCTAGAAGGAAGGGTGGACTTAGTATTAAAGACTGGCATGCTTGGAACAAAGCTTTCATGGGTAAGTATGTCTGGCTGCTAGCTATTGAAGCAAACACTCTTTGGGATAGATGGATACATCATCTGTATATAACTGATGGCAATTGGAAGGAACATGCCCCCACCAAGTCATGCAAGCTGGGCTTGGAGGAAGGTGTGTCAGGTGAGAGATCAGCTAGTAGGTGGTTATGTAGGAGATAAGTGGGATCAACACAGTAGGGGGTTTATACTGTGGCTAGTGGATATAATTGGTTGCAAACAGGTGGTAGCAAGGTTAATTGGGCAGTGTGGGTCTGGAATAAGAGGAATGTGCCTAAGCATGCCTTTATTTGCTGGATGGCTATGCATAATAGGCTGAGAACAAGAGATTAGTACTGCAGAATTGGCTGTGGTGATGATGATAAATGCATGCTCTGTGGTTTGCAAACAGAGACACAACACCACCTACTCTTTGAATGCTCCTTTAGTACCAGGTGCTATGGGATCATATGCAACTGGCTGCAGTTAACAGTCATGACTCACGAGGAACTATGACAAGCTGTGGCTGTGGGTCTGCAAGAGATATAAGGGATCTAAGTTCAGGAAGCAGGTTATATATGCAGTGATAGTAGGCCTAGTTTATTACATCTGGAGGGCTAGGAACCTTGCATACTGGGAGCACACAGTTCCTTCTCCTATAACTAGTATGAGGAAGCTCAAGAATGATATACATATGAGGATCAATGATTTTTTGCCAAAGAAAATCTCACACATAGATAGAGGATGGTATACAACACTTGTACAGAAAAAGTTTTGATTGGTATATGGCTTATTCTTTGTTATCATTTAACAGCTTTATGAGGGTAGTTTCAATGTAATTGCCGCGGTATGCCTTGTTATTTCTGTAATGTTGAGCTATTTTGGTAATAGAAGCTAATCATTTTACCAAAAAAAAAAAGATTTTTAAACTATAAAATTTTTATTTACATTTAAAAAGATTTTTAAATTATTCAAAATTAAAAAGATTAAAAAAATTTGCGCTTATTAATTATGATTTACGTTTAGTAATCTAAATTCTTAAAAAAAATAAAAAATAAATAAATAAAGTGCATTAAAACTATAAAGTTTCAACACGTCCAAAATAATTCCAAAGTTGATGTTTGGCCGACCTACAAAGGATTGATTGTCTCTTTTTTTTGCAGGTAGGATTGATTGTCTTAATTAGGGCTGTTTTGTTGTTATTGTGCACCATATTTTTTCTGCTTTATAAGGAAAAATAGTGATTCGACACATTTACAATTGGTAAGGTGCACTAGTCATATCAAATCATACATATATATATGAGGACATGAATTTTTGCATCACAAGAACTATGTTTTGCCACGAGTGCACATTAAGGAAAAGGCCACCAAGATATTTCACACTCCATTTTCATTCATAGTTATAATTGTGAACTTTGGATGGTTATATGAATGTCCCAAATTTGACCAATCAATTATTACAATTATTTTTTCTTGTCCAAAAACAATTTTTTCTTGTCCAAGTACCTAACAATAATTACTAGAACACTTACTGAAGTTGTCTGGATGTGCGTGATAAAGACTAGGCATGAACAAAAACAATCACATCATATTCAATTGGATGAAAAGATGTAATTGGGTTTGATGATCAATTTGTTTGGTGTATTTAAGTGTATATACATTTACCACCATTATTGATCTGGCAATTTATATCTTAATACCAACAAGAATACACTTTTTGAAGAATGTGTCATTCCATGAAAGTAATTTTTGATTAGTGGCTTTCCTAATTTACTTAGCTTATTGATTGTTTAGATTAGATGGACATATATTAATGGTTGTTCAAGGGAACCTAAGATCCAGGAGCTTGGCAATTAGCACCTCAGATAGATTAGAGTTTGAAGAAATTATGGACGAGGCTAAACATGCTCTATATATCAAGAAAACAGGCAAAGATGTACAACAAAATTTCTAAACTTTATATAGGTTTGACAAATTTTCCGTTTAGATTTGATTATCAGCCTTTTATGGGACAAAACAATACATATTTAGACCCTGTTCTCTTCAACGGAATGGGGTGGGACGGTGAGAAACGGAACGGCGCGGTGCGGATAATTCAAAAAAATGTGAGACAAAATGAAGTACAGAATGCGAAACGGAACGGTGCGGAACAGAACGGAACAAAACAAATTAGAACTGAATGGATCTGAACGGAATGCAGCATGGAAACGGCAAAAAGAACAATGGCTAAGTCGAATTTGTATACGCATTTGATTAGCCCTTGATGTTGACTCTTCATCTAAGAATTGAATGAGGAATCATATAAAATCCTAAGATAATGTATATTGTCATTATCGATAGAATAACGACGAATTTGACCAATAGAACACTCATGCATCCATGAGTTTTAATCTTTACCCTTCGTAGACCTATCAAGTGATATCCTCCGAGACTTGTTACCACTTTGTATTGCCTTTTGTTCCTTATGTTTGTATAATAATATTAGACATCACTAATTTACCTTATCCCAATCGCTATTTACACATATAATGTAGGGTTTTCATGATCATCAAATAATCTGGATGAAAAATCATACTATTTGAGTATTTGGCATGATACTTTTGACTATAGAATTAACTTATTATTCACAAAAGTGTAGGATGGAATAACTAGATTTTTCCATGTTACATTGAGGGACATCAAATTAAATGAAAATAAATGATGTAGTCAAATTCTTACTTCATGAAGAAACAAGTGACAAAAGTTATAGATTTGGTAGGCACTTCTAATTATATGACAACTATTCCTAGAAAATCAGCAAAAGAGTGGGACATCATTCCTTGGACAAGGATTTCTGTTCCATCTGCTTTTCAAAATATTAAATTAAATACTATACTTCATAGTTTGGTCCGGCCTTCAAAACTAAAAAAATACCCCTACATAGTTTGGTCCATGCATCCATGGCCAAGTTTTTTAAGCTTTAGATGATTTGTGATTACTATTATATTATGGTGTCTTCCTGGTTCATTCCTGCCCTTTGTCTTTGGTCTTTTTCCCACACGACTACACGATCAAAGACACCCAAAAGGCCAACTTTCAATTTCATATGCGCCGCACCCCGCATAGTAGGGGACGAAGCTCTCTATTAAAGCTTGCAAAATCTGATCAGGATCGACATGTTAAAAACCCGACCGAACTCAAAATTTGGGCGACAAAATATGTTTAGATCTGAACCCAATATTAGGTGGCCTGCTATTAATCTAATGTAACCCGATCCAAATGTCGATGTGATCGACCAACCTGTTTGCCAGGTCTACTCTCCATCCCAACCATTTCTCCCCTGTCATGATAAGATTTTCATTTATGTATATATATGACATTAGAAGTTTTTAATTTTTTTTTTTATCTTATGACATTCGAACTTTAATGATCGTTTTTGACCATTCTTTAAAAGTTGTGTTTGGGAGGTGCCCTTTAAAATTTAGACTCTATTTCATACCACATTCCCTCTATAATTTTGGTTTCAATATTCTCGTGATGTGTGGTAACATTTTTTATTATTTTATTATTATTATTATTATTATTATTATTATTATTATTATTATTATTATTATTATATTTAAGTCATTGCAAAAACCATCATTGTTAAACTTGTTTCCATCTTCTAGGAACTAGCTTATAATTTCGGTAGGAACAACGGTACACAATTTAATCAAGGATAGCTATTCAAAAATTTGAAGCATTTAGCCCACCTGTGGGCATGTGGCACAATTGTCTATCAATATGCAGATCCTGGATGATTTAATTTGTCTGAATCTCAATCGCCAAGCTAATAAGGTTTGCATTGTTATTGAAAACTTCTATTATTTCTCTCAATCCAAACATGGTACTAGACATAAGCTGCAAATAATTAAGTGGCACATGATCTAAGTTCGAGCTCGATCTCTACCCTTTGAATCTGTTAAGTGCATGAGAACTAAACTAACCAAAATTAGCATGAATATATCATGCCTAAGCCTAGCTAAAACTTGAAACGACATCATGATTTCCAGTTCTACCATGGTTAGAAATACTAATAACATGTAAGTCAATTGGTTACTCTTCTTAATTGTTAGCAATTAGTTTTATGTACTACCCTCATTTGACACTACTACAAAACATAGTTACAAGATCGCTGCATAAAAGTCGCTTTTATACAAAGTGACTTGGACTTGTTTATTGAGACGTGACAGTTTTGCAAATAAGTCATAACTTGTGTAGTTGTATATGATGTTGTCCGCCTCCTCAGATCAATATGCAAATCATTTTTTTTGTTTTTTGAATATTTAATGTAGTACAACACCCACTATATTTTGCAAATCCACTAGCTTGTCAAAAAAGTTAATATTTCGCACCAATTTTTTTTTTATAATATCATGCTACTTTCTGAATTAGTTTTTCTCTCATCATACAGATGTAAACTAGCTCAAATACTAATGAGAAATGTCCATAAGCAACAAAAAAAAAAAAGCAAAAAAAAATTCCTATTATTCCTACTGCTCCACGCAAAACGTGGTGTTTTCATGTTTGGGCTAGCCAGCTTGCCTATAGCCTGTGAGCTTAACGTTTACGTTGGTCCAAATATGGTGCAAAATGCAAGCCCATGTATGAAGGGCTGAATACTTTTTTTTTTTTTTTTTGCTCATTATGAAGGGCTGAATAACGAGCATATTGGTAGAGAGGATCTGGAGAGAATGTTAATGATGGCTTGGGCACAGTTTGGTCACATAAAAAGAACTCGCTGCATATCCCAGGAGAGATAGAGTTGTGTGTTGTTGTTGAACGAGCACTAAATAATCTCCTTATTTTGTACAAGGAAGCTTCAGTAGAAGAGAGGAGGAAAAGTGAAGAGCTAGTTGATAAAGCAAGTTAAGGAGCAACGGGATATTGAGTTGGCAATGGCAGAAGCTTATGCAGTGAAACTAGGCCTGCAAATGTCTCTTCAGAGCCGGTGCACTGCTATTGTGATAGAGAGTGACTGCTTGTCGCTCATTTCTAAGCTCAAGAAGGGTGATCGTCCCATTTCTTTGTTAGGCAATGTTTTAGTGGATATCTATGATTTAACGTATTTGTTTTCTAGTATAAGTTGGAGTCATGTTAGAAGGGGGGAAACAAGGTTGCGCACTTTATGGCGCACTTGGATCTGATCTCTTAGGGCCCGTTCGGGGTGGTTGTGAGTTGCAAGTTTCTGGTTTTCAAAATTTTTTATCTACTTATAGAAATTATGTTTGGAGCTGAAATTTTTTCCCATTATAGTTGTCTACTCTATTTTTGAAACTGACAACTGAAAATTGGAAACCAAAAATTGTCGTTTCCAAAATCTGGTTTTTGGTTTTCAAAAAAACTGAAAACTGAAAACTGAAAACCACCCCAAACAGGCCCTTATAGTTTGGATTGAAGGAGGGCTGAAGGGGATTGCGGATGTAATTGCTTTAGATCACTGTAATTCTTTTCTTCATAATTAATCCAACTTAGTTTCTCAAAAAAAAAAAAAAAAAAAACAAGCATATTAATTGGTACATGCTTCTCTTTCTAAAAGGACGACGGACGTTGATTTTTTTGGCTAATATCCAACTAGGCTGTTCATAATCCGGTCTGAACCGGAATTTTAGACCGAACCGGAATTAAACTGGAAAAAAATGATGCCGGTTTCGGGTCATGGAAAATTATAATATTAGTTCCGGTATTTTTCGGGTCAAAAATTGGACTATTCCATTCTAGATCAGAATAGACCGGGAAAAAAAAATTGAGAAGTGAAAATGTCACTCATGCTATATCCGACAAACCATGACCCATAAAACCAAAAACCAGACAGTGAGTGGTAAATCAGAACGAAGTTAATCAATCAATGACTCTGATCACTATAGGTAGAACCATGATCACTATAAAAGAAATCGAAGATTAGCTGCTGGTGATAAGACCATAAGGGAATTGTGTTTTCTAAATTATGATTAATTTATATTGCTACACAAAATCTAAGGTAAATGGTACACATAATTCACAAAACAAAAAAAACATGAAATCAAAATTTTGGTCTCAAACCGGACCTGATCGGTCCAGATCGAAATTTTACCGGTTCAGGTTCAGGTCTCAGTTTTTTGACGATTCAGGTTCCGGTCTTTTCCGGTTCCGTTCTATTCTAGTTCTAGTTTGGAGCGGTGTTCACACTTAAATCCAACAATTATCCATAGGAAATATCCAGTGTGGCGACTTTTGTGCATGAAAGTCGCTATGCATGGTGGCTACTTTAGTAATATAAGTTCAGTGAAAAAAAAGAAGCTAAGTTTGTGTGTGCCCGATCCTACGTAAACACTCTAATCTAAAATACTTTTTAACCCAACCTAATATGAGCTTAAGCCTTTTCGTAAATCCTATTATTTTTTCGTGAAAAAGGTCCTACAACCAAGTCACCCTAATTTTTTTGGATCAAGTCATCATCATTAACTTTTTAAAAATCACCCTTGTTTAAAAAAAAAAAAAAAGGTCTCGTCCTGTGAGACGATTTAAAAAAAACTTTCGCGTTTTAAAGTCATCTTTAAATTGGACCACTGCATAACATTTATTGCAGAGAGAGTTATTACTCTTTAGGATTCTTGGTTACCAAAAAACAATGGAAAATAAAGATAAAAAAAAACAATAGAAAATAAAATATTCCAAGTTGGATCATGATTCCACTTTCCAAGCTGACTTCTTCACCATTAGCAAGATAGACCGAGAGAGAGAGAGAAAGAGGAGACTTATGTCAGCGTTGTGCCCTCTGATCCCAGTTTTCTCTCTCTAGATTTACTTCAATTTTTTTTGACAAGGAAGAACAAAATCTACTGAAACTGAAGATGGGTTTGATGGATTTTGTTGGGTCCATTGACTGGCAAGAAGAATCTTACCCTCATTATGATGATTTCATTATTCTCCCTATTTTTGCTCTCTTCTTCCCTTCAGTTCGTTTCTTCTTGGACAGATTGGTCTTTGAGGTAAACAAATTTAACCTTTTTCTAATTTGAATCAATTAGAATTTATTTTTCACTGTCTATATCTCTTGTTTCCTTTGGTTTGGTTAATTGGGTCATTGGTAATTGGTAGAAGTAAATTAGGCATTCAGTAAGCCTTATTATCATGATTTAGATTTAAAGTTTGAGTCTTTGGTTTGCCCTTGTTGTAGTGGTAGCAGCATTGTATAGAAGTTTCTGTATATTCACTGAGACTTGGTCATTCATTGATACTTTTCAGAAAAATAATTGTTTGTTAATGTCTTAATGATGGGTTATGTTTGTTAAGGGATGGATGTTATTATTGGGTGTGAATGTTTTTTTTTTTTTCTTTTTATAACCTTTGAAGGACAATACGTCTATTGAGTGAATTTGCATGACTATCTCTGGTTTCCTTTGAAGGGTGTTGGTGAATTATAGCATAATTGAGCATATATTTCATGTACATATATTGAGTAGATGGCATTTGAATACAGAAGTGCCTTATGTAATTTCTTAGGCAATGCTGGTAACGAGTGAGCCTTGGGGCGGGGAGTGACGCAATTAGTTGTTTGACCCCGAGAATGCATTCTGACATTCAATTTTGTCAAGCCCTATGATTGTTGCTGAAATTGAAATCAAGTAGGCTACAATCGAATTAGTGTTTGGATCCTTGTGAGTCGGTTCGAGAAATTTATCTTACACCAAGTTCTACCTGGGATGAACAAAGTATAGTTTGCTAGGTAGGTTAGTTTTTTTGAAGTCTTATATGATCAGGATTTAAATATTAAAATTACGAGCACACCTAAATAACGAATTTGACTGAATCGAGAATTGATGGCTCAGAGTGCAGGTCATCTTTGCATATTTCTTTTTCTTTATAGTTACTAGATCTCTTGCTCTCTCTAAACATTTCTCATTAAAATTTAAAATTAATCACCTAAAGTCGGGTTCCACAGTCAATTAGGGAACAAATTTTTGGTGTTACGAGAGAGTTTTGTGGAACTCCAACTGGCATATGTGGGCTAGGTAATTGTGGTTGGGAAGGGTCAGGTGGCGGCACGCTTCTTTGGTATTATTCTGGTCTGGTGCCTTTGGTTAAAGCGGAATTCACGCATCTTGTCCGTTATTTACAAAAAATTGATGATGTTTAGGGTTGAGTCGTGTGTTTGTATTCTTATGGGCCAAACCGATTGGGGCTTATCAATTACTAATATAGGACGTCACTGGGGTGATTTGTGATCCGATATTATTGACTGCTGGTCCTCTGAGGATGTTAGGACTCCTTTATTTTTAATACAAATTAATTTTTCTATACAATAACTAAATATATTGGGAAGCACTAACATATATGGTCTTCCAAGTGGGGTTCTGAGGAGCAAATCCAAGAGGACAGGTGTGGTTTATTGTTTTTCTATGAAGTAGTTCTTGTGTATTGAATTTGGCAATGTGCTTGTCTGACCTTATTTGAGGTGCTACTGTTACAGTAATTCTAGTGTGCCTTGTGGGATTGAGCTATTTTCTTAGCCTCTCCTTGTCTTATGCGTCAAGGATCTTCATGGACTGTCAACGTGATTAACCCACATTTTTTCTAACTCATGAAGTTCTGATCCTGTAGCACTGCACCGCCACTCACACTTCTCATTTGGGTGCAAGCTACTAGCTTCTAGCTTTGACTTGGTAGATCACTATTTTCCCAAATTTCAAATGTTACAGAGTGTTAACCTTAACTTAGCCCTCCATATTCGGTTCCATTACTCCCTGTTAGATTCTGAGTTTCTTCTAGGTTTCCCATAGCAGTTCACACCCTTTGTTAAAAAGTGAGTGATTAAAATAAAGAGCTTTATATAGGGACTTGGTTGTGATCCAATAATTTTGAATTTTGCAGTTCATGTTTGTGAATGCAGGGTCCTGGTCCTCTGATTTAGTTTCTTAAGGTCTTTGAATCCCCTCTAAATTGTTTGCTTCTATCAACACAATTCAATCTGCAGGGGTGCAGGTTATGTGCTGATATATTATTTCTCTTTTGATGCAGAAACTGGGAAGGAGATTGATTTTTGGTAAAAATTATCAAATGAAAGATGCGGATGTCGATGTTTATAAAAAGAAGCTTAAAAAGTTCAAGGAATCAGCATGGAAATGTGTTTATTTTCTGTCAGCAGAAATTCTTGCTCTTTCTGTAACTTATAATGAACCATGGTTCACCACGACAAAATATTTTTGGGTAGGACCTGGAGACCAGGTCTGGCCTGACCTGAAAATGAAGTAAGACATTGAAGGATCTTTTCAGTAGCCAATTCCTTTAATTCTATGCTACATTTGAAATAGTGTTTATATTTGTTCATGTTTCACTCTGGTACAGGATGAAGTTGAAAGGGTTGTATATGTATGGTGCTGGGTTCTATACATATTCAATCTTCGCACTTATTTTCTGGGAAACAAGGCGTTCTGACTTTGGTGTTTCAATGGTGCATCATGTTGCAACAGTCATCCTCATTGTTCTGTCTTATGTAGCTAGGTATGTCTTTTGACACTTTTCATTAGTTAGTGCATACTTGGGGTAAAAGCTTGTTGTAAATTTGTAATAGGATAGAGTTCTGTTTTTTTTTTTTCTTTCTCAGTTGTTTATTCCTATTATCTTTTTCTTTAACGCTGTATATAAGTAGATCTCACATTTCATTGTACTTTATAATTTACTTTTCTTTATTTTTTTTTGTTTGTTTTGGATTGCTTCTTTGCCATAATTTGGTGTTTTTTCTCTTTAAGAGGATTTCTTGTCCTCTCTTGGTTGTGTTATTCTTTCAATTTTAATAAAAGTTTTCTCTTTATCTAAAAAAACAATTCCAGAGTCCTCAATAAACACGTAGTTTTCGTGCCTAGTTTATGGGCAAAGGCAGCCATTGCCAAAGTCCTAGTTGTAGTAGGGTTGGCCTTATGATCTTCAGTCTTCAAGAATAGTTATGTGGAGAAGCATTAGTGTTTCAGGGTGGAGATCGACGCGTCTTCGGACAACTTCAGTCCGTAGTGTTCTGCCGTGTCGTAGTCCCTGCAAGACAAATCTACCCTTGGAGGGTGAACGAGGAGAACCCCCTCCAATGGCTAGTCAATGCGGGGCCGTACTAGTGCGGTCTAGGTAGAGAAGTTAAGTTGGGAGTAAATGTGAGTGTGAGTAAATTACCTTTTCTCTCGGTATTTATACCCTTTCGCCCAATGAGTTTATGGCTGGGTGACCTGATGGGCCTCCTTTGGTACTTGCTAAGACTTGGGCATGTTTTAGATAGCCTTGTGTACTATATTTGTAGGTAGCCAAGTTATAAATGGTGAAGGGGTTGGGCCTAGGCCCAGGTCCTCCTACCCAATCAATTAGGAAAGGAGTAGTTTTCACGGCTAGTTTGTGTGTGTGTGTGTGTTGTCTTTGACAATATAAATTCTTGCTTTTTAGTGTTCAGTTTCCTATAATACCATTTTATCACTTGTTTTCATGTACAGATTTGCTCGTGTTGGTTCAGTTGTTTTGGCTCTCCATGATGCCACTGATGTGTTTCTTGAAGTAGGGAAGATGTCCAAATATAGTGGCGCTGAAGCACTTGCTAGCTTCTCTTTCATCCTCTTTGTATTATCTTGGATCCTGCTTCGCCTTACTTACTACCCCTTTTGGGTCCTTTGGAGTACAAGGTTAGTAATCCATATTTTTTTCTATAATTTATTCTTATTTAGCAGGTGTCAAATAGCTATATATCTTCCAGTCACTGGACTTATACTCTTGGTTAAATTCTCAATGGTGTTCTTGTCTCATCTGAATGGAAGGAAGCTGCAGAATTTAGTTCTTAAAATTTTTCGGCCCATTATTGGGGTCCTCATTTCAGGAATTGTTCTATGCTTGTCTCTCTTTGGCTCTAGTTAGATCAACCCTACACTGGTGTCTTGTGCTGGTACTTCGCTTTGTCAGCTTTACTGTTCTGACTGTTTGTTTTGCCTCTCTAATGCCACTTTGTACCTTACCGTTCTGTAGTTCTTGTATGGGAGTCTGACGTAGAGAGATATAGTATGTTTGTTTTGTCTTGTTATATTAGTTCACCAGAAACATGTAATTTCTGTCCCTTGCTAGACCTTTAGAAACCTCAATGTTTCTTGAGCTGTATTCTTGAGACGCTTCTTCAAGTGAACCATTTGTTATTCTTCTCCCTCCTTCTCCAACATCCCTCAACCGATGCTTTGGCAATATGGCATGGAAAAGGTGTAGGGTGCCACACCTTTCATTTTCCATCATCTATTCCTATGTCAGTTGTGACTTGTGAGTGTGTATCTTGTGTTCTTGTTCTTCCCACCCTTAATGATCACATCCATATTCCATGACCAGTAGTGTTGTGTTGGATCATTGGGAATAGAGCAAATCATGGATGGAACCACCTAAAAGGCTTAGCCCTCGGCCCGGATAAACTTGCAGAAATGGAAATAATTCTTTGTTTATTATTGTTTTAATCTATAAAGCCCAAGCCACAGACCTAGCATATGCTTGTTTGCCCGCCCAGTGGGTAAAAAAAAAATGTCAAGCCCAACCCATGTGCGGCAGCTTTAAGCCCTTATGATTTTGTACTCGCTTCGTTTGAGATTGAAGTCAATTCAAAGTCTTTGAGCTGTCACTTCTCTATTGAAATGGGGTTGTGCCCTTAAGTTGTGTGGTTTCCAAAAATCTACCAATGTTGTTCCTCCATGTCTGTTAGTGTCCCCCAAACCTCCATCGACATCCGTCGTTTCCATCACCATTCCTAGTTCCCAGTAGAGTCTCCTCTTTTAGTTATGTACAACTTCTCATGCAGACAGATGCCCTGTGTGACCACATCCATAGGATCTGACCATGTCCCTTAATTTGCTCATCAAGTCCCACTTAAGCTGCATTAGCTTGGCAATATCATCCCACTTATAGTCTCCTCTTTTAGTTATATACAACTTCCCATGCAGAGAGCTTCCCTGTATGACCACATCCATAGGATCTGACCATGTCCCTTAATTTGGTCATCAAGTCCCAGTTAAGCTGCATTAGCTTGGCAATATCATCCTCCACTACCATCTTCAGCAGTTCAAAGTGATTATTTGTCATGACATCCCCGGTCCACCACTTGGTTGTAAAGATCTTTTCAGCAATGGTTCCTACCCCATTTCCATTACTCGAAGTGTCCTAGTAACGCAATTTATACACATTTACACATTGATGTTTCTTGTTTTTGCACCCATCTGCTTAGTTCCTGAAGGCGTGCCATGTTTACTTTCCCCCTTTTTTGGGCCTCCACCAGTTCAAACTTCAAATAACATTTCTGTAAGACTGATCCAGAGGTCCTAGGTTCGAGCCTCCTGAGGGCCACTGGAGGTTTTCCTAATCATTAACTTCAGGGCTCATGGGATTAGTCGGCCAAAGCCCATATGCCCATGTTATCTGAATAGTAAATTGAAAAAAAAAATATAATTTTTCCTTTTAAGAGTCCCAGCATTCCAAGTCTAGATGTGGAACTTTAAATTTCCACTCGATTTCTTGGCCTGCATTCTCGAGACGTGTACAGATTTCTGATTTATTGTCTCTAATCTTCATATTGGTCTAGCCACAGTTTTGAAAACACAACAAAGAGAGAAAAGTATGATAAGAATTATAAGGAAAACAAAACGACGAGCATATATGAAACTGACCAGATGGAGAGGAGGAATACGATGTAAAATACTTTTCTGAAGGCCGGCAACTGGAACAAGGCAGATGAATGGAAAAGCTGGAAGTACGACTCCAGAATCAAACAACTACATTAACAATAACATTACCTAGTGCCTCCAAAAAGGCTCCCGCCTAGGCAAGGTAAGGGCCTAAGGGGGGTCGATTGTACGCAGCCTTACCCCTGTGAGAGTCTCACAAAGAGGTTGTTTCCGTTTGACCCGAGATCCGAAGTGCGACGACCATCGGCACCTTCACAATAAACAAGAAGCGCCCAAAGTTTTATGAGCCATTTTGCTTTACTCTATTATATCCCGAAGCCCAAAAGTAGTGAAGCTTTTTGCTCCACTGGAAATGGTGGACATAAACACTTGAGAATATGCAAGGGTGGAACAAGAAGCACGAGCACAAGTCACAATGTATAATAATAATAATATCAGACAAGCGCAACGAACCAACTAAGAGGATAAGGACATCGTGTGAATTTTAAGAAAATGTTGTCTGCCATGTAGAAAAGTCCAAAACACATGGGCACCATATAGAAATTTCCTATCTTTTCTATCTGAACCAAACATCCGCAACCCCTACCAAAATCTTCTGCCAAATACCAACACACATTTATGGATTTTTTAAATTCACACATCTTAAATTTACCCAAAATCTGTAGTTACATTCTTTTGGGATAGGAGTACTAAATATATCGAAGATACATGTGGAGTGCATTGTCATCATTGGACAAAAACTTCTAATATTCTAGCTTTGTCTCATGTGGTAATGACCATTTCTACAGAGCATTGTCATCATTGAACAGTACTTCTAATTTTCCAGCTTGCCTCATTCCTCTGCAAACCAGAGCTTTATGTACCCTTCTGCTGGATGGCTGAGAAATACTAGCATAGGCCTCATCCTACCCTGTGAGGCTGTGACCAAGTGATGAAGTTCAAGTCCTAGATCAACTAGATAATCTTTTGCTCCCTAGGCTGTTACTGGAAGTATCATTAAATACCTTTTATAATTATTAGATGACCACGTTGATTAGCTTAAGATTTGTGTTTCTGGTTTTTTTCAGTTGCTTGGCTTAATGGCTTGGTCTTCATACTTGTTCAACAACTTCTTAAAGCTGATATTTACTTAGACCACTGTAACCTTTCTTTATAATTTCCCTTTGTGTCTTATCGACACCAGTAATCCTGGACGAAAAAAAGGTCCAAGAAATGGTCCTCATCACAGTTTCTTGGGTCTAGACTCTAGAAATTTTCCTTGACTGTTTGTGTGGAGGTAGTTTCTCTTCAGCATTAAGTTAGATATTTCTTGAGTTAATTGTGTTAGACTGTTAATCTTATAGATTTACTTTTCTTCTTGTCTATGGCAGCTATGAAGTAGTCCTTACATTGGATAAGGACAAGCATCCTGTGACCGGTCCTATCTATTATTACTTGTTCAATACTCTTCTGTATTGCTTGCTTGTTCTTAATATTTATTGGTGGATGCTGATGTACCGGATGCTTGTGAAGCAAATCCAAGCAAGAGGCCAGCTGAGTGATGATGTTCGTTCTGGTAAGTTGCTAATTCTTTTGTTTCTCCCCGTTCTCTTTCCTTTAAACCATGATTCATGTCTTCATGAAAGAGCAAAGCACATAAAGTTTATAAAGAGAACAATATTGCTTTTAGCTATGACATATTTTCGTAGTTTTTTCAGCTTTCTAATTATTTATACAGTACATTGTACTTAGTGATGGCGAATACTATGCCAATCACCTGAGTCGCGTATTTGCTTTCAATCTTATGGGCATGACAAAAGGCAGCTATTATCGATGTGTTGTTGCATTTTGGATCTGGTATTATTTTAATGACATCAAGAAGATAAACTGATCATACTTCAATTACAGAAAAGAAAAAGATGCAGGTAAAAACAAGTTTCATTATTTGTGCTCCCTCCTTTCTTATTTAGCTTGGACTATAGGTTACTATGCTACCAGGTAGTCTACCATCATTAGTAATCTCAGTTTTTTTATTCACTAGTACACCGAGGGCTACAAGTAGCAGCCAATTTTCTTGTAGATAATGTTACTAGTATGTTGCTAGTTTGCCATCAGTAAATTATAGCCACTGAAATCTTTTTTGGCTTAGGAAGGTTCTTTGGACCTAAATGTTTGAATAGCTGCCCAAATGAGCAATACACCATGGTTTACGAGGTGCATGCTCTGGCTTCTCTCTTGCTTGTATACCCACCTCCTCTTCTCGTCAGGTGGTCTGTGCTTGACTGCTTGTGTATGTATGTGTATGGCATATACAAGGCAATAAGATCATCTATGCTAGATCATCAGTTTGTTCAAAGAGTATGGATCATTGTTGATTTCAAAAATTTGGGGAAAATATGGTGATGAAGGACGAGGTTTTAGCTATATGCAAGTTTGCTTGTCCTTACTAAGAACCATTTTTGAGACCTTTTAAACCAATATTCACTCATCTTTTATATTTCAGCGACAGTGATGCCACTTCAAGGGTGCACTTGTAATGTATTGTAGGAAAAACTGAATCTACTCTTGTTTAGAGTATCGTTTTCTTTTTTGATAAAGAATTTTTTTTATTGAAATATCAAATGGTAAACAGTTACAAGTATGAGGACAAGGAGTCCTCAAAGAAAAATAAACTTAGAAATAAAATTACAAATCGCCCCAATGACGTTGCATGTCACTAAGAGGCACCCCTCTAAAAGCCCCCGAAGCCTTGGCCCACAGAGAGGACAAATACACTATCCAATCTCAAACAAAGTCTAGAGGCTTAAAGGCCCCATGAAAAATCCGGGAGTTCCTATAGACCACACGCACCAAAAGATGGCAAAAAATGCACACCGGCATAACATCCTATTCTTCTTGCCCCTTCCATGCCAAGAGATCGAGCCTGGATGAGCTGAGTAATCGTAGGGGGGGAAATGAAGCATTCCCCCCCAATGCTGAAAAGTCAACTCCAAAGAGATTGTGTTAAACGACAATGCAAGAATAAGTTCACACAAGTCTTGCTCGCCTCATTACAGAGTACACACACATCTGGGGACAAGGACCAACCAGGCCTCCTCCGCTGAACCATATCATGAGTGTTCACCTTAGCCAGTGCCATAGTCCACACAAAAGCGTGCACTTTAAGGGGAGCCTCAAAGGAAGAAGGGGGGGGGGTTGTGAGAACTGAGAAGGGATGCTAAGATGGTGTAAGAAGGATTTGCAAGAGAAGACCCCTGAGGGGTCTCCAAGCTAAACCCGAGAGTCTCCAACGGAGACAAAATGAATGGTGTCCAACTCCAGAACACAGAGCAATGAGGTCAGTTCCCCCAATTCCCAATCAAAAGGAGCTCCCCATAAATGTAAGTCCCAACTCCCGCGCACCAGTGCTCACCGAAAAGAAAGCAGCAACTCGTGTGTCATGAAGGTTGGACAACTGGTGTTTTGAGTATCAAATATATTGTTATGCGTTTCTTTGATTCATTCTCACGTTTCATTTTCTTTTCTGGCCATGACTTTTAACTGTCTCTTGGTTTTACTTTGGCTTTGTTTATCTTCCCATTTCATTTTCAGGTTGAGGTTTCTCATCCTCTTTGAGAATTTTTTATCACTTTCTGTAGTTTGAATCATCAAAAGCACACTTTAGACAGCACACTTTAGACACAATATCCACCAAAGTACTCCGCCTGGACGGGAGCCTCTTAGGAGGCACTGCTGCAATGGGGTAGTGTTGATTAGTCACCCAGTCAACAAAATAAGAAAAAGAACACAGTAGTCATCGTTTACTTGTTTGTTGTCCTTGACATTGGCTGTTGACCTTGCCAAATTCACAAGGATAAACCTGGCATGGTTGATAATAAATTTCACATGATATATACTTGTAAAATGTAAATGCATGCTGCTAAAAAATATTCATGGGGTTATCTTATCTGTTGAGATCTTTCGCTTCAGTCTGCATTTATTTGATGATAATTGTGGTCCGGCATGCATTGCTGATTGTAAGTTCTCCTTTTGCAGATTCCGAAGATGAAAATGATCATGAAGATTAATTTTGATTGGGGACAACACTAGTAGCAGATGATGCACAGGTAGATGAATATCACGGTTATCAACCCCACCCCCACCCCCACCCCCACCCCCACCCCCGCCCCCACCCACCAAACATGATTTGGTGGAAATTTGGCTCTTGAAAGATATATAAGACATTAATGAGTGTAAGGTTATGCAACAAAAAGTAGACAAATTTTTTAAAGATGCCAAACTAGAAATTGAGATGATAATTTGGGGATATCACATTGCTATTTAACCTGAATCTTTTACTGAATGAAGAACCTAACACAGGCGTTTGTTCAACTTAAGCCTTGCAAGATTGCAGAAGATATGATAAATTCTCATCTCGCCTCTTTTTATAACTTGTTCAAAATCATTTTTCCTTTCGATATTACTTTTGTAATACCATTCGGTCGAGATCTTCGAAATAATAGTCCTTATTAAAGTGAGATTAAGGTCTCCGATCATCCGATTTAAATACCTCACTGTTCAGTAGTTTCTATTTCATCTAATTTTTATGTTTTGGTGAAGTGTTTTGATTTCGACAGTGGAGGGAGCACAGAGGAGGAAACCATAAAAGTAAACAAGTAATACATCGAAAGTGTTGTATAAGAAAAGGAAAATTAGCTGAATAACTACAGGGTAGAAAATAAGATGTTTATTTTGAATGTAGCAGATGAGTTGTGAATTCAAATGTAGTACTTTGGTAGAGGGTTTATTTATAGGCGAAAGCAAATAGAGTAATTTGGTGATATAGGCTGTGTATCTTTTCGGGTTTCTGAAGATTAAATAGGCAAAACTCTTTCTATATAACACAAGGATGTGTGAAACATCAAACTTTAGTTTGTTCATTGCTGTATGAATTTGTAACACTCATATGTGCACTATAGTCTATAGCTAGGCCATTCTTTCATGCTCCGGGTACTAATATATTGACATTTTGCTATTTTGTTCCAGGTAGAGGATGTATTGAAGTTTTTGACAAAATGATGTGCACAGTAGGAAGAGGGAAAGGCCTCAGCCTCCTGGCGGCTCGCAGATGAATGCATTCCGGGGATATTTATTTGTCAGTATTGATTCTCAGAGGCCCAGAGCGTGTTCTTATGATCTTAGGTTTCAACCTGCTGATACAAATTTTATTCATTTGTAACCTTTTTTTTTTGTTCGTACATTTGTAACCATTCTTATAGCTGGAAGATGTTCTTCTTTCTCAAACAGGTCTGTGAATAGTCATTATCTTCTTAGAGAACTCAATTGTAGTAAGCTTGGTTCTGTTCAAGGCTTCACATTGTAGCAGAACCTATTTATGTAGAAAATTTGCTCAATTATATTATTTATGTAGAAAATTTGGTCAATTTCCCAACAAAGGAGGAATTTGCTGAAAGAGTGATTTTCTAGGGTTATTATTGTCTTATTGATCTCATCATCTGAATGTCATATTATTTGGAGATGATTTTTAAGCGACTTCCTCGCACCAAATGAATTACTCACTATAAATGGAAAATAATCGACGCAAAACAATGGTAAATAAAACACCTTGAATAGAAAAGATTTGTAAGATCCAATCCAAAAAAAGATTCATGACATATTCGGATTTGTATATTTTTCTAGACGCAAATTTATTAAAACTTCAATGAACATTTTATTAGATGATTTCGGTAAATAGGGTTCGAATCTCTACATTGGCTTCTAGCAACTTAATTATCAACTATGTAGGCTAAGTATCCGTTTAATATTTTATTGTCGTATTAAAACTTGAATGAGATTGAGAATACGGATTTTCAAATGAGCAGAGCGCAGCTCCTCTCCAGTTTCTACAAAAACTGGAAATACACAGTCCCCCTAATATCTGCCATCCACGTGGAACAAGGTCAAACTAACGACTAAGATTGGAACTTGCTTCTGTATAAGAACAAAACTACAAAAGTGATAAATAACGCTATTTTTTACCCTTCTTTTGGCTACTGTTGACGCCTTGACGGCATATGGATTTTTTTTTAATTAAAAATTTTCTCTCTTACCTTTAAACATTTACGGGTTCTCTATTCCTTTTAATTTATCACCTCAATACTAGGGATGGTAATAGAGCGGGACGATGGTGGATATAGGTAGATCCATCCCCATACTCATCTGGGTATTTTGATTCCGCCACCCGCTCCATCCCCACCACGGGTCGGAGATCCCAAATTCACCTCCGCCCCACTTACCCGGCGGGTATCCACCTACGCTCCATTTATCGGGAGAAAATCCATATCCGCTTTATACCCGCCCGAAAGAAAAACGAAGTCCACATTTGGATCTACCTCAAATTCACCCTAAGATAATTTGCAAGGATCAATTTGAGCTTTTTGATAAGCAATAGTAGTAGACAATTTTTATATATTTGGTAAAATAAGGTTTTATATATTTATATTTTACATTTTATTACTTTTATGTGGGTATGAGGGGGATAGATGGGTATGAGGCGGGGCGGGTAAGCGGATATAAGGTGGGGCGGAGCTCCGACGGGTATCCACCGGGGGAAGAAGGCAAACCACCTCCGCCCCATCCCCATGGCGGTTTTGCTTTATCAAAACTATCCCCGCCCCATCTCCACCTAGCACTCCCCCATACCCGTCTCAATTAGAACGAACGTGGGGCGGTACCCACCCGTACCCGCCTCACTGCCATCCCTACTCAATACCACGAGTCCTCAACCTTCCATGGACACAAAATGGCAACAGTAGTTTCTTAAGCTTTCTTTTATTCCAGCCTTTCATCTTAGGAGTCTCCACGTGTATGGCTCATTTTAATAGGATTGGGTATCTCCAGTTTTCGTATAAACTGGAGAGGAGCTGCTCTCAAATGCGCAAGTCTTGTATAAGATCTTATTTTAATATGTCAGGGTACTTATTATACGTTGTGACCCATATTCCATTAAAAAGTGACCCTTTTTTTTATCAAAAGTTACGATAAGACGATATTAAACAAGTTTTTGTGTTTTTGTATTTTTCCAGTGTGTGACTTTTTGTTTTTGGACATGTTTGTTCCTTTTAGATGACGAGAAAGCGCAATTTGGTGAAAACGACCTCAACAATTACACCTTTTGTTCAGTACCCCCTGAACTCTTGCTATTTGGTCAGTACCACCTATAATGTTACAAACGCCGTGGAAGTCACCCCTTAAGTGAATTTCCGACCAAATCCAAAAAATTTCTTCCTATTTTACCCTCACGTGTCTCTCATGTGACTTATAAATAATTTGACCAAATAATTAATTAAATTAAACAAACTAAACTAATTAAACTAAAAGGCAAGCGCATGAATTAAATTGTTTCATTTAATTTTCACCCACCTGTTCAGCTCATCTCGCTCAGCTCTCTCTCTCTCTCTCTCTCTCTCTCTCTCTCTCTCTCTCTGTTCATCCTCCATTTTCGTTTGTACTCTCTGTTCGTCCTCCATAGCTTCAATGTCTGTACTCTCTCTCTCTCTCTCTCTCTCTCGTCATCTATGTCTCTCGTCATCTCGCTCTCTCTCTTTAAACTGACACTCTATCTTCCTGGCAGTGACAGCGAAAGAATTCTTGCGAAAAGGAGATAAAGCCAAAGAGGAGTATATCTAAAGTTTCGAAAGTGAATCTGGATGAAAAAGTATGCCCAACTTACATTATTAGCTTAATTAATCATGCATTAGTGAAAAACGTGTTGTTTAACCTAATATAGTATGAAACCCTACCAAAATGGAAAATTTGATGTTGAATGGTGAAAAACGTGTTGTTTATGGTAGTTTATTATAAAACCCTAAAAAAATTTGGTTTTTTGATGTTATTTGAATGGTGAAAAACGTGATCTTTATGGTAGTTTATTCTGCTAGTTTATTATGAAACCCTAAAAAATTAGGGTTTTTTGATGCTGTTTTGTTTTGGCTTGTATGGGGTTGTGGGATTTTTTGTGTGTAATTGATAATTATTTAATGTTTGAATTGAAGTGTGTATTTGTTAATGAATTACCATGGGTGTATTCTGTTAGTTTATTCTGTTGTTTTGTTTAAGGTCATGGGTGTAACTGCAAAAAAGCACAGGCCGCTTGTTGAAGGCCATCATTCTGACATAGTTTTTAGGTTGCACTATGGTGGTGGATGGAAATATAGTAAAGGGGGCAAGCTTACGTATGAGGGGGGCGGTTTATACATCACAGTTGAGAGTGAGACTTGCTATTTTGACCTTGTGGATTGGTGTAAAAATATTCTAAAGTATCCCGGGGAGTTTGAGATGTGGTTTAATAGGAAGCCTGGTTTTAGTCTAGCTAAGAACAAGCAAAAAATAGTGAATGATGAAGATATAAGGGGTTTGGTGACAAGTATAAATCAGCAGGGTCAGGTTGATGTCTATGTTGTTGATGCTGATGATGATGGGTATGAAGAAGGTGATGAAGATGGGGACAATGTTGGGGAAATGGGTACTATGCATAGTGGGGACCACATAGGACAAGTTGGTAGCAGTCAAATAAATTCCCAGCATTCAACTCTAAACCCAACAACACAAGACAACTCAGCTGGCTTCCCTTCCACCTCAGCTGGCATCCCTTCCACCTCCTTTCCAACTCTAAACCCTAGCAACTCATACCAACCATTTAAGAGGACTGGACCTCGAATGAAGTCATGTGCAAGAAAATTTTCAGCTCCAAGAAAATCTTCTGTAGCTCAGAAAAACCAACCACAAACAGATCCTCAACCAAAAAGCAAGGAAACTGTTGATGGTCAGGTTGATGATGATGATGAAGAATCAGATCTATCAGCTCCTAGTGATTTTGAAATTGATGACACAGATTCAGGGGATTCTAATTTTGATGGGTTTGGGGAGTTTAATCATGAGGTGGACTTTGACTGGAGGGCAGATTTAGTGACAGAAGATCATCAACAAGAACAACAACATCAGGGAGAAGAACAACCACAAGAACAACAACATCAGGGAGAAGAACAACCACAAGAACAACAACATCAGGGACAAGAGCCACTCAATCTTGGCTCAGACTCAGATCAAAAGAGGCCTGGTCCCTTTGCTGGTGACCTAGAACCATATGGCAGTGATGATTTGGAGAGTTTGGTAGGGAGTGATGACGAGAGAGATCCCTATGGTTTTTTCAACCCTAGATCTGATTTGAAGAAGCCAATAGTGTTCAAGAGAGGGCTTCAATTCTCAAGTAATGAAGAGTTAAGGGAGACTTTGAGGGTTCATGCAGTACAAACTAGATGTGATTACTTCTATCTGCATAATGATAAGAGTAGGCTGAGTGTTTATTTCTTAAAGAGGTGTCCTTGTCCACTTGTAAGAGGTAGGAAGAGGAGGTGTAAGTGTGAGGGATTTAAGTGTTTCTTCAAGGTTCATGCAGTGAAGGTTCATGAAGAGGAGACTTTCCAAATAAGAAGTGTCATGCCTACTCATATATGTGAGAAAGACAGTCACAGTAAGAGGCTGACAGCAGCCTACCTTGCTAGAACCTATCTTGATAACTGGAGGGCAGATCCCACTTGGAAGCTTAAAGCTTTCAAAGCCCAAGTGGAGAGGGATACTGGGTTGTCTGCAGGGTACTATTTATGTTGGAATGCAAGATGCAGGGCTAAGTTCATAATCTATGGAGCTTGTGAAGATCAGTACAAGAGGGTGTATGACTACAGGGATGCAATCATGAAGTACAACCCAGGTAGTAATGCAGTTGTGGTGGTTGACAATGTAGATAGGCCTATTCCAGTATTTGAGAGGATGTATGTTTGTTTGCAAGCTTGTAAGGAAGGGTTTAAGGCTGGTTGTAGGCCATTAATTGGGGTTGATGGGTGCCATTTGAAAGGAGCCTATCCTGGAATGATATTGGTAGCAGTAGGTGTTGATCCAAACAACAATATCTACCCTATTGCCTGGAGTGTTGTAGAGGTAGAGAGTAAGGATTCTTGGACATGGTTTTTGAGGTTGCTATTGCAAGATCTTGGTATGCCTGATGAGAAGTTGACATTTATGTCAGATAGGCAAAAGGTAAGATGTATTAGTCACATTATTTTGTTTGTTTATGTGCAACTTATAGAAATTACATGGCTGACTTGGGTTTGTTTGCAGGGGTTGTTAGAGGCCTTTGCAATAGCAGCTCCTCATGCTTTCTTGAGGTTTTGTGTTAGGCATATTTGGGCAAATTTCAAGACCCAATTTCCTGGAAAAGCTTTTAAGGATGCCTTTTGGCAAGCAGCAACAGCAACAACTAAGGCAAGGAATAACTTGTGATTTGTTTATCTTAGGCATCTTGTGTTTATGCATTTTCATTGTAGCTCCTAGTGCATTATCATGTTTATCTTCTCATTTCATTTTGTATAATGTATAGGAGGAGTTTAATGGATGTATGGAGGGGATTAAGCTATTTTCTAAGGATGCATACAGATATCTTAGTGGTATCCCCCCAAAATGTTGGTCAAGGCATGCATTCTCAACTCTGCCCAAGTCTGATATGTTGTTAAATAACATATGTGAGTCATTTAATAATGTGCTCAGAGAGGCTAGGGATAAGCCTATTCTAACCCTCATGGAATGGATTAGAACTTATGTGATGCAAAGGCACTTTGCCAAAAGGGAGGGAATTAAGGGTTACAAGGGAACTGTCATGCCCAATGTGTTGAAGAGGCTTGAGTGGGTTGATTTAGAGTCAAGGAATTGCACACTAATCCCTGCAGGAGTAGATGAGTATGAGGTAACGCATAGAGATGATCGTGTGGTTGTGAACCTTGCTAACAAGACTTGTACTTGTTATAGGTGGGACCTTAGTGGTATCCCTTGTCCCCATGCTTACAAATGCATAGAGTTTGTTAGGAAGAGTCCAATCAGTTTCATACATGAGTCATATAGCAAGGACAACTTCTGTGCTGCATATGGTGTTCCTTTGCATGGGATGCCTGGTATGAAACATTGGGGGAAGAGTTCAAATGACACTGAACCTGCGCCACCTGCTATTAGAAAGATGCCTGGGAGGCCATCTAAAAAGAAGAGGAACTTGGAACCAGGAGAGGCAGAGGAAAGGAAGAGGGTTAAGAGGAAGTTCAAGCCTAACAAATGCAAGACATGTGGAGTACTTGGTCACAACAGCAGAACTTGCAAGAAGAAAGACTCAAGTGAGCAAGCAAGTGAGCAACCAGAAGACCCCTTACCTGAACCTGCACCTAAGTCTAAAGGTGGGAGGCCCCCATTACCAGCTGGAGCATACAAGAGAGTGCCTAAGTACCATAAGAAGAAGAAGACTCCTGTAAGTAAAATGACCTTGTATTTTTTGTAATTTGTAGTTTGTAATGCAACTAATCTAATGACCTTGTTTATTTTTGTAGGTTGAGAATGCTGAGAGGACTGGTGAGCACAGCCCAACGCATGATGTGAACCTAGGTGACTTCAATGGCTTTGAGTTGTTTGGGAGCCAAGAGAGCCATGATATGTCAAGCCAACAACAACAGAGCCACTCAGTCATGCAGCCACATCAACCTGCCCCTACACCTACCCCTACAGCAGGAACATCAACAACAGCAACAACTGGACCAACCACAACAGCAGCATCAACAACAACAACAACAACAACATCAGCAACTGCATCTGATAGGCCTCCATGGAGGCCTTCACTGTTTTTATTTGGTTAAGACAATGACAATGATATGTATTTTGGAATTGCATTTGTATTGCAATTGTATGATATTTTGAACAAGTAGTAAGCTACAATTGCATTTTCAGATTATTGCAAGTATTTGACAATGATAATGACAACTCCAAGGGAACAATTACAAGTATTTGTATTGCAATTGTATGATATCTTGAACAAGTTGTATGATCTAACAATTGTATGATATTTTGGAATTGTATATATTTTCAGATTTCCAAGTATTTTCAGATTTTCAAGTTATTGCATTTTGATTGCTACAATTCAGATGTAATGCTTTTAGAGCTTTGACTACCTACTTCAGAATGATGTAATGCTTTTAGAGCTTTGACTACTACATATAATAAACTTGCCTTCTAATCAAATAAAGACTTTAACAAGTCCTGTAAATGCTAACAAATTGATGATACATGGAAATTGAACAAAATAACAAAATAAGTTGGCCTTCTATTTCAGCATCAGCCATACTTTGCCCCATATCTTCCCCCTTAGGTACATGATCTGCAACCTCAGCCTCACGAAGTACATGATCTTCAAGCTTCAAAATACAAAACACAACACCCTAATTGCTCATGAGAGGTTACATGACAACATTACAACACACACAACACTACCACCTACATTTTGCTAACACAAACAAACAACAACATTACAAGCCCAATTACTACCACCCAAAGGGTGTACAAAGTATGGTCCATCTTTTTCATTTTCATCTTCATCTTCTTCACCTCACTTGACCTCTCAATACTCTTAGCCTTCAATTTTTGATTTTCCATAGCTTGAGCACCATTTTCAGCATTCAACCTTCCAATCTCATTTTGCAAATTTTTATTCTCATCCATCAACTCAATTGAGTATATCCTCTGCCAATCGGTCATTTCCACATCATACCATATGAAAAAATCACATTTTCGAGTTTGGGTTAAAGGATCATAATCCCCACATCCAAAAAAACGTCTCTCTGGGTTCTTCTTTGTCTTCGATTTGACAAGTGAGGCTCTTTTCTGGCATTTACAAGCTGGAGGCCATGAAGAATGTGTTGAATTGGAGCTTGACATATCTTTGAACTTACAAAATCAAAGAAAATCAAACAAAAACTAATTCAGTCAGAAATTGGGGAAAAAGGTTGAAGAGAGAGAAACATACGAACCCTAACTTTTTTCATCCAAGATTCACTTTCGAAACTTTAGATATACTCCTCTTTGCCTTTATCTCCTTTTCGCAAGAATCCTTTCGTTGTCACTGCGAGGAAGACAGAGTGTCAGTTCAAAGAGAGAGAGAGCGAGATGACGAGAGACATAGATGACGAGAGAGAGAGAGAGAGAGAGTACAGACATTGAAGTTATGGAGGACGAACAGAGAGTACAGACGAAAATGGAGGACGAACAAAGAGTACAGACGAAAATGGAAGATGAACAGAGAGAGAGAGAGAGCTGAGCGAACAGAGAGTACGAATGAACTGAAGTGAGGAGGACAAACTATTTAATTCATGCGCTTGCTTTTTAGTTTAATTAGTTTAGTTTGTTTAATTTAATTAATTATTTGTCAAATTATTTATAAGTCACCTGAGGGACACGTGAGGGTAAAATGGGAAGAAAATTTTTGGATTTGGTCGGAAATTCACTTAAGGGGTGACTTCCACGGCGTTTGTAACATTATAGGTGGTACTGACCAAATAGCAAGAGTTCAGGGGGTACTGAACAAAATGTGTAATTGTTGAGGTGGTTTTCACCAAATTGCGCGACGAGAAAAATAATATATATATATCAAAAAAAAATGACAAAAAATATGAAAAAGTTTAAAATTAAAAATGATGGGAAGACGCACACCTTTTGAGAAGCTTCTTGTTCAAGAAAAGTGAAAAATATTCCCATTAAAAAAAGTGAAAAAATAAAATAAAAAGAGCTACCACTTCCAAGTTCCAGCGAGTCTGAAATTAAAATCCTGCACTTCTCCAAACACGGGACTAGAAAAACTGAAAGGGAGAGATTATCACTGCCTAAAGCTCAAGCCTTCAATCTCTCATGTAAGTTCTCCAAAACTCATCCTTTTATTCTGATCTTGTAATTTCTCCCTGTCTATTTCCTTTTTGTTAATTGCCCATCAAATTCAATGGCTTCAATTCACTAAACTTCATTACCCAAATGTCTTTGTTTATTATACTCCATTATCATTACATTTATCTTCTTTTGCCTGAACTTTGTTGCTCTTAAATGTTGAACTTATGTTGAATTGAAGTTTTTCATAATCTTTTCTGGGTTTGTGGTGTTTTCTAGGGCTTTATGGTTTTGAAGTAGTTTATGTTGTTATCGCTTATAACTTCTGAAATGTTAAAATTGTGGGACAGAGCTGGTATATTGAAATTTCAACAAAGTTTAAACATTTGAATTATTGAGTAATTTACTAAGTGATTCGACTTCGATATTTGTCTTATACTTTGAATTATATAAATGTTTCTTCATTGTTTGATTTGAGGTGGTATATGATTCAAGTGTAATGTAGCTGGGTTTGGTGTATTAGTTGGTGCGATGTAAAGTGTTTTAGTCGACAGATGTTCTCTGCTTCGGTTTTTCAATTTCAGTTTACAGGGCAATTTCAACATGAATTTTGTTGTAAATGTTGGGTAGTAGAAATTTAAGAATGCACAAACACTCAAGTTTAAGGGGTTATTTAACTGGAATGCTGGATTTAGCTTGTCGTCCGAGTAAGTACATCTTGAGATCAAGTATTTTGGTTTTTCAATTAGAATTTGGGTATTCAGTTTCAGTTTGAATATGAAAGGGGCTGACGACTAGTTTCATAGAGTTTATGTTGGTTGGATTGTTTATTTAAGGGTGGAAGGAATTATGTTTCGGAGAGTGTAGGTGTTAATCTACTTATTATAAGAAGGCGTCTTTGGTGTTAAGATGCTATTTGGTAATGTTTTAGTCAAGGATGGAGCAGTCTGTGGATTAGTTGCTACTTTCTCTGTATGCATCAGTGTTTGAGTTTGTATTTTTCATTGTTCCTTTATTGTTAAAAGGGATATAATTGTTGAAATAATTCGTGACAGGAAAAAGAAATATTCCTTTTTTTGGGAGGGGGAAGGGGGGCTACGGGAAAGTTACAGTATGTTCATCTTTGTCCCCCTTTGGAGAATACCTTCTCTGCTCCAAGATGATTGTGGAGTTATGTTGGTAAAACGCAACGTGATTGTATGATTTGTCAGAATTTATCTTTACTTATAGATTGGTTGGTAAGTTAGGAGAGAGTCTAGCAAAGGCATTAGTAAAAGAAATCATGATTATCGTTCTTATTTTTCATTGTTACTCTTTTGAGATAGAGTATGTATACTTTGTAAATATGAAATAAGTAAGGGAATTAGAATAAATGCTGTTTAGACAAGGAACTGGCAATAGTTAAATGTTACTCTCATGTTCATTGTACATGCTAATCCCTCTCTCTCTCATTTTCCTTTCTCTCTCCTTCCCCCTACCCACTCTCTCTCATTCACTCCTCCACTCCCCGGATTAGGTTCCTCTATGGTATCGAGATTAGGCAAAAATTTGTGAGGAACTGGAACATCGTGCCAGCAGATTTGATGGCATGTTCTGTCACATTCATGCGAGCAATTGCTTTTTTGAAATTCTTCAGACCCAAAATGGACTAATTTGGAATTTGGTATACAAACTGTTTGTCTAGAAAAAGGTTTTGATCTCGACTCTACAAAATGGTTTTGATCTCAACTAAATTTTCATTTCTGCTTTCGCAACTTGCAGACTGCGACAGTTTTACTTCTGGAAAGACATGGAAGACGCGCTGACAGAAATTCCTCCACCTTCGAGGTTCTTTGAAGAGGATCTCAATATCTTCACCCCTCCATCACCTACACTTCCAACTCCATTTTTCTTACTATCAGATCCTTATACTAATAGCATCCTCCATCCTTCTCTTCTTATCTTTGCCATATCACCTGCATCTCTTCATATATTTCACTCTGCCTCCTCCAAAACGCTTATTGGGACTCTCATCCTCCCTGAGATTCCTTTCTCTCGAAACACCATCACACCCTCTCTGAAAAATAAATCTTGCAACATTTATGCACTGAATGATACTGAAGATCTGGTCCTCATTGTGTCTGTCCAGTTCGATGTACCTGCCGACAGATGTCATGCTTTATCAAAATTGCTGCTTGGTGAAAAGATTGTTCCCAAGAGGGTTTTAATATTGGATTCAATTCAGATCCAAAAGTTCCGTGGCAAGTTATCACGGGATGACACAGCAGGCTACAAGTTGGAGACATCATCAGAAAGAAAATGTTCTGTTGATAGTTCTGGAAAATCTTCACTTCTAAGCGACTTAGATTACTTTCCATCTGGAAGTGTGGTGGATGGCCTTGCTGCTGCTTTATTGGCTCAATGCCAGATCAGGAACGTCAGAGGTACTCTATGTGTTTCTTGGCCTGAATATGGTAAACCAGTGATGCAGTTCGTTAAATCTCTCCTGATGAAGAATGTGTTACCTAACTTTGATTTCAGTTCTAGTTATGAAGATGAGAGTTTGAAATCTAGTTGGCTTAAGGATCCTCTACATGATACAGAATTGTATACCTGATGAGGTCCGATTATTTTGTATCATTGCCTTGTCATATCCTGATCCAATAGAGTGAGAAATAGGAAAGATGATATTGCTTGAACTTTTTTTGAAACTTGTGTCAGAGAATTACGAATGTTTGTCCTCAGAAAATTTGCACTGATATAGTTTTTGCATTTCAGTGTGTATGGATTGGTTTTGATTCCCAAATCCCATTGCTTTTGATAGTGATTGCTCCTTTAAGAATTATATCATGAATTTTCTCCTATAACTGCTGTATTGCTCCTTGAGCTTGTTTCCACACTGCACTGTCATATTTTTTCACTTGTACCCATTATAACGCAATTGATTATTGTTCCATGAGCTCATGAGCATTGAGTTTTCCCAAAGAGTAGCTTGCTTCCTTTCTCTACTCCTGTCAAAGATTGGTTCATCTGTGAAGACAGGTTAAGAAGGCCGTGGGCCATGGGCCGTGGCCATTTCAATGAGCAGAATGGATAGACGTATGTGCTTGAACTTCTGGTGCTTTGTTGTGAGATCCTTTGGCTTTAGTTGTAATGTTGGCTACCTAACAAGTAACAAGTGCGCATTTGACATGCTATTGAGGCTTTCCTGTCATTTTCTCCTTCACCTGCATTATTGTTATATTTTTGATGGAGGATGTCAGGTTTCTTCTTTTCTATAGTTCTAGGTAGAAAACCTTTTAGTTTTTAAAAAGGATGACATTGACATATATCTTGGAGCCAAGTGTTGTAAAACTTCAACATTCTTTTCCATGGGCTACTCTGCTCTTCAAAACGTTGAACTTTAGTATTGGCCTTTGTGCCTCATCTCAACCCCGTAAACAAAAAATGTCGAACTTTAGAAGTTCCGTGCTTCGCTTCACAGCTCACCACATGCTTATGCAGTTATGCGGAAATTGCACAATGGATGTACCTTCTCGGTCCGTTCTAGCTGGAAAAAACTCAGCGTACCTGCTGCCTGATGGCCGTTCATCCTCCCTTCCTACATTTGTCATTTGTATGTAAATGAAATGTATAGTCTAGTTAATAAATAATAATGCAATAATCACATGATGTAATGTTTGAAGCTTGCTCTTCAAGTTCCAGATATATGCTGTCAACCTGATTTTTCAAAATATTGAATCAATTAAGCAAAGCTAAACAAGATGCCAAAGGAGTAGATGACATTTTTTTTCTTAACTAATGTCATTTGACTAATTGATCGGTGAGAAGTGTATGATAGAAAGCAACTCGTTTCTAGAGAAAACTCTAAATATTAGATAGCAATTTAACGGCATTTCTATGGGTGGAACTAGCCTGAGCCCGAGTGCGGCAGGCTCGAAGCTGGACTTGACTTGCAAAGACGGAAATGTTAATGCTTGAGCTCGGCTCGATTTGTGCCCGTGACTCATCTCGGCTCGAATTCAAGTTGATCGTTACAAACTTATAAATAAATAATATTAAAAAAAAAAGACGCCAATTGAAAATGTTTGCAATTAAATTCGACTATTATTAATTCTTTGCACGTTATGAATTAAGTAAAACCCTAATAAAAAGATGAATTTTTATAAAATTTTTATGCTCTTATTAAAATAAAAGCAGAAATCAAGTCACATCCAAGCCGAGCCATAGTAGGATTGGTCTTGGCCCGGAACACATTAGAGCCTACTTCAACTCGGCTAAAATTCGGTGTGACCCAGGCTTTGACCTGGTCAAGTCCGAGGACTCACCGAACCGGCTCGAATAAGTTACCTCACCCCTAGACATTTCTACTAGCACTTCTAAACAAGCTTCTTGTACGGTCTGCCTCTATGGTGGCCCCTATACTCACAATAGAGGAGTGCAACAAGGCAAGAAGCTCTTCTTTTAGAGTGCCAATAGCATTTTCCTAGTTTTAATAACACTCCTACTAGCTAGCCTACTACACAACAATCAAAATACTGATGTGGGCTATGGACTACTCTTGTGTTTCATTCTTGGTAACTTGAACTAACGAATTCCCACCAACCATACAAGTAGATACATCTTCTCTTGACTTCAATAAAGTTAGCTTTGAACACGATAGTATAATCAAGGAGACTACAAAAATGGCACTGCATTCTTTATGCTTATATACTCTGACACACTCCCTCTCATTCTTGCCAAAACTCTCTCTAGTCTTGCCAACACAAACAAAAAGCAAATTAAGCTTTTCTAGCAAAAATGGCGCCACCCCGACTTTCTTCAAAACTCTTCATATTGCTGCAGGTAGCAGTGTCTATGTTGAGCTTATTGGTTAGCGTAAATGCTTCAGACCCTCCTTTGACATTGAATTACTATAAGTCGTCTTGTCCTCGTGTGCTTAATATTGTGAGGAAGGAGATGGAATGTGCCGTTATTTCTGATCCCCGGAATGCAGCCATAATTGTGCGATTACACATGCATGATTGTTTTGTTCAGGTTGGTTTACAGTCATCTATATTGTAAACAATCCTTGGTTAATTCTGATTAGATATGTAACATTTTGTGTTATGATTGTGTTCAGGGGTGTGATGGGTCAAGTCCTACTGGATGATACTGTGACTCTAAAAGGAGAAAAACAAGCTTCTGAAAATAAGCACTCCTTGAGAGGGTTCAAGATTATGGATAGGATCAAAATGATGGTGGAGTCCGAGTGCCCTGGAGTCGTTTCTTGTGCTGATATTCTCGCTATTGCTGCAAGGGATGCGATTATTTTGGTAATTGAAAAGCTTAAAAATATATATATGACATACTTAGAAATTAGCTGTTCATTTTCGTAGAAGATAGTCACACTATGGTTGTTTGTGTTGTGTGTCTTTGAAGGTTGGAGGACCATACTGGGATGTTCCTTTGGGAAGAAAGGATTCTCGAAGTGCCAGCAACGAACTCGCCAATGCCAATCTTCCTAGTGCTAATGAAGGCCTTCTTTCCCTAATCTCCAAATTTGATTACCAGGGGCTCTCTGTCACTGATATGGTAACCCTCTCAGGTCAGTTCTACAGACCAAATTTCTGACATCTGGGAACCAAAAATATCAATGATTCAATTTGTGCTGGGAATTGGTTTTATGAAAAGTCACTGTATGATGGAATTAATTAGAAATTGCCTGTATAATTTATGATATAGTGCCAATACCAATGAGCTGGTTTTCATTTTCCTAAATCATCATAGTATATCACAGCAAGACCATCTGTACTTCACTCACATTGGTGTATTTAGGTATATTACTGTATTTTTAGTTAAGCACCATGTCATGTGTGACCCCCTCTCAAATGGTTTTAGGATATATGAATAGAATAGCGGGAGGGGATCAAACGGGGACTTGATCTACTCAAAATCTCAGGCGTAACCAATTGACCAAGACCTCATTCGCTCCTCAGTGTTATTGGATACTATATCATAAGTTTATCTATTCTGTTTATGCACATATATTCGATGTACTCTGCAATCTGCATATTTGGCATTTGCTGTACTACTCTCGGCAGCTTCTGATTGCTGGTACTGATGACTGAATCTGATAACATGCAGGCGCGCACACGATTGGCAAGGCAAGATGTGAGAACTTCAGAGCAAGAATCTACGGAGATTTCGGGATGACTTCAGAGAAATCCCCCATGTCAGAAACATACCTTAGCAGCTTAAGATCTGTATGTCCAGCTGTTGGGGGCAACCAAAATGTATCAGATTTGGATTATGTAACACCAAATCTTTTCGACAACTCGTATTACCAAGTCCTACTAAAAGGTCAGGGACTGCTAAACTCAGACCAAGAACTGTATTCTAGCATGCTTGGGATTGAAACAAGGCACCTCGTTGCAAAATACGCGGAGGATCCCCTAGAGTTCTTCAAGCAGTTTGCTGAATCCATGGTGAAGATGGGGAACATTACCAATGCAGACAGTTTTGCCAATGGCGAAGTAAGGAAGAATTGCAGGTTTATCAACTCATTGAGCCGCAGTGAATAAATAATGTGTTGGATAATTTTGGGCAGTACTGTGAAACAAGCTTGGGAAGCTCATGTATCAACCTTTACTTCAAATTCAAATATTATAAACTCAATTTATTTTTCTTTCTTCCTCTTATTATTGATAAGTGTAAACTTTATGATTTATGAATCTGCTGATGCTAAGAGTTTGACCTCAGATCTTTCTATATTGGGGTCGCATATATACAAAACAATTAACCATGATAATCAAAATTTTGCAATTGTTGTTAAACACTTCTCTGTGACTCTGCTAATTTCTTTTTGAGTGATTTATCTTGAACATGTCAAACAAACATAAAGCTATAAATGTATTTTCATGTTCGATTTTTTATTCTTATCAGAACAAGCAATGGGTTTGAAATCTACCAAACAGAGTTGGGAATTTCTTTGTCCATAGACATACTCCAGCTTCTAATTGCTGGTACTGACTCAATTAGTCTCAAATCATAGGATGTGTACTACTTTAGTAATACGTTAGACAAAAAACATGCTTCTAAACTGAATTGATTGTTGACCAAGTTAGAGAATCCCGCCGGAGTACATACAAAATTTTTCCGTCAACTTGGGGTCTAACTTCTAAGCCTAGAGACTAGTTTAATAGCAACTTAGTCGCTATGGAAGTATTGAATTAAGCCCTGCTGCTGGGGTCTTGAATTATGGTCAGGTGAGCCACTGAACAATTTCTGGAGCTATGAAAAACCAACATGTTAGTCATATGCTTAAGACACTAGATTTCTTACATTCAGAAATCCATGCCAGCTGACTAGCTGTCATTGATTCTTAGACCCTAAATGTATACTTCTAGAGTGATATTAGTAATAGTATGAGCTTATTAGCCAGTCCTAATGCTGGTTCTGAAATCTAATCTTCATGCATTATCGGATACTGCGGCTTCATGCTGAAGAATAGCCAGTAATTAAGCTAAAATTCTGTTACATTCACAATTGAAGTTCTTAGACAACCTGCTGTCTATAAATGTGACCATGAATGTGCTATGAAGGAGGACAAACTAGCATTTCCTTTAGTTAGCTACTGCATGAATCAGTACTAACATAGTATTGCTGGCTTCATATTTGCAAAAGGGCCTGTTTGAGGGAATGAAAGCAACCAGAAGAGAAGATGGGCAGCTTGTGCTGTTTCGTCCTGAACAAAATGCACTACGTATGCAAATGGGAGCCGAAAGAATGTGCATGCCTTCCCCTTCCATCAACCAGTTTATTGATGCAGTGAAGCAGACCGCTGTTGCCAACAAGCGCTGGGTACGTAGCTATTAAACTTAGCTGATTTAAGCAACACAAGTTCGTTGTTTAACTTTTATATGCTGATGAACCCTTCACTTTGTTTATATATGCACCCACAAGGATTTTGATCAATAAAAGTCAAGCTAGGAATAAAAGAACTATTTCCATTAATTTAATTGAACAAAATTCTCTCCGAATAAATAATAAAAGAAATATGAATTTTCTCGATCGTTAAAATCATTTAAATAAATCTCCCAAATAATTTTCTAATTTAAATAGCTAATTAAAACTAACTAAAACTATATGAATAATTCTTATTCATATATAAATCATTTTAATTAAAATACTCAAAATTAATAAATGCAATTTATGAAAGTCCCATAATAATAATTAATATTATTATGGCTTTAATTTGAATAAGTCGAATACTTGAATATAATTACGATTTAATCTCCGAAACTATTTATAAATCATTTATAAATCAATATAATAATTATAGAAAATATTGGAGTATCACAGTTGCTAGGTCCAAATTATGCTTCAATAGTTGATAGACCATCATTTAATTAACATCTAAATTAAGTGAAAAACATCATTTAATCAACAATACCTAATAACTAGGCGTATTATTTTTGTCTAGTCTGACTCATCTCGTTCTCCAAATCATCATAAATTTATAACTAGGGATGTCAATGAATATCACCCAATAAAGTGAAATCTGGATTCCCCACTCCATGTAGCTGTTAATTCATCTCACAAGACACATGCATATACCTTCATTCATCTTTCAACTGTTTCACATCAATATTTTATAGAGCGATCAGTGTACATGGGGTATAAGCTTTAGCCTTTAAATGAGAAATGTATTCAAGATCCTTCTTCTAGGGCTTCAAAGTTGGTTGGGCCATTGGGGTCGTCATCTTGCAACGTGTGAATAGATGTGCCCATACGTATCACATCATTAATGATGTTGCATTGGACTTGACCTGAATAAAAATACGGGTTGAACAAGTGATGTGATACATTGTGCTAGATACACCGTCCGAGTATATACAAAAATTTTCCGTCAACTTGGGGTTTAACTTCTAAGCCCAGAGACTAGAGAGCCATTCTCTTATCATGATCTTTCTTCTAGGACTACAAGTTGACCTCAAATTATTGGCTAAACCCTAGAGCGGGTCTAGCCAGCTAAATAGACTCAATGAAAGTATATACAAAGCGGCACTTAAAAAAGTAGACTCACAGGTCTAGCCAATAAGAATTGACCATGCTTTATTGTCAAGTTCTTACTGATATCGGGTTTGGAAACCTCTTCCTACT
Source organism: Tetragonia tetragonoides (assembly GCA_038025085.1). Classification (NCBI taxonomy): domain Eukaryota; kingdom Viridiplantae; phylum Streptophyta; class Magnoliopsida; order Caryophyllales; family Aizoaceae; genus Tetragonia; species Tetragonia tetragonoides. The sequence continues at coordinate 27,910,609 of CM076146.1, read as the reverse complement.
TTGATATAAAGTTGCAATGCATGATAAATTATTACAAGGATGATGAGAGCAAGTAAGCAGAAGAAATCTGAAAACATTTCCAACCAATTTGTTCTAATAACATCTATTCATCATACAGGTCGTTATATATCTTTCCTTGTATCAAGGTAAGTCTTGAAAATAATCTGTGCATTGGATGAGGCTCGACGATAGCGCATCAAGTCTATTGCTAAATTCAGCCCATCTTCAGCACTTGCTAATACAGTACCCTTGTTTAGCTCAATAGTCATTACCTCAAGCGCAGGTGTGCTTGCCAATAGGTACTTCAGAAGTGGTAGTGCCCCACTCAGACCCATTGTCGAAGCGCAATCGAGCTCGACAAATTTAAGGCTTTCAAGTCTGCTTTCTGCTTTCTCAAGTAACATATTATCCCCATAGGATTCATAATTCAAAGCCTAAAGAATGTAGAACGTAAAACAAGATGAGACGTGTGTGATATGTGTCCATTATCAGTCCATCACAAATAATCAAGCAGATAGGGTAATTAAATTGATTGAGAGCGAACTTACGAGGAAAGTTGAGGGACTTACAGATATAATAAGTGTCTGCAAAATTTGGAGAGCTTTGAAGCAGGCAGAGAATGAGAGAAATGGTCATACCACCATCCAAACGAAGTTGTCCAACATGTAGTTCAAGAGTTCTCAGTTGTCTCGATTCACCAAATTCAAGATTTTCGGCACGTCCAAAATATAGCCACCCCATCTGCAAATAAAAGATATATTGTTAATGCATCAACAACAACTACAGCAACAGCAACAACTAACAGCAACAACAACAACAACAACTACAGCAACAAGAACAACGTACAACAATATACAACAACAACAGGAAAAGAAACTTAATTAAAAAGAAATAATGAAACCACCAGATTTAAAAGAAATCAGATGCTACTAAAGTTTTGAATCATTTCCACTCACCAACCAAAATACAACATAGAAAACGAGCTTCTCAACGTTAGGTAAGCAGCTGAAAAACTCTAACAAGTCCTCCTTCTCTTCCCAAGCAGCAGCGTTCAAGTACAAAGACTTTATCTTCGTCGTAGTTCTCTTCCAAGGAGATTTTATAAACTGCGCCATTCATATCCAAGTGTAGAAGTTTCGGAGCATGAATAGTCAGACAACTAAACTCTTCATAGAGAGTCAATTGTCAATTTTAGACTCTCTAGCTGTGGGCAACTGGATATAAGAATCTCTAAAGCCCTTAACTCTAAATGGCTTTTTTTGTAAGCACACAGCAATAACTTAAGCTTAACAAGGCAGGGAAATCCTCTAAATCCTTCTGGTATGGAGAGAATACTGCAGTTGATGAGGGTCAATTGCGTTAAGCTCACAGAAGAAAACAGACAAGAAGTAAATCATCTGACGTTCCTTTTCTGATGACAGCCCCTTCTAGGACAGCAGTGAAGAATTGTTGATCGAGTAATAGCTGAGGAAGATGAGACCATTTATATCTCCAACGTGTCGATAATATGCTCGTTCTCATTGCATCTTGCAGAGGTAAGCAACCAAGGATGCGTTGCGTGACATTGACTGGCAGCTCAGTGATCATATCACCACTCCTTATTGCCAGCTTATTGCTTGCCATTATTTGTGACTTGGAACTATAAATTAGATACTACTAACAAATGAGGAGATGCAGATTGAGAGTAAACTAACAAATGAGGATTGTGACTATTTCTTACTGATGGCCCTGAAGTTGAGAAGTCTAGCTAGGAAATAGAATTGACTGTATACAATGCTCGATCACATCCAATGATTTTATTGTGGATACATACATATCTCAATGGAATAAAGACTAAAGTGGTCAACATTTGTAATTAAGGTGATAAAAATGAAGTAAACTGATTAGGATGCTGATCATTCATTGATTGATAGACCTGAATAAAATGTTATTGAAATGAAACAGGTCAAGTTTGTTAACTTTCCCAGTTTCTGACCCTTTAGATATCATTCATTAACAACAATAATAAGCCTGAAACTTTCACTAATTCACTATACATATTGGCATTTGCCTCATCAGTATTGCTGTATGTATATATATATTAATCAAGTTCCGGTGCGAACTCCATATATATGTGAACTATGCGAATTCTTAATCTAGACCATTCATTTTATAATCAATGGCTAAGATTAAACTTGCTTTAAATATTGAATGTATTAAAAAAAGACAAAAACTTAACTGTGATGCTAGAGGTATAGTATCTCGCACGCATCTTTCTCCTTTCTCTCTCTCCTCTCTATCTCTTTCCTCTCTATCCTCACTTAATGTAAAAGAGCAACATCAACCATTGATGGAAGCCCTCTGCAAAATCAAATGGGCCACCACACATGGCTCACTGGGAACGGCGAACCCTCTGGTCGATGGCGGTTCGGTCAGCCGTCCTCAAGTAACTGACAGTGAGCCTCATACGGTGGTGCCGGACGAACAAAATGTTGTCGGGGAGAGAGAGAGTGACATGGGAGGAGAGAGGGTGAGTCATGAGTGGTGGTGGCCGGTGACAGTGTGGGCAACTGGGCATTGATCTGTGTCGGGAGTGAGATCATAAAAAAACTAAAAAAGGAAAACATGGAATGAATCACGGCCATTAAAATTCTACAAATGAATGGCACTAATTTGAGTTCGCATAGTTCGCACAAATACAATGATTCACATCAGATCTGGACTCTATATATATATATATGGACCTAATAATTATATGTCTGATTTCATATCAACTGCTTACATTTGTTTCATGTCGTCAGACGATCGTAACATTGAGATTTGAGTTCCCTAAAATTAGATAGCACAACTTGAACATAAGGACCATTGTGAGATCAATCTTATATACTGTAATTGCAGCGCTTGGTAACTTGCAGTCTGATTCCAATATGGTGGATCCACAAAGAACAATACGTGAACGTCTGCAGTACACTAGTCTTGCTTATGTGCCTCACAACTCACAAGCACAAAATATGAGTATCATTCAACATATCATGTACGTATTACCGATCTGCCATATGTAGCTGTTCTGTATCCAATTGCGAAGCCTTTATTTCAATATGCAAATCAATCATAGCATGCAGAAAAGAAACGGTGAACTTTTGGAGCACAAACTTTGACAAGCAATTATTTTCTTTTATGGTGATCCTAGTCGCTTCCATTGTGATTCAAACAGCAGAAAAGAAAGCGAAATAGAGCGCGGCATGATCCAATTTATGCTTCGGATGGCTCTGTTTGGTTTGGCGGAAAATCGTTTTCAACTAAAAAGTATTTTCAGTGTAAAATAATGTATTTCCGTTCATATTTTCCGTTCACATTTTCTGTTGTTTGGTTATAACGGAAACAATTTTCCTGAAAAACTATTTTTTATAAACAAAAATAAAATCTACTAACATAGTTGCATCGATCTCGAAAAGTTAAAAAAAAAATCACCTCAAATGCATATCGAAGTCAAAAAATGTATTTATTTGAAGAAAAAAAACAAAAATAGAAAGTGGTCCGAAAGTTCAGCCCGAGCCCCAATCAAGTCGGGTACGAGTTTGTTTTTATGACCTGATGTCCCGAAAACCAAACCCGATGATCAAGTCCAATCAAGTCGGGTGCGAGTTTGTTTTTATGACCCGATGTCCCGACAACCAAACTCGATGATCAAGTCCACTATATTAGTGCTCCGGAGCTTAAGTGTCCCACCAACGAAAAATCGTTTTCCCTTCATTCTGAAGGGAAAATATTTACACCTACATAGGTGAAAATGTTTTTCCCCCTGAAAACCATTTTCCTTTTCATTGTAAACCAAACAACGGAAAATAAGAAAACTATTTTCCAGGAAAACTGTTTTCACCCTAAACCAAACGGAGCCTTTGTCTAAATAAACACCTCTAATACTTAATAGAGTAATAGTTTGAACATTTGGAATTTCCAAATAAAAATAGAATTGATGAGTAATGAACTAATACAGTATCACCTCAAAAAAAAAAAAAAAAAAAAAAAAAAAAAAAAAAAGTAGGTGGTAGGCTAGCATATTGCCTAATGCCTACATCAGGACCATGTTAGGGCTACCAGAAACCACTTGGAGTCTTGGACCATAAATTCTTAAGCAAATAGTAGAGAGACATATTAAAAGCTAAACTGTAAACAGACAAGTTCCTTGAATCCTTCTATATGAAGTCCCTTTGTCAAGGGGCTATCAAAATTTTGATGACAACCACTTGGACATTTATTGATTGTTTTTTTGCTAATCAGACATTTATTGCTTGTTTTTTTTGCTAATCAGACATTTATTGCTTGTTAGGGTAGTACAATTGTACAATCATAATCATAATATATATACTAGATTTTGTGTCCGTGCGATGCACGGATTCTTGTTTATCATCCTCTGTTATTAGAATCAATATAATAATTTTTTTTAATCACATCAATATATAAAGTTGAATAATAGGAGTCTAGCAAGGAACAATAATAATTTTTTTATCAAGGAAAAAAACTCTTTTAACAAAGAATTTTTATTTTTAGTAATTATATAATATTTTTTAGGATAATAAAATATAATACTTATGTTACTTATTTTTATTAAAATAAAATCAAAATATTTTTAATTTTTTTTAATCACCCATGCATTTATGACTATTTATTACGTATTAAATGTCACCTTGGTGAGAACTCAATTATACATACATATATATATATACTAATATTAGAGGCATTTTCTGACAGCATTGGAGGCGTCCACCTAAGCGAGTCATTGTAATAAAATTTTAATATAAATATAAAATAGAAATATATGTTTTGATATAAAATATATACTAAAGTTGTACTTTCCTAAATCATTAAATAATACACTATTAATTAGAGGTTTGGGTATGGAGTATATACTAAAGTTGTACTTTCCAATATCATTAAAGAATAGACTATTAGATTTTAAAAATCAAATAACTTTACTTTCACTGCTTAAAAAAATTAAATTTCTTACACCATTGGAATCAGTACAAAATATCCTTTAAAATGAGACTCATTTGTAGTATGTTCTATTGATTTACAACATTAATTGCGTCCACCTAAAAAGATAATTAGTAATTAGCTTGACAAGCTGACACAACTAAAGAGTTGCAATGTAAAAATAAGAGAAAAAATACGTATATTAGTTATAAAAATTTAAAAAGCAATCTCAAGATAAAATATAATAAAAAAAATATGAGTACAATAAAGACATAAATGATGAATTTAAAATGATTCTAGGTCCAATTTTTAATAGGAAACTTTACCGTTATCACGTATAATTTTATAATTGTACGTAATATTCTAATCCCCGTGTTATTTTAGGGCTCCAATTTATGTTCCCTTCAACTTTATAATTATTAATGTACTCTCTCCGGACCACAAATAAAATTACATTGGACTTTTTGCCTTCTTCAAGGCAGTTTTTTGACCGCATATAACTTTGAAAAAAAATAAGCAAGCATTAAAATATGTTTTGCTATTCTAAGGTTTACGTCTAAAACTTCTTTATTTTTTGAAAAGTAGTTATGTATACATTAAACATTTTAAACTGATTTTACCATAAAAGAAGGATCATATCTTTGAAAGGTTAGTTGTACACTTATATCAACATAAGAGAATTGGCGTACCAACATTAAGCATAGAAAGACTTTGAAACTATTAGCTCTTGGATCATGTAACATATGGGATGAGTTAATTAATAGTTCATTAAAATTGATGAAAAGAGTTTAAATTAGATAAGATGCCCTATAAGATCAGAGTAAGCTTATTATATATGGTATTCATGATATTAAATGGATTATATAAATATTTATCCATATATTAATAGTTTTTCATGAGTGACAATTACACTTTGATTTTTCGATGAGATTAATAATCACGTTATATTAATTTTATTATATAATCACAGTCCGTGCAACGCACGGGCATACTCCAGACCATCCACCTAGTATCTATATATTAGAGGTATTTTCTGACAGCATTGGAAGCGTCCACCTAAGCGAGCCATTGTAATAAAATTTAAAATAAATATTAAAAAGAAATATATGTTTTGGTATAAAATATATACTAAAGTTTTACTTTCCTAAATCCTTAAAGAGTACACTATTAATTAGAGGTTTTAGAATATATACTAAAGTTGTACTTTCTTAAATCATAAAAGAGTAGACTATTAGATTTTAAAAAGCATATAACTTTAGTTTCACTGCTTAAGAAATTAAATTTCTTACACCATTGGAATGAGTACGAAATATTTAAAATGAGACTCATTTGTAGTATGTTCTATTGATTTACAGCATTAGATGCGTCCACATAAAAAGGTAATCAGTAATTAGCTTGACAAGCTGACACAACTAAAGAGTTGCATGTAAAAATAAGAGAAAAAAAATGTATATTAGTTATAAAAATTTAAAAAGCAATCTCAAGCAAAGTAAAATATAATAAAAAGAGTTTGTGTAGAATGAAATAAACAATAAATCTAAAATAATTTTAGGTTCAATCTTTAATAAGAAAATTTATACTTATCACGTATAATTTTATAACTGTACGTAATATACTGATCCCCCATGTTATTTTAGGGTTCCAATTTATGTTCCCTTCAACTTTATAATTATTAATAAGAGTTTAAATTAGATAAGATGTCCTATAAAGTCATAGTAAACTTATTATATGGCATTCATGATATTAAATGGATTGTATATATATATATATATATATATATATATATATATATATATATATATATATATATATATATATATATATATATATATTAGTTTTTGACAATTACACTTTGATTTTTCGATGAGATTAATAATCATGTTATATTAATTTTATTATATAATCACAGTCCGTACAATGCACGGGCATACTCACGGGTATCCACCTAGTAAATATTGAATTACCAGTATATTTATTGCTACTATATACTCTATATTAGAGTTTTTATATACAGTAGTCTGATAAATTTGTGTGAGTGCCTTAGTGGGTCACTCAACGGCGCCGTCGTGTGTTTTCGCTTGGGCCACAATCCACATTATTGGCTAGGGACGAGAGAATAATAACTTTTTCCTGTATTCAATTTAGATACATATATGAAGGTGGGGAGATTCGAATGTGAAATCTAATCGGGACGAAGCTGTGTTTTTTTTCACTTATTTTAACTGATTTTCACAAATTGAGTAAGGTAATTTCATTGATTTTCACTGATTGAATAAGGTCTTAATACTACTGATTCAGTAAGGTCCTGCTGATTCTGAGAGTAGAAATGTGGGTCTTGCCACTGATTCCACTGATTGAGTAAGGTCCTATCACTGATTCTCACTGATTGAGTAAGGTTCTGTCACTAATTCTCACTGATTGAGTAAGATCTTGCCACTAATTTTCACTAATTGAGTAAGATCTATTAAATGAAAAAGAACACACCCGAAATCAGAACCACATGATGTAACCTCAAAAGGGTTGCAATAACAAAAACAATATGCAACAAAGTAAAATGGTTTCAATCATTTTGTACGATAAGGGGAATGCATAAGGGCTGATGTGGCAAGGCCATGACGACCTACTCATGCCCTCATAATTCTTCGTTCATAAAATCTAACATATGTACTGAGATCAAAAAAAAAATCTAACATATGTACCAACACGTAAATCTTAAATTACTGGGCTAAAATAGTACGTCGTAAAAATTTATAAGAGCGGGATGAACAAAATAAAGTAACAAAAATGTTAAATGAAAACAAGGGCTAGCCTAGCATTGAACCCACATTATTATAAAGTATTTTTAAAAATAATGCACAAAGAGTCAAATAACGTAAGAAATAAACCCTAACTAAACTGGTACTTTTTTTTTAGTTCACACTAGGAATATATATGTACTGTCGACTACAGCGATTATTTCCCGCACTAATTTGTAGACAAATTAAAAAATGAGAAAATTAGCCAAGAAATTTAAAGTTGCTCTATGCTCAAGTTGATATTTGAACCCTAGCCACATATTTTTGATAACTGGACACCGCATGTTTATAAACAAGACTATATACTTCATAATATAAACTAGTGTGTCACACAATGGGCCATGCACGCGTAAATTTATTAAAAGCCTACTTATACAACTTCATATATTGTGTAGTATATAAAAATTGTATGCGCGATGTACTCTAACAAAAACTTTTTTATGACGCATCAACATTATGTATGAGATATCACTTTTTTGTGTTGATGAAGTATGTAAAATGATATTATGTTTTTATTCATACTTATCATGTCTTACACATGAGATTGCCTCAAATGAGATTTTATGATTAATTAACACGATGGGATAGTGGCATTGCATTTCCTTGAAGTTAGAGTATGTTCTAATGTGTGCATTATTCACCTCGGCTTGCTTTATTAGAACGGTTCGGCTAACATAAGTCACTATTTATTAACCTAAAGATTCCCTAAATATACAAAATTACCCCAAAATTTCATTGATACCCACAACATTAATAAATACAGCAATTTAGACCTCTAAAACAATTACTAAACTACCCTTATACAATTTCCAAATTTTTTTTTACAATTTTTAACAAAAATAAAATAAAATAGAAAGACGTTTTTCATTCCAAAAGACCACCTTCATCAGTGTTCTTTCAAGATCTTTTTCGGCAATGGAATTCATCGCCACCACCATGACCGCACTTTTTCCAACTTTATTTTTTCCGGCATCATGATTTTCCGACGTCTTTGATCTACAGAAAACCCTATTAGGGGAAGGGTGAACCCTAAAAATCAAGGTTACAAAAAAATAAAAAAAAGCTAAACCCTAGCCCCTAAAATCGTCGAACCAAAGAAGAAGGTGATAAAGATATTAAAGCACTTCAGGTGTACCAAAGTTATGTCGTGCTCACTAGAGGTCGTGGTGGTGTGAATCTTGGAGCCCTCTGATCTGGTTCAATGGGAGATGGCAAATTGGGGTGAAGTTGGTGATGGTGGGTGAATGGTGATTCTGGGGGTGGTGGAGAAATTAATCTGAAGCCTTGAATAGAGGAGGGATTGAAGTCTTTAATATGAGGAGAGAGAAAAATTGGGGGAGATGGGATGAATCACGATCAGTGGGATAATGGGAAATGGAGAGAGAGAAATGAGGGGGTGAGAATTTACTTTAGTTAATTAAGGTTAAATTTGGTAGTTAAAAATTATGTGTGTGAATGCAATTTATTATCATTAGCATATTCTCTTGTAATTAAGGAGACTTTTAGCATTTATTGAGCCTTAACATATGCACTAAGTGCATATATTAGATAGTGCATATGTTAGATAAACCGTTATTAGAAAGGGTCAAATAAATGAATCTAATGTGGGATAGTGCGGTTGACATTTGACACAAAGCACCTTTTGCCTCATATTGTCTGTAGGAAATAAAACTTGCCTTATGACTGTGTTCTTTCCCTTTTTTTTCCAATTAATTGAAGTACACTAAATTGAAATAGAATAAAATAATAATATTTGGGAGAGAAAATATATCACTAATTGAACGGAATAAAGTATTAACTAATTAAGTGAGAAAAAAACATCCATAGTCGTACCAAATCCGATCAAAAAAACTTTATGCTAAGTGTCACATATTGTGCAAACCGTCCAGGTGAAAAAAAATGTTTATTTGCTAATTAATGAACGATCCTTATACAAACTTAACATCATACTTGATTATAGTGTTGTCTCATTTTAAAGCTGTCTCAAATCATAATGAAACTCATCTTTGTTAGTGGTTCAAGTTTAGGTAGGATTACATTGGTGGGAACTAGAAGCAACAGCTACTAGTCTTTGTTAGTCATTCTCAATGCTAAAGGACATCTTAGTCTAAATTCCATCACATTTCACATCCTCATTCTCATTTACTTCGTCAAATTCTGAAACTTCCGTACATGCCACCACAGCACCAAGTCATTGTGAAATTTTGTTTTTTAATAGTCAACAAGTACTCTCCACAAGCTTATAACTAAAGCATGCATCGTCAATGATCAATCAATAATCACATTGCTATTTATATTACTAGTTTAAATCTAATAAACCCGGGCTCTAATAAACACTATAACATTAAAATGACAGTCAATTTTTTTTCTTCTTAGTGATAAGGTAATTGTGATTTTCAAAAACAATGGTGCTGTCCGGGGCATATCTACTCGGGCCGGGGCACCAGGGTAGACCACACCCATATTTTTCAATTTTTTTTTAAAATGTGGCAAGAAAAAAGAATATAAACTTAATGTACTTTATATTTTTCTTTGATAAATATTATTTGCACTCTCATTATTATATATATATATATATATATATATATATATATATATATATATATATATATATATATATATATATATATATATATATATATATATATATATATATATATATATATATTTTCTGATTCGCTACTAGGTGTTTTCCTAGCATCTCTATCATTGTTTTCTTCCATTTAAAGAGCGGTAAATTTCTATAACATTTACAAACTAGAGGAACCAGACAATTCTCTCTCTCTCTCTCTCTCTCTCTCTCTCTCTCTCTCTCTCTCTATATATATATATATATATATATATATATATATATATATATAACACCTCAATAAAAAGAGCGTGTGGGAAATGAATTTTGTTAATCAAATCATGATCAATAAAATCTTTTTTTTTTTGGTAAGTAAATCACCAAATGGAAGAATAATGATATTACAAAGAAGGCATATCCTTCACAAAGAGTTTTTCTACCCAAAACAATATGTTACCTTCTACAAAGGGTCCATCTAATACATATATGATCAATAAAATCTTTCAAATACCTATATGATCAATAAAATCTTTCAAATATCTATATGATCTTATAATGCATCAACAACATTCCTAACAATATCCACACCAATCATCACTTACTATTGATAGAGAGTTTTGTATATCAATATACATAAATAGAGCCAATGAGGTATTGTCCGATAATTAAAATTGAGATTTTAACTACTTTGATTCTTATCTCTGTATATATGTTGTATCGAGTTTTAAAGACTCATTTTTTTATTCCATTGTTACATAATATCAAGTCTTATTTCGTTAATACATTTGCACAAATCTATAAATGTGTAATTTTGTGAAAATATTACAAACACATACTCCTATTCAACAAATGATAATAATAAAATATAAATTAATACAATCTCTTTATTAGCACCAAAACTAAGTGTAATATAGTTTTTTTTTTTTTTAAAAAAAATTTCAGAATTGATGTCTTTTAAGTAGGGATATATTGACAATTATATAAAAATTTAGTCAACTTTCTATTTTTTTTACAAGTAATCAAGCGTGAGAAGTTATTTCATGATGTTATAAAAAAGGGAACTAAAAATATGATATAAAAAGGTAAATAGAAGTTATTTCCAAAATTAAAAGTATGTATGGGCAACCGTCCTATAAGTGTAAGACTATAACCCCACTCTGATTAGTAGCTTCACGAAATTGGGTCCGTTTGAAATATGATTTTTTTTTTAATAAACTACACCCCCCCCCCCCAAAAAAAAAGAAGTGAATTATTATTTATAAAAAAAAAAGCTAAGAAAAAAAGAAAAGAAATTGAATTGCCATATTTAAAAGTTTAAAAAATAAAGGAAAATCCCAAGTTCCATGCCATCTTCCAGCACCGCCTTAAAACATCTCCCATTCTCTCGCCTAAACGGCTTTTGAGCCCAAACTTTCTCCCATTGTTAGTGTAACAATAACAAAATTCTCTCCAGAAAATCTCGGGAAACGCATTATTTTAATTAGCAGAGAGAGAAAATATCACCCACGAATCCCAAGGAAACATTAAAATCAGTGAAAGACAAGAGGTAGATGCCCATTCCTTCTTCTGGGTTTTGTTGCTGATTACTCACTGTAACTTGGGTTAGTGATCTTGGCCTATGTCTATGATTAAAATTTGGCAACTTATTGTATATTTAATCATCTGGGTTTTGTTCTTTACGACATTTTACTATCTGGGTATGTGTTAATATTTGTTTTAAAGGATTAGTTGGCGGTTTAGATCCACATATCATGTTGATATTTTCTCTTTCTGTAATTTTTCTTCATCTGGGTTTGGTTGTTTTGGTGCTAATTCAATTTGGGTGATCATTGGTTTTGTATTTGGAATTCAAAGATTGTTAGTTTCTTGGTGATAATTCTCAGTTATTGTTTGATTTTGTAGTGGTGTAAGTGTATTGAATGTGGTTGTCAGAATAGCATGTACTAGTTTAACTGTAATATAATGCTTAGCTCTCTGACATTTTTGCCTGAAGTACTTGCTACAAACTTGTATCATTTAGGATTTGCATATGTCATGTGCCAACTTGCGATCAATTTTTAGTAAAAGTGGGTCATATGCGTCTTGTACTGTAACTTTGGGAGTTGAGGCCATTCTTAGGCTTCTAACATTAATGCTCTTATTTCTATCTTGTTTAACATCAAGTGTTATGGTGGCTGATATGCTTCTGTTGGTATAAATGTGCAATGCTGCACCAATACGAACGTCCTTACTCGCAAGCAGCAAAAATCTTTTGGATAGTAGGATGTACTATGCTTTGCTCTTTCAGATTTATTTGTGGCATGATGAGTTATGTTTATTATTTGGCCCTTGCTGCTGAATACTATCACTAAAATTTCTGAGCATGACAAAGGGGCTGCTTGGCAGTTTACTTTAATAAATTTAAACATATCTACAAGAAATCCCCATTCCCATTAATCACGATTTAGATTCCAATTTTATTTAGACCTTTTGGGTGGTTCCAGCATGAGGGGTTGATTTTAAGTTGACGATGTGTGAGACTCTTGAAATATGCTCTAGCATTTTTTTTAATGCCTGTCTTTTCTGCTGATAGTTGGACAAAGCTCGTGTATGTCGATGGCGCAGAATGGGTCACCTCATCAAAAGCAAGGCGGCTTGTTGAAGGATCAAGTTCGTTTGGTGAAGAGAAAGGATTCTGGGCGTTACGAGATTGTTCCAATTCAGGAGCGTCTATCATTTGAGAAGGGTTTCTATATAGTTATTCGTGCTTGCCAATTGCTAGCTCAAAAGAATGATGGGATAATATTGGTTGGGCTAGCTGGTCCATCAGGAGCAGGGAAAACTGTTTTCACTGAGAAAATTCTTCACTTCATGCCCAGCATTGCTGTCATATCCATGGACAACTATAATGATGCTAGTCGAATAGTTGATGGAAACTTTGATGGTAATTCTTTTTCCACCTTTCCTTTCAATAAGTTACGTAAAGGAATTACGAGAGCTGAAAGGTTTGCCTCAAAGCTTTTGTTAAATTTCTGTAGGACATAAAGCTCTATAGTCTTACTGATTTAATATTGATGTGAATACAATATATATTGGAACTTGGGAAATTGTGTTTCAGTTTTAGCTCTGCAGCATCCCGTCTTTTGATGGAACATTTTTTCTGTTTCTGGTTGCATTAGATTTTGGGGTTTTGAATAATTTCAAGTGATTCACTACTATCAATACCGATCTATGTGAAAATATTTCTCCATTGTCTAGATCTGAATCTTTATTCATTACCTTATGCAAACTAGTGAATCATGAACATATTTGGTGGATGCCATTTTCTGTCCTTTAAACAAGATGTTACGGTACACTTTCTAGATGTATGCATACCAGGATAGTTCCATCTCCTCTTGGTTTCTTAAAAGGGAATTCAGTTTAACAGCAACCTTGGTTCGAACTTTAAGCTTGTGGTAGAGAGCTTTCCAACCGGATCTGGACTATTGTTTACCTGCTGATAGCACTTTTTGAGCAGATTTCAGAGTCTAGCCTAGGCCCTAGGATAAGGCTACGACAAGAGGTGCCTGCTAGTTATGCAAGATAGGAATTGGAAACTTCATGGGCCGTCCTAACCGCCTAATTTTGGGTAGTATGGTAGTATCTAAATACATGCTTATTTTTCCTAGTTCATTTTTTTCTTGTTCAAGGGCTAGTGGGGAGTAAAGGTATTGTGGCAATTTGTTAGTGAATTAGTCACTTAAGGGCTCAATGCGGTCATTGATTCTTTCTGTGTGAGGACAAGGTAGTGAGATGTATTTTCTTTCCTATTACTTTGTTTTATAGGACAGCTCTTTATTCAGTGCTTCTTCATCAAGGTTGTTTAATTGAGTTAATAGATTCTTTAAGTGTCTGATTGTTATAATTCGACTTATACACGTAGTGGAAGGTAAGCAAAAATGTCAGTATTCAGCGCTATTGTGCTACTGAGTTCAGCACGTGGAGAAACAAAATTGTGCATGACACTTGGCATGGGCCACATGGCTTAATGCTGAAACTTTGGATGCAATCATAGTTCACCTCTCCAGTCAACATGGGAGTTCTGCAATTTGCAGTAGGTAGCTATCAGCTGCTAGCTAACTGGTAACTTTAGATTTAGTTTCCTTGGTGGATTCTGATGATATTTTGTTGGAGAGAATCCAGGTAGCAGACGAAACTTGGATGGTTTCTTCATTTATTTAAGAATGTAGGATGTGTTGATAGCATATGGCTATGAGCCGTACCTCTTTATTACGTAATGTTTAATTATTCCTGTTGATATTTGGTTTTGTGAAAATTAGCTAGTGGACATTCGTGTTCTGCCCCTCCCCCCTTTCCCCGGGTTCTCCTCATACCTGTGTATTTTCCTTCTGCAGATCCACGCTTGACAGATTATGATACCTTACTTCAGAACATAAATGACCTGAAGGCAGGAAAGCAGGTCCAAGTACCCATTTATGATTTCAAGACGAGCTCTCGTGTAGGATACAGGTTTTTTTTCTTCCTTAAGTTTTGATTAAGGATTGTTTAGGCCAATGCGGATTTGTTATTTTCAGGGGCTGCCAAGTGCCAACCAAAAACTCTGGGAGACACACTTATATGGCCCAAATTTTCATGTTTTATAGTTGTGATCTTATAGTCGTGATGTCATTCTGTTAAACTTTTTTACATGGTGCAATTAGTTTGGACTTCTGTGTGATAAGTATTTGTCACTTCTTGGGATGCCCTTGGAAACATAATGAGTAAACAGAAGATAAGTATGCAAGAAATAAAAGAGAGACATAGGTTTTGTTGCTATATGTTATCTCAACTATGATTGTTATCTTAGCTGTCAGTCTGCTTGCTGTGGACACATGAGAAGCTGTGGAGATTTATTCACTTTTCCTTGTGTGCTAAGTGCTAACCACTGTCCCCCCCTTTAAATTGATTAGTTTAAGGAAACAATTTCCCTCTTCACATATAGTAGTCGTAGCTCTCCTGCATTTTGATACGGAGTAGTTGGATATTGATCTCTCCAAGCTGAGGGTCGAATGAGCAATAAAATAATATTCTCCTATTGTTGGTGGAATTTCCCTCTTCAAGTATTGTAGTCGTATCTCTAACCCTGAGGTCGTAGCCCGTAGCTCAGTTAGTAAGACCTCTGAGATCTATTCCAGAGGTCCCAAGTTCGGGTCCTCTAAGGGCCACTGGAGGTTTTTCTGGGTTGTTAACTTCAGGGCCCATGGGATTAGTCAAGCAAAGCTTGGATACCCATGTTATCTAAAAAAAAATGAAGTATTGTAGCCGTATCTCTGTTCATGTGTAAAAAACTATGCTTTGAAACTTACTTATATGCATAATTATGCAGGACAGTTGAAGCTCCAAGCTCTCGTATTGTAATTATTGAGGGCATTTATGCTGTGAGTGAAAAACTACGGCCTTTGCTGGACCTTCGAGTATCTGTGACTGGTGGTGTTCACTTTGACCTTGTTAAACGAGTTTTACGGGATATACAACGTGCCGGGCAAGAACCAGAAGAAATTATCCAACAAATATCCGAAACGGTTCTTTCACTGTACTCTTTAATATATTCCTGTTATTGTATCAGGCCAAGTCCAGAGTTGATGAAGTGCTTATTTGCATTTTCATACAGGTGTATCCTATGTACAAGGCCTTCATTGAGCCAGACTTACAAACAGCACATATAAAGATAGTCAACAAGTTCAATCCATTTAGTGGGTTTCAGAATCCTTCATACGTTTTAAAGGTAATGACTAATTAGTAACTGGCTGTTTGTAATCTGTAGTCTATAGGGTGGTACGTTTAGGCAAAGTCTGACTATTAATGATAGTGTTATGTGTATCACTAAGCACTTTCCTTTTTATAGTCATCAAAGCTCGTAACAGTAGATCAGATTAAAGCAATTTTTCCCGAACATAAGGAAGCTGTTGAGCAGACCTATGATATATTTCTTCTGCCGCCTGGTGAAGATCCAGAATCATGTCAATCACATCTGAGAATGCGAAACAGAGATGGAAAATACAATCTTATGTTTGAGGTTTGTCCTTCAAACTTGTTTGTAGAATTTGACAAATATCATTTCACAAATCTCGATTATCATATCTGATGCTATTTGTATTTTGTTCCACTTCTGTAGTAGTTCTATTCATTAGGCATAGTGAAAAGGCTATTACAAGTTGTGGAATCTGCTTTGGTTTTGTAATTTGGACATAATGTAGTCAAGAGGAACTTCCTCTCTTGAGTTTCTGTTTTAGGGGGCGTTTAGTTGGGGGTAATGATTAAGGGGGCAATGGAATGAATTTTTAGGCTAAAATAGTAAGGTGAAGTGGTGATAAGGGTAATGATTAAGGAGGGTAATGGAGAAAATAAAGGAAAATGGGGGAATATCATTACCCTAGGGGGAGGTGGGTTTCTATTATCCCTCAATTGGGGGTAATCATTACCCTCCTTCTCACAAAATCTAACCCCCACTACCTCACATACCTCCCATTTTAGCCTATAAATTCATTCCATTACCCCCTTAATCATTACCCCCAACCAAACGGCCCCTTAATTGATTGAAGAGATATCATAGATATTTGATATGTCTCGGATGACCAAAAAGTGTGGGTTTTCTATTTTAGAAAATTGACGACTAGGAACTGATAATAAACTGTTTAAAAAATTGTGAAAATGTTACAGAGTAGGATCTGTTTGAGAAGGGAGATGAGACTGCTGTTCATAGTGAATTCTGTAGAAAGCTAGCTGTTGGGAATCTGCAATATCACTAATTAGTATGGGTAAAGTTTAGAGCATTTCAATCTATTCAGTTCTTCCTTTCTAACTCTATGTATTCTCAGATATTAAGATATGTGCAATACTTAGTTACAGAAGGGGTAGAGGATGCCTGAAGTGTGTAATCTCAAGATGAAATTGTACTGAGAGAGGCCAGATCGCATAGAGGGATTTAAGTGATTATGCTACATAATTGTTTTGGTATCTTCTCCTTTTTATACATGTGTGTGGAATGTCGAGCCAATTGGCCTTTAGGGTTGGGTAGAATATGGTCAAATCTAATGACAGGGAGATAGGGTGGGAAGTATGATATGGTATTTTAACTTTATAAAATATAAAGAATTGATCTCCGAAATACATGTTGATTTTCCATTATACAGAGTACTTTCTAAGCTTATGCAGTTTGTGATTCCCCTTCTGTAAATCTTGGTTTTATTACCCATGGAATTTAAGAGAGTGTTTTGTTTTTTCAATGTGTTTTTTATGCCATCTGATCTCGCTTCTAGACTTAATCTCCTACACGGATTTTGCTTTATTGTGTTTCTGGATTTTCTACTTTTTGTAACGTCTTAAATGCTACTCATGGTATTAGTCTCTTGGGGAAGTGGGTGTTGATGAATATAGCTTCTGATTGAAATTACATTTTTGTGTAAATCCCCTCAAAAACTGAAAAAGATTCTTGTACATTCTATGAAATGTCAAGAATATGTTGGATTTAGAGGCTTGTAGCAATCTTTAAAAAGCATTCCCTGATGATATAGTTGAATACTTCAGGAATGGGTAACAGATAGTCCATTCATCATATCACCCAGGATTACCTTTGAAGTTAGCGTGCGTCTTCTTGGTGGGCTGATGGCTTTGGGATATACAATAGCAGCTATCCTGAAAAGAAACAGCCACGTTTTCTCTGACGATAGGGTGACTGTAAAGATTGATTGGCTAGAACAGCTTAATCGCCACTATGTCCAGGTATTGCGATGTTTGCTTGCTCTTACCATGTATAATTCTAAGCTGTCAAGTCTTACAAGTTTTAGGCTCAGTTTACAGGTTTCCCTATATCTGAAACTATCTTAGGGGAAACTAACTAACCTGACTTCTTGTTATTTCAATATAATAAAAAAGGTTCAAGGAAAAGACCGTTCCCTAGTAAGAGATATTGCTAAGCAACTGGGATTGGAAGGATCCTACATTCCTCGCACCTACATAGAGCAACTTCAACTAGAAAAGCTTGTCAACGAAAATTTAAATTTTTTTCTTCTGGTAGTGCCTTTTTGTGTGCCGCTTTTTTTCCTTTAATTTTGTTCCGATTTCCGACCTTCCTGAAGGCACTGCCAGAAGATTTGAAGACGAAGCTTAGCCTGGATGAAGATCTAGTTTCTAGTCCAAAAGAAGCTCTATCTCGCGCCTCTGCAGATAGGGTTGCCTGCAGGCACAAGAATCTTAAATGGTGCTTGCTTGTTTCCTGGTTTTTTCTTTGATAATTAGACATTATTATTTGTACGGATGCCATTTTGTTCATTGAACCGTGCAAGAGGACACTTCTTCCTAGTTTTTATTGATTCTAAATTTTCAATGCATGTATGTTAACATGTTTTCCTTTCCTTCCTAGAATGGGACTTGCATTATATTTTACTAGTATTTGGACTAGTGAGCGTACAGCTTTACAGAGCATAACAAGTTGTGTCTTGTTCAACTTTTACTTCCTTTGACTATCAGCTGAGTTACCTCCAGTCTCTAAGTTAGATATTATTCATCCTGATAAGGTTTACGTATTAAAAGATTTTATGTAAGCTGGTTTTCCATCTTGATTTCTATCTGACCATTTTTGAGGTAAAGGCCGTATTGTCTTTAGACGACTTAATAATATGGTCAGTCCCATAACACCCAAAATCTACATTTTCTATTATGTTGAGCCTCTGTGTGCTTGTAGCATCTGTATCTACAATAGGTTTATCATGCACAGAGTGGCTGAGAATATTGCCATTCATCAATACTTACATCCAGTGGCATTACTTTAGGTATCTAGCTATACTGAGTGCAGTTTCCCTGTTACTTTCGCTGGCTTGTGGACCTGCTTATCGCAAATAATGTATCTTTATCTGTTAGCTCTGAAGAATTGTCAGTGCAATTTGTGAAACAAAAGGGTGGGCCTGCTAATATTGGTCTATTGCATCCGAAATTCAAATAGTAGCAGCCTTGTGCATCTTAATGCAAATTGCCTAGGCTGAACAGATCATTTACCTGCAGCAGCAATACAACAACTCAGGATGTATCCCACCAAGGGTGGGGTCTGGGGAGGTTCATATTCTAGACGTACAGAACCTTACCAGATCCCCTAGCTAGTCGCCTAGTAGAAAGATTGTTTCTGGTAGACCCGTACCTGCAATGACATTAATCCACCTGAATGGAGTTATAAATGGGGTTGTAAATATGTTTTTCTGATCGGTTGTTATGGAGTTATAAATGGGGTTGTAAAGTTTCTAATAGGAAACTTTGGCGTAGTAGGATCCACATAGATGACGCTACTTTGAGGTTGTAGGTTTTTATTTATTTGTTTGTTTGTTGGGTATTATTTTATTTATTTATTTATTATTATTATTGCATTCACTTGTTTTAACATCCACCTTTTGTCTGTTTCCTACTGATTTCAAAAATCAAATTGTTTTCGTGGGTCTTTCGGAAACAGCCTCCCTACTAGGCGACTAGTTAGGGGTAAGGCTGCGTACATCTAGACCTCTCCAGACCCCGCCCTCGGCGGGATATTTACTGGGTTGTTGTTGTTGTTGTTGTTGTTGTTGTTGTTGTTATGGACCACTGATGGTAGTGTGGCATATCTTGTTTGAAGGGGTGGTGGGTTGGGAAGATATTGCCGTAGTTAATCACGGGAGATTATTAACTTGTTTTGCTGGTTTGGGAAGCAGCTCTTTGGAGGCACTGGGGTATCGTTGATATTATGTTGTTGGTTCCTTTACTGCTTCTGTGTGATTGGAGTTGATTTTGTTCCCGTTCACTCAAGGCACAATGAAGTGTGATATGTAGTGGGTTCCAAAAACCTGTTCCCTACTTGGTGATATTAGTGAAATAACTAGGATGCTATATCCTGGAATAGAGTCAGCAATGTAGCCATTATTCTGTCCTTTCTCCGGCGTCATGAAACTTAATCTTGAAGTTATGTGGTACCATGTTGTGTTGGGTATCCCTTTGGACGCGATCCTTTGTAAAAATCACTCATAAACACATTGTTCATATTTGAAATTCTTACTTTACCAAGTGGTCATTGTTCAATAGAGTTTCAGATGATGTGGGATTTTGTCATTTTTCTTGTCAGTATGCCGATATGCTATTCTGTTGTTGGGCTTTGGTTGGATTTTTTTTTCTTTGCTTTTCCACACTAATTATAGATTGAAATTGGTGCAGTGGCATGTCACGCTCATACACCAATCAGAGAGACAAGAATAGCACAATTACTGGTTTTGATATGAGTAGCAGGAGGTATGGTGGGAGAAATTCTGAATCAGCAGCTACTGTGGAAAACGAGTTTGTGCATGCTTAAAGACTGAGATATCGTCCAAAAAAAAATGTAGTCTTTGACAAATGTTTTAGTGGCATGAGTTTCTGAGACACATTGTTTTTGCTTACATTTTACCTCTTGTTTTGCCCTCTTTCAGGGAGTTGCTACGCGACTTTCAGAACAGATATCTACACTGAATGACCGGATGGATGAATTAACATCAAGAATTGAAGAACTGAGTACCAAATTGGTTGTCAATAAATTATCTCCTAGCCAGCAAAACATGGTTCTGCCATCTGAAGCCTGCAATGGCTCTGGCCCGACGTCGCATTTCATATCTAACTTGAGCAATGATTCATTGACTGGTTCTATTCTGCCTAATTCCTCATCCTCCTCCCAGCTGATTAGGGAGTCTCCTATGGCAGAAGAGGTGCGTGCTTCTCCCTTGTGCTTTTCCCCCTCAACCAGACCTTTGTTAGCACTTTGCAGTTTGTACATACTTCTTTACTTGTCAGGCTTGACGGGATGAGTTGCAATGGTATTAGTATATATTTCATGGGTGCAACTTTGGACCTTTTGAGCAGGCGTAAATTTTACCTCAGGTTGTGAATATAAATGTTTATGAGCAGCAGAAAGATTCTGGTTTGTGTCCACCAAAAGTGGCAGTTATCAGGCATAGTTGCTTAATCATAAATGCCTCTTGAATTTGAAAGCCATGATCAACATGCCAACTCCCCTCCCTCCCCCTCCAGAAGAAAAAAAAAAAAAAAAAAAACTGAAGGGACCAGAGGAGAAGAAAGAAACATAGAGAATACATCTGTATGCTGTTCAGCAAACAACTTCCTGCACCTGTGCAGAAAACTGCATTCTGCCTAGAAGTTTTCTTGGAGCTTTTCCTGGGGCTGCGCTTTGAGTCTATGTCAAGTTCCTCATTTACACCCCCCCCCCCCCGAACCCCAACCCTCCAAGCAGGAAAAGAAAGAAAAAAGATAAATGACTTTCCTTTTCATGATCACTTGATGGCATAGTTTTGATGTGTTTTTTTTTTCTTTTTCTTTTTTCAGATACAAGCAGTAGCGCGAGGACAACGTCAAATGTTGCATCAAGTGGAAAATCTGTGCAGTCTTCTTCGAGACAATTTGGGGGAAAAGCCCCGTCGAGTAAGAAAAGGAGGGAAGAGAAATATAGTATTCGATGTTGAACCCATCAAGCTTCCTGTGGTACTAACATTGGCGCTTGGTGGACTGGGATTCGTCGTGTACAAAGGCTTTTGGACTAGAAATTGATCCTTTGCACTTGTTGCAGCGATTCACACTTGGAAACTATTCATCTATTTTCTTTTAATCCTTACCATTTCTGATCTAATCAAAAGTAATACAACATTGCCCTTCTGCTCGGGAAAAGACTGTTCAAAGATCATGTATTGATCTGTTCGTTCTAAGAGGTGTAGGATGTTTTCAATAGGTCCTCCAGGGTCTCTGAGTCTAGGGGGAAGGAAACAGGAAGGGTAGTAATCAATTTTTGTAAGCTAATTGGTAGCCAGCAAGTGCTAGGAATATTTTCTTGTCAAAAAAGGAAAAAAAAATTAAATTGGTAAGCAATTTCCATCCGATTTGGAAAATTTCTTCCAATATGATGGAATTGTTGTTGTTTTTCAGTTCTCACGGGTCTAGCCACTCACATAGACCAATGAAAGTATGCACGTAAGAAAATGAAAGTGTAACTTACAAAAATGATACTAAGATAGTTTCAAATTTTGAATCATAGTTTCATTCTGAGTTTTATTATGTTTTCCTTTATGTGTCACATGCTCCTCTCCCTCATACCCCATTCAATTATTACCCTTTCGTGGTAATTAAAGTCCCTCCAAATTTTGGAAAAGTTCCCTTATAACTCCCCTCATTTCACATGAATAACTTTCATTTTAGTTGAAGATCCTCTCATCTCAAACATCACAACGAATTTGCTTTAACCAAATCTACGCTTCAATCTCGTTCGCGAAGTAAGAAATCATACATATAAGTTCTTAATTGCCTTTGCCCATGTTAGATGATAGAAAGAGGATAAGAGAGAGAGTGTGGAAACTTCATTACCTTTTTATGACGGCTTAATTATTGAGGACTTGAAGATTTCTATAAAGGATTAGTGAACTAAGTGGTGATACATAAAAACTTGTTTAAGATGGTCTTATTGTGTGTGTGTGTGTGTGTGAGGAAACTTCATCACCTTCTTATGACGGCTTAATTATTAAGGACTTGAAGATTTATATAAGAGATTAGAGAATTAAGTGGTGATACATAAAAACTTGTTTGAGATGGTCTTATTGTAACTATTGGTGAGACAAGGGTCACTTTTTACTGAAACAAGGGTTACTGCTTATAATAATTGACTCCTACATGCTTAAATAGTGACCCTAATTTTCTATGAGTTGGTCTCACACAAGACTTGCTCGTGGTGATAATAGTTAAATGAGATTAATGACTTGATGGGAATGGCCGAATGCGGAAGAGCATGTGCAAATCATGTGCTTTTTAGGGGTAAAAATCGAGAATGCTACTCTAAATTGAACAAAACATATAATACCGGGTGAGGAGGGAGGGGTGCTAGCCAAAGCGTTTTGTCTTAGAAATGGGAGTTTTGTACATACTCCATTGCAAAATGAGCTTCTTATTTGACTTCTTGAGTCAAACTTTACAAAATTTGACTTTTTTTTTTTTATCAAAACAAAATCTAATTATTAATATGTAAAAATTATGAAAATTTATAAGATAAAAATACTATCCCTGGATTCATTTTTAATTACACTTTTATATTTTTATAAAAAAAATTCCCAATTTTTTTTTTGAAGTAATTTTATTTTTTTTGATATTTTTTCTATTTATTTCTAATTTTTCTGCGTATTTTTTAATTTAAAACTAAAATAGTAGGGTTAGCTTTTTTTTGGAACGGAGGAACTATCTTTCACACTCTTTCTCCAAGAGCCCGATAGCGCATAAGGCTTTGTTTGTCAAGCCCACGCCGTTTAACCTCAAGAAGGTTTCACTTCAACCCCCAAAACACACACACACAACACACAACACACAACACACAACACACACACACACACACACACACACACACTCTCTCTCTCTCTCTCTCTCTCTCTCTCTCTCTCTCTCTCTCTCTCTCTCTCTCTCTCTCTCTCTCTCTCTCTCTCTCTCTCTCTATTTTCCTCGCAGATTGCAAATCACCGCCATAGTAGGAGCTTGAAAAACGTTTCTCTTTCTCAGTTTCTCTCGTCTTAATTGGTTAAAGGGTCAAGAGGAGTCACTCTCCAAATCACACCTTTAGAGGTAATTAATTTAATTTAATTTAATTTAATGTTTTCCTGCTAGGTAATTAGCATTCCGCCATTGATGTTGTTGTTTGCAGTTTCGGGGAACAAAATAGCATATTGTAAAGAAATTAAGCATTCAACCAGTTGAAGTAAATTTTTTTTATTCTCCCTTTCTACCAATTATTACCTTAATTAAT
Organism: Tetragonia tetragonoides; assembly: GCA_038025085.1. Classification (NCBI taxonomy): domain Eukaryota; kingdom Viridiplantae; phylum Streptophyta; class Magnoliopsida; order Caryophyllales; family Aizoaceae; genus Tetragonia; species Tetragonia tetragonoides. Next base: position 27,886,497 of record CM076146.1, on the reverse strand, counting down.
ATACAGATACATTTCGTTATTTCTGACACAAAACTCTAAATTTTAGACACCCGTTGATTGCAATTTTTAGGGTTTCGAAGTTGTAGTTGTGTTTGTCTACCATCTGTTTTGCTATATATGTTGCTGAAAATGGATGTTGTTTGGAAATTCAGCGAACAAAGCTTAGTGTAAAGAAATGAATTATTCAACCTGTAATTTGGTGTGTGTTAGCATTTGATTGTATATTGGTCTTCAGTGTGATTGGAATTCGGATGGCGAAAGGTCTGATATGGGCAACAACGGAGGATCTTATGAGGAATAGGGGTCGAGTTTTGTCGTTATACCGACAAATTTTGCGGAGTCTCAATTCTCCGGCTTTGCCATTAACTTTTGCTGCCAGCCTTGCCAAAAAAGCCGAGGTTCGAGCGATTTTCTTGCTGGGATCGGAAGAGCGTTCCGTTCACAATATCTCTGACCTTATTAAGGCTGCTGAGTATTCATTGTCTCTCCTGAAGAAAGGAGAAATCCCTAAACATATCCAGTGAACATTGATTTATTGTCTATCCTTGTGAGTGAGTCATTATTTTGCTGAATTTAAGTGTGTAGGTAACATGATTCATGTTTTATCCAGCTTTCCGCTGAATAAATAGCTCACTATATCTGGGATGTTCTGAAAAGTTTAGTTAGTTATCTGACCATAGTTGGCTTATTAGGTCTGTATCCGAGCATTTTGTTGGATTAATGAAAGGCTGAAGTTGAACTACCCAAAATCCTTATTCGAAATTCAAACAAATCAGGATATTTTTTTTGTTGGTTCTAGTATCTCAATTTGTCATATTCTTTCATTCTTTACTCTTGCTCAACCCGTTGTGAGCCTCTAACTGCCATCAACTACTGTGTGTCACCTCTCATGGGTTCACATTAAACTACTTGACCTTGTTTGTATTTTTTCCTTTGGTTCACTTCGAAGTGTCGTTGGGACGAAGAGTATTTTCTCATGACATTTGTAATTATTTTCTTCATCACATAATTAGTAATTTTGATTTAAAGTTAATTAATATGTTTGTGCTAGGTGCTGTAATGTCTCAGCTCAAGAAAGCACAATTTCAATACTCAATGAAGAAGCATAAGGACATTAAGGACACTTCCTTTTCTTTTTTTTTTTTTGTTTTTTTTTTTTTGGGGGGGGGGGGGGGGAGGGGGTGGTGTTTGGTACTTTGGTTCCAAGAGGCTATTAATAATCTGAAGTAGATACATCTCGTGCTGCTTATTTGATTGTAATCTTGTAATTCTGCAGCGTCGAGAGTTAGATGGTTAGAATTAGAAATAAACACGATTGAAGGATTTGAGGAGTGCAGATGTCAGTTTCATTGTCCCTACCAGCTGTAACATGAATGTTATAGTGATCTTCCACTTGGGCTTGGGCAATGTAGTAGTGTGAATTTAAGGATTAGACGCAGCTATTCTCGCGGAGGTCCTTTATGTGTTTCTAAGTTGGAATGTCCAAATGTCATGTTATATCTGACAGTTGGGTATGGATACTTTGGGTTTATTCATTAGTCTAAGTTACATAGCTATCCTCATGCAACTTGAAGTTCTACTGCATAACTTTTTTACATTAAATTTTGGAGCAAGATTGTAGACGTGAAGTATACTTCTGAAGACTTTAAGTACACATGGGTTCTATTCCTTGTGTAACTAATTTAGAACTTCAAGATGCTTGTGTTGCTCTAAGTTTAGGACCGCAGGTTAGTGTAATTTATAAACGAGAGGATGAGGGAAACTGAATTGTAGCGCCTTGTTGGAAGGGTAAATACTGAATGGGGGCAGCAACTTTTCTTGTAATAGTGAATATCAAACGAATTCATGAATTTGAAATTTTTATATCCATTTTTTTCCCCAGGCACCTTGTTATGTACTCCTTATTTTTTATAGTAGATGTTGGCAATTTGAAAGATACAATTGACAGCATCTTTAATGATGCTATGAATTTTCTGATCTGATAATTCCATAATGGATTTTGTTAGTATGGATTCTCTGTCTCTCTCTCTCTCTCTCTCTGTCTGATTTCTTTTTTTTCTGCCTAGTTATATTCTCATGCTTTTTTACCTCCAGAATAGATAATCCGTAAAATTTTTGTTGGCTCTGTTTCCACCAAGGGTGCGATTGCTTATGTGATGTTCTCTTACTATTGTCCTCAGTATTTTGAGGGTATACAGATTTGCCTTTCACTTATACAATGAATTTGTTTTCATTTCAGAGCCGTGGTGGGGTCTGATACCGAGGTCTAACTAGATGGGTGCAACAAAGGGAGAGGGTACCCATGACAGTGTGAAGAAGAAATCCAAAAAACGGAAGAGTGATGAATCAAGTGCTTTGAGAGGAGAGGACGGTAATATACTACTGTGTGATGAAGGTCACAAAAAGAAGATGAGAACTGGAGCATTAGTTGCCACCAATGCTTCTGAAGCAGTTGTTGATGTAGAGTCTAATTTGGATGTTTGCAAGAGCTCTAAGAAGGAGAAGAATAAAAAAGGATAGAAATGGAATAGATGTAAAAGACCCAGGAAATGATAATAAAAGGGAAGGACAGAAGAAAAAGAGTAAAATGGGAGACGAAGGAGGGGTTTCTAGTGTCTTTGAAGCTTCAGGTCAAAAGACCAACCCAGATGGGAAGACTATGAAGGATAAGGAGAAAAGTACTATGATCAAAGCTGATGGGGATGTTGGTACTGATATTGAGGAAGTGAAGGAACAAGCTAGAGAAGAGGGGCAAGTGAAGAAGAAAAAAAAGAACATGAAGAAGATTAAGAAGAAAATGAAGATTAAGGAACTTGAAAAGAATGACACTGATTGTGCCAGTGAAAATGATAGTTCTGGCTGCGCTGCTTTAGTTGAGAATCAGATTGGCAATGAGGTTATTGAGAAAGTTGATCCTTTAGTGGATAAGAAGCATAAGAAGAAAAAGAGAGAGGGGGATGGGGGTCTGGAAGCTGGTTGTAATAGCCATGTGCATTCAACCAGCACTGGAGAAGGCAAAGGGGAGGGAGTCAGTGAAAGAAGTAAAGAGAAATCTGATCAGATTGAGAACGAGGTCACTACAAATGTTGAGCCTATAGAGAACAAGAAGACGAAGAAGAAAAAGAAGGATAGTCTGGGAGCTGGCTCTTTAAATAATGAACCTGTGGAAGGTACTCATGTGCCTTCAACTAGCAATGAGGAAGACAACTCAGGTGGAGGCAGTAAAAGGAAGAAGAAATCTGGTGCTTCAGGGACCAATAGTAAAAAATGAAGTTACTGAGTCTTCTGAACAATCTACACCGCCAAAAAAATTGAAGAAGGTCAGTTTCTCTGGTAATGATGAGGTTTTTACCCTGCCTGACAACTCAACCAAGGAGAAGAATAGGGATGACTTAAGCAAGGGGAAGAAAAAGGTCAAGGATGGCAGTAAGGGAAACAAAGATGTTGGTGATGGCTTAATACGAGGCAAGCGATTCTCAAAAGAGGAAGATGAACTTGTTAAAAAAGCTGTCTTAGACTACATAGAAGATCATCAATTGGGTGAAAATGGTATAGAGATGATAATGAAATGCAAGAAATACCCTGAACTCAAGGACTGTTGGAAAGAAGTAGGGGAAGCTTTGCCTCATCGACCTTATTTGGCTGTCTATTATCGGGCTCATATATTGTTTGAAAGAAGTGAGACCAAGTGGACACCGGAAGAGCTTGAGATTGTCAAGAAATACCATGAAAAGCATGGTCCAGCTTGGAAAGCACTTGCTGATGAACTTGGTAAACATAGGTTTCATGTGAAGGATGCTTGGCGCAGGATCAGATTGCCCAATGAGAATAAGGGAGACTGGTCCCAAGAAGAGTACCAGAAATTATTTAGTCTCGTGAACTTGGATCTATCCATGAAGGTGTATGAGGAAAAGAAATCAAAGCACGGCATGTTACGTGATAACATTAGCTGGGAAGCAATTAGTGAGAAGCTGTCGACTCGTAGACATGCGCTCTGCTGCCTGAAATGGTATAACCAATTAACATCTCCTATGGTAGCTGAGGGAGAGTGGGCTGATACAGATGATTACCGGTTGTTAATAGCCCTTAGTGATCTTGATGCTGCTTGTGAAGAAGATGTGGACTGGGATCATCTTCTGGAGCATAGGTTTGGTGATGTGTGCCAAAAACGCTGGAATCAAATGGTACGTCACATTGGTTATCATGGAACCAAGTCATTTAGTGAACAAGTTGAAATTCTTTCTGAGAGATACTGCCCAGATTTACTTGAAGCAAGAGAAGAGTATGAGAACAGACCTTATGTTGATTGATCATCTTTGGTTGCTAGGCGCCTGGCGGTAAGTGTTGTTAAATTAGTTAAATTTCTGCTTCTTTTCTTGGATAGTTATAACTTATAAGTTACCTATCAAGTTAGTTATTTTTCTGCTTCCTTTGTTGGAATGTTATCAAAATATTATCATAATACTATCATATGAAATAGCTGAATGACAGACATTTTGCATAAATGCTGTGGTCCTTTTTTTTTTTTCTCTTGGTTCTCGTCAGTTTTTCTTAACTTCTTATGAAGACATGGCCAATTGTATTGGCCTATTTTAGCCTTATATTCAAGTGGGTGAAAGTCTAGTGGTATTCGTACTCATTTACGGATTTAAATCTCCGTGCCCTTTTGAAAAGAGCAAAGTCTTCTGGATGCTTATCAAGTACGTACTCCGCTTTTAGATTTTTTTTTTTTGCTCGTCAAGTACTCCGCATTTGATATTACTCTCTGTGCCAAAAAAAATTACGGAGTAATAAATTATCATACTCTACAATAACCCCCTCAAAACCCATTCGTAACCCGAAGAAGACATTGTTTATTTGTATGTCACGCCTATTTATTTATATTAACACTACTATCGGTCCTCTTTCAATTTTAGCTGCCTCAGGTACGAAACCCTCCCCAATAAGTTTCTTATGAGACCTCCTCAAGATGATGCCTCCTCTATACACAAGCATGATGTCGGTATGATATCGTGTTTGTGTGAGTGATCTCACGGCCGCCTCATACGAATTTTTGTAAACCCTCATATTCTTCTTCATTTCAAGCTACACAATTTCTATCTTCTCTATCTGCGATAAATGTCGAGACGGCTACTTCAAGTCTCATACAAAGAAAAACATTGTGAAAGTTTCAGTAACTGGGTTTTTTGTTGCTCGGAGGCCTCTAAAATTTTGCTAAGACCACCCAATTACTAACGTCTAGATTTTGTCATTCAAAATTTTTCCAGTTAACGTCTAGATTTTGTCACCGACACTTGGCACCTACACGGTAGACGAGGAAGATTCAGCAGCTGAAAAGTCAACAATGTTTTCTTTCCTATAAATTCTTATTTTTTTGAGTGATTTTTCCTATAAACTCTTAGAAATCAAAAGAAGGGGACTAATTGTGATATAATGAGCTACCCATTTCATCTTTGTCACAGATTGAGAAATACCGATGAAGGAAAATGTTGTGTAGAAACAGAGAAACAAAAAAGTCACACCATTTTTTCTTCCTTTTTCCTTTGTTCACTCTTTTCTCACCATTACCAGCTAATGCTATTATTGCTACTGACATTCTCCCAGGATCGGTTCTCTAGGCTTCAAACCATAATCAGGGTCTGTTCTCCCCAACTGAAAAACGTTTATATTTATTACTGAAAATTTATTTTTTGTTGAACTTTATTTAACTTTGTTGAAATTTGTTGAACTTTGTGTATTTTTGTTGGATCTTGTTGATTCAAGTGTTTTTATAACTAGTTTGTATATTAGTTTACTTTATTTATCTTTGTTTAACTTTGTTGAAGTTTGCTGAAGTTGTTGAAATTTGTTGAAATTTGCTGAAGTTTGTTGAAATAAACAGAAATAAGTTGGGGAGAACAGACCCTGCAATCATTGTCTTCACCCAACAACCCTTTCTCTCACCTCTTCCAATCACACCCTCCACTTTTTCTCTTTGTATTGCCTATGGCGGCTCAATACCCATCTGGAAACCCACCAAAGAAACCAACCCGAAATCTTCTTTCCACTTTCTTACTGACGGAAATCTCCGCTTAATCAATAGCTTAGGCGTCGTTTTATGGCAATCAAACACTGCCCACCTCGGAATTACCCACCCTAGCCTCGAGGAGTCTGGTAATTTTGTACCAAAAAATGGCTCTGCTTCGTTGTGGCATTCTTTCGAACACCTTACGGACACTCTTGTCCCTTACCAGAGATTCAATTTTGAGAGTGTTTTAAATTCTGGGTCTTACTCATTTAGGCTGAATAAGTAGGTTTTTGAACTTGAAGGGGAATAATAGCATTACTTATTGGAGCTTTGGGGGAAATTTCTCTGTTAGTGACAATTTGATTGACCCTAGTTTATCAATTAAGCCAAATGGGATTTTTTCACTATCTGATCCCACATTGTCTATGTCAGTTACAATGTCTTATAGTAGTAATTTTGGTGAAGGGTATGCTTTTAGGTTCTTGAGGTTAGATAGTGATGGGAATTTGAGGATTTATAGTGCCACTCAAGGAAGGTAGTGGGGTTGCTACTGTTAGATGGACAGCGGTTAGTGATCAATGTGAGGTATTTGGTTATTGTGGGAATATGGGAATTTGTACTTATGATAATTATAATCCTATATGTTATTGTCCATCTGAGAATTTTATTCCTGTGGATCCTAGTGATGGTAGGAAGGGTTATAAGAGGAAGGTGGAGATCAAGGATTGTCAAGGGAGTGCAACCATGTTGGAAATGAATAATACGTTGTTTTTGACGTATCCACCTGACAGTCCTGACGCTTCTAGTGAGATATATACTCTTGGTATTTCAGCTTGTATGTTGAATTGTCTTTATGGTAGTTCTTGTGTCGCCTCCTCTATTTTAGCTCATGACACAGGGCAGTGTTACATGAAATATTCAAATTTTGTGAGCGGGCATCAGTCTTCGACGATCCCTGGGACTTCATTTGTTAAGTTCTGCAGCCCAATTGAGCCAAATCCGCCTCCTCCTTCAGAGTTATTGGGCAAAAACAGTGGTTGGAAGTCGCATGCCTGGATTGTTGTTGTTTCTACTATTGGAGCATGGTTGGGTTTTGTTTTGTTAGGGACTGTCTTTTAGTGGTTTTTCTGTAGAAACTATGCCAAGCTTGGGGGAGTTTCTGCTCAATATACAGTCATTGAGTATGCATCAGGGGCTCCTGTGCATTTCTCATACAAGTTTCTCCAAAGGGCAACAAAATGGTTTCATAGAGAAGCTCGGAGCTGGAGGGTTTGGAGCTGTTTATAAAGGAACTTGATAAAACGGTTGTTGCTGTGAAACGACTTGAAGGTATCGAGCAGGGGGAGAAGCAATTTAGGATGGTAGTTGCAACTATAAGTAGCACACACCATCTGAAATTGGTGAGGTTAATTGGGTTTTGCTCTGAGGGTCGTCACAGGCTAGAGTCTATGAGTTCATGAAAAATGGTTCCCTCGATATTTTCCTCTTTAAAGGGGATGATGATTCCCGAAAATTGTTAAATTGGGAGCAAAGATTCAAAGTTGCATTTGGGACTGCAGGAGGGATCACATACCTTCATGAAGAGTTTAGGGATTATGTATCATTCATTGTGATATAAAGCCTGAGAACATACTCCTAGATGAGAATTTCAACTCCAAAGTTTCAGACTTTGGTCTTGCAAAGCTCATAAGCCCAAATGATCAGAGATATCGCACCCTAACCAGTGTGAGAGGTACGAGAGGATATTTGGCACCAGAATGGATTGCCAATCTACCAATCACATCTAAATCCGATGTGTACAGCTTTGGGATGGTTTTGTTAGAACTTGTTAGCGGGAAGAGGAACTTTGAAGTCTCATTAGAGACTAAGGAGAAGAAATTTTCAATCTGGGCCTATAAAGAGTTTGAGAAGGGAAATGCGGTTAGCATAGTTGATAAGAGGCTTGGTGATCAGTTCAATATGGAGCAAGTAATGAGAGTGGTGCAGGTCAGCTTTTGGCGTATTCAGGAGCAACCCCTTCATAGACCGATGATGGGGAAAAGTGGTGCAGATGCTGGAGGGAATTACACAGATCAAAAAACCTCCTTCCTTGAAGGCTACTGGAGAAGATTTAGCCAGTGGGAGTAGCAATTGTGTGAGTACCTGTGCCGGTACGAGTGCATATTCCACCCTTACTACTTCAGGGCCATTTCCTTCTTCATCATCGTCAATCCAGAAACCCTTTATTTTTGCAACAAGTTCAGAATGTCCGTCTGCTTCTCTTCTGCAAGGAGGGCTTTGATTGGAACTGGAAAACTGTTACACGCGGTTGCTCTTCAGTTTCCAACTTCTCTTTGGGATCCTATGGTTAGCTATGATCTCAAATTTTGTACTCTAAATGCTGCATATATCTAAGGATACTCAAAGAACATTTACTCATGATTTGTGGAGCTGCGCAATGTCACATGTACGTTGAGCTTTTTCTTGACGGTTCGTAATTAACATGCTTCTTTTGTACAAATTTATTATTGTTGAGCCCAACATGGCCTGATAAAACTTATTGTGGGGCTAGCTAACACCAACTTAATCTGCGAGGAAAGGAAACTAAAACACTTAAAAATGGCATGTATAAATCTAGAGTATAAGTATCTCTACATTAATGAGGTACATTGCTAAGAAGCTTGAGCTCATTACAAACAGTTGAGTTTAGAATAGCAAGTTTTGCAACAACATCCGCTAACTCGTTCTACTCTCTAAATACATGGTGGATCGTCCTCTGATCCAATTGCATAATCAGTTCCCTGCAGTCCAAAACAATGTTGCAGAGGAGACTTGAGTTAGTATGATTTTGAGTGAGGAGTTGATAAGCTTTAAGAGAATCTGTACATAGTGCAATCTGATCCCATTTTGTGGAGGTGAGGTTATCATGGAGCCAGGTCTTTAGATCAGAACTAAAGAAGGTCTTTAGATCAGAACTGGAAAGACAAGGGTATAATGGTCTTTTTACGCGTCAAAACCAACACCAAGTCAATCGATTCTTTCATCGATCAGATGCCTCTCTCATATTCCTCCCCTTTCTCTCTCCTCACTTCTCCGACACACACTCTCTCCGGCGATCTCCAGTCTCTCTCCTCTCTCCGGTGGTCTCCGGTTTCTCTCTCCTCGATCTCTCCGGCGGTCCTCTGAGCGTTCTCTCTCTCTCTCTCTCTCCTCCATTTGGCATTGTCCCTATCTCTACTTTCTGACCATTTCGCTCTGATTCGTTGCCGATTGTCGGAGTTCAGTTACCACCGACCACTACTTAGACCTCTGAGGTGGTGCGTGAGGGGTGAGGCGCCAGTGGGAGGCGACCTCACCGGTATCCTGAGTAGCAGTGATGGTAGCGGTGGGGTAGAGGTGGTGCTTGGGGAGGGGAGGAGAGAGAATGGGAGAGTGATGGAGTAGTCGGCGGCTGCGACAGTGATGGGGCAGTGGAGGCACAGCTGGTGGTGGGACGGCGACGGTAGTGGTGGTGGCGGTGGTGGGACAGGGGTGAAAGTGCTGGTGGTTGGGGGAGGGATTGTTTTTGTAATGAATTTCAAATTATAGTTTAATGAATCTGATGTTGTAATTCAATGAATTTGCACTTATTAACCGATGAATTTGCATATGAACAATGAATTAGTGAGTTTATATCAATGAATTTTGTGGTTTATTATTAATCAACATACACTTATTGAACAATGAATTTGCAAAACTAATTTTTCTTTTGATGAAGCTGTGATTATATTATAATGAAGCTGTAATTTCATGTTAATGAAGTTGCAGTTTTATGTTAATGAATCTGTAATTTTATGTTAATGAATTTGCAATTTTATGTTAATGAAGTTTTGCTTTGCATTTTAATGAATTTATAATTTATCATAACTGTCAGATCAAACTGATCTAAGGGCTACTATATATATATATAATTGGGTCCTTATTCGTGTTGTGCCGACATTTGGGACGCTACATAGGCGACACATAATCGCGGAGGGTTGACACATAAGTTGTCATGCAAGCGAGCCATCCAAACATGTCATCACTCATTAATGCATCGAATTAATGATCATAACTATCATTATTAGCATATTGTCTCAAATTATAAAATAACATAACTTTAGTTACGTAACTTGAAATATTATAAATTTATAATTCTTACTTCATTGAATTGGATTTTAAAAATACTTCAAAATGAGATACATGTGTCATATATTTGGCCCGTAAAGTTCAGTAAAAACTAAGTGTAAAAGACATGACCATATTCGTTATTTGTAATACAAAATCACACATGAATATTCTATGATTGGTGTGCATATGTCAAGTCTATAATTTTATCGGTTAAATCATTTTCAAATTTTCCATGTTGTTTTTGGGCACTTAGACATTTTCTTCAGAGAGAATAAAATGAATAGTATCTAAAATGATCGAATGTACTAATTGAAGCATTCGATCACTATACTAAAAATGCAACTGATATACTTACTTGCGAAGTATAGAAAAATAAATTAAGCATATACTTTTAGAATGACTCTTCCCTTTGTACTATTGATAAAGTCTCTATAGGTATCCTTAACACCAAAACTATTCCCTCTATTAAATCGAATTCATTGCTATATGACAACGTGGAATATGCTCTGCATAGCTTTATTGTGATTTATGTACTTTAAATCTACCATCACCAAAACCTATCAAATTAGAACCAAAGATTTATCTCTCCTAACTCAATACTCATAATATACTTGGATAATACTATTAAACTTTATATATTTGTAAAATTATTTTACGAGTCTGTGCGAAGCACGGGAATAAAAACTAGTATATATATATATATATATATATATATATATATATATATATATATATATATATATATATATGACACGTGGGCGCCATGTCATCGTCTAAATAGTTGACACATCATGGTCTTAAATATCTTTTTTATTTATCTTTTAATAAATTTAATGAATCTTTATTACTTATTCAACATACAATGTATTAGTATTAACTAATGGGCCAAAGTCAACAAAATATTAAATACAATGAATGATTATAATCCGTATGGTTTATAAAGTGTCGAATTTGTCTTTCGATGTCGAATTTTGACTATAATTTTCATTTATACTAAATAAGTAATAGTATGAAAATACTTTTCAAGACGAATCCAACAAATATTGTTTCATACTTTGAATGAAAGTATTTTTTGGCACGAAATATGCTCTAAGGATTACGGATTTGTCTTCGATCATATCTTTAATATTCGTTTCAAAATTCATGGTTTGGGTAAGTATATAATTTGCTTTCTATAGTAAAGAAAAACCACCAAGTTCATCAATTTATTACTCCATTTTTTTTTAAGTAATATATGTTATCAAGTTTACTACCCAATTTAAATATTATTAACAAAAAAAATTAAAATAAATTGTGCAATGCACGGGGAATATGCACTCAAATATTGACATGTCCCCTCTCAAAAAAAAATAAAATATTGACATGTCATCAAATAGTATAGATGTACAGGTGTATGTATCTTCTATTAGTACTATTTAATTCTTAGCGTAATGACATAGTATAGGTGCATATATCTTCAATTAATACTATTAGTATAGGTGCATGTATCATCTATTAGGCACCATATGTCTATTAGAGAATGTATCTAATAAATTAATGCAATGAAATATTTTTATTTGAAATCAAATATATTTAAATAAAATAGTGCATCACGCGAGGCATGAAATTAGAATCAAACAGGAAAGCAAGAAAGTTGATTTGAGAATTGAATAGAGAAGTCCATAGATTATTTGGTAGCAAGATGTGACATAGGCAAAATAATTGTTTCAAGTTTGTACCAATAAAAATGTTTTACATGTTATAAACACACAGACCGTGTATCGCACAAGAATGTAACTAGTTAGTCCCAAAACCCGATGTAATTGTCACCAAAATCAGTGTTAGAAATCATATTTTCTTGTGTGAGAAAAAACCTAAAATTTATTGAATATCCAATTGCTGATAAGGAATGAATCATTAGGAAAAAAAAAAACATACCAAATATGAAATATACACTACAAAGAAAAAGGGATTGTTCGTAGCTGACCAGGACATTTCTTCACAAAATGGGTATATATTTTTTTTATGGGATCAAAATGGGTATTTTCTTGATCGACAGATTATTTAACAACTTATAACAAAAGTTTTTTTTGTTTTTTGTTTTTGTTTTTTTTGGGGTCAATAAGAATTGGAAAAAGGGGTCTCGTGCGTTATTTGTTTTGAGTATTTGAGAGCATCTTAAGAGACAAACTCCTTCTGATTAACGTTTTTTGTCACAAACAAATATTTCGATTTCGTCACTCTTTCTCACCAAATTGAAGAGAGTTGTGACAATGGAGAGAGAAAGAGAGACAACTTAGAGATCAAGCTCCAACTCCAAGCAGGACCCTTGTCTTTTCGTTGTCAATCGGTAATCTCATAATCACATATATGTATATCTTGTTATTTATCTTTGATTATTATTAAGGAAAATTCAATCAAATCGACTTTGGTATATATATGATTGAATACTGTTTGCGTTATTAAGCTTAATTGATAATCTTTTGTACATCCTTAGTTTTGTACGATGAATGACTCTTCATATGATTATGTTAGAATACCATGTCTCTTTATATTTTGTTCACAAGTATCACGTCTCATCCATGAGTCCGCTTCATATAAGTTTTTGTGTATTTTGAAACCGTCTTTCTGTTGAGAGAGTTACCAACTTAGCATTGACAAAGTTTTAACTTTGGATTGAAAAATTGGTATATAATGGGGTAAAATTGAAATGAGTTATGCTTGAAGTGGACTTAGTTTTTAGTTTTTTTTTAGTTTTTGAAAATCTCTTTGGTTTTTAGTTTTTGAAAATCTCTTTGGTTTTTAGATTTTTGTTGTCAGACTTGAAAATTAAATAGACAACTATAAGGGAAATTTGTTTTTAGAATTTGAATGTTCCTACAAAAAGCTGAAAGCTTTCAAAACTAAAAGCTAGCAACTAGGAATCATCACCTGAATAAGGGTGCTTTTGCTTTATGTTTGTTGTGAAGTACAATTGTTCAATGTGCGTGCCTCAGTCTCACTTCTCCTTACCCTGCCCAACGCGGGATTCGTGCGAGGAACATTGAGGTGATGGAAACGGTGATGGTAATGACAATCATAATGATCGTAGTCGCTATGATATGTGTTTTACATATCCAGACTTTTCACTTGTCTTGTGTAGCGTTGCGTGAAGAGAATTGTAGTCATAGTTTGCACCCTGAATATGCTAAGTACTTTAGGCCCTTGTTAGACAAAGGATGTAAAGTGTTAATTTTGCTTCAACATTTTTGTTTCAGGCATTAAGCTGTAGATAGACAAGGTAGCTACTGTTAAGTGTTAAGCCATGGATAGGATCACCAACTTGCCAGATAACTTGATTGAAAATATCCTTGGACGCTTAAGTCTACGAGATGCTATAATGACTACTGCTGTATCTCGAGAGTGGAAACTCAAATGGGTAACGATTCCCAAACTTTCTTTTGAATCCAACGATCATGGGAGTTGTAATGAATCCGCTAAAGGCTTCAACTTAGAGGTTGTTAATTCTATTCTTCGTCAACATATTGGACCCATTCATGAGCTCATAGTGCACGCCCCATGTTTGAGCAACTTAGAGAGGAAAGAAATTACCGATCAATGTATTAGTCTCGTTTTAAGCCATGGAGTCAAGAAACTAATCCTAGACAACCTTAATTGTCCTGTGTATGATTTGCCCCATGACTTCTTCTCTAGCATCCAACTGACCCATTTGGAAATCCAAGGACATTGCAAATTTGATCCTCCTCCTACATTTCATGGCTTTCCTAATCTTGCTACATTGAGCTTTGATTCAGTGGATTGTCCATTAGATAGAATATCAAGTCTCATCTCCAATTCACCACAGCTTCAAAGTGTCACATTGAAAAACTTCTCAAAATTGCACGAGCATCTATATATCCGTGCTCCAAGGCTTGAGTACTTGCACGTTTATGGAAAGTTCAAATCCATCTCTTTGCAAGATGCTCATAATGTGACTACTATGATTCTTCATTTTGTAGATGCAAGATTAAGTTCAGACATATATCCTTTCCCTCATGAAATTTTCTCTTGTATGCAATTGATACATTTGGATATCAGATTACATTGCAAGTTCGATCCTCCTTCTACATTTAGTGGCTTTTGTAATCTTACTACCTTAATCTTTGATTCAATTGAATGCCCCTTAGATACGATATCAAGTCTTGTTTCAAATTCACAACAACTTCAAAAGCTGAAATTGAAAAACTTCCTTAATCTGGATGAGCATCTATATATTAGCGCTCCAAGGCTTGAATATTTGGAGGTTAATGGCGAGTTTAGATCCGTTTGTTTGCACGAAATCAGTAATGCCACTACTGTGAGTCTTCATTTGGAAGACTTGCATCCAAGTTCCAATCAGACTTCAAAGTGTACCATGATCGACCTTTTGAAGAACCTGGGACAAGTTGAACATCTCTCAATGGGAGGTTACATGTGCAAGGTGAGTTATAACAAGTACATCTCTTGCAGTGAACTAATTGACATAACATATACTTCATGCATTTCAAACTGCGCTTTAATGTGTTTTCCATAGATTCTCGGTGCTGGTGGTGATGTCCCCAAGAAGCTTTCTACAGGTTTTGATGGACTCAAGACTCTTACAATTGATTTAGTGGCTTTAGATGACATTGAAGAGCTTGCTTCTGCATTATGCCTGATTGCAAGTTTCCCTCACTTATCCGAGCTTGAGATTGCGGTAAGATACTATGATTTTAGCAATATTTTCTGGCATATGTACTAGTTTTTTTGTATGATCAGATTGCAGCCGCAGGTATGTTATACATGTTATACAAGCTCAACGCTGCGCATGTATGTTTTACACGTACATGTTTCTTTGAAATCAAAATAGGGGAAGGTACTGTCCACTACACATATTCTCTATTGAGTCTTAGCCAGGGACCTAGTAGGTTTGAAATCGAGGACATGAGGTTTACGCTTTGCTCATGGACCTGAGCCGCTCATGCGAGAATAATACTCAGTTTTCTTCTTCTTCTTCTCTTTTAGATGCTTAGTGAATAGTGACGACAGGTCTTTTATAATTCTGGTGCTAAGGCAATTTTATTTGTTTTGAATTTTATGTGGTAATAAGAGGGAAACAGATTAGAATAGATCAGAAAAATGTTGCAGACTCGATCTAGAGTCTTGGAAACATCATAGCAAAGAGGGGAGAGGAGATTGTTCCGATATACACAATCCACTGCTAGTGTTTTCCTAGCAGACTAAGCTGGAAGATGAGCTGCCTTAAATGCTATTCCAGCCATCATATTCAACTTTCCATTTGCTTCTCATCCTTTGCTTGAGTCTGAGTACCTTTTTGCTTAGTGACTGATAAAATATTTCAACAATGAATCTGTACTGTCAGTAAACTTCTGACTGTTCTGATGAAAATTCGAAGCTTAGCAACTCTGTTCTCAGCAACGAATAGATATATATCTATCGTTGGCTGGAATTAAGTTTTAAATGTTCAATCTTAAGGATTATGCATGCATACATGTAACAGATTTACAGGACTGATGACGCTGACGACGTTGGAGAAGAACCCTTGTTGATATCAGCAATAGAGAAATATACAGATTGCTACTTGACTCATTTGCGGACCGTGGAATTCTACAACATATGTGGCATAAAGCCGGAGTTGAAGGTGATTGAGTTTTTGCTTGGTTGCTCTCCAGTACTTGAAAAGATGTCTATTAGGGTTGGAGAAGATGTGAGCGATGAAAACAAGTCAATAATCTCCAAGGAGCTGGAGCAGTTTCGACGTGCATCACTAAATGTGAATGTGATGATCGATTCAATTCATGTTCCTTTTTCTGGTTCGTCTATCTCAAAATAAAATGTACTGTCCTATTAATTTGTTGTTCATATCGTGAAATATGGGATTTTTCAATATGCCCCCTGTATTCCATTGACTTCTCCAGGTATTGATGTAAAGCAAACAAAACTTAGTGTTAGTCAATGTTTGCTATGCTATCGATGTGTAATATTTAGGATAGAGATTGGTACATCATAAAATGGGACAGATGATCCAAATTGCTCGCAGGGGATCCAAATGTCATCTTGTGCGTATACAAGGGATGCCATGCCCGAGGTGAGCCAATATAATGACAAATGAATTGCATGCATAGCAGCATAGGGGATTGAGAACTTACTTGTAAGTAGGTAGTCTGTTTATTACTCGAAACAAATTGCATGCATAGGGAATTGTTAAATTACTGAAATAAATTGCATGCATATGGGTAGTATGTAGTCTAAGTAGGTTATGTACAAGTGGCTGTCAGCTTTAATTTCATTTCTTTTTTTCCTTTTTCTTTTGCGTGATTATTAGGTGATACTACTTCGCATCAACACCATTGCTACTCTTTCTGTCTTTCAGTTTATGCAAAATCTAAGCTAGCTGTATATGTTCATTGATCTTTGTATAAATTGTGGTTATATATAGAGCCTAGCTCTAAACTTCTTAAGTTACATGATTTGATCTCACCCTTTTGAGTAGAATCTCCAATGGGTGGTGAACCTCGTCAACTACATGTAGCCTTCTTCCCTTTCATGGCTCCAGGTCACATCATTCCCATTCTTGACATCGCTTGTCTATTTGAAGCGCGAAATGTCAAAACAACTATCTTAACCACACCTCTCAATGCCCCTAACATCACAAAATTGCTCTACAATAAACACAACATTGATATTGAGGTCATCCCATTTCCTTCGGAAGAGGCCAGTTTGCCTGAAGGCATTGAAAACATGGCAAGTGTAACGTCGCAAGAAATGATCTTTCAGTTCATGCTATCCATGCGAGTTTCAAAGAGCCACTTGAGAAGTTATTGGAGAAAATACGACTAGATTGCCTTGTGGCAGATATGTTCTTCCCATTTGCGACTGATATCGCAGCCAAGTTTAATATACCGAGGTTAGTATTTCATGGTAGTAGCTTCTTTATGAAGTGTGTGGAACATGCCTTCATGAAATACAAGCCTCATAAGGAAGTTTTATTGGATGATGAGCCCTTTGTCGTCCCTCACCTTCCACATGAGGTTAAATTGACAAAGTCGGAATTGTCACCTAGCCAAAGGGAAAGCAATGATGAGGTGATCAGCAAAGACATCGGGAGATTGTCTGTTGTTGCTGGAGAAGCGGAGCTAAAGAGCTTTGGAGTTGTTTTTAATAGCTTTTATGAGCTTGAACCTGATTATGTTGATTACTACAAAAAGGTGTTGGGGAAAAGGGCTTGGCATATTGGTCCTGTTTCACTATGCAACAGACAAGATCACAATGAGGATGAGAATGAGGATGACTACTGTTTGAAGTGGCTAAACACAAAGGAACCCAATTCGGTTATCTATGTTTGTTTCGGAAGCATGGCTCAATTTTCAGGCTCTGCACTAAAGGAGATCGCGATAGCTTTAGAAGCTTCCGGTTATCAATTCATATGGGTTTTGAAGAAAGGCAAAGAGGCTGATGAGATTGAAAATGAGGAGTGGTTGCCAAAGGAGTTCGAGAAGAGGACTATTAATAAGAGGTTGGGCACCTCAAGTCATGATTTTAAACCACCAAGCGATTGGAGGGTTCGTGACTCATTGTGGGTGGTACTCGATCCTTGAAGGTATATCGGCTGGGGTTCCTATGGTTACATGGCCATTGTTTTGCTGAACAATTTTTTAATGAGAAACTGGTGACTGAGGTTTTGAAGATTGGGGTTCAGGTTGGATCGAAACAGTATTGGAGTGATTCCGGGTTTTTGAAGTGGGAAAAGATTAAAGCAGCGTTGGATCAACTCATGGTGATGGTGGGTGAAATGTCTTTAGAGATGAGTTACAAATCAAACAAGTTGAAAGAGATGGCAAAGAAGGCCATTGGAAGAAGGTGGCTCCTCTTTCAATGATCTGAGTTCCTTGATCCAAAAATTGAAATGTTATCAACCTTATTGACATTGTGGTGGACATCTTATGTGTGTTTGTCAAATCTGCTGTATTATTTAGTTTCTTTATTTGGGAAATCACAGTAAACTAAAGTTCTTCCATCTGCTATATGTCTTTAGTTTGCATTTTTTTTTTTTGTTTTCCTGGTGGGCTCTAAATAATAATAAAAAAAAAAAATTGTGTGCTGATTGACCAATTTAAAAAGAAATCAAAACAGTTTATACATACAGATTGACAGTACAATTCAACCAAGATCGAACAAGAGAAAGTGAAAGTAAAGATGTAGCAGATAGGAACTGTCAAATCAGAATCAGCCAAAATCTGAAGCTAAAGAAACATTTGAGACATCCTAAAATCACATATGCTATGTTTGTACATGGAAGATCAAAAGGGCAGAGGAGAGTGTTAAAGAGGTTAAATATCTTGGAAGTCTTTACATGTACAATGAAGATATATAAGGTCAGTGAAACTACCCTCTTGCTGCGTACCTATGATGGCAGATTAATTGGTTTTTAGTCAGAGGTTGTGTTGGAAATCGGGGTTCGGTCTGTTGGGTCTAAGGTGTGGAGAATGAGATAGAGGTGGCATTGAGAAAGCTCATGGTCGGTGATCAAAGAAACTCAAGAAGATGGCATGGAAGGCGACTCATCTCATCGATTACTCCGACATGAGTGCCTTGCATACAGGAATTGGGGTCCTAGAGTAACTTCAATGCATAAAATCCTGCAAGGATGGATGTTACCTCAGGTTTCACTGAAACAAATTGCCTATATTTACTGCACATATTTATGGATGTGGAATTCTAGTACATGGCTAGGGAGGCGAACGAGTTACCAGATTACTGTACAAAATATAGTTCTTTCTCATAGTGATGGAACTTGTTCTCATGGTTGTGATTGATAAATTACTTGTAGTAGGGAGTCTCAATCTCATTATAATTATATGGCATAGTATGTTATTAGAAGGGGGTGATAGTGTCTGCACAAAATTTCTGAACTGTACACATACAGTTGGCTATGTGATATTTCCTAAAATTTACAGTATGAAATGTATACAGGTACAGGGGATATATATGAAGCTTTCAAGCTTATGTGATGTTCTACTATAACTTAGAAAAGGAGCAGGGTCACTATACTGCTAGTGTGGGGGAGATTGAAATCCAGGGGAGTTAATTTGTGCCACTATCATATCATGCCTGCAGCCTGTAATTCAAGCTCTTTTTGATTAGTAATAAAATATCCTACTGCTTACCAAAAGAGATAAATAAGTTCACAAAGTTCTAATTGCTCAATAACTTAGTAGTACTGTAATATACATTCTGATGATGGAAAGTTGTGCACAAGGGATATACATATATCTATGTAAAAAATTGGATGTACAGTAGAGTTGTTTAAAGCGGGCCTGCCGGACGTGGGCCGTGCTTGACATGATGTTTTGGCCAATGGGAGCGGGGACTGGCAAGTGGGCTTGGGCCGGGCTAACTGGTTGCAAGTAGGCTTGACCGGATCTTTATAAATTCACCAAAACACCCTATCCAAGCTAGCCCTTTTGCCGGGGCTGGGCCATCCCGCCCATAAATAGCTCTTGTTGTACAGCTAACGGCCTAATTGACAAAATAACTCGGCTACATATTCTCATGTTTAATGTGGGAGTTCAGCGGTAGTGTACAAGACCTGACATACAGCTTTCACCTTCCATTATGCATGTTGTGCCCACCTTTTTAACTTGTGGTGCTCATGGTCCTCAGTCCCATCAACATCGTTGCTACTCTTTATGATCATTCATAATCTTAGCAAATTACAGTTGTGCATATCCAAGTCTTTACATAAATAAAGTTACACCCAGAAAATCATTTTTGTAGCACTTAGGTTTTTGGTTGAATCTGCTAATACAATGGGTGGTGAACCTCGCCAACTACATGTAGCCCTCTTCCCTCTCATGGCCCCCGGTCACACCATTCCGATCCTAGACATTGCTTGTCTATTCGCAGCTCGCAATGTCAAAACAACCATCTTAACCACACCTCTCAATGCTCCTAACATCACCAAATCGCTCTACAATAATCAACATAACATCGATCTTGAGGTCATCCCATTTCCATCTGAAGAGGCCGGATTGCCTACAGGCATTGAAAACTTGGCAAATGCTACGTCACCTGAAATGTCCTTACAATTCATGCTATCCTTGCGATTTTTCAAAGAGCCCCTTATGAAGTTCTTGGAGAAAAAACGGCCTGATTGTCTTGTGGCAGACAAGTTCATACCATTTGCGAATGATGTAGCGGCCAAGTTTAATATACCGAGGTTAGTATTTCATGGTGGTAGCATTTTCATGACATGTGTGACGCATGCCTTGAAGAAATACAAGCCTTATAAGGAAGTTCTGTTGGATGATGAACCCTTTGTCATTCCCCATCTTCCACATGAGGTTAAAATGACAAAGCTGCAAATTTCAGCAACAGAGAGGGCTGATGATGAAGAGAGCGACACGGGGACATTGTTTGCTGCTGCTGAAGAAGCGGAGCTTAAGAGCTTTGGGTTTATCTTTAATAGCTTTTATGAGCTTGAAGGTGATTATGTTGAATATTTTAGAGGAAGTTGGGGAGAAGAGCTTGGCATATTGGTCCTGTTTCACAATGCAACAGAAGAGAAGTTTATAAGGATGAGAATGAGTATAACTGTTTAAAGTGGCTAAACTCGAAGGAGCTCAATTCGGTTATTTATGTTTGTTTTGGAAGCTTGGCTCGGTTTTCATCCTGTGAACTCAAGGAGATCGCGATGGCTTTAGAAGCTTCAAATCAACATTTCATATGGGCAGTGGCACGAAAGGCAAAGTGGTTGAGAATGAAAATGAGGAGTGGTCGTTATTACCAAAGGGGTTCGAGGAGAGGATGCAAGGAAGAGGACTAATAATAAGAAGGTGGGCACCTCAAGTCATGATTCTAAGACACAAAGCGATTGGAGGGTTCGTGACTCATTGTGGGTGGAACTCGATCCTTGAAGGTATATCGGCTGGTGTTCCTATGGTTACATGGCCATTGTTTGGTGATCAGTTTTTCAATGAGAAATTGGTGACTGATATCTTGAAGATTGGGATTCAGGTAGGGTCAAAGCAATGGGGAGGAGGGTTGGGAGATGTTACCATGAATGTGATCAAGTGGGAAAAGATTAAAGAGAAGTTAGACCAACTGTTGGTGGGTGAAGAAGCTTTGGAGATGAGAAAAAGAGCAAACAAGCTTAAGGAAATGGCATGGAAGGCTGTAAAAGAAAGTGGCTCGTCTTTTAGTGATCTCAGTGACTTAATCCAAGAATTGCTTTGTTATCAACCCTGTCATGGTAGTGAAGCACAGACTGCAAACTAGTGTGTTGGAAGTTGGAACCAACGCTACGAAAAGTTTAAACGGATGGTTGGAGGCCCAGTTAATATTATACTCCTCAGTAAATTCATGATTGGTTTATGAGTATGCTATCATGTTGTATGCTATTATGGGGGAAGACGCGTAATCATAGGTCTTTGTAAAAAAAAAAAATATAAGAGTTCGAGCATGTGTATAAACTATTGAATCATTCTAATATTTGCTCAATGCATGGATTAAGCCACAATATCATTGAATATGTGGCACATGTTTTATTTCATTTCTTTAATCTATTTGTTATGTCCTACCGCAAAAAATAGGATCGATGTTTGAAGTGTTACATAATGTTAATTGACTATATTAGCATCATTTATTCGTAGTTGAAAATGGTGTCAATACATTGAAACTATCAATCTGTCTATTTGGTAAATGTTAGACAAATTCACTATTAGATTGTCACAAAAAAAAAATAATTCACTACTAGATTGTGAGTAACTTCTACTAGGACTCACTAAGAAGACCGAAAGTAGAAGTTTCAAATTGGAGGTTATGCTT
Organism: Tetragonia tetragonoides; assembly: GCA_038025085.1. NCBI lineage: Eukaryota > Viridiplantae > Streptophyta > Magnoliopsida > Caryophyllales > Aizoaceae > Tetragonia > Tetragonia tetragonoides. The sequence goes on along the minus strand of CM076146.1, from coordinate 27,864,539 downwards.
TTGGGCCTAGGGGACTGGAGGAGGGGGTTGAGAATCCAGTAGAAGGGTGATTTTGATGAAAAATTGTTCAACTGGTCAAAAATTGTTGCCTTTTTCCACCTATTAGGGCTAAAAATTGTTGACATGAACGAGTCAGTAATGAATTAAATATTTGTATCAAAACAGGAAAAAAAAGAAGAAAAAAACACAATAGTCCCTCTACAACATTTACAAGGGATAGAAAATCCAGTTTTTCCAGTTTTACTTGCATAATTTTCAAAACGCATATTTCAGTGGGAAAAAAGACGAATAAGGAAGAAAGAAATATGGCCATGATTCCAGAAAAAATTTGGCCAAACTAACCCACCTCTTTCCCGATTGCAATTGCCGACAACTATTTTGGCTTAAGGTGGCGAAACCCAATTCCCACTATCCGTTAACAGTCATTGTCTCATTTCAGGTACTAAATATCTCTCCTCTTTATTTATTTATTTATTTTATTGCCTCTTCAATTTCTGTTTAATTTATGTCTTAAGGAGGGAATATGTTCAATTTTGGTATCTTGGTATCAATTTGATTTACAATTGGGTGATGATGGTTTCTTATCAGTGTTTGAGTGATCCGGTTGTTTGTTTTCTGAAATACTTTTTTTTTTGCTTAAATTTTCTGAAATACTTTGATGGGTTGATGTTGAGTTGTTGACCCAGGTTGAGTTTGTTGGATTTAAGACCTTAGAAATTACTCATATCAAGTTTGGCTGTAGGATTTTGGGGAAAATTTTAGTAATTTGTTGACATTGCATTTACTGCCCAGTCTTTAAAAATTGCAAGGTTTGTTTTAGTCTAATTCTGAATAGAAATAGCCAAATATAGGACTATAATTATAGTGTCTGAATCCAATAGCTAACATTTGAACCATGAAGTTAAATGTCTCATGGAGTTGGTTTTGCTTCTTGTCCACTTTAATTTCACCAACTTGATGAAAATTTTCTGACATGTAGGTCTAAGCACTGTTTCTGATGAACTAAATGTGCAGTCTAAACTGGAATTTTATCCCTTACAACATTTATTATTTTCCTATTATATAATATGAGTGACAAGAGTGGGATTTAGTACAGGCAGCCTTAAGCACTATGTGCTGCTTTAATTTTATGCAACTACGTACCTATTCTGATCCCTGAAGTTTATATTCACATTATTCTGCTGGCACAATGTGTACATGGAAGAATGATGGAATACTTTGCAGTGGATGTGTCCTAGAATTTATTTGTCATGCAAGGATATGGATTATGGAGCATTCATTTTGTATCTTAAATATTTGTTGTGTGATAAGTATCATCTACATTGTTGTCATATGTAGCTGTGTGAAAAGACAGGTGTAATGTTTTGCAAGGTCAGTAAGAACCAGTGGTTAATGTGTCTTTGGGCAGAATTAGGGGTAATCCAAGGATGGGGAAATAGGCCATCGCCCAACTTATACATAATCAGTTCGAGCACATTCTGTTGGTGGGTCCTCATAAATGTGTTTCCAACTGTGGCGGTGGCACTTGAGCTCTATGTCCTTTGTAAAGAAAAAGGCAAAAAAACTATGTAAATATTTCGCATTGTAGTCGCAAGAATTCATAATCTGATTTCAAAGTGAAAATTTTAAGCCCTTGCCATATTTCATATTATATGTGTATTTGCACTCTGGCTACTTCTTGATTGAAGTTTTTTTACAGATTTTGTTATGCTCAATTGCTCATTGATGAGCTGATATTGGTGTTATGTAATGTCTGATTAGTACTAGGTTCTTGGGTTTTTTTTTTAATGGTTATAATTTAACTTTTATAAAGAAATTACTGCTTTCAATTTACATGATCTGGCATATAGTTTTGCCAGAAGTGTCATCCTACGAAATTAAAATACGATAGGAAGAATGAATTTGGATAATTGAACTATCGGAATTGGTACTCCATGTGTTGCAGACTTTCCTTAGGTATCTTGTCCGCCAATGGTTTGCTTGCCTAAGGAAATATTCAATCTTGAGCTCTTCCCCACCTGACGCTTAAGTGCATTCAGATACGAGATTAAAGAAACATTTCTTCATCTTTTCCAGTTTTCCCTCATAATCAATTTTACAGCCGTGATTGAGTCAGATCGAATAATGACTTTGTTCCAATTTTTCTCCTTCATGATTTGAGACCAACTCTAGCTGCCATGAGTTCAGCAGTAAGTGCGTCAAATAAAGTTCTTCCTTGAAAGCCTCCCAGCCAGCTCCCTTGATCTGTTCTAAAAGTGTCAGCGAGCCTTGCAATTCTTTTGAATTCCCTAGATGCAACATCACAATGCAGCAAGATTCAGCCAGAAGGTGGCGGTTCCCATTTGACAAAGATCCTTCTTTTTTTCTTTTCCTAAAAGTTGTATCTAGCAAGGACCAAAGCTCCCATGTGTTGGTATGAATAGAATTGAACCAAGAAGTGAGATTGGGTGTAGTGGTTTTGAAGATAAGATCATTTCTTTTAGTCTAGATGGACTAGGAGAATGAACGAAAAATAAGTGGGCCAGGGAAGATTAATGAAGGTTTTGAAGAGAGAAGGTTCAATTTTTAAGATTAAATGAGAAGAAGGTACCAGGTTAGGCAGCAATTTTCACTTATCAACAACTCCAGCACAATACACTGTAATGTAAACAGTTTCAGTATATTGACAGCAAACAGGACAATAAGTGTTATCAGTTAATTTCTTTGAGAAAGCATACATTTGCTAGGGATTTTTTTCAAACCAAGTTACCAGAGAAATAAAAGAAATCTTTTGAAGGGTTTGAATCTTGCAAAATCAAGTAAAGTTTTCCTCGTACCCATTCCACGAATAAGATAACATAGTTATGAGGAATTTAAGAACATGCATAAAAATTTACTGCTGACATTATCTTGGATATTGATCTTCTGAAATTTGATTTTTTGTGGTGTATTTGAGCATTTTGAAGATAATTGGATTTTTACTTCTTGAAGGTTAAAAATGCAACAGTGACACCTTCACTAGTACTGCTAAAGATGTCAAGAGAAGTTCAAGCAGTCCTTCATTGCAGACTCTATCCTCACAAGCACTATTCTATAGAGTGGCATGTCATCCCAATATGTTTTAAGTTCTGGATTCAAGGTATTGACAGTTTGATACACTTTTTGCTGTATCATCATATTATGGTTGCATTAGTTGTGTTCTGCATTTTCTCGGGTGCTAAAGGATAATGAGAGATAGTTACAGTTACACAATCTAGAGAATAGGACTCCTCTTGCATCTGTAGAGAGGGCCTGAACATCACTACGTACATTACAAATCACATTTTTTCTGCAAGGAAAATGTTAGTACTCAGTTCCACCTAGCTTGAAATCTAAGAATGCATTGCCCAGTGATTTCTGAAGATGCCGCTTTTACCCCAGAGGTTTCCACAATTTGTTTAACCAATCATTGTTTAAGCTATAGTGGGTTATAGAAAGGGAGTTATATCCCACAGCAGAGGTACAATAAGAAATGGGCGAACCTTGTCGACTACATGTAGCCTTCTTCCCTCTAATGGCCCCTGGCCATACACTCCCAATGATGGACATGGTTCGCCTATTTGCAGCTCGCCATGTTAAAACAACCTTCATCACGACCCCTATAAACGCCCCAAATGTCACCAAATCATTGAATGGCACCAATACTTGCATTTAAATATTTCAATTTCCAGCCAAAGAGGTTGGCTTACCTGAAGGCATAGAGAACACAAATCAACTTACTTCTGCAGAAATGACCATTAAGTTTATGAATGTTGTTCCGTTGTTTCAAGATCCACTTGAGAAATTTTTGGGGAAAACCCGGCTTGATTGCCTTGTGGCTGACACATTTTTCCCGTTTGCAACCGATGTTCCTACTAAGTTCGGTATCCCAAGGCTCGTCTTTCAGGGTACTAGCTTCTTCTCCATTTGTGCAATGCATGTTTTGTTATATGACAAGCCTCATAAGTCAGTTGCATCAGACGGTGAATTCTTTGTGCTCCCCAATTTTCCTCATGAGATCAAATTAACGAGCTTGCAGTTGCCTCCTGACTTTCGACAAAACAAGGCAAGCGACTTGGTCAGTGCAGCTTTGGAATCTGATTGCGATAGTTATGGTGTCGTTGTGAATAGCTTTTTGGAGCTTGAACCAGATTATGCTGATTATTATAGGAAAGTCTTGGGGAGAAAGGCATGGCATGTAGGTCCTGTTTCACGTTGCAGCAAAGTAACTTCAACTGATCATGGACATGAGTGTTTGAAATGGCTCCATTCCAAGGAACCCGAATCTGTTGTTTTTGTTCGTTTTGGCAGAATGACTAGCTTCTCCTTTTCTCAGCCAATGAGATTGCCATGGGTCTAGAAGCGTCGAGCCAACAGTTCGTATGGCATGGGTGATGAAGAGCGAAAGTAGTGAAGATTGGTTGGCACATGAGTTTGAGAAGAGGATGGAAGGGAAGGGACTAATCATAAAGAATGGGCACCACAGGTGTTGATCTTGAACCATCGAGCCATTGGAGGGTTTGTAACTCATTGTGGGTGGAATTCCACCCTAGAAGTAGAAGGTATATCTGCTGGGGTCCCTTTGGTAACTTGGCCAGTATCTGGCGAGTAATTTCTTAATGAAAAGTTGGTGACCGAGATTCTAAAGATTGGGGTTTCTGTTGGGTCTAAAGAATGAAGTATGTGTTGGGGAATATGCGGAATTGAGTCACTCAGACAATAATAATAAGGCAAACGAATTAATGAAGTACAATAAGAACACAAGCAATTTAACGTGGTTCGGGAAGAACAGCCTACGTCCACGGTCGTACTAGGATTTCTCTTTGTAACTTAAGAGGATGGTTATCTTACATGATTTACAAGAACCTTTATTTATACAAAACATAACTTAGTATTTACTAATTATATCAATGGTATATAACCATTGAACCACAAATTATATTTTCTTTTTAAATCAATTTATTCTAAACCACTTATGTAATTTGGTAAGGTTTAATTTTAAATCATTTTATTCTCAACAAAATCTAATTTAGCTCCAATTCCAATAATAGATGTTCGTACCCCGACAATTCCAACAATAGAGCTTTATTCCATGCATCTCCATCAAAGGCAAATTTCCGAAACTTTGTTAGAGGAAAATTTGGTCATACTTACTTGGCTAATGGTAAGTGTGTAAATGTAATGGGGAAAGGAGTCATAGAGGTTTTTACCCCAAATGGGGGTATGTGGGAGTTGCATGATGTCAAATATATCCCGTGTTTAAAAAGAAGTGTGATATTGGTGAAGCAACTAGACAAGGTCGGCTACAATGTAGTGTTTAGGGGCGGTTCTTGGAGTGTTGTTAAAGGGGCTATGGTAGGAGCTCAAGGGACAATGGGAAGAATATTATACACCATTGCAAGGTGTGGAAACACTAGGAAGGAAGTCGTTGACGGGATGGTGAAAATTTCTTTAGCGCGCAAGGTGAAAAACACACATGCTGGGGTGTGTGGCACACAAGATACGTTGTGTGGTGAATCAACGAAGGTATGGAAAGTGAAGGGTGATTCGTTCGGGTGGGAGCATACGAAGGACACTTAGGACTTTGTTGAGTTATCTTTGGAAAAGATCCGGGTTAAGGAAAGATCGAGGTTGTCAAACAGCTCAGTGAATCTCCACGCTTAATTGGAGTTGTTGTCATACTAGGTGAAGTGAATGATCATCCTGGTGAGTCAAGGTGGTGGGCCCTTGGTTCATGGTAATTTATCTCCAGGTGGGAGATTGTTGGAATTGGAGCTAAATTAGATTTTGTTGAGAATAAAATGATTTAAAATTAAACCTTACCAAATTACATAGATGGTTTAATATAAAAGGAGTTAAATAGAAAATATAATTTGTGGTTCAATGATTATATACCATTGATATAATTAGTGAATAATAAGTTATGTTTTGTATAAATAGAGGTTCTTGTAAATCATGTAAGATAACCCATCTTTTTGAGTTACAAAGAGAAATCTTAGTACGACCGTGGACGTAGGCTGTTTCTGCCGAACCACGTTAAATTGCTTGTATTCATATTGTTCTTTATTAATTCTTTTGCCTTATTATTATTGTGTGAGTGACTCAATCCCGCATATTACCCAACAATATGGTTGTGGAAGGTAGTGTTATAAATTGGGGTGATATAGAGGTGGCCTTGAGGAAGGTCATGGTAGGGGAAGAGGGTTTAGAGATGAGGAGAAGATCGAAGAAACTCAAGGAGATGGAATGAAAGACTGTTGGAGAAGGTGGCTCATCTCGCTCTGACTTGAGTGCCTTAATACGAGAATTGAGTTCCAAGAGTAACTTCGATGAAAATCTGCAATGATAGATGTCAGCTCAGGTTTCACTCAAACAAATTTGGATTTGTAACTACTCATATTTATGAAGGCGAATTCTATACATGGCTATGGAGGCAAAGAAGTTAGCTGGCTACTGTGCAATCTTAGATCTCATGGTTGTGATTGATAATTTGAAGTAGGTAGTCTCTTTATATGCATAGTATGTTATTGGAAGGGGGTGGTGTCTGCAGAAATTTTCTGAATGTTCTGAATTATACTCGGGGGAACTGGGGAAGATAGTTTGTGTATATTCTAAGATTTTTGAAATGTATACGATACAGTGGATAAGGGGCCTATGTGATATTCTACTACGATAGAGTAGGGTGTACTGTTAGTGAGAAATTGAGTTCCAGGGGTAGTAAGCTGTATGGGTATATATTCTTTCGGCTTCGTGCCTGCTAAAGATACAAATTGTAGTGTTAGCACTTAGCAGTGGAATACAAGGTGGTTGATTGCATACAATGTCTATTGAAAACCTGTTCTTCATAATCTAAGCATCTAAATGTTTGATATACTTTGTTTGCCATGTAAATCAGCAAATTCGATTAAATCTTTGCTCTGTACTTTTCCACCTTGCCTTCATAGATTCTTTCCTGTACACAAGTTCAAGCATACGATGTGTTTTCTTATTTCTTTGCCTTATATTGAAGTGCTGCAAGGTAGCCAGATGCCAGATTCATGGTACAGAGACAAATCTCCATGCCACCATAGATGTTGATCATATTTGCAGGCGTCAAAGGGCTTAAAATAGCAAGCTTTCCAGGTATACTATTTTACTGTTTTTTAGTTTGACTTTCTTTTTTGTTTGTTTGGAGGAGGCACAAAGACCTTGATAGGAATTAAACCCTCAACTTTAAGATTGGGAGACAATACTCCTAAGTTTCAAGCTGTGAATCATGGACACCTTGGTTAGGTACCATGTCGCGTGTCTGACACCGACACCAGGACAAGATACCTATTAGGCTTTCTTTTCCCTTTAAATGGCACTTCCCCGTATCTGTGTCGTGTCAGAGTCGGTGACAGTTATATGTCCAAAAGACTGGACCCAAATAAAAAGTTTGAAGATTTTGGGAACTTTTTCTTTTCTTTTCCCTGTGTAGATTATCTATTTTAATCTGAATTTCACTTGGGTACGTTACTTCTTACAATTGTGTTTTGTCATACATGAAGCCACTAGCCAACTCTAGAAAGTGACACCCGTTAAAATGTTACCCCTTTATCATCACATGATGGATGGTAGTGGTACATACGTTCAAAGCAGTCACAGGCCTTAACTCCTACCGCTCACAAATTATCCAAATCCTTTTTGTTCCATACCTACTCAATACTCACCGTAGTTTCAAACCAAATATTCAGAAATGTATTCTTCTTCCTATCCTCTACTGGACATAATCTATTCATATACAAAAAATAACAAAAGTATACAGGAGCATATGGGTCACTATTGTTAGATACTAATGTAGGGAGTCTTATGTGACACTAACTTACAGTAAATTGGGGTTACTATGTAAAAATATAAGGGTTACTTATTATAAAGTGACAATTATTTCACTAAAATGTGACAATTATCTCACCAAAATTACAAAATGACAGTCTTTTATAAGTTTTTGGGTATGACTTACGAGAATGACATCTAGTACAAATTGGTCAAAAGTTGGTGTTTTAGTGTGGGGTACACATTTTTTGTTAAATTAAAAGTAGAAAATAACAAGGATATTAGTAAATAGGAAGTCCATTCATCTGAAGTAAGTTTAGTTTAGTTCAGTCTAATGGTGAATTTTAACTAACTTTTGTGTACTATTTTTATGTTGATTAAACCCAAGCCTTTTTTGTATCACATCTCTAACGCCCAACCATTTTGCTACGACTTCAGCTCTCTATATAGGGTATGTTTGGCAAAAATAACTTCTAGATTAAAGTTACAATTTTTATCTTTCAGCTACGGCTTTTACTCTTTGTTACCAAACAGTTTATCAGACTATTTGTAACTTTCAATTTCGAAAACAGATAAAATCTGGAAAACAACTAATTTGTCACTATTTCTACTGATTTCTTACCATATTCCGAGTTTTAGCTAGTAAAATCGCAAGTTGTGCCAAACATACCCATAACCATTCATTATTTTTTTTAAGTTTATGTTTATTTTCCATATGTAAAGTAAAACTTGTGTGGACATAGTCCATGGTGGACTAATACTTTACCTAGAACCACCCCTTTAATAGTGGAGCCACCCCATACTTCACCTGGAGCCACCCTCTAATAGTGGAGCCACCCCCTACTTCACCTGGAGCCACCCCTCTAATAGTGGAGTCATCCCCTACTTCACCTGGAGCCACCCCTTTAATAGTGGAGCCACCACCCCCTATTTCACCTGGAACCACCCCACAAATTTATTTGGTCCACGGTGGACTAAGTGCACACAAGACATGCTGGTAAAGTACTAGTCTAACAATCTTTTCGTGTCAATGAGGTCTTAACCTTGTGGTTAAGATAGAGGCCCTAGGTATATATTAGGTCAGTATTGGCCTGTATACCTCGCTTGGACCAAGAAAAAAAGACAATCTTTTCGATATTGATAGCAGTGAGTTATTGAGAGGAGCAAAATGTGGGAGCTCAAGAGCACTCACTTCAATTTTTAAATTGGGTGTTAGAGACTGATGCTCTCAATATCAAACTGAGGGTGATATTTGTTGAAATGGGCCTTCGGACTACCCCCTTCGGCCATGTAATGGGTTTAATAGCATGACTTCCTTACCTATTAAAAAAAAATAGTTATTGAGAGTAAGGGAGTATGCCGAACGAGGATGGCTGCTAGCTAGGTTTAGTGAAGAAATAAAAAATTTCCTCAATCATGCAGGAGTACTAACTTTCTAGAAAAACCAAAGACACTTGCATACTTTTTTTAAAATTTTTTTTTATGGTAAGACAATCAGCCTGCCAACCAAGGCCAATACTGCCATGTGATGTGGGTTAGAATGATGAGACCGACCTCCACATTATATATACTTCCTCCGTCTCATGAAAATGTTCACACTAGTTTTTTCAAGGTCAAACTTTACAAACTTTGACCATAAATATGTCAAAATATATAAAGATTTATAATGTAAAAATACTTTTGTTAGATTCATTTAAAATAGTACTTTCGAGAAATCATAATTTTATAATTTATATATTCATATATTTGTAATTATTAGCGGTCAAAGTAGTGTCTTGGAGACCGTTGAAAAAAGTAGTGTGAACATTTTCATGGGACGGAGGAAGTAGAAGGTATATCCTTGTATGCATCAAGTCCAAAATTTTGCTCACCGTTCACGAAGACACTTTATTTTATCCTCTAGCTCACAGCATCATAACATTGTATGTATCTTTCTGCATTCGCCATCTTTGTGTTTAACATTAATTGAATAGACTTTCATTAGTGCCTTAATGGGTCATGAACGTCAAGAACTTCATGTAGTCTTCTTCCCACTTATGGCTCCTGGCCATATGATCCCAATCTTGGACCTAGCAAAGTTATTTGCTGCCCACCATGTCAAAACCACCATTGTCACCACCCCTATGAATGCACCAACTTTTATCAAACCCCTCGAGAGATACAAAAACATCGGTCCTCCAATCGACCTTGAGATAATCCCATTTCCTTGTATGGACCATGGCCTTCCAGAGGGAATTGAGAATTTTGAGCAATTTACATGCATGGAGATGACCAAAAAGTTTGCGCAGGCAATTTGTATGCTACAAGAACCGCTTGAGCAAGTCTTAGAAAAATACAAGCCTAATTGCCTAGTGGCCGATATGTACCTTCCCTTTGCATCTGAAGCTGCAGCTAAATTCAATATACCAAGGTTAGTGTTTCATGGGTTTTGCTGCTTTGCACTTTGTGTGTCACGAGCTTTATTAACTTATGAGCCTCACAAATCCATATCAGCCGACCATGAAGAGTTCATCATCCCCCATCTTCCCCATGCAATAAAATTGACAAGACTACAATTACCTGAAAATTTGAGAAATGATAATCAAGATGTTGGATCGGAATTTTTTATTCGCGCTATGGAGGCAGAGGCTAAAAGCGATGGGATTATTGTAAATAGCGTTTATGAGCTTGAATCGGATTACATTGATCATTATAGAAAGCTTTTGGGAATTAGGGTATGGCAAGTAGGTCCTGTTTCGTTATGCAACCGAGAAAATCAAGCTAAATTTCAACGGGGAAAGGACTCTTCAATAGACGAGAATGAATGTCTAAAATGGCTGGATTCGAAGAAGGCCAATTCGGTCATTTACATTTGTTTCGGTAGCTTGTCCATTGTCTCCACCTTGCAGCTTCATGAGATTGCGATGGGTCTAGAAGCTTCTGGACAAGACTTCATATGGGTTATAAGGCAAATCAAGGATGAGAAGGAGGACAATGAAGGCTGGTTGCCAGAGGGGTTTGAGGAGAGGATGGAAGGCAAGGGACTCATTATAAGGGGCTGGGCACCGCAAATTCTAATTTTGGATCATGGAGCTGTAGGGGCATTTATGACTCACTGTGGGTGGAACTCGACTCTAGAAGGCATATCATGTGGGGTCCCTATGGTAACTTGGCCAGCATTTGCCGAGCAATTTTACAACGAAAAACTAGTCACTGAGGTTTTTAAGAACGGGATTGCTGTTGGAGCTAAGCAATGGAATTGGGACAGAACGCTAGACACTAGTGTTAAAAGAGAAGATATAAAAGTGGCCATAGAAAGAGTAATGGTGGGTGATGAGGCTTTGGAAGTTAGAAGCAGGGCAAGGAAGCTAAAAGACATGACAAGGAAGGCCATTGAAGAAGGTGGGTCATCTTATTCCAACCTGCGTTCTTTGATACAGGAATTAGGTTCTTGTCATGGATGAGAGAAATCCGACATGATTAACTCAACTTTGGTCTGTTTGGGTTATGTAACTTATATTGTGTACTTTGTAAATCATCGAATTATTAGTGGTTTAATAGGTTATTTCACTCTGTTCAAACTGTGATTACATCTATAAATATGTCAGTATTCATAATACATGACAGGGGATGCACAAGCTCGGAGCACAGTGGTAGCGACTTAGTGTTGCAGACCACAAGCTACTGATTAAGGATAATAATTCATTTCCTGTATGTTGTAACCAATTTCTTGCTATTTATGCATTTTTCAAGTAGCATGTGTTTCTGTAACATAGGATCAACAGAGATCAATTACTGTTGCAGACTCAAACTAAGCTAGTGTGATGAGAATCTGAAATACTCTGTTATTAACAGAGGAAGTCAATGATTCACTTCTAAATCGAACTGTATGACATACACTGCCTCGTTATTCGTCAGATTGGTCTTCAGTGTACTTGTCCTGTGAATTAAGTTTGAGGTTCTGAAGTTGATTATCACTCGTTATGAAGCCAGTACAACGAGTACATGGTAAAAGAACACAAGGAGTGTCAGAGTTTAGTTTCTCATCATCATACAGAGTACATGTAGGGGAAAGGTGATATGCTGTCGTATATGGCGGCGAGATTTGTAAGATGTCCTCTCTCTCTCTTAATCATTATATGAGTGCTATATATTATGGATCTGCACAAATCTACAATACATATACATAGGACCCAGACCAGCTGTCCAAACAAAAGATAGGGTGGCCTTTTTCAACCTTTTCCTAGACGTTGGAGAGTTGTCCTCCAGTGATGCTTTTCTGACCCTGATAGGCCTGATTGCATTGATAGACAAGGGAATCTATTTCAAATCAATGTATCAGGAATTAGGATACGAATATTAGGATGAATCTGATTATTTCAAAGTAAAATATACACATGGGATTGAATCTTAGGTGGTGTTTATTTTTTTGCAATAAAATGCAATGCAATGCAATCATTTTATAAGGTAAATGGAAAATGAAAAAGGAAAAAGGAAAAAGGGGAGGAAGGAGATGGAAAAAGTAAGATTGATTACACCATCTAAAGTAATCATCATTACACGGGAAAAGTTGAGCAATTGTGATTACAATGGATAATGCAATCAACTCCACGTTTCCTACCCCTCTCCTTCCACTCCTTCACTTTTCACCCTACATTTACTTTATAAAATGATTGCAATGCATTGAATTTGATTGCAACCAAGTAAACGAGTAATGTATAGTTGATGGCTACTGTTTACCTTTGGTTTCATGACGAAGAGAGCTGGCAAAAAAGTTACCCGACCCGCTGTTGACCCGAACCCGAAAAGCCCAACCCGAAGCTTGTGCACAATATTTGTCAAACCCGTTAGATAACCCAAAATCGATATTGACCCGAAACGTTTGACCCAATATCAATCTAACCCGAAATGACCTGACCTGTCCAACCTATTTGCCAGTATAGAATATAACTGTATAAATCAAGACCCGACCCGAAGCTAGGGTACTGTTTTCAGTTATCAATTGTTTTCAGTTATCAATATATTATTAGACTTATTAGTTACTCTCTCTACAAATCAATAATTACTTGTCACTCTTTTGAAATTTTACAGGGGAAAATCACTCCAAACCTTTCCTTTGCAATATTTGTACGGTTTGATAACCATTTAAAAACATCTGTGACACTTGGAAATTAGGGGCGGACCCACGTGTCAGGGTATGGATTCACTTGACACCATATTTTTTAAAAAATTAGTTACATTTTCGTGTGATTCACGGTTGGATACAAAAATCCTCTTTTATAAACCTTTTTCTTAATATACATGGTACAAACCTACATCATTGCATCAATTGTAGAGTAGAATACTAAATTTTTAAATATCTCATATAACAAATCATGGTTCGGCCAAACGTCTACGTTTTGCTGCAGTTTACTCCAATATCCAGTCAAAAAACATACCTAGAAAATGGAAGCAATGAAATTAAGTTTAATTAGTCAGCAATTATGTATACCCGTCCTTCGAAGCTAATACACATATCATTTCTACAATATATAATACCGTAGAACAAATAATGCAAAAATTGAAATAGTAACGATGTATATTTTGGCTTGAATAGTGTTAAAACATGCATGCATCCGCACAAAAAAAAAAAAAAAAAAAAAAACATTAATAGAAAAATATACATATTTTGATTATTATATGCATGTATCATTATAAATTTAAAGTAATGTATTTACATTAATGATGTAGATTCATGCATTAGTGTAGATTCAGCATTTTATTTATGATGATGTGTCAATCAATGTGGAATGCCTTGCTTATGTGGATACCCATGTGTCGATCAAGCAATTGTGTCTATCCACTTATATATATATATATATATATATATATATATATATATATATATATATATATATCACAAAAACTTGTATAAAATCACAGTATCGAATCATTTTAGTTATACTCCCGTGTGATGTACGGTTTGTGTGTTAATATTAAATAAAATATCTTTATTGGTATAAACTTCCAAGACACCTTTGGCATATGTCATTTATGGATACAAAAATAATTTTCTATGAACCTCTCGATCCCTTAATATGCACAAACCTACCACATTACACCAATTTTAGGGCAAAACACCAAAAATATACAATATCTCATTCGTTGTTAATCATGATATAAACCAAATGGTTTTGTATAGCCAAATTTTTTTATTATTTTTTGTTGCAATTTACTTCTATATCCGGTCCAAAAGACCACCACCACTACTACTACTATTTAATTTTACTACAGTTTTCTACTGTATCCAATCCAAAAAAGAGGATACCCTAAGTATCAAATGGATGTAGTGAAATAGATGCAGTGAAATTATTTTTGTGATTATTAAATGCATGTATTATTATAAAAAAAAATTAATGAAATGTATTTGTAAGATACATGTACTTGACTTTTGGAGAGAAAATATTATTTAATAAAAGAAAATATGTATTAATGTAGGTTCATGCATGTTAAATAAAGATGACATGGCAAGTTATGTGGATGTGCCTTGCTTATGTGGATGTCCACTTGTCCATCAAGCAATTGTGCACATCCACTTATATATATATATATATATATATATATATATATATATATATATATATATATATATATATATATATATTACATAAAATAATATATAGTTTTATTTATGATAAAAAAAAAATGTTTTTTATTCCTTCATCTTTCATGAGGGTAAATCAGGGCATTTTATCCCACCCTTCAAATTTATTATTATACTTTTTGAGTGGAGCCACTCTTCAAAAAATAAAAGACATTCTGACAATGATAATAAAATAGAATAAAAAACATTCCAACAATTGTAGATAAAAGAAATGATTTCATCTAAAAAAAAAGAAAGAAAATAAAATGACTATCAATAACTCACAAAAAAAAAAAGACATTAATAGAAAAATATACATATTTTGATTATTATATGCATGTATGATTATAAATTTAAAGTAATGTATTTAACATTAATAATGTAGATTCATGCATTAGTGTAGATTCATGCATTTTATTTATGATGATGTGTCAATCAATGTGGAATGCCTTGCTTATGTGGATACTCATGTGTCGATCAAGCAATTGTGCATATCCACTTATATATATATATATATATATATATATATATATATATATATATATATATATATATATTACAGTGGCGAATCCAGAAAAAAAATTCACTGGGGGCACCATATCATTTAAAAAATAAAAGAAAAAAAATATAATAAAAATTAATCAAAAATAGTATAATGTCATTACAAATGAGAAACGAATTACATTCTAGAGTTGTTCTCTATGAATTTTCTCTATGAGAAACAAACTACCAGATGTTGGTGGTAATTTTCTTTTCAAAAATCTTTCTATTTTATATCTTGCCAAATAATGAAATAACAGAAAATTAGCTAAAAAATAATTTTAAAAAAAGAAGAATTAGCTAGCTACTTTCCGTTCAAATTCAATATCATCCATAATACAAATTACCAAACCCTAACCTAACTACTTAAACAATTCAATTTAACTGAATAAACACCCATAATCTAACATAAATAAATGTTATCTAAAGAAGAAAAAAAAAACTCTCATAACTCATAATATTAACTTAACTAACACTATATAAAACCATGAACACATCCCTAAAAAAATTAAATAATTATCATACCAATTTGATCAGAGGAACCAAGAACCCTATAACTAGAATTCAGATCAATACTCACAAACTGTCATATATAATGAAACCCAAATCGATCTATTCAATGTTAAGAGAAAAAAAATCAACTATCAATCAATTAAATCAATTCAAGGTGAAATATATCAATTTAAAATAAGCATAATTTTCATTTCAAAAATTGATAACTAAAATCAACAAAGACAATCAAACAAACTAAGAGGAGGATAAAGAGAGTGCGTGTGATACCGGAATTGTTGTTTGACAGTTAAGAACAGAGTGGGACTTCGAAATTCGTTGTTTGACAGTTAAGAACAGAGTGGGACTTTGTGAGAGAGAGAGAGGAGAGGCGTCTGACTTGCAACATGAACCACGTTTTTTTAACCTTTCTTTATTTGCTCTCCTTTTCTCTATTCTCTTTCTTGCTCCATTACACGGTTCACTTCAGATTTCAGCAGCCCAAATCCCAATCATGAGCAGCCCAAATCCCAATCATGTTTCTAATTTTCGTTTGGGCAAATTGGGTTACATTTAAATGGGTGTTGCCCTTTTTGAGTGGGGCAATTTATGTTTTTGGGTGGGCGTACTTCCCTAAGCCTTAAAACTGAATCTAACAAAGTCCAAATTTGAGTGGGTTCACTTCCCCCTTCACCCTTACCCATATATATATTTTATATATATATATATATATACAAAAACTTGTATAAAATTACCCTATCGAATCACTTTAGTTATACTCCCGTGTGATGTACGGTTTGTGTGAATATTAAATAAAATATTTTTATTGGTATAAACTTCCAAGACACCTTTGGCATATGTTATATATGGATACAAAAATAATTTTCTATGAATCTCTCGATCCCTTAATATGCACAAACCTACCACATTACACCAATTTTAAGGCAAAACACCAAAAATATACAATATCTCATTCGTTGTTAATCATGATATAAACCAAATGGTTTTGTATAACCAAATTTTTTTATTATTTTTTGTTGCAATTTACTTCTATATCCGGTCTAAAAGACCTCCACCACTACTACTACTATTTAATTTTACTGCAGTTTTCTACTGTATCCAGTCCAAAAAAGAGGATGCCCTAAGTATCAAATGGATGCAGTGAAATTATTTTTGTGATTATTAAATGCATGTATTATTATAAAAAAAAATTAATGAAATGTATTTGTAAGATACATGTATTTGACTTTTGGAGAGAAAATATTTAATTTAATAAAAGAAAATATGTATTAATGTAGGTTCATGCATATTAAATAAAGATAATATGACAAGTTATGTGGATGGCAAGGCAGTCAAAGGAAAAAAATGAATTATATTTTCAATTGCACACTTATTATGTGAAGGAATTTTCAATGCACCCATAAAATATGTGAATGACATATAATAAAGTGAAAGGTAGGACTTGAAAGCTATTAAAAGCTCAACAGACCCACGTGATTGGGGGCCCCACTCTGAACAAAAACAAGCTTTGATTCATATAGACAAGAACAAATGCTACTGTACTTTTTCATGTGTGTCAGATGTAGATCATCTTATAGAAATAAGAAACAAAAAAAAAAATCTAAGTTGACGCTTCTCTCTCAGCTTTTCATTGAACTCATTTGGAGGCAGGGACAGTTAAGTGAGCTAGCAAGCTAGGGAAATTAAGGAAAAAGAGAATAATTTTTTTTTTTTTGGAAAAAGAGAATAATAGAAAGGGAGAATAAGGGAGTCGGGGGAGAAAATTGGAAAGAGAGGATAAGGGAGTGAGGGCGATCAGAGAAAAGAGAAAATAACAAAAGGAAAACCTGTAGAATTTTTTTCCCTTTTCTTTTTACCATTAATTTAATTGAAGGTAGTGGACGAAATTGTGGAAATATTTTATTTTTATTTCTTTTTTTCCTTAAATGTATTTTGACTTAATTTTATTAATAGGGTATCGGGCACTGTCAAGCGGGTGTAGTTGACACCCCTTATTTTGAGCGTTTTGTAAATTTTTTTTTTGCACCCATATTCAAAGTTTCCTGGGTCCGCCACTGTTGAAAATGCATTAGGTCCCATTGAGGTTCGTTCTTTGATCAGCATTTCAAAAGTTCAGGTCGTCTATGTTTTATAGTTCAAGTACCTTAGCCTAATTTATCAGATATGAATGCACCGAAGCGAGTAATTGTAGCTAATTGTGGTAAGCAAATGAATAAAAGAATCTTGAGTTGTGATTGAAGTTTCACATCCATTGGCTTTGGTCCTCTTATAGGCACAGGATGTCAACAAATGCAGTCCTGAACTGTGCAGTATCTGCAGAAGAGGCTCATGTTTTAGTTATTAATTTCCTTCATCCATCTAATATGCTGTATCTTCAGAAGAAACTCATGTTTTAGTTATTAAGATGTAATTCCTCTGAGGATCTTTACGAATAAATAACCAATTAAGCATACACCCTTGTTCATGCAACGAAAGACTCAGAGGCACACTTCAAGTCCCCGTGTTTCCTAGCTAGATTCTTCTGCTAAATCATCATAAGTTAAGACTTGTCTTTCTTTTTTCATCAGGAAGGTAGAACAAATAAATTTGGTTCAGTTTACATTTTCTGACATGTAGTTTTTCCAGAACATCATCATCTAAATTAATTCATTATAGCCCAACAATTGGGAGGATATAGTTCTGCATAATATCTGCTACCAGAACATTTGTGACGGATTGGAGATTTGGAGGTGAAGCTCTTTAAGAAAAATAAAGCAAGCAGTTTTGTCAGTGACAACATGTACAATTTTTGATCGAGAGTTATTTTACACTGAGAGGGTATTATATCATGTACCAGGTACTCCTCCGTTCATAATTCTTCTTTTCATTTGATTTTTCGCGGCCATAAATAATTTTAATTCTACAACTACAAAATTTATAGCAATGTGATATTTTGAAATAATAATTAAAGTTGAATCTAGTAGTAGTATTATTTTTACTTTGCAAACTTTATACTTTTTCTTAAATTAATGGTCAAAGTTAGGGCTATTCAAAAGAATTCGTATCTGAGCATCCGATCCGAAAATATCCGAAAAAATGGATATCTAAATTTTCGGATATCGGGAATTTCGGATACGGATTCGGATATCAACTTTGAAAATTTCGGATATCCAAAATATCCGAAAAATCGTAGTTTCGGATATTTTTTGGATATTTCGGATGCGGATATCCGAAATATATCCATTTTTTTGGATTTTATGGATAAATTTCGGATACTTTCGGATTCGGATATCCGAAATATCCAAAAATATCCGAAATATTCGAAAAATAACCAAATTAAAGTCAATTAAAATAGAAAAAAGTGAACTTTTTCTGATATCGAATATCCGAGTATTCGAATCCGAATTTTCAGATATCCGAAAATCCGAAAATCAGAATATATCCGAAATTTCAGATACGGATTCGGATACAAAATTCACTATCCGAAATTTCGAATACGGATTTCGATATCAAAATTCACTATCCGAAATTTCGGATATTCAATTTTCGCTCTAGTCAAAATTTGTATATACTTTGACCTCGAAAAGTCAAATGAAAAGAAAAAGTTGGAACAGATGTAGTATAATTTATGCACTGAACTTCTTCCTATACACTCTGAACAAAAACATTTATACACTGTGAACAAATTCCTATGAGCAATTTAATTAGGTGCATCTGCTTTCCAATAGTAATATGGAAATTTGATTCAATAGAACCGAGGAGTCATGAGGATTGTATAATGTATTGGCCTGGTAATAGCATTTGACCAACTGTAATTACCAGTAGACTCTTCAGCCCTCCCAACGCCCCTGTAAATCAACAGTATTTTCACTTTTGAATAGAATTCCTCAGCTTGCTTTTCACATAGTTCATTATCTCCTCATCTGCTTTTTTACAATGTCTGTAGTTCAAGTTTCTGGAAAGGGTGAGCAACTTTGCAAAGGAATGGCTGATAGGATCAGCAATCTTCCTGTGCTCATTACCCAACGTATCTTCGAATGCTTACCACTTCAAGAAGCAGTAAGGACGAGTATCTTATCCCGATATTGGAGGTATAAATTAGAGCTGTTAAAAGCTGAGACGACACGACAACACGACACGAACCGGACACGAATGTAGCGGGTTAGTGTTGAGAGGTTTCGACCCGTTTAATTAAATGGGTCGACACGTAACACGTTTAGTTAAATGGGTTAGGTTAAGGTTGAGATTTCCGACACGAAAACAACCTGCTTACGACACGTTTAATTTTATTTGTAAAATTTAAGTTCAAATAATTTGCAATAAGTAAATAACGTAATAGAATCTCACCTATCTTAAGCATTTAAATAATTTTAGATTGTTGAATATACACTTATATGGTTAAAACTTTAAATTTTGTAGGTAAAATTTATGTTTTTCTCATATTTCAATTAGTTTAGAATATAAGTAAAGATAAACAGGTTAACAGGTCATTAAACAGGTAACAGGATTATTAAACAGGTCAGGTGTAGGTCAAGGATTTTCGACACGATTAATAAATGGGTTAGGTTTGGGTCAAGGGATTCTCAACACGTTTAATCTTGACACGAACATGAATACGACACGACCTGACCTATTTAACAGCTCTAGTATAAATGGGTTCTACTTCCACAAATTATACTTGATAAACGCTTCTTTGGTAAACTTAGATTGACTGATTAAGGAACGTCAGATGATGTGCAAGCGACAGCGTATAGAAATATTGTCAACAATGTTCTTCTTCAGCACGTTGGCCCTGTTTGTAAGTTTGTGCTTTACATTCCTTATTGGTTTCCTATTTCTGTAGACATTAGTCCGTGGATACGGTTTGTCTCTACTAACGGTGTCATGGAACTCACTGTTACTGATCGTGACTGTGATGAAATTGTCGTGGATCTCAGTCACTATAATGGTGCTGATTGTTGTTACAAAAAGAAACTGCGTGCCTTCTTGTTTGTTTTTTTCTGTTGACCTGACACACTTGACACTCAACAATTTATGTCTTCGCTCTCTTCCTCCGACATTTAGTGGTTTTCCATGCCTTACAAGCCTTCAGCTGCGCGATTGTTGTACAGAGGCGAGTACATTAGAAATTCTTGTTTTAGGTTGCCCACAGCTTGAGAGCCTCAATTTACATCTGTTAGATGTGTTTATTACAAAGATTCATGCTCCAAAACTTCGACATTTGGTTGTTCTTGGCTTTTTCTATGAGATCATCCTGGAAGATACAACGAAGATAAAAAAATTATCCCTTGACATTGAATGGCAATATGGGGGGCACTGGACCCAATGTTTTGTTCCTTGCCCATTGTTGAGACGCTAAGTCTTGAAGAGTGACTAAGTTACTCTAAAGGGGGGGTGAATAAAGTGACTCCAATTTCTCGCGTTTTGTATCTTGAGAACAGGGTAGAGGACAACATTATGGACGTTGTTCCTACGCAGTGAACTGAAACAGAATGTAAAGACTGAAAGTAAATAACACAAGGCTTTTTTCACGTGGAAAACTTCCTAGTCTCAATAGGAGTAAAAACCACGACCCAGCTACTTGGGATTTTGTCACACTACTTCTCTTATAACTAGAGCCAATACACAGGATACGACACAATACCCTAACACTACCACACACCGTCACTAATGCGTTGCCAATCTCTCCAAGTCACACACTAACCTGAGAGAAACTCTACGCTTGTCACTAAGCTAGAGCAATTAACCAGATTGTTTGTCCTATTACACGCTTCAATACTAAGCAAAATAAGACCAAAAAAACCTATTATGCAATGACCAATCTAAGCAAAGACTCAAACTGATCAGGACAGCGAACAGGGTTCAAGGTTGTTCTTGTGAGTACTGGACGGATCTGGTTTGGACGATTTAGCGCTTTCCACAAATGATTCTGAACTCAATAATGCACGCAAAGCTTAACTCTACAACTGAGCCTATCAGGCGTCTTATATAGGCAGGCCAAGGAGCTCAGTCCAATTAGGTTAAATCTCTTCAGAATATAAAAGATAAGATTTGTCAAAAAGATAGGATAGAGTTTAAGTAAAGATCAAAGATCTTTCCTTAACCCACCCTATGTGATAGAAACCGTCCAAATGCTTTAACAGAAAATCTTGGCCACCTAGCAAGTAATTTATCAGAATATAATCTCTAAAAGATAATTAGAAATATTCCAAAAGATAATTCACTTACCTTAACAATATAAACTTGGCCATTAAGTAAAATACTTTTTCCAAGATAATATCTTTTCAAAATAAAATACTTTTTCTGTTTAAAACACGATTTTGCAATATTCATTTTTCCAAAATAAATTATATTTCTTTAGAAGAATATTTGTGTGAATATCTACAAAAGATAATACACAAAATAATCGTAGAAAAAATAAATACGATATTATGCAAACTCGTTCAGATACACAGCTTAGAAGGAACAGGGTCCAACTCGTTGTTCCCCTTTGGTTCCTTCAAGCTGTAGAGCTGGTCATAGAGAACAGGGTTCACAAGAATGATCCCCCCTGTACTCATAGACGCATGCCCTCAGTCCTACAACCTTGTTCCCTTGTCATGATCAACATAGACTCTTGCTAACTAGTCAAGCATAGTACATAAAGACTAATGACAAATGCACTTAACTACATTACATTGTCTTCATGTCTTGTTTGGATCCAAGCATCTTCATGAGCAATCATGCTTTGATCATTACTTCTTCTTGCATCCTTAAGTCAACCTGCCATCATAGTTAGTTCACACAAAGATAAGGACACTATGTTTGTTATCATCAAAACCTAGGAACCCAACAAATTTTCCCTTTTTGATGATGACAAACTAGTGTGGTTATCTGAGTTAGATACCAATTAGATTGAGTACAAAACTAACTCAAGCGCTTACCTTGACTTACCATTGCTGTAAGCCAACCAGAAGGACCACGGGTAAGTAGGAACATGGTTCACAGTTTCACAATTAAGAACTTTAGCTTAGCATTATCATCCATCACGTTGAGACTTTTGCAGAGAGAAACTTTGCAATCAGAGTTGCAATTTACAAGACTTAAGAGAATCAGAGTAGGCAGAGGAAACACAATTTTAAACCACAACCATTAGAGCAGAAATCAAAAATTTGTGCTACCCATCCATAGTGAATAGGTTAACAAGATACGAGAATTAAACTAGACTAAACCTAAACATGATCATATCAAACCTAATCATAAACACACCACTCTTTCCCCTTTTGGCATCATCAAAAAGTGTCATGGACATTTGTTAAACATGCAAATAATGATAAGTTAAGCCAAATTGTACCAAGTATGTCACAACCATCACCTCCAGAGTTTAAGTGTATGCAAACAAATACAAGATTTAGTAACTCAAACTTAAAAATCTATTGATATAGGCCATCCAGAAAATAGTCAAATCATATAAACCAAAAGGGACCAATTTTTTTTTTTTATATATATAGCACAGTCACAAAAGAAGGTATTGTTACAGCATAAACAACACCTAGAGAGAAAAGAAAAGAAAAGAAAAACGGCTTAGACAGAGGGAGTAACAGGGTCTGATGGGTTGGGGTTGTCATCAGCATTGGAAACAGTCTCAACTTCAAACCCATCCTTTAGCATCCTGACAAGCTCATCATGGCTCCTCTGATGAGCCTGATCAGCCTTGGTCACTGGATCAGTAAGATCAGCAACCCTTTGAGCCAAGTCAGCTTGCTTGGAGGTCACATTATTGAGCTTGGCCTCAACCAGTTGCAGCGTAGTAAACATTGCAGCTTTGCTGATGCTGGCTCCTTCCATGGAAACAGCCTCTGGGCCATGTTCCCCCTCAGAACCAACTGCCTCATCATCCTCCTCTTCCTCTAGATCCCCATCAAACCTGAAGCCAATTTGCTTCAAATACTACTTGCCCACCTCATTCACAGTTGTAGGTGATGCCCCATCAGAAAGAGGCATCCCAAAATGTTTGAAGACCAAGGTGAGAGCATACCCATAAGGTAGAGAGTGGGTGATTTTCTTGGCACTGAGGACGTAGGCTATGTGGTGAATCATAAGGGCAGGAAGATTCACCTTCTCTCTCCGTTCAACCAAGTCCATAATGCTCATGTCATAGGCTGAGCAATATTCCCGAGCTTCTTCCCTAGGGACCAGGGTCCAGAACGCAAGTGCAAAGTAGAGCTTGTGTATAGGAACAAAGTCCACAGCCTTGACTCTCTTAGCCTCATCCTCCTCCATATTTCTGGAGTACTTTGCCACAATGGCTAGGGGGTCAACTCCATCATACTCAGGCCAGACACCACCCCTAACCCACTCAGCAAAACCTTCACAGGGGGTTCCCAAGATTTTCCCTAAATCCAAAGCGTTGAATTTTAGGGGAACCTCAGACACCTCACTCCTGACTACCCCCTTCTTCACAGTACAGTTTTAAGTAAAACTGTTTGAATTCAGCATAGTGGAAGGTAGTCCTAGTGGTCATAAAAGTACCCCACCCCCTGAGACATGACATTAGTGACAAAATCCCCAGCCCATTATCCTTCATCCAATCCAAACACCAAACTTTACTTGGCATGCTTCGTCTGGAGAGAATTTGAGCAGTCCTTGTATCGATCTCCTCCTGGCTCATCTTCTTTTTATTGCCAGTGTTGTCAGCAGGAGCAGATGCAGAGGGCATTGAGACTAAGGCCTTCTTCCTCTTGGCAGGACGGGAAGAAGCCTCAGCTGCTTCAGGTGGAGGAGTCTCAGTAGGTGCGTCCAAGATCCGTTCAGAAACGGTCTTTCTTTTCCTGGACGGAGGTGGTGTGGGAATAGGTTCTGTGACAGGGTCCTTGAGACGAGAACCCTGTTTCTTGGAAGACCCAGTAGTGGTCTTTTTGGATTTCTTGGGAACAGGTGGTTCCACAGTAGATCCTTGTTCCCCCTGAGCAGAGGCGCTCTCTGTGCCAGACTTCTCTCCTCCCCCACTCTCCTTTTTCTCTCCCTCAAGCTCTCCTTTTGATTTCCCAGCACCCTCTTTCTTTTTCTTTCCCTTCTCAGCAGTCTCCTTAACATACTTAGCACCGATCCCAGCTCCTTCATCCAGAAGAGCGTCTAGTTCTTGAGCTAGATCAGATACGCTAACTCTCTTGATTGTACTCTTCTTGGTTTTCTTTTTGGCAGAAGAAGCTGAGGCCCCTGCCTTTTTCTGAGTAGTGCCTTCTCCCCTCAAAGGTTTAGTGGGAGGCTCAGGTGAAGAAGGTGGAGATGGTTGAGCTGGTTTAGAATAACCATGTCTCTTGCTTGCTGACGATTTGACAGGCATGACAGGGGTTGTGGCAGAGGTGGAGGGTTTAATAGGAGTGGTGAAAGGTGTCGTTTCAGCTGTGAGTTTCTCAGCAAGAGACTTCTTGGATGTTGATGATCTGGTTCCACTCACCATTTTATAGCAAGGATTAGGGTTTTGAGGAAACGAAAAGGAAACGAGAATTTAGGAATTGATTCTTGAATTAACGGGAAGAAAATTCAAAAACTTTGGAAGAGAAGAGAGTGAATTCTGAGAGAGAAAAGAATAACGGGATGATTTTCGTGAGTGAGAGAGAATTAACGGGAAGAATTAGAGAGAGAGAGAGAGAGAGAGAGAGAGAGAGAGAGAGAGAGAGAGAGAGAGAGAGAGAGAGAGAGAGAGAGAATTTAGGGAGCTGATTTGAGTTGTGATAATGAAGAACAACGATCTAGCCCCTATTCATAGGGAAATAATCCCAACCGCCTCTAATAATTAGGAAATCAGACACAATAAATGGGTCTGAATTTGCCCGTTAGGAACAATTTTAGCTTGAGGCAGAGTGACTGAGGGAACAGGGTCCATGTATTGGTCTTAAGGTTCACCCAACAACATTTTTGAGGACAATAATGGACATATCAATAGACCAAAGTGAGTCCTTTAGTTCAGGTCATACAGTTATGTATTTTACTACACGCGAGCTGGAATAGACTTACAAAAGCTTTAAAAAGCCACACAAATCGCATATATACACATCAAACATGTAGACACACTCTAGCCAATCATCGAGGGAACAGGGTGCACATACAACTAAGTAATCTTGACCATGCCTATTTCTAGTTTAAGTTTCTCATACCTTTCTCTGCTCAAAGTTTTAGTAAAGAGGTCTGCCAATTGATCCTCCGTCTTGCAAAAATTCAATTTAATGAATTCTTTCTCTACATTGTCTCTCAGAAAGTGATGTCTAATGTCAATGTGCTTTGTTCTTGAATGTTGCACTGGATTCTTGGAAATATTTATAGCACTTGTGTTGTCACACAAGATTGGCATACAACCTGCATCAATTCCTAAATCCTTTAATTGTTGTCTTACCCACAACAATTGGGCACAACATGAAGCTGCTGCCACATACTCAGCTTCATCAGTAGACATGGCCACAAAATTTTGCTTTTTGGTGGCCGAAAAGATCAAGCAAGACCCTAGAAAAGTTGCCATGCCTGATGTGCTCTTCCTGTCTACAAGGTATCCTGCATAATCAGCGTCATCATAGCCAATTAAATCAATGCCAGCACCTCTAGGGTACCAAAGACAAAAGTCTTCAGTTCCCTTGAGGTACCTTAGGATACGTTTGACTTGTGTAAGATGTGACTCTTTGGGGTTTGCTTGAAACCTTGTACACAAGCCAACATTATACATGATATCAGGTCTACTAGCAGTTAGGTACAATAAGGAACCAATCATACCTCTATACACTGTTTGATCAACACTCTTACCTGCTTTATCCAAGTCAAGCTTGACATTGGTGGCAACAGGTGTATCATAGACCTTGGCATCTCTCATGCCATATTGCTTGATCAACTCTCTAGCATACTTTTGTTGATGAATCATTGTTCTTTCTGAAGTTTGTTTGATTTGTAAGCCTAAAAAGAAATTAAGCTCACTCATCATACTCATTTCAAATTCACTCATCATCAACTCAGAAAATTCCCTGCACAAAGATTGATTAGTTGCACCAAAAATTATATCATCAACATAGATTTGTACAACTAACAAACTTTTCCCCTTTGCTCGTAAGAACAGGGTTGTATCAACTTGTTCCCTTTGATAACCATTGTCCATCAACAACTTTGATAGACGTTCATACCAAGCTCCGGGAGCTTGTTTCAAGCCATACAATGCTTTGTCAAGTTTATAGACATGGTCAGGGGACTCATTGCTTTCAAACCCAGGGGGTTGCTTCACATGGACTTCCTTTTTCAAGTACCCATTCAGAAAGACACTTTTGACATCCATCTGTTGCAACTTAAATTCCATGTGGGCTGCAAATGCTATCAGCACGCGTATTGCCTCAATTCTAGCAACATGGGCAAATGTCTCATCATAGTCAATCCCCTCTTGCTGGTTGTATCCCTGAACAACCAATCTAGCCTTTTTTCTAACCACAGTACCTGTCTCATCCACTTTGTTCCTAAACACCCATTCAGTCCCAATGATGGTCCTATTATCAGGTCTAGGAACAAGGTGCCAGACCTTGTTCCTTTCAAACTGGTTGAGCTCCTCCTGCATTGCATTTATTCAATCAGCATCCTACAAAGCTTCATTCATATTATGTGGTTCAATATAAGATAAGAAAGCAGAAAAACCATAAAGTTCTGTACAGAAGCTCTCGTTTGAATTCCTTTGTTTATATCACTAATGATTTGATTCATGGGATGAGAGCTCTGATGTTTCCAAGACCGTGGCTGGAAGCCAAAACTTCCTGGATCATCTCGTTGTGGAGAGGCAACAGGGTCCTCACTTGAACTTTCATTCTGATCAGCTCCTTCCTGTATGGGTGTTGTTCCCATATCAGGAGTATTTGTTCCCCCTGAGTCCATTGTATGGACTCTTGGAGGTGTAGACCCTGTTTCTTCCTCCACTGTATTACCTATTTCTCGTGAGGCTTCTTCTTCTTCCCTTTCTGGTGCAAGACCATTGAAAAGTCTTCTTTATCCTACAACAATGACTCAAAACTTGCATTAGATTCATCAAACACAACATGGACATTTTCCTCAACTTTCTGAGTTCTCTTGTTGAGGACCTTGTATGCTTTGCTCTAAGGAGCATAACCTACAAAGACAGCCTCATCACTCCTAGCATCAAATTTTCCTAGGTTAGTCTTTCCGTTGTTATGTACATAGCACTTACAACCAAAAGCTCTAAAGTGGAAAATGTTTGGCTTTCTTCCTTTGAGTAATTCATAGGGTGTTTTTCTCAAAATGGGACTTAGCATGACACGATTTATGATATAGCAAGTTGTGATGAGAGCTTTTCTCCACATGTTCCTAGGAAGATCACTAGCTAGGAACAGGGTTCTAGCTATATCTTCCAGGGTCCTGTTCTTCCTTTCAACTACCCCGTTCTATTGAGGTGTCCTTGGGGCAAAGAAGTTGTGATTAATGCCATGTTGAGCACAGTAGTTTATGAATTTGTCATTTTCAAACTCTGTGCCATGATCAGACCTTAGAGATAATATATCAGCTCCAACCTGTTTCTGCATTCTGTTAGCAAAGATTTCAAAAACATCAAAAGTTTCATCTTTAGAAACAACCAACAGGGTCCATGTGAATCTAAAATAGTCATCTACAATAACAAAAACATGATTTCTTCCTCCATGAGTTTGAACTCTCATGGGACCACAAAGATCCATGTGTAGAAGCTCAAGTGGTCGTGAAGTACTTACCATGTTCTTTGTCTTAAAAGAAGACTTTACCTGTTTACCTCTAGCAGAAGCACCACATAACTCATAACTTTTAAATTTGATTTTAGGTAAACCAATGACAAGGTTCTGTGATGCTAGATTGTTCAAGGTATTGAGACTTACATGTCCAAACCGTCTATGCCACAATGAGGCAATAATTTCTATAGCACCGAGACATGTTAGAGAGTTACTGAAAAGCTTTTTTACATCAACCTTGTAAACATTTTTGTGCCGCTTTCCCTCTAGCACCACATTATTTGTTTTGTGATTCGCAACTATGCAGCTGTTTGCAGTGAATAGGACATTGTTCCCTTTATCACATAGTTGTGACACACTCAACAAATTATGCTTCAACCCATCAACCAAGTAGACTTCATCTATGGAGTGCGATAGTGACTTACCAACCTTACTTATGTCAACCACTTTACCTGTTTGGTCGTTACCAAAAGTCACACTTCCACCTTCATAGGCTGTGAGTGAAAGAAATACAGTTTTTTCTCCTGTCTTGTGCCTTGAGCAGCCACTGTCCACATACCATGGCTTGCTCTCTTTCACTTTAGCCTGCAATGAAAGTCACTTGTTAGTTCTAGGAACCCACACTTGCTTGGGCTCCATTTTCTCAGAAACATATTCAACTCTGTCTTTTCTCATCCAAACTTGTTTTACATGTTGCTTATTCTTGGCAACAGACATAGTTCTCTCCTGGCATTCGTACCTGTAGTGACCACCTTGTCCACAATGCCAGCAGAGTCTGTTATATTTCAATCCAACATATTTTGTGTTGGGATTCCAATCATCCTTCTTAGGTTTTCTTCCTAGACCATTTTTAAACCTATTGTGATGATCATTTAGCCATTTTAAGGTTTGAGATGAATTAGTCCATTTGTTAAGACGAACTAGTTCTTCTTGAACCTTATCCAACTTGTCTTTATAGTCCTTAGATTTTTCAAGTTCCTTTTCCATGTTAATCCTAAGAATTTCACATTCAGATTTTAACTCATCTAGGTCAGTCTCATCACAAACATATATAGGTTCTAAGGTCTCAGTAGCTTTCTTAGATAAATCAGTCTCAAGAGATAAACATTTACTTTCAAGGATGAACCTTGTTTCCTCCATTTTGCATACTGTTTCTTTAAGATCTTTATTTTTCTTTTTCAAGGTTTTTAACATTTTCTCGTAGTTGATTTTGATCTCTAACAGTTCACTTACATCTTCCTTTGAATCATTATAAGCATGCAAAATGTTATCTTTTTCAATGTTTAACTCTTCATACTGATCCATCATAGAAAGTACGATCTTAAGCAATTTATCTCTAGACCACGAAGTAATTTGACTTTTAATTTCAAGAATACCTACCTCTGCTTCTTCATCTTTAGGAGAGATATCTGTTCTGGCCATAGTTCATAGATCCTCCACTCCATCGTCTGGATTATCCTCCTCGTTGTCTGACCAACCAGCCAGCATGCTCACGTATCTTGCTTCTCTTTTGGTGAACCTTTCTGGCTTTCTGGAGGAGGATGGACGCTGTTCTGTCTGCATGTTCTCACTTGGCTCAGGACACTCGTTCGTGAAGTGAACAAGTCTTGAGCACTTGTGACATCTGATCTTGGACTTGTCGAGGTTTCCATCTTTCCCTGAGTTTGACGAAGCTTGTGTGAAACTTCCTTTATTACCATAGAAGCGAGCAAACTTCCTGGCAACAAGGCTTATCTCATCTTCATTTAGATCTAGGTCATCTTCAGGAATCTCGTTCACTTGGAACACAATCTCCTTTTCTCTCTTAGGCTCATTAGATTTAACTTGCAACTCATGAGTCATTAAGTTACCAATTAATTCTTCAACCTTTATGATGGTCAAATCCCTTGCCTCTTGAATAACCGTCACTTTAGGTGTCCATGTAGTGTTTACTGGTAGACTCCTTAACAACTTTCTAACAACATCTTCTTCATTAAAGGGTTTGCCAAGGGATTTGAGTTGATTTAGGATATTGTTGAACCGAGCATACATGTCTTTGATAGTCTCTGTTGGTTCCATATTAAATAATTCATATTGCCTAATCAACATATCAATTTTGGATTGCTTTACCTGTGAAGTGCCTTCATACGCAGTCTCCAAGGTCTTCCAGATGCTTTGAGCAGTGTCACATCCTTTAATGCAATTGTATTCCTTAGCATCAACTCCACAGTGTAGGAGTTTGACAGCTCTAGCATTTTTCTCTATTTGCTTCATGTCAGTATTGGTCCATTTTTCTGGAGGTTTGATGCTTGTCTTTCCTTCTGCATCCACTTGCTCTATAACTAGATCTCCCTTCTGAGTTATTTGCCATAACTCATAGTCTTCAGCCTTGATGAAAATTTTCATTCTTTTCTTCCACCAAGAGTAAAACTCTCCATTAAACAATGGTGGACGGTTAATGGTTTGTCCTTCTCTCATCTCACTAGGTGCACTCATTTTTGCAGAAAAAAAAACTCAAGGTGTTAACCTTTTAATGAGCAACCTTGCTCTGATACCAACTGAAGAGTGCCTAAGTTACTCTAGAGGGGGGTGAATAGAGTGACTCCAAGTTCTCGCGTTTTGTATCTTGAGAATAGGGTAAAGAACATCGTTATGGACGTTGTTCTTACGCAGTAAACTGAAACACAATGTAAAGACTGAAAGTAAATAACACAAGGCTTTTTTCACAAGGAAAACCTCCTAGGCTCAATAGGAGTAAAAACCACGACCCAATTACTTGGGATTTTGTCACACTACTTCTCTTATAACTAGAGCCAAAACACAGGATACGACACAGTACCCTAACACTACCACACACCGTCACTGATGCGTAGGGATGTAAATGGATCGGATTCGGATCGGGTGGACCATCATCCGCTCCATCCGCGAAATCCATCCGCTCCATCCGCTCCATCCATCACCCGCGAACCATCCAATCCTAATCCACTCCATCCGTCATCCACGGTTTAAACGGATGGATCGGGTGATAAACGATTTAGTGATGTTTGATTTTAGTAACATACTACATTAAGTGTTCTATTTTGCTTTTGGTTTTACATAAAAATAGCAGTGAGCTTGATTTGTTGGATAGGCATTTATCTCTCCAGAATCTTAGTCCACTTAGAGATTTATTGTCCTTTGACATGTAGGACTTCACAATCCCTTGACAAGTTGCATCTCTGAATTTGATAGACAGTTGCAGCTAAAAGAAGGCCTATTGTTGCAGCAAGAGAAGGCTCGGCACACTAGCTCTCTTGTCATTGAGGAGATCTCAATGAAGCTGTTAAAGCTAGGTGAGCTCACTTGAATCTTCTTTGCTTTACCTTTTTCTTTATTTGGTGTTTCTTTCCTGATGTCCTATTTTGGTACGATTTTTGCATGTATTGATGAAACCAGCAAGAGAACACTAAATTTATATTTATATTTTTTTTTCCTTTTTTTTTTTAATTAAACGGGTGATGGATGGTTTTAGCGGGTCGGGTTCGCGGGTGGAAAATGTCCACCCGAATCCTACCCGATCCGTCACCCGCTCCATCCATCATCCTCTTAAGGATCCGTTTATTCGGGTTTTGATCCATATATTCGGGTCGGATGGTGCGGATATCCGCGGATGGAGTATCCATTTACATCCCTACTGATGCGTTGCCAATCTCTCCAAGTCACACACTGACCTGAGAGAAACTCTACGCCTGTCACTAAGTTAGAGCAATTACAAATAACCAGATTGTTTGTCCTATTACACGCTTCAATACTAAGCAAAATAAGACCAAAGAAAACCTATTATGCAATGACCAATCTAAGCAAAGACTCAAACTGACCAGGACATGGAACAAGGTTCAAGGTTGTTCTTGTGAGTACTTGACGTATCTGGTTTGGACGATTTAGCGCTTTCCACAAATGATTCTGAACTCAATAATGCACGCAAAGCTTAACCCTACAACTGAGCCTATCAGGCGCCTAAATATAGGCAGACTAAGGAGCTCAGTCCAATTAGGTTAAATCTCTTCAGAATATAAAAGATAAGATTTGTCAAAAAGATAGGATAGAGTTTAAGTAAAGATCAAAGATCTTTCCTTAACCCGCCCTATGTGATAGAAACCGTCCAAATGCTTTAACAGAAAATCTTTGCCAGCTAGCAAGTGATTTATCAGAATATAATCTCTAAAAGATAATTAGAAATATTCTAAAAGATAATTCACTTACCTTAACAATATAAACTTGGCCATGAAGTAAAATACTTTTTCCAAGATAATATCTTTTTAAAATAAAATACTTTTTCTGTTTAAAACACGATTTTGCAATATTCATTTTTCCAAAATAAATTATATTGCTTCAGAAGAATATTTGTGTGAATATCTAAGATAATACACAAAATACTCGTAGAAATAATAAATACAATATTATGTAAACTCGTTCAGATACACAACTAAGAAGGAACAGGGTCCAACTCGTTGTTCCCCCTTGGTTCCTTCAAGCTGTAGAGCTGGTCATAGAGAACAGGGTTCACAAGAATGCTCCCCTGTACTCATAAACGCATGCCCTCAGTCCTACAACCTTGTTCCCTTGTCATGATCAACTTAGACTCTTGCTAACTAGTCAAGTATAGTACATAAAGACAAATGACAAATGCACTTAACTACATTACATTGTCTTCATGTCTTGTTTGGATCCAAGCATCTTCATGAGCAATCATGCTTTGATCATTACGACTTTTTACATCCTCAAGTCAACCTGCCATCATAGTTAGTTCACACAAAGATAAGAACACTATGTTTGTTATCATAAAAACCTAGGAACCCAACAAGTCTTAGTGGCTTATGTTTGAAGGTATGTGATTTTGATCTTGATCTTTCGTAGTTGACTAACTTTCGCACTAGTCTCTTTCCTTTGGTAGCTTTATTTCTTTATTCTAATTCTGTTCTTAGGCTGTGGCCGGCAATGCACTGGAAGTTACAAACCAATTGGGATGGTTAACGACTCTCAAACTTCTCGACCTATCGGTGAAATGTCGTCGGGCCATTTCTCTCGCTTTCAATTTATTTGGAAGCTCTCCACAGTTGCAGCAATTAGAAATCAAAGTGAGTGTATTTGTCGTTTTTACAGCTTATCTTCATTTCCTTTACCGTTCTTGATGAGATTTGTAATCTTGCTCCTCTAAAAAATTTTTTAGGTGGTGGCTTCACAGTACTTGCGCGTTGATGATTTGATACTTTCAATTAAAGAAGATGATTGCAGCCTTCAGCACCTTAAAAATGTAGCAATTGTTTCTCTTTCGAGTTCCAGCCATGATTTGCAATTGGTAAAGCTACTACTAGCATGGTCTCCAGTCCTTGAGGTAATGACTATAGAGCTCAATAACGAGGAAATAAGAGGAGCAAAAAAGAGAAGTTAAATGTAGCGAGGGAGTTGATGCGCTACCGCCGAGCTTCAAGAAATGCTGAGATTATATTCAAGAATTCACACAGGTTATTCTACAATACACCATGGCCAAGATAGATGGAAGATTATTTGAAAAGATAACTAGGAAACTATGTTACTGGTCGTAGTCTGATAGTATATTGTTTATCTAAGGCGTGTGCAATTAGAAACTTTTGATTCAGCTAGTGGTATTGTTTTCCTGTAAGACGGGGTTCTAAACTTCTTATTAGTTAGTCCCTCCATCTTGAAAATTTGAACGGCAGTCACCTATCGTAACATTTGTTTCATGAATGAGTGGTAACGGGTTCTTTGATCAGCATTTCAAAGGTTCGGGCCTTCCACATGCTTGTATTATACTATAATTCAAGTACACGTGCCTTAATTGTGGTTCTTAACATATGAAATCCATTGAAGCAAGTTTTTTCGCATTCGTTGGCCTCAGCCCTTATGTAGCTAGGCTTACCAATTCTGTTTGCCTTTTGTGATTGCTCTGCTACATGCCTGATTTTGGTGTACTATCTCTTTTGAAAGTTGAGCTGGCTGCTCAACTATTACTGTTGGGTTCCTGTTTTGATGATAACAAATATAGTATTCTTATCTTTGTGTGAACTAACTATGATGGCAGGTTGACTTAAGGATGCAAGAAGTCGTAATGCTCAAAGCATGATTGCTCATGAAGATGCTTGGATCCTAACAAGACATGAAGACAATGTAATGTAGTTAAGTGCATTTGTCATTAGTCTTTATGAACTATGCTTGACTAGTTAGCAAGAGTCTAAGTTGATCATGACAAGGGAACAAGGTTGTAGCACTGAGTGCATGCGTCTATGAGTACATGGGAGCATTCTTGTGAACCCTGTTTTCTATGACCAGCACTACAACTTGAAGGAACCAAAGGAG
Source organism: Tetragonia tetragonoides (assembly GCA_038025085.1). Lineage (NCBI taxonomy): Eukaryota > Viridiplantae > Streptophyta > Magnoliopsida > Caryophyllales > Aizoaceae > Tetragonia > Tetragonia tetragonoides. The sequence goes on along the minus strand of CM076146.1, from coordinate 27,830,063 downwards.
AACAATGAGTTGAAACCTGTTCCTTCTAGCTATGTATCTGGACGAGTTTGCAATAATATCGTATTTGTTATTTCTATGAATATTTGTGTATTATGTTTTTAGATCTTCACACAAATATTCTTCTGAAAAAATATATTTTATTTTGAAAAAATGAATATTGCAAAATCGTGTTTTAAACAGAAAAAGTATTTTATTTGAAAAGATATTATCTTGGAAAATTAATTTACTTAATGCCCAAGTTTATATTGTTAAGGTAAGTGAATTATCTTTTGGAATATTTCTAATTATCTTTTAGAGATTATATTCTGATAAACCACTTGCTAGCTGGCCAAGATTTTCTGTTAAAGCATTTGGGCGGTTTTTATCACATAGGTTGAGTTAAGGAAAAGTCTTTGATCTTTACTTAAACTCTATCCTATCTTTTGGTAAATCTTATCTTTTATATTCTGAAGAGATTTAACCTAATTGGACTGAGCTCTTTGTCCTGCCTATATAAGGCGCCTGATAGGCTCAGTTATAGTGTTAAGCTTTGCGTGCATTATTGAGATCAGAATCATTTGTGCAAAGTGCTAAATCGTCCAAACCAAATACGTCCGTACTCACAAAAACAACCTTGAACCCTGTTCCCTGTCCTGGTCAGTTTGAGTCTTGCTTAGATTGGTCATTGCATAATAGGTTTTCTGTGGTCTTATTTTGCTTAGTATTAAGCGTGTAATAGGACAAACAATTTGGTTATTTGTAATTGCTCTAGCTTTGTAACAAGCTTAGAGTTTCTCTCAGGTCAGTGTGTGACTTGGAGAGATTGGCAACGCACCAGTAACGGTGTGTGGTGTTGTTAGGGTTCAGTAACGTATCTTGTTTTTGGCTCTAGTTATAAGAGAAGTAGTGTGACAAAATCCCAAGTAATTGGGTCGTGGTTTCTACTCCTATTGAGCCTAGGAGGTTTTCCACGTGAAAAAAGCCTTGTGTTATTTACATTCAGCCTTTAACATTCTATTTTAGTTCACTACGTAGGAACAACGTCCATAACGTTGCTCGCTACCTTGTTCTCAAGTTGTAAAACGCGAGAAATTGGAGTCACTCTATTCACCTCCCCCTAGAGTAACTTAGGCACTCTTCAGTTGGTATCAGAGCAAGGTTGCTCATTAAAAGGTTAACACCTTGAGTTTTCCCTCAAAAATGAGTGCACCTAGTGAGATGAGGGAAGGACAAACCATTAACCGTCCACCACTGTTTAATGGAGAGTTTTACTCCTGGTGGAAGAAAAGAATGAAAATTTTTATTAAGGCTGAAGACTATGAGTTATGGCAAATAACTCAGAAGGGAGATCTGGTTATAGGGCAAGTGGATACAGAAGGAAAGACAAGCATCAAACGTCTAGAAAAATGGACCAACACTGACATGAAGCAGATAGAGAAGAATGCTAGAGCTGTCAAACTCCTACACTATGGAGTTGATGCTAAGGAATACAATCTTATTCAAGGATGTGATACTGCTCACAGCATCTGAAAAATCATGGAGACTGCGTATGAAGGCACCTCACAGGTTAAACAATCTAAAATAGATATGTTGATTAGGCAATATGAATTGTTTAACATAGAACCAACAGAAACTATCAAAGACATGTATGCTCGGTTCAACAACATTCTAAATCAACTCAAATCCCTTGGTTAACCCTTTGATAAAGAAGATGTTGTTAGAAAGCTGTTAAGGAGTCTACCTGTAAACACTACATGGACACCTAAAGTGACAGCTATTCAAGAGGCAAGGGATTTGACCATCATGAAGGTTGAAGAATTAATTGGTAACTTAATGACTCATGAGTTGCAAGTTAAATCTAATGAGACTAAGAGAGAAAAGGAGATTGCTTTTCAAGTGGATGAGATACCCGAAGACGACCTAGATATGAATGAAGATAAGATAAGCCTTGTTGCTAGGAAGTTTGCTCGCTTCTATGGTAATAAAGGAAGCTTCACTCAAGCTTCGTCAAATTCAGGGAGAGGTGGAAACTTCGACAAGTCCAAGATTAGATGTCACAAGTGCTCAAGACTTGGTCACTTCAAGAGTGAGTGTTCTGAACAACTGAGAACATGCAGACAGAACAGCGTCCATCCTCCTCTAAAAAGCTAGAAAGGTTCACCAAAAGAGAAGCAAGATATGTGAGCATGCTAGCTGGTTGGTCAGACAATGAGGAGGATAACCCAGAGGTAGGTATTCTTGAAATTAAAAGTCAAATTACTTCTTGGTCTAGAGATAAATTGCTTAAGATGGTACTTTCTATGATGGATTAGTATGAAGAGCTAAACATTGAAAAAGATAACATTTTGCATGCTTATAATGATTGAAAGGAAGATGTAAGTGAAATGTTAGAGAACAAAATCAATTACGAGAAAATGTTAAAAACCTTGAAAAGGAAAAATAAAGATCTCAAAGAAACAGTATGCAAAATGGAGGAAACAAGGTCCATCCTTGAAAGTAAATGTTTATCTCTTGAAACTGATTTATCTAAGAAAGCTACTGAGACATCGGAACCTATATATGTGCGTGATGAAACTGGCCTAGACGAGTTAAAATCTGAATGTGAAATTCTTAGGATTAACTTGGAAAAGGAACTTGAAAAATCTAAGGACTATAAAGACAAGTTGGATAAAGTTCAAGAAGAACTAGTTCGTCTTAACAAATGGACTAGTTCATCTCAAGCCTTAAAATGGCTAAATGATCATCACAATAGGTTTAAGAATGGTCTAGGAAGAAAACCTAAGAAGGATGACTGGACTCCCAACACCAAATATGTTGGATTGAAATATAACAGACTTTGTTGGCATTGTGGACAAGGTGGCCACTACAGGTACAAATGCCTGGAGAGAACTAGGTCTGTTTGCCAAGAATAAGCAATATGTAAAATAAGTTTGGATGAGAAAAGACAGCCTATGAGAAAAATCTGCATTCCTTTCACTCACAGCCTATGAAGGTGGATGTGTGACTTTTGGTGATGACCAAACAGGTGAAGTGGTTGGTATAGGTAAGGTTGGTAAGTCACTATCACACTCCATCGATGAAGTCTACTTGGTTGATGGTTTGAAGCATAATTTGTTGAGTGTTTCACAACTATGTGATAAAGGGAACAATGTCCTATTCACTGCAAACAGTTGCATAGTTGCGAATCACAAAACAAATAATGTGGTGCTAGAGGAAAAGCGGCACAATAATGTTTACAAAGTTGACGTAAATAAGTTTTCCAGTAACTCTCTAACATGTCTCAGTGCTATTGAAACTGATGCCTCATTGTGGCATAGACGGTTTGGACATGTAAGTCTCAATACCTTGAACAAGCTAGCATCACAGAACCTTGTCATAAGTTTACCTAAAATCAAATTCAAAAGTGATGAGTTATGTGGTGCTTGTGCTAGAGGTAAACAGGTAAAGTCTTCTTTTAAGACAAAGAACATGGCAACTACTTCACGACCCCTTGAGCTTCTACACATGGATCTTTGTTGTCCTATGAGAGTTCAAACTCATGGAGGAAGAAACTATGTCTTTGTTATTGTAGATGACTATTCAAGATTCACATGGACCCTGTTGCTTGTTTCTAAAGATGAAACTTTTGATGTGCTTGAAATCTTTGCTAATAGAATGCAGAAACAGGTTGGAGCTGATATACTATCTCTAAGGTCTGATCATGGCACAGAGTTTGAAAAAGACAAATTCATAAACTACTGTGCTCAACATGGCACTGATCACAACTTCTCTGCCCCAAGGACTCCTCAACAGAACAGAGTAGTTGAAAGAAAGAACAGGACCCTGGAAGACATAGCTAGAATCCTGTTGCTAGCTAGTGATCTTCCTAGGAACATGTGGGGAGAAGCTGTCATCACAGCTTGATATATCATAAATCGTGCCATGATAAGGCCCATTTTGAGAAAGACACCCTATGAATTACTCAGAGGAAGAAAGCCAAACATTTCCCACTTTAGAGCTTTTGGTTGTAAGTGCTATGTACATAACAACGGAAAGACTAACCTGGGAAAATTCGATGCTAAGAGTGATGAGGCTGTCTTTGTAGGCTATGCTCCTCAGAGCAAAGCGTACAGGGTCCTCAACACGAGAACTCAGAAAGTTGAGGAAAGTGTACATGTTGTGTTTGATGAATCTAATGCAAGTTTTGAGTCATTGCTGCAGGATAAAGAAGACTTCCCAATTGGCCTTGCACCAGAAAGGGAAGAAGAAGAAGAAGCCTCAGGAGAAACATGTAATGTTGTGGAGGAATAAACAGGGTCTACACCTCCAAGAGTCCACACAATGGACTCAGAGGGAACAAATACTCCTGATATGGGAACAACACCCATAGGGGAAGGAGCTGATTAGAATGAAAGTCCAAGTAAGGACCCTGTTCCCTCTCCATAAAGAGATGATCCAGAAAGTACTAGCTTCCAGCCACGTTCTTGGAAACATCAGAGCTCTCATCCCATGAATCAAATCATTAGTGATATGAACAAAGGGATTCAAACGAGAGCTTCTGTACAGAACTTTATGGCTTTTTCTGCTTTCTTATCCTATATTGAACTACGTAATATTAATGAAGCTTTGCAGGATGCTGATTGGATAACTGCAATGCAGGAGGAACTCAACCAGTTTGAAAGGAACAAGGTCTGGCACCTTGTTCCTAGACCTGATAATAGGACCATCATTGGGACTAAATGGGTGTTCAGGAACAAACTGGATGAGACAGGTACTGAGGTTAGAAACAAGGCTAGATTGGTTGTTCAAAGAAACAACCAGCAAGAGGAGATTGACTATGATGAGACATTTGCCCCTTGTTGCTAGAATTGAGGCAATACGCATGACGATAGCGTTTGCATCTCATATGGACTTTAAATTGCAACAGATGGATGTCAAAAGTGCCTTTCTGAATGGGTACTTGAAAGAGGAAGTCTATGTGAAGCAACCCCTTGGGTTTGAAAGCAATGAGTCCCCTGACCATGTCTATAAACATGACAAAGCATTGTATGGCTTGAAACAAGTTCCCAGAGCTTGGTATGAACGTTTGTCAAAGTTCTTGATGGATAATGGTTATCAAAGGTGACAAGTTGATACAACCCTGTTCTTACGAGCAAAGGGGAAAAGTTTGTTAGTTGTACAAATCTATGTTGATGATATAAGTTTTGGTGCAACTAATCAATCTTTGTGTAGGGAATTTTCTGAGTTGATGATGAGTGAATTTGAAATGAGTATGATGGGTGAGCTTAATTTCTTTTTAGGCATACAAATCAAACAAACTTCAGAAGGAACAATGATTCATCTACAAAAGTATGCTAGAGAGTTGATCAAGAAATATGGCATGAGAGATGCCAAGGTCTATGATACAACTGTTGCCACCAATGTCAAGCTTGACTTGGATGAAGCAGGTAAGAGTGTTGATCAAACAGTGTATAGAGGTATGATTGGTTCCTTATTGTACCTAACTGCTGGTAGACCTGATATCATGTATAGTGTTGGCTTCTGTGCAAGGTTTTAAGCAAACCCCAAAGAATCACATCTTACACAAGTCAAACGTATCCTAAGGTACCTCAAGGGAACTAAAGACTTGTGCCTTTGGTACCCTAGAGGTGCTGGCATTGATTTAATTGGCTATGCTGACGCTAATTATGCAGGATACCTTGTAGACAGGTAGAGCACATCAGCATGGCAACTTTCCTAGGGCCTTGCTTGATCTCTTGGGCCTCCAAAAAGCAAAATTCTGTGGCCATGTCTACTGCTGAAGTTGAGTATGTGGCAGCAGCTTCATGTTGTGCACAATTGTTGTGGGTAAGACAACAATTAAAGGATTTTGAAATTGATGCAGGTTGTATGCCAATCTTGTGTGACAACACAAGTGCTATAAATATTTCCAAGAATCCAGTGCAACATTCAAGATCAAAGCACATTGACATTAGACATCACTTTCTGAGAGACAATGTAGAGAAAGGATTCATTAAATTGAATTTTTGCAAGACGGAGGATCAATTGGCAGATCTCTTTACTAAACCATTGAGCAGAGAAAGGTATGAGAAACTTAGACTAGAAATAGGCATGATCAAGATTACTTAGTTGTATGTGCACCTTGTTCCCTCGATGACTGGCTAGAGTGTGTCTACATGTTTTATATGTGTATATATGTGATTTTTGTGGCTTCTTAAAGATTTTGTATGTCTATACCAGCTCGCGTGCAGTAAAATGCATAACTGTATGACCTGAACTAAAGGACTCACTTTGGTCTATTGATATGTTCCTTATTGTCCTCAAAAATGTTGTTGTATGAACCTTAAGACCAATACATGGACCTTGTTCCCTCAGTTACTCTGTATCAAGCTATATTGTTCCCAATGGGAAAATTTAGACGCATTTAACTATGTCTGATTTCCTAATTATTAGAGGCGGTTGGATTCTTTTCCCTGTAAATAGGGGCTAGCCGTTGTTCTTCATCATCACAACTCAAAACTAGCTCCCTGAATTCTCTCTCCCTCAAATTCTTCCCGTTAATTTTCTTTCTCTCTCAAAAATCCTCTCGTTAATCCTTCCTCTCTCAGCTCTTTTCATCTTCTCCTCAAGATTTTTTTTGAATTTTCTTCCCGTTAATTCAAGAAACAACTCCCCCAATTCTCGTTCCTTCTCTTTCTTCTCAAACCCTAATTCAGGCTATATATAACAATGGTGAGTGGAACTCGATCTACTACATCCAAGAACTATCAAGCTGAGAAATCACCATCTACCACTCCCCTCAACTCCTCTACCCCTGTAATAACACCTGACATGCCTGTCAAGATGTCAGCTCGTAAGAAAACTGGACCCGTTGGTCCTTCTTCAACTCCACCACCACCATCATTATCATCACCTCCACCTCCACCTCCTACTACTGATCAACTGGGGAAGGATGATGCTGAAAGAACAGGGGCTTCTTCGGCCAAAAAGAAGTCCAAGAAAAGCGTCCCAAAAGGTGCTAGCATCTCTAAGCTAGCTGCAGAAGTTGACGCTCTTCTGGATGAAGGAGCTACAATTGGGGCAAAGTATGTGAAGGAGACGGGTGAGAAGGGAAAGAAAAAGAAAGAGGGTGCTTGAAAATCAAAAGGAGAGCCCGAGGGAGAAAAAAAGGAGAGTGAGGGAGGAGAGAAGCCTGAAATAAAGAGCTCTACTGCTCAGGGGGAACAGGAGCCAGCTGAGGAACCACCTGTTCCCACAGCTGGTCCCAAGAAAACAAAGAAGACCACTGCTGGGTCTTCTAAGAAACAGGGTCCTCTCCTAAAGGAATCTGTCATAGCCACTGCTCCTACACCTCCACCATCGAAGAAAAGGAAGACCTTTGCTAAACGGGTCTTACATGAGCCCACTGAGACTCTTTCACCTGAAGCAGCTGAGGCTTCTTCCCGTCCTGTCTAGAGGAAGAAGGCCTTAGTCCCACTGCCCTCTGCATCTACTTCTGCTGGCAACACTGGCAAGAAAAAGAAGATGAACCAGGATGAGATCGATGCAAGGACTGCTCAAATCCTCTCCAGAAGAAGCATGCCAGGTAATGTTTGGTGTTTGGATTAGATGAAGGAGAATGGGGTTGGGGAATTTGTTACTAATGTCATATCACAGGGGTGGGGTACTTATATGACCACTAGGACTACCTTCCACTATGCGGAATTCAAACAGTTTTATTTAAACTGTACTGTGAAGAAGGGGGTGGTCAGGAGTGAAGTGTCTAGGGTTCTCATTAAATTCACTGCGTCTGATTTAGGGAAGATCTTGGGAATCCCTAGTGATGCTTTTGCTGAGTGGGTTAGGGGTGGTGTCTGGCCTGAGTATGATGGACTTGACTCTATAGCCACTGTGAGAAAGTACTCTAGAAATATAGAGGAGGATGTGGCCAAACGGGTCAAGGCTGTGGACCTTGTTCCTATGCACAAGCTGTACTTTGCACTTGTGTTCAGGACCCTAGTCCTTAGGGAGGAAGCTAGGGAATACTGCTCAGCCTATGATTATGAGCATTATGGACCTGGTTGAACGGAGAAAGAAGGTGAATCTTCCTGCAGTGATGATTCACCACATAGCCTACGTCCTCAGTGCCAAGAAAATCACCCACTCTCTGCCATATGGATATGCTCTCACCTTGGTATTCAAACACTTTGGGGTACCTTTTTCTGATGGGGCATCACCTACGACTGTGAATACTGTGACCTCCAAGCAAGCTGACTTGGCTCAAAGGGTTGCTGATCTTACTGATGCAGTGACCAAGGTTGATCAGGCTCATCAGAGGAGACACGATGAGCTTGTCACGATGCTGAAGGATGGGTTTGAGGTTGAGATTGTTTCCAATGCTGATGATAACCCCAACTCATCAGACCCTGTTCCTCCCCCTGTTGTCTAAGCCTGTTCTCTTTTCTTTTCTTTTCTTTCTTTTCTCTCTAGGTGTTGTTTATGCTGTAACAATACCTTCTTTTGTGACTATGCTATATTGCTAAAATCTGGCTCACAAGAACAACCTTGAAACCTGTTCCATGTTCTGGTCATTTTGAGTCTTGCTTAGATTGGTCATTGCATAATAGGTTTTCTGTGGTCTTATTTTGCTTAGTATTGAAGCGTGTAATAGGACAAACAATCTAGTTATTTGTAATTGCTCTAGCTTAGTAACAAGCGTAGAGTTTCTCTCAGGTCAGTGTGTAACGTGGAGGGATTGGCAATGCACCAGTAACGGTGTGTGGTGTTGTTAGGGTACAGTAATGTATCCTGTTTTTGGCTCTAGTTATAAGAGAAGTAGTGTGACAAAATCCCAAGTAACTGGGTCGTGGTTTTTACTCCTATTGAGCCTAGGAGGTTTTCCACGGGAAAAAAGTCTTGTGTTATTTATATTCAGTCTTTTACATTCTGTTATAGTTCACTACGTAGGAACAACGTCTATAACATTTGTTGCCTACTTTGTTCTCAAGTTGTAAAACGCGAGAAATTGGAGTCACTCTATTCACCCCCCTCTAGAGTAACTTAGGCACTCTTCAATTACCTTTTTCTTCCTGCAACAACAGAATTAGAGGGATTACAAGCCAACTGTGGTTTGGTGTTTCATAGTTAGATTCTTTAACTACATATATAATAAAGTAACCTCTTTCATTTGGGCAAGGAAAAGCCCAATTTGTAAAATTTAGCTCAATGTCAATTCTTTGGGGAAGTGGTTTTTTCCAAATATCATCAAGCACTAATTCATTATAGCTCCTGGAAGGCTTGGCGGTTCTGGAAAAGCCAGAGCATCAGCTAGTTAGTTAGTTTCCTAGATTCAGTGTTTTACTTTGTTTTACATGAATTTCACCAATAAGTTCCTTCAATAAGACAGAGAATATGAAATAAGATGTCTTTGTGGATTGTCCCTTGATTACTGAGAGAAACCGCCATTGCTTCAAGTTAATTGAAGTCCCTATCCGGTATCTAGGACTTCAAAAGTTCCGGATTAATAGTAATTTACCTGATAAGAGATGCACTACAGAAACATGTTATTGTAGCTAAGTTGTGGCAAGAATCAAAAAAAGAATATGAATACAAGAATCTGGAGCTATAGGTTAAAGTTTCACGTCAGTTGGTTCCGGACAGGATAGTTACTTTGTTCTCTCCTGCTAGACATGATGTCAACAAATGCATTTAGAAGTATACACTGGCCCTGTTCAATGCTCTGTTTGATCTTTGCTGATTGCCCTATTCAATGCCGGATTTTAGTGACTGATCTATTATTTTGCTAGTTTAGCTGAACTGGCTGCTCAATTAATTACCTTGGTGGCTTGGTCCATCTAATCATAAACTGTATCTGCAGATGTTTAGATGCCACCTAATAGTGAGCATCTTTACAAATAAAAATAACCAATAATAGAACTAATCAGTTGCATTAGCTAGAGCCCTCGAGGTGGTCGTTCTCCAGAATATCTGCTACCAGAGCATTATCTAGTTCTCCTGATTCTGTAGGCGAAATCAACAATCTGCCGGTGGCATGTGAAGCCTGGTTGTCGTCATCATCAGTGCTTTCTATTATGGCTACCGCTAGGGATAAATTGTACTATTGGAGGTGAAGGAGGCATTGTGGTACATATTTTTAGTTTTGTTTTAGTAGTAAAATAAATGCATGCAGTTTCTTCAATGCAATTGCAAAGTGTACAAATTTGAATTTGTATCAGCAATTTTATTCTTACACCCTTCAGATTCCAATAAGAAACTTAATTTAATATGGAAGCATGATTCAACAGAACTGAGAAGTCAGGAGGATTTTATTGGGTTATAAGCAGGATAGACTCTTCAAATGCCCTCCTAAATTAAAGACTCCTACTTTACTGACAGAAGAAGAGTCTTATTATCTGAGTTTGTTCCTTCCAACATTTCTCTACTTGCTCATCATCTGTTTTTGGCGTGCAGAATGTCTGTAGTTCAAGTTTTCGGGGACGCCAGAAAAGCTCGTGAAGCCTGTGCTGATAGGATCAGCAGTATGCCATCAATTGTAACCGAGCACATCTTACAATGCTTACCACTACGAGATGCAGTGAAGACGAGTATTTTATCCGCACATTGGAGATACAAATGGACTTTACTTCCACAGCTTATTCTTGACTGGCACTTCTTTAGTGTCATCAAATTACAAACGATAAATGGAACTTCAGATGAATTAAGGTCATCCGTATATGCAAGTATTGTCAACAATATTCTTCTTTGGCATGTTGGCCCAATTTGTAAATTTGTTCTCTTCATTCCTTCTTGGGTTCCGATTTCTGCAGATATCAGATAGTGGATACAGTTTCTCTATGCTAATGGGGTCAAGGAACTCACTCTGGTTGATAACCATAGCGCCGAAAATCACATTCATTACGATGGTGAGTGTAGTTACAAAAAGCTGCCGTCATGTTTGTTCTCTTCTGAAAGTTTGACACACTTGACAATCTACTACTGCTGTATTTCTTTCTCTATTCCTCGGAAATTAAGTGGTTTTCCATGCCTCACTAACCTTGAGTTGTATAGTTGCTGCACTGAGGACAAATCATTAGAAAGACTCATTTCAAGTTGCCCACAGTTTGAGAGGCTCGACTTATATCTCCAGTACGATGTATTGAGTGTGAATATTAATGCTCCAAAACTTCGAGACCTTGTTGTTCGTGGCTCAGAGTTTGCCTTTGATGTCATCAATCTGCAGGGAACAAAAATGATAAAAAATATTAACCCTCAAGGTTAAATGGCCATCCCGGGAGGAAGTGGACAGGCTTTTCGGCTCCATGCTCAATATTGAGACGCCTTAAGCACTCATTTTGGAAGGTTTGTGAAAACTGTTTTCAAATTTCAGCAATTGATTGCCTTTAGCAAGGTTCGACTGTGTTTTCTTGGGTTTCTTTATTTCAATTGGTTTATCATTCTTTTCTTAGGGTCATTGTGTTCGTGGTTATGATCTAGAAATGCCAAAGGTTCCCAGCAAATTGGGATGGTTGACAACTCTGAAACTTATGCGAATACCAATTGGCTGTGCTTGGGCCGTCAATCTTACTCTCTGTTTGTTTGGATGCTCTCCGCACTTGCAGCAAATTTTTTTTTTTGATATGACACTTGCAGCAATTAGAAATTAAAGTAAGTGTCTGATTTCACCTCACATCTTATACAACAACAACCCAGTAAGTATCCCGCCTAGGGCTTATTGCGTGACGCCCATGCAGACGTGCCCTCGGCCTGACGGCTTCGGGCGCAACTTGCGTTCAAAGACTCGATGGTTCACGGGATTCTGCAATTCACACCAAGTATCGCATTTCGCTACGTTCTTCATCGATGCGAGAGCCGAGATATCCGTTGCCGAGAGTCGTTACCTCACATCTTATACTACACCGTTAACTTGCTTCCCGTTTGATGGAGACATATTGCTGCTATGTAAAATATATAGGTGTTTCAGGGTGCAATTGCGGTGGTGATATGTTACTTGATGTTGAGGAAGATTGTAGCCTCATGTTCCTTGAAAATGTATCACTTGTCTGTATGTCAGATTCGAGCAACGAATTGCAACTTATTATAAAGCTTCTGTTGGCTTGTGTTATACTCAAGGATAGACTCAAGAAGGGGAGTGAATTGAGTCTTAGGGAGTTATTCAAATTTTTCGCGCATTATCAATTTAAGCACAATCTGTTAACCTATTAATTACTAAGTTGTTAATAGCAAAGCAATATAACAAAACAATAAATAAAGAGATACAGATTTTTATGTGGAAACCTTATTGAGCTCAACCAAGAAGTGAAACCACAACCTTGGGGGATTTTCCAAACTCCACTAAGAGCCATAAACCAAACTCAATACAATAGACCCTAATCTACCGTTGAGCCGTATTTCCTGAATTCAACCCCGAACTCAAGAACCAAACTACCTACTATAGCAGCCGTACTCTAAACACACAAATCTTACCAATATGCTTCTCAACGAATTGCAACTTATTATAAAGCTTCTGTTGGCTTGTTCTCCTGTCCTTGAGGTAATGACTATAGAGCTCAATGAGGTAAAGGGAGGAGCTAAAGAAGAGTTAAAGTTAGCGAAGAAGTTGTTGAGGTATCCTCGAGTTTCAAAATTTGCGGAGATTATTTTCAAGAATTAACACGAGTCTGTCCACAATACACCAGTGGTAAGTTGGAACTAAGAATATTCTAAAACATAACTAGGCCATATTTTACAACATAACTGAAACTTTTGATACAGCTACTGATACTATTTTCCCCGTATAAATACTTTGGGAACTTTTTATTGACTGTGTCTTAGTTGTCGCTCTTTGAAAAATGTTACAGGGGATGACATTCACTGAATCTGATTGTAACATTTCCTTTTGCTGTTTAAAAATGGAATCAATTTGTAAGGTTTGAGAATCATTTGAAAATGTCGCTGACACTTCAAAAAATGCACGAGTGTCATACCTTTCTCGGCCTTTTGGCTAAGATCAAGTGTAGAAAATATTGAAGTATCGTGTGGTTCTTTGATTAGCACATCAAAACTTCAGGTCTTCAACATGCTTTTGCATTGTAGGCTGTAGCTCAAGTACTTGTGACCTGTAGTAATGCACTTGGTATAAAAATAACCAGTAACTATATAAAGGTAATTTAGGCACACTATCTATCTGAAAATGCAAAACAGAGCTGAGAATTAGCTCTCATCAGTCATCACAGCGGATAGCAATATGTAATGTACATGCATGTATGCAGAAAAGGGTGATCATTCCGATATCTTCTTTACATGGTTGAAGTTTTGCATCTGTTGGTTTCTGTCCTGGCGACTGTCCTCTTGTAGGCACAGGGCAGTTTATTTCTTTCTCGTACTTGACTTGATTTCAACAAATGGACTAGTGAAGGAAACAGTGTGCATGCCAACAAGGTTAGTACTATACTGCACTAAGAACATTTGTGCGAGCAGTTCATGCGTTGCTCCATGATAGTTTTCTGCTAAAAACATTTATAATCAAGCACGGGGAGACTAATTAAGGAAATACTACTTATATTGCTTCTTTTTAACAGCAAAACTAACATTGTATTAAGGCCAAATATTGCCAAGCATGAAACACACTATGTATACAGATCGAATTCAAAGCCTGTATCACCCCTGATCCCCTACACAATAATTGAATTATTGTAGAACGGAATAAATATAAACAATTGAGGAAACAAAATAATCAAATCAGATTTGTTACCTTAAGTTGAAATAAGATTTACTACCTTCAATGACAGTTTTATGCATACTAGATGTGAGGTAACATACAAGAATAGAATGATACCAACCTCAATTGTCTTATAGTATTATACATAGACTGTATATATATTGTCTTTCCTTCACAACTTCATATCTTTGTTTATATTATATCGACACTAGTCATCTTCTTGTTTAGCATAAGTTGAAATTATTCAACAATGGGTGTTGAACCTCAAAGGCTTCATGTGGTTTTCTTCCCATTTATGAGTGCTGGCCATATGATCCCAACCTTAGACATAGCAAAGTTATTTGCTGCCCACCATGTCAAAACCACCATCATCACCACCCCTCTCAATGCACCAACTTTTATCAAACCTCTTGAGAGCTACAAGAATGTCGGTCGTCAAATCGACATTGAGGTAATCCCGTTTCCTTGTAAGGAGGTTGGCCTTCCAGAGGGAATCGAGAATTTTGAGCAACTCAGTAGCCCGGAAATGGTCAAAAAGTTTGTGAAGGCAATTGATATGCTACAAGAGCCGCTTGAGCAAGTTCTAGAGATATACAAGCCTAATTTCTTAGTTGCAGATATGTTCTTCCCATTTGCAACTCAGGTTGCAGCCAAACATAATATACCAAGGTTAGTGTTTCATGGGTTTTCCTGCTTTGCACTTTGTGTGTTCCGAGCTTTAACAACATATAAACCTCACAAATCTGTCGAAGCAGACGATAGGGAGTTTGTTGTCCCTCATCTCCCCAACGTAATAAAATTGACAAGAGCACAATTACCTGAACATATGAGAGAAAACAAGAATGATGATGGAACATTGAATTTTTTCACTCGCGGTATGGAGGCAGATCAGGATGATAACGTCTATGGGGTTATTGTAAATAGCTTTTATGAGCTAGAACCAGATTATGCTGATCATTATAGAAAGATTATGGGTAGGAGGGTATGGCATATAGGTCCTGTTTCGTTATGCAATCGAGAAAATCAAGCTAAATATCAAAGGGGCAAAGAGTCATCAATCGACGAGCATGAATGCCTTAAATGGCTTGATTTGAAGAAGCACAACTCTGTCATTTACGTTTGTTTTGGTAGCATGGCCGTATTCGCCACCTTGCAACTTCATGAGATTGCGATGGGTCTAGAAGCTTCTGGACAAGACTTCATATGGGTTGTAAGGCGAACCAAGGACAATGAGAATGAAGAAAATGAAGATTGGTTACCATATGGGTTTGAGAAGAGGATGGAAGGCAGAGGACTAATTATAAGGGGTTGGGCACCACAAATACTAATTTTGAACCATGATGCTGTAGGGGCATTTGTGACTCATTGTGGATGGAACTCGACTCTTGAAGGCATATCGTGTGGGGTCCCTTGGCCATTGTTCGCCGAGCAATTTTATAACGAAAAGTTAGTCACCAAGATTTTGAAGACTGGGGTTGCTGTTGGAGCTAGGCAATGGAGCAGAACAGTATTATTAGAGGCTAGTGTGAAATCGGAAGAAATAAAGGTGGCCATAGAAAGAGTAATGGTGGGTGATGAGGCTTTGGAGTTTAGAAACAAGGCAAAGAAGCTAAAAGAGATGGCAAGGAAGACTATTGAAGAAGGTGGATCATCTTATTCCGACCTGAGCTCCTTGATACAAGAATTAGGTTCTTGTCATGGATGCAGAAATCTTGCGTGATTAGCCCAACTTGGTCTGTTTGGGTTATCTCCAACATTACATTTACTTTTCCGATTCTATTACATTGTCGTCATATGACATATTGTATACTTTGCAACACATGAGTGGTTAGGTAGGTTATTGCAGTCTGTTGAAACTGTATTACATCTTTACATATATCAGTATTCTTAGTATTCATGATAGGGGATGCACAAGATCTGCGAGCTAGGACAGTGGTAGCGGCTTAGTGTTGCAGACTACAACCCACTGATCAAGGATAATAATTCATTTGTTGAATTTTGGCCACCAATTTCTTGCTACTAAATGCATTTTTCATGTAGCATATGTTTCTGCAACATAGAATCAGATTCTTTAACAATCTGATTCTAGGCCCAACTAATGTTGTATTCCTTATTAATTTGTTCTTTTAACAGAAGAAGTCAATAATTCATTTCTAAATCTAACTGCACGCATGACATATGTCGTGATCAACTTTTGTTTTCCTGCTGTGTCCTCCAGTCCTCCCTTTGAAATCGAGTAAGACGACAATTATTGGCTTGATTGTAGCTTAGGCCTAATTCGCTACAATTATCTATATTCACTACTTTTTGTTGGGGTCAAGCCCATACCGTAGAAGGTCAATGGGTTAAACCAATTAGTAGGATTAACTAGCAGAGAGTAATTTTATGGCAAGTGAAGATTTGTGGTAGATATGAAGCATCATGGGTAAACTATACGTGATGAGTTTGAAAGCATGTGGAAGATTTAGTAAAAGTGTTTAGCAGACATAAGAGTTTAGGTGGTGTTTATTTGCTTGCAATCATTTTATAGGATAAATGAGAAGTGGAAAAGGAAAAAGGGGGAGGAAGGAGTTGGAAAAAGTAATATTGATTACACCATACAAAGTAATCATCATTACATGGGAAAAGTTGAGCAATTGTGATTACAATGAATAATGTAATCAACCCCACTTTTCCTATCCCTCTCCTCCCACTCCTTCACTTTTCACCCTACATTTACTTTATAAAATAATTGCAATGCATTGAATTTGATTGCAACCAAGTAAACGAGGCCTTAGAGTTTGGTAGACTTTTAGAAAGTAAGCAGTACTCGATTCATGGAATGCCGATCTAGTAATCTGCGTTAGTAAAATATAATAATTATTTAGTTGTTTATTGTTTTGCAAGTATTTGTAGAGTTACCTAATTGTGTAGGTAATTGAGTGTAGGAAGGTTACTAGTTTAATAGTTGTGGTAGAAGTAGCGTATTGTGTAGCCTATAAATATGGGCACCTAGGTAGGGTTATTGTATGCTTAAATAGCCATTGAGAGGAGAGTGTTCTGAGAGAAACACCATTGATGTTGTAATTTGTAGTTGAGTAATAGAAGTTGTGGGTGGATTAAACCACCCTTTAAATATTGTGTTCTTGTGTTTATTATTGATTTAAGGGCCCATCCCTAACAAGTGGTATCAGAGCGAGGTTGAAGATCCATGGCGAAATTATTCGGAGATTCAAAGTTTGAAGTTAAACTCTTTGATGGGAAGAACAACTTTGCTCTATGGCAAAGTATGGTGAAGGATGTCCTTGTTCAACAAGGATTACATAAAGTGCTCAGAAAGGATGCTAAGAAGCCGGATTCGATAAAGAAGGAAGATTGGGAAGACATGGAGATCCGTGCGGTAAGTACAATTAGATTGGTTCTTGCTACAAAGATTAAGTATAATGTGTTAGATGTGACATCCCCTAATAAACTGTGGGAAAATTTGGAGATGATTTATATGTCGAAGTCCCTCACTAATAAGTTGTATTTGAAGAAGGATCTTTATGGCTTAGAGATGGAGGATAACACTAGCCTTAGAGAAAATATCAATAAATTTAATGGGATTATCTCACAACTTGCAAGTCTAAAGCAAAAGTTTGAAGAAGAAGATAAAGCTTTAATTTTATTGGCCTCTCTCCCTAAAAAGTACGGTAATTTGATGACAAGTTTGTTAGTAGGGAAGACTACTTTGCAGGTAGATAAAACAGTTGCGGTATTATTGGTGAATGAAAAATTAATGAAGGAGTTCTCTCCCAATGGAGGAGGAGAAGGGTTGGTTGTGACTAGTGATAGAGAACGTGGCGAAAGGGGGAGAAACAATTATAGGAGTCAAAGTAGAGGCAGATTTAGATCCCAATCAAGGCCTAGAGAAGATTATGATTATAGTGATAGGGTGTGCTATTATTGTGAGAAGAAGGGGCACATACAATATAAATGCCGTGATTTTAAAGAAGACTTGAAGAAGATTAGACTGTTGAATGTTGGTGACAACAAGGAGAATGAGAAGAAGGGGGAGGCAGGTGTCGCTATAGAAGATGATGGGATGAAGATGATGTGATCATGATAGAAGAAGAGAAGAATGAAGTAAGTGAAGAAACATGGGTTCTTGATTCGGCGTGCTCCCACCATATATGTTCGAATAAGGAAGCTTTTACAAGCTATGAGGAGGTCAATAGTATGTCGGTCGTCCTACCTAATGATGAAAAGGTGAAGTTGGAAGGTGTTGGCAATGTGAAGTTGAAGTTACATGATGGTAATGTGAAGACTCTTGGGAAGGTAAGACACGTATCAAGACTTGGTAGGAACCTAATCTCTTTAGGGAGGTTAGATGGGTTGGGTTATGGCTACAACGCAAAGGATGGAATTTTAAAGGTTACTAATGGCGATAATGTGATGATGTGGGATAAGAAGAACAAGAAGAATTTGTATGAGTTAGAGGGGAGCACCTACGAGTGTCGTTCGCAGATGTGGTAAAAGGTACTGGGCTTGAGGGGGAATTTGTTGGGGTCAAGCCCATACTGTAGAAGGTCAATGGGTTAAACCAATTAGTAGGATTAACTAGCTGAGAGTAATTTTATGAGAAGTGAAGATTTGTGGTAGATATGAAGCATCATGGGTAAACTATACGTGATGAGTTTGGAAGCATGTGGAAGATTTAGCAAAAGTGTTTAGCAGACATAAGAGTTTAGAGTTTGGTAGACTTTTAGAAGTAGCGTATTGTGTAGTCTATAATATGGATACCTAGGTAGGGTTATTGTGTGCTTGAAGAGCCATTGAGAGGAGAGTATTTTGAGAGAAACACCATTGAAGTTGTAATTTGCAGTTGAGTAACAGAAGTTGTGGGTGAATTAAACCACCCTTTAAATATTGTATTCTTGTGTTTATTATTGATTTAAGGGCCATCCCTAACCCTTTTCAACTGCCCCCCTAAATTAATACTCCTAGTGCCAGCTGAAGCTATAAATATCAGTGCAAAGAGGGACAGTTCTTTGCTCTTAACTGCACTTTGCCCCTTCACTTCTCAGTTTGCTCCTCCCATATTTCCTCATATCCTCATCTAATTTTGCAACATGTCTGTGCTTCAAGCTGTTTCTTGGAACGGTGATCAAGCTTGTAAAGCCGGTGTTGATAGGATCAGCAATCTATACTACTACCACTTGTAACACTGCGTATCTTGGAATGTTTACCACTACGAGAAGCTGTGAAGACGAGTATCTTATCTAGACATTGGCGATATCAATGGGTTCGACAACCACAGCTTATCCTTGTTAAACACTTCTTTGAAGCCCTCCCAAATAGTTATAACTATTCACATGATGGTCAACCTTATCACCAAAGAGTTGTCAACAACATTCTTCTTCGGCATGTTGGTCCAATTTGTACGTTTGCTCTTTACATTCCTTCTTGGGTTTCGGTTTTTGATGACATTGGTCAATGATGATCGGTATGACCAAAATATCAATAGATTTAGTGAGTATTATCTAGACAATACTTGTCATCACAAAAAGAAGTTGCCTTCTTGTTTGTTCTCTTCTGTAGGCCTTACAGACTTGACTCTGAACAACTGCTGTATTTACTCTCTTCCCCCTAAATTTAGTGGTTTTTCATCCCTTACTTGCCTTCAGTTGATTACAAGTTGCTGTATGGACTCGAATACATTACAAAGTCTTATTTCAAGTTGCCCACAGCTTGAGATTATCAGCTTGCATCTCTTCAAAGTTGATTTAAATACTATAGACATCCATGCTCCAAAACTTAGAGGCTTGATTGTTCGTGGCTTCGTCGGTAATATTAACCTGGACGGAACAACGAAGATAAGCAAATTATTCCTGGCGGCTGAATGGGGTTTCACAAGGGAACTTGATAAGTTTTTCTGCTCCTTGCCCATTGTTGAGAACCTTGTTCTTAGTGGCTCCTTTTGGGGAGGTCTGTGACAATTCTATTGTTTTACAATTAGTGTTAGCAAACTGATTATACCAAGTATTTTCTTCTGTATGTTGATATTTAAATTCGTATATAACTTTTGTACTAGGGTTCACACTGTCTAGATGTGCCAAAGATTAGCAGCGAATTGCGACAATTGACAACTCTCAAGCTTGTCCAAGTACCAGCTCGCTGTTGTTGGGCCATTTCTCTAACGCTAACCTTGCTCGGAAATGCTCCTCACTTGCAGCAACTAGAACTCAAAGTAAGTGTCTAAATTTTTCTCATTTTGGTGACTTCAAATCCTCAAATGAGTCAAATCCTCATCTAGTGACTTCATCATTTGCTTGATTGGCTTCTGTAAATGAAGATTTTACTCATTTTGGTGTTCTAACGTCTAGGTGGGTTCAACCTATTTTGGCTATGAGTGCCTTGGTGATGATATGTTAATTCAAATGAATAAGGAAGATTACAGCCTTCTGCAACTTAAAAATGTAGCACTTGTCTCTATCTTAGGTTCGAGTAATGATATACGACTTATAAAGCTACTACTAGCACGCTCTCCTGCCCTTGAGGTAATGACCATAGAGCTTAATGAGAAAGCAAGTGAAGCTGAAAACATGTTACCCATACATTTGAAGTATAATCCTCGAGCTTCAAAGAGTGCAAAACTTATTTTCAATGGTAGTTCAAGAGAGTCACAACACAACAGACGAAGGGCGTATTCCAAAAATAAGAACAGACAAAGGGTGAGATCAGTGGCGGATCCAGGATTCACTTCAAGTGGCGGGTGCACTCTCCTCTAATATATACTTACAAGATATCTTAAAATATTTTCATCTATGCGAATGGTTAGTTGTGGCAAGAATATGATACATGTATCATATGGTTGATAACCAAATTAGGCAACAAAGCGCTAGGAATTAGCCCAACTTGGCTATTCTTTCGTTTCACCAATTTGACATTTTGTTGTTCGGCATATTTGTGTCATGTATGTATCGCATTGTAAACTTTGCAAATCGTGAATTGTTCATCATTAGCTTTATTGCACTCTTCCAGATCTTGTTAAAGACATTAAATCATGAATATTTGGAGTGGTGTATTTGTTTGATTGCGCTCATAAAACTTTTACCTATGGTCAAAATTTAGATATAAATCACTCGTCTTATTAAATTCCCTTAAATTTATAGCGATAGATTAAAGGTTTCAATAATAGGAGTACTACATACTCTTTTGTGGAGCCATTATAAGATTGTTGAGTAATAAGTTTATTCGTGGCATGACAAAACCTTTTGAAAACCAAAAGTTTTAGTCTCCCCTCTCTCTAAAACCTTTTGCTTCAGTTTTTGCCCAGCCACCTATCCACTCAGCCCCTTTTTGCTCAGCCGCTCAAGCCTCCACCCGACACCCTAAGTCTTGTCACTCATAGCAATTCCTTCTTGTAGTTCATCTGACCTCCTTTCAAGCTTCTTCATCAAGTTGGCTTTCTCTCTCATCTTTTGAGTTTTTTAGATCTGGTTTGAATTTCTCGCCTCACCGCTTCTTGGGCCGCCGCCAACCTTGTGTATTGGTGGTTGTCTAGTGTATTGGTGGTTGTTTTGATATAATTCCTATGATTCTGGACTGGATTTTAGAATTAGGGTTTCTTGATTACAGATCTGAAAACCCTAAATTTAAATAAATAAATAAATAAAAAGAATCGTGTCCTTGGGCTCAGTCGCCAGTTGTAATTTAAATAAATTAATGGATGGTGTTTATTGTCGTTGGTGAAGCTGGTAGTGGTCTAGGCGGTAGAAGATCGGAGTTTATAGTGTCGGTTCTCACCGTGACTGGTTCTTCAACAAGATTGAAGAAGTAGCTATCAAGAATTTGCATCCTATCAATGGCCTTTATTTAGTTTGTGTATTGATCTTGCTGTTTTATTTCCGTTGTATGGTTGTATTGTATCGAATCAGTAGACTCTTGGCCATGAATGGCCGGTTTTCTTGCATTTTCAAAAAAAAAAGGACAAAACATTTTGAACCAAGAGACGTTTGTCTTAATGGTTATCATTCTGTGTTCTAACTTCGAGGAGCTTTAACCACATAATCTTGATTCAGTGTCAAATTAGTTGGATTGTTGACTAGAGATTGGATATGTTAGGTGAGGCCGTTCTTACCATCGTATGGTTGTATTGTATCGAGTCAGTGGACTCTTGGCCATGAATGGCCGGCTTTCTTGCCTTTTCAAAAAAAAAAAAAAGGACAAAACCTTTTGAACCAAGAGACGTTTGTCTTAATGGTTATCATTCTGTGTTCCAACTTCGAGGAGCTTTAACCACATAATTTTGATTCAGTGTCAAATTAGTTGGATTGTTGACTAGAGATTGGATATGTTAGGTGAGGCCGTTCTTACCATCGTAAAATAAAAAAGGCATTGATAATGTGGATAAAAACATCACTTCCAAGAAAATAAACTATAGGGCAATACAGATGCAACACTTAAAAACTCAAAAATTTCCTCTTTGAAAATGAGACTACGAGCTTTGAAAGGAGTAGTGGAGTTGGTCGTTGGGTTGAATTTCATGACAAAGATCATGGGCTCAATTCTCACTAGGCCTCTTTGCTAAGACTGTCAGCAAGATTTATTTAATCTTATTGATATACCTGATATATGTGGTTTGCAAACTATTACATATACTCAGAGTTTATATGATGCACATTCAAAATAGTGGGTAAGGCTTTCTTGTAACACAAAAAAAAAAAGAACGGGAGACTAAAAGTCTAAGTTATTGATGGAATGAGAATAAGTGGGAGTGTGGCTGGGCTACCGAGTACCCATCCTAAGCCCAAAATGGGTAGTTGACTTGAATGGAAACATTAAAAAAGCTGACCTCACAATAGTGTTGCATAATCTGTGAAAAGAAGAAAAACTCGCGAATTCTTGAAGTTTTACTGGAAGACAACAAAAATTGTTTTCCAATGCAAAATTGACATGACACATCAGTTTTAGTACAATTTAACTGTGCTGATTTGAAAAACTAAGTGAGAGATTAAGCGGGTATTTCACATATGTTTTAAAGCAACCAAACTCTCAAACCATTCTCTCTGTCATCGCAAAGTCCCCCTTCTTTAGCCTAGCCGCTACCTTTATAAGCAAAAAATTCTAAAAGCCCTTTTTTCTTGGCTTAGACGCCTTCTATTTTCAGGATTCTATGTTCTAGGCTTAGCTGCCATACTTGTTTTAAGAATTAGTGAGATATGAGTTGAATTAAATTCCAAGAAATGATTTCTCATCCCTCATTTCTATCATTTGGCTACTATTCAGTCTTAGCCTTTGAATTTTTTGCAACTTTGGAGATCAAGCGGCTTGATTTTTTTCAGATTTGGGTGAGTGGGTGACCCTTTAGCCTGCTCTCTAAAGTTTGGTTTTGAAAATCTGCGTTTTTGGGGGGTTTAGTTGCTAACCCTAGATAGTGGATAATTCCATTTGCAGTTAGTGGTTAATGACATGACTAGTGGCGGATTTCATGAGCATGTCGTGATTAATGTCATTAGCAGGTGGTGATTAATGTAATTAGCGGGTCGTGATTAATGCCATTAGCAGCTAATAAATGAAACCATTACCAGGTATTGAATAATGCTAGCAATGAAGTCATTAGCAGGTTGTGAATGAAGGCATTAGCAAGTCGTGAATGAATCCATTAGCAGGTCCTGAATAATATCATTAGCATGTCATGTTTTAACCCATTAACAACTCTTTTTTTCGAAATGGGGGTGTATTGATTTGGTTAATGAGAGAGAAAATATGAGAGTAAAAAAAAGCATTTGTATAGGGGCAATCAAAAGTTGGTCGGTTCTTGGGAGGTACCCACCACTGGAGGGAGATGAGTAAATGTTCAAATTTTAGCTTGCTTGTACAAAACAAATTGCATGAAAATTGTACTATAACGCCTATCTATGTACTATAAAGAAGTGTAATATACAAAATGATATAGATTTTGTACTAACTCCACTAGAATTGTACTAGTTTTTCCTTAATTGAACTAAAGTTAGTGGTAAATAAAATAAAATTTAAGCATTGAAAGGTCTGCCCAGCCCAAAAACCGAAGCAAACTTATGTATACTAACTTACTAGAAATTGTACTATTTATTTTACAGTTGTACCAACTTATCCAAAATTGAACAAATCTGGATCCAGCCTAAACAGGGGAATGTTTCAATAAATTTGTTTTTTTTTTTTATAATTATGCATCATTTTCCCAAAAATAAACCTTAAATAGTACATTTAGGAGTAAAAATGCCTATAGTTATCTAATTTAGTTTTTTAATTGGATAAAATGAAAAAGTCCATTTTGATTACTATTACACAAGTCTATCTAGTTTATTTAAAATTCTAGTTGACAAACTTTAGTCTACACTACTACGACCATTGAGAGTGATTACCACTTTATATGGCCAATGACGTTTAAGTTAAGCCGGGATAGTCTAAATCACTCTCCAAATTACTTTTCATCACTTATTATGATTACTATTACATAAGTCTATGAGTGTTTTTCAAATTATAATTAACAAAGTTAGTGTAAACCATTACGATCATTGAGAGTGATTACCACTTTATATGGCCAATAACGACTAAGTTGAATCGAGATAGTTTATATCACTTTCGAAGTTGCTTTTCATCACTTATTATGATTACTATTACATAAGTCTAGTGAGTGTTTTTCAAATTCTAGTTAACAAAGTTAGTCTAAACCACTACGATCATTGTGAGTGATTATCACTTTATATGGTCAATAATGTCCAAGTTGAGCCAGGATAGTCTAAATCATTCTCAAAATTTCTTTTCATCACTTATTAATTATGATTTGGTTACCAGGAGATCGTGTATAAGTGGGATGAAAATGGAGGTAAGAGGAGTGGGATGAGATGGTTTGGTTACCAAGAGACAGTGTATAAATGGGGTGAATGGAGGTGTGTTTGGTTTAATGAGTGAGAAAAAATGAGAGAAAAATTAAAAAAAAAAAAAAAAAAAAAAAAAGAAAAGAATGTTGATAGGGGCAACCGAATGTTGGTCGGTTCTTGGGAGGCACCCGCCAATGGAGCTAGCAGAGTACATGTTCAAATTTGAATTTGTAAAAAACAAATTGTATGTAAATTGTACTAAAACAACTATTTATGTACTGTAAATAAGTATAATATACAAAGTGGTATGGATTTGTACTAACTCCACTAGAATTGTACCAAGTTTGTCCTGAAATTAACTATAGTAAGCAGTGAAAAAGATTTAACCACTGAAAGTTTCGCCCAGCCCAAAAACGGAAGCAAACTTACTTACTAGAATTTGTACTATTCATATTAGATTTGTACCAAATTATCCTAAATTGAACTATATAATAGTAAACGACTCCTGACCATACAAATCTCGGTACAGCCCTAAAAAGAAAGTCTTTCAATAAATCATTTTCTATTACAAGGGAACATTTCGTGGCCTGCCCGTTAATCATCAAAAATTATGCATTATTATCGTATTATATTTCCCAAAAAATGAACCTTAAATGGTACAACTAAAGAGTAAAAAATAAATTTAATTATCTATCTCAATTTTTTTTAAATTGGATAAAATGATAAAAATTTAAATGATTACTAATACATAATTGTATTGATTGTTTTTCAAATTCTATTTAACAAAGTTTTGTTTCCACCAGACGGTTTAGTGAGTGAGAAAAAATGAGAGAAAAATTAAAAAAAAAATATTTGCACAGGTATTTGCTAGTTCTGGTCGGTTATCTGGAGGTACCAGCCAATGGGTGGTTTTCGAAATTTCAAAATGTACAAATAAAATTAACTCAATTAAAATTGTACTACAATAACTATATATGTACTATACTGGACTATAATATACAAACTGCTATATATTTGTACTAAGGCCACTACAATTGTACCAACTTTTTCGTCAAAAGTAACTACATACAACATTGAAAGTTCCGCTCACCTTATGAATTTGTACTAGAAAAACTATATATATGTACTATAAGGGATTATAATATACAAACTGCTATAAAATTGTAGTAAGGCCACTAGAATTGTACCAATTTTATCCTTAAAGGTACTAACTCTAGAGAACATTGAAAGTTGCACCCAAACTGTAGGTGGCGGTCAAAACACGTCCAAAAACTAATGTTAGCTACCGAATTAATAAACCTTAAATGATGTAACCGTTATCACCATCATTATCATGGGCTAACCGTTAATCATGCATCATTATCATATTACCATTAATACTGAAATAATATACCTTAAATGGTACATCAAAAATTATATATAATTAAGGAAAAATTGATGAAAATAATCCGAAGTTTGAGCGGTTAGACATTAATAATCCCAAGTTGCAATTTACACAAAAATAATCCTAAGTTTCTTTTTTTGTCACAATATTGGTCCCTGTCTAACAACGTCTAAGTCCCTTACTTGGTTAGCGTTAATTTCACCTAAAATCATCCAATAATTAGATTAATTAAATCATCAAAATTTCCTCTACAAAAAAAAATAAGAATAATCAAATTCCCCATTCTCTCTCTTCGGTCTTCAGCACCAAATTTTACTTCCCTTTACTCCATTCACCATTATCATCATTCTTCATCATCGTTTGTTGAAGATTACTCCTGCAACTTACTAGCATGCCTAGAATAATCTGAATTGAATCAAAGCCTTTCCCCTTTTAAATTAATAATCATTAGAATCCTAATTTGAAGAACTTCAATCACTACGCACCTGTGTGACCCCGTTACAGTACTTCTCTTTTACCCCATGCTGGTGATGGTGGCGAGGTCATCGGCGATTTCAGGATCGGGAAAGGGGATGGGGATGTGAGTGGGGCCGCAAGTATTATTTCTGTCGTTGGGACTTGTGGCGTTACGGGGAGTGGAATTGAAACTGGGTGGTGGAGAGAGTAGTAATGGTGGTACTGATGTCGTGGTGGTGGTGGCGGTGTGATGGTGCCGTGGTGGTGGTGAGAGGATGAGTAGTTAGTGGTGAATTGAAGAGAGAAAGGAGGCGATTTAACACCTTAGACCAAAAATAAGTTTTATTTTAATTATTTTATAATTAAGGATTAATATATAGTAGTAAATATAATGATAACCAAGGAGTGTGTTTAACTAGCGCGCGCTAAGCTTAACGGAAGTAGACAGTGTTAAGTGATGGACCAATAATGTGACAAAACTAGCAACTTGGGATTATTTTTATGTAAATTGCAACTTGGGATTATTATTGTCTAACAGCGCAAACTTCGAATTATTTTCATCAAACTTCGCAAACTTTGATTATTCTTATTTTTTTTTTTTGAAAAATTAATGAAAATAATCCGAAGTTTGTGCGGTTAGACAATAATAATCCCAAGTTGCAATTTACACAAAAATAATCCTATGTTTCTATTTTTGTCACAATATTGGTCCCTGTCTAACAACGTCAAAGTCCCTTACTTGGTTAGCGTTAATTTCACCTAAAATCATCCAATAATTAGATTAATTAAATAATCAAAATTTCCTCTACAAAAAAAAAAAAGAATAATCAAATTCCCCATTCTCTCTCTTCAGTCTTCAGCACCAAATTTTACTTCCCTTTACTCCATTCACCATTATCATCATTCTTCATCTTCGTTTGTTGAAGATTACTCCTGCAACTTACTAGCATGCCTAGAATAATCTGAATTGAATCAAAGCATTTCCCCTTTTAAATTAATAATCATTAGAATCCTAATTTGAAGAACTTCAATCACTACGCACCTGTGTGACCCCGTTACAGTACTTCTCTTTTACGCCATGCTGGTGATGGTGGCGAGGTCGTCGGCGATTTCAGGGTCGGGAAAGGGGATGGGGATGTGAGTGGGGCCGCATGTATTATTTCCGCCGTTGGGACTTGTGGCGTTACGGGGAGTGGAATTGAAATTGGTTGGTGGAGAGAGTAGTAATGGTGGTACTGATGTGGTGGTGGTGGTGGTGGTGTGATGGTGCCGTGGTGGTGGTGAGAGGATGAGTAGTTAGTGGTAAATTGAAGAGAGAAAGGAGGCGGTTTAATACCTTAGATCAAAAATAAGTTCTATTTTAATTATTTTATAATTAAGGATTAATATATAGTAGTAAATATAATGATTAATCAAGGAGTGTGTTTAACTAGCGCGCGCTAAGCTTAACGGAAGTAGACAGTGTTAAGTGATGGACTAATAATGTGACAAAACTAGCAACTTGGGATTATTTTTGTGTAAATTGCAACTTGAAATTATTATTGTCTAACCGCGCAAACTTCGAATTATTTTCATCAAATTTTCCTATAATTAATACTAATGTTTACTAATACGTAAGTGTTACTAATGTTTTTCAAATTCTATTTATAAATGTTTCATTTCCACCATTACCAGCATTAAGAGTGATTATCACTATAATGGCCAACAACATCTAATTAGAGCCGGAATAGTGTAAGTTAATATTGAAATTGTTTTTTAACACTTATTATGAGATTTAATACATAAGTGTCACTAATGTATTTCAAATTCTATTTCAAATGTTTTATTTCACCATTACCACCATTAAGACTAATTATCACTATAATGGCCAGTAACGTCTAATTAGAGCCGGACTACTCTAATATGCTATTGAAATTGCTTTTTATCACTTATTATGAGATTTAATACATAAGTGTTACTAATGTATTTCAAATTATATTTCAAATGTTTTATTTCACCATTACCACCATTAAGACTGATTATCAGTTATCACTATAATGGCCAATAATGTCTAATTAGAGCCGGATTACTCTAATATGCTATTGAAATTGCTTTTTATCACTTATTATGAGATTTAATACATAAGTATTACTAAGTTATTTCAAATTCTATTTATAAATGTTTCATCTCCACCATTACCACCATTAAGACTGATCATCACTATAATGGCCAACAACGTCTAATTAGAGCCGAACTACTCTAATATCCTATTAAAATTGCTTTTTATCACTTATTATGAGATTTAATACATAAGTATTACTAAGTTATTTCAAATTCTATTTATAAATGTTTCATCTCCGTTATTAGCACCATTAAGACTGATTATCACTATAATGGCCAACAACGTCTAATTAGAGCCGGACTACTCTAATATGCTATTGAAATTTCTTTTTATCACTTAATATTATGAGATTTAATACATAAGTATTACTAAGTTATTTCAAATTCTATTTATAAATGTTTCATCTCCACCATTACCACCATTAAGACTGATTATCACTATAATGGCCAACTACCGGAATAGTGTAAGTCAATATTGAAATTGCTTTTTATCACTTATTATGAGATTTAATACATAAGTGTCACTAATGTATTTCAATTTCTATTTTAAATGTTTCATTTCCATCAGTTACCACCATTAAGACTAATTATCACTATAATGGTCAACAACGTCTAATGAGAGCCGGACTACTCTAATATGCTATTGAAATTGCTTTTTATCACTTATTATGAGATTTAATAAGTATTACTAAGTTATTTCAAATTCTATTTATAAATGTTTCATCTCCACCATTAGCACCATTAAGACTGATTATCACTATAATGGCCGACAACCGGAATAGTGTAAGTCAATATTGAAATTGCTTTTTATCACTTATTATGAAATGTAAT
This sequence comes from Tetragonia tetragonoides, assembly GCA_038025085.1. Taxonomy (NCBI): domain Eukaryota; kingdom Viridiplantae; phylum Streptophyta; class Magnoliopsida; order Caryophyllales; family Aizoaceae; genus Tetragonia; species Tetragonia tetragonoides. The sequence continues at coordinate 27,800,812 of CM076146.1, read as the reverse complement.
ACATAAGTGTCACTAATGTATTTCAAATTCTATTTCAAATGTTTCATTTCCACCATTTACCACCCTTAAGACTAATTATCACTATAATGGCCAATAACGTCTAATTAGAGCCGGACTAGTCTAATCTACTGTTAGTTTTTTTTTATCACTTATTATGATTATTAATACATAAGTCATACTAATTTATTTCAAATTCTATTTACATATGCTTTATTTCCACCATTTAACTAGGGTAAATTATTGAATTTAAATTATGATAGCATAATGTATTGTATTAAATATAAAAAAAATTGTACTAAGTGAACATGTAAATTAAATGGACGTGTTCATAATTTCAACAACAAATATTCTAAGTAACACGGTTTGATTAAACTTTTAATTCTCTATGTTAACAAAAACAAATAAAACTTTTAAATCTCTATTTCAAAACGTGACAAATACATCCTCATTTACTATTCATCTATTTCAACTAACTGTGTATATACTAAAACTTTATCAATTGTACTAAAATTTTTTTAGTCCACAATATGGATATTTGTCCATTATACTAAATAGTGGAAATTTGTACCAAACACTTGTCCCAATACTTATTAATGTTGATGGAGACAATTCACTGATTACATTGATGTTGGGATGAAGCATACAGATAGTATTAAATTTCGTTGTCTTTACTATTAAAGTATCAATGCACTAGAATAAGAGATAAAAATATAAAGTTGCAAATCGTTTGTACAAAGCCTAAAATAAATGTACTAACTTCTTTGTTATTATACCAAAGAGGATGATTTCCAGAAATGGCTAAATCTCATCCTCACGTAAATAGTATTTGTGTAGGAAGAATAAAAGTTCAAAAACACTTTATCTGATAAAGCATACAAGGGTCGTACAAGAGAAAATGAAAGCATAAGTGGTCAACCAAGCTACACATGGTCAATCGGCATAATATTTAGTTATAAATATTGGTCGCAAATATGATCAAATTTGTAATAAGTTCAGATAAAATTGTACTATTGTTAGATTTATTTGTACTACAATGATGTTATTTGTACAATTTTAATTTAAATTGTACTATTCACATTCAATTTATCAGTAGTTGAATGATAGGTGAAATTGATTGATGTTGGTGTTATTGAGTAAATCTGAATGTGTGATTTACTTACATTGATGTGTATTGAATATTACTAGTGATTTAAACCACGAGCAGTTGATGGATAATCTGGTACGTGAAATGGTCTTGAATGATAGGTGGTGGATAGTGTTATGTGCAGTTAGTGGTTAAAGTCGTTAGTGGTTAAAGCCATGACTAGGTAGAGGTTAAAGTCAAGACCCAGGTGGAGGTTTAATCCATGATCACTTGGTGGTTGATTTCATGACCACGTCGTGGATAATTCCATAAGCAGCTCGTGATTAATGCCCTTAGCATGTCTTGAATGATACCATTAGAAGGTCTTGAATGAAGATACCATTAGCAGGTCTTGAATGATACCATTAAAGACATGATTAGGGCCATTAGGAGGTGATGATTAAGTCCACTAGGAGGTCATGAAATCAACCATTAGGGGGTCATGATTAAGACATTAGAGGTTGTGAAAAATGCCATAAGGTACATGTAAAGAAAAAGAAAGCAACAACTTGCACAAACTAATGAAAACCAACACCATTCAAAACACCTGGTCAGGCCATAGTATCTGAATGACAAAGCTAAACAAACCATAGTATCTGAATTGAGATGAAGAATTGGCTGTCCTGCCTGGTTTTACGCGATGGTAAGAAAATTGGGGAGGATAATGAGGGTTTTTAAGAGAGAAAATGAGGATTTGGGGGTTTTTTGTAGATAGAGAGCGATGGTCGATTTGGGTGTTCTTCGAATAGAGAAAGAGCGGTGGGAGGAGAATGAGAGTTTTTTAAAAGAGAGGGGGAGAGCAATGGTGCGGTGAGAGAAGCGGTGGTGGATCTGGTTTCCTTGAATGAAAAGAGGTAGTGTGGATGCGAGAGAAAAGGAGTGGAAATGTGTTGTACGAAGAGAGAGAGAGTGAGGAGTGAGGAGTGAGTGGTAATGGTGTTTTGAGTGATTTAATTAAAGGAAAATAATTTATATTTTGACAGGGGTAAGGAGGGATTTTTTGATTCCCTTTCATTTATCATATTACTTTTATTGATAACCTAATTGTAGTACAATTTTTTAAATGCCACATAGATTTTGAAAGACGATTTTCTTGTCTTCACGAAGGACTCCTAGCAGCGTTGAAAACTCTTCGGCTTTCACGGAAGTACATAACCCCAAATTTCACGCCGAAGAAAAAAACTACTCGTATTTCAGTGGAGGGAAAAAAAAAGTGAACCGAGTAAAAAACACAATTTCACGGGATCATCAATTCTCCTTTTAATCGATGTCAATTGGCAACATTAGATTCGGCTTGTGGCGACGAAACCCAATTCGCATAGTCTGGTATATCAATTTCTGGTATCTCTTTCCTTTTTTTGATGAACTGGTCTTCAAACTGTGCTTTAATTTAACTTTAAAATAGGGGTTTTCTTCAATTTAATATAATTGTGTGTATTATGAATTTATGATTCCGTGTTATGCCGTTAGTAATGTTCAGTTGATGAATTTGTTTATTCTTTTCTGGGTATTATGTTTGTTGGGTTGATGTTGGCCCAGTTTGAGTTTTTTTTATTTAAAACCTTAAAAGTGAGCCATTCAAGTTAAAGTTTAGTGGTAGCATTATTTTTATTTTGTTGAATGATTAGTGTTAGCAATTTTTGCCATTTTCTGGGGTCAAATTTAGTAATCTTCACACTGTATTCACTGTCCAATTTCTAACAAATGTGTGGATTTTTTAGTCTTGCACAAACAACTAACCTCTAATTTTTGACAATAGTATGAACCTATATAGAAATAAGAGTATATTAATTTGAGTTCAAAACTGAAAGTTTCAAACCCAAATTAGTGTAATAGTTGATTTTTTTTCTTCTTCTTTTTCTGATGTTCAACATTGCGTCTAATGTACTAAAATGTAAGTTCAATTGAAGATCTATCCCCACAAAAGATTTAGGGTTTGTTTGGCCGAGTATCTATGTACTTCAACTTCTCCGTCTCAGATAGACATGGAGGAGTAAGGGGACGAGGAGGGGGTGGGAGGAGAGATGTGAGAGGGACAACTTCACAATTTAGAGTTCTTAGAATGTAGGGCAGACAAACCCCTGCTGAGACCCTTATTATTGTAGTGAAGGAACTAAGGAAGCTTAAAGTTTATGTAATCTGATGTCTGATGTTATTGGTGGTTGCTACAGTAAACCGTCAAAACTTGTTTCATTGGGTTTGTCTGAAGATTGTCAATTGAAGCCACCAATGTTATGGAATATGGACTCTATGGTTGGTAGGTGAGAGATTTAAGGACGCTATTTGCTATAATGCTTGAATTTTGTTATATAATAATTTTCGCTTAGAAGAACAGAGAAAGAAAAATTCATATGCAATGATCACGACAAGTTGTCGTCAATTGTCATCTCATTCTGTTTTGTGAAAATGAAGGATGTAATGAAGTGTTTCAGTTCCCAAATCCTCCATGGTGAGGAGGATATATAATAAATTACCACAAATGTTTTCTCAAGAAAATGTGATAGAGCACTCTCAATGCTCTAGTAACATCTTCTCTATTTGCCAAAAAGTGAAAGTGCTATGTGTTCTTTAATCATCTGATGAGCAAAGGATCCATTTAGTTTGTAATTTATGCTAAAGGAAGTTTGTGAAACAGATGGAACTTCCTATCAGAGTTGAATTTTTAAACTTTCCCACATCCTTAGTTTTAGTTACTTTACTGAGTGCAAGAATGTCTCTTACCAGACGATGGTGGAAGATTGTAGTACTTTGCCTTGGATGTTTCTTAGGTTTTATTTGTCACCATTACATTGCGTACTAAAGGCATTGTCTTATATGCAAGGATAAGGAACATTCATTTTAAGTTAAATATCTGTTGGAAAAAGTTTCATCTCCATTGTCATCATTGACATTTCCGTCAAAAGAAAGGTATACTGTGGGGATAATCCAAGGAAAGCGGATAGGCCATTGCCCATGTAAAACCAAATCAGTTCGAGTCCATTCCATTGGTGGCTGCTTACAAATGGGTTTTGAACTGCGGTGGTGCCGCGTGAGCTCTATGTCCATTGGCAAGAAAGGGGAAAACTATGTAGACATTCTGGAGTGACATTTCATGAATTGATAATGTGCTTTCATAGTGAACTTGTTGTATTCAACTATTCATATTATCATACCATCACTTAAGCTTACACACAGTATCTGAGTTTGCTTACTTCTTGACTGTAAATTTATTTTCAGGCTTTTTTATGCTCAATGATGATGTTGTTTGATGTTTGATGATGACTACTTTATTTTGTATTTATGATTGGTTCATAGAGAACACCTTGCAGTGTGTCAGCAAAATGTTTTCATTTTTGAGCTTTGCGTTGCTTTTCTTAATTAGTCTCTACCACCTCTGAAGCAACTATTTTAGGACAATGGAGGAAGTAGTTAATTTCAAGTATAAATCAGCCTGTATTTACCTTTGAGATCTGGATTTAGACTTTACCATCACATTTATTACCTCGTTTTATCATGGAATTTTGTTTCCCGTTGAAATAACTAATAAGGCTTGGAATAAAATTAGGAGGAATATGTTTACATGCCTAGAAAAGTTCTTCCCCGGTAGTCATCTTCACAGATATTTTTACACTTTTACAGTCCAAAGGTGGTGAAAATGAATTACAAAAGTTGTGTGCCACCTACAGTGCTTAAATAAGGACAATTTAGCAAATCCATTTGCCAGTTGGTTTTCTTCACGAAAGTACTTCTGGATCTCCTCCTCCTTCAGACTCTCCATTAGCACCCTGGAATCCAAGATAATGTTTATCTTGAATGTTAATTTTCTGAAATTTGATGTTTTATGATTTTTAGCATTTTGAAGATATTTTGTGTGTGTGTGTGTGTGTGTGTGTGTGTGTGTGAAGGTTAAATTTTGCAACGGTACGGTGACGCCTTCATTAGTGCTGCGAAAGGTGTGAATTGCAGTTCAGGCGGTCCTGTTATTGCAGACTATGTCCTCACGAGTCACAACTCACAATCACTGTTCTACGCTGGGTTCAAGGTATTGTAAAGTGTCTGCTGTGTCATGGTTGCATTAGCTGTGTTCGACATCAATTCAAGTCTGCATGATCTACCTTTATCATCTGTGAACATTTTGTCTGTTCGCTGTCATGTTGTATTCTCAAGAGCTTCACTATTTTTGGGCTTTAGATATAATGGACTAAATCAAAATGGCTCATAAAACTATCATCATTCTTATTTATTGTGAAGTTTCCGATGGTCGTCCCACTTCGGATCAAGGGTCAAGCGGAAACAGCATGCCTAAGCTATCATACATTATCCTATCAGACCATATCATTAGTTAAGGCTGCATACAACCGACCCCCCTACCCTGCCTAAGCGGGAGCCTCTTTGGAGGCAGGGGGGATGTTATTGTATTCTCAAGAGAAAGCTGGAAATTTGTAGTTAGAAGACCTTACATTTAAATCACTCAGAGACAATATCTGTGTTCTAGCTTTCAAAGTGTGTATTCTCAAGACTATCATACATTATCCTATCAGACCATATCATTAGTTACCCAATGCCTCTCACAGATCTCTTGCTTAAGATATGACTATGGATGGTAGGGCGGAAAATATATGGATCTTAGACCCATGTTTGGATGTGCACTCAATGTCTCTACTTGACAAGAAATTAACAAAAAATAGTTCAATATTGTCATATGATTATTATCCATCATGATCAGAATTTGAAACTTCTGTTACGAAGAATCATGTATGAATGGATGCCGATGTATTTTTTTTTATACATGAGAGTATACATGCCGATAAAGAATATACTTTTTCTTCTTTGTTTGTGAATTACTGTCTATTGCAATGCAGCCAGAGTCATGATAAAGACAGACAGTATATATCCATGGGACACAGATGTTGATCATATTTGTAGGCTCATCAGTCGTCATACTCGTCAAACCGCCAACTGAGCAACCTGTCCAGAGATTCTTGGAGTATTATCTTTAGTTAGACATCCTCTAAGACGTTCAAGACTTCAAGTACGTTTCTGCATGACACGGAAATTTATTCAAGAGACCAGAAGCTGGAATGACTTCTGCTGTGCTGCAAGAAATGACCCTCAAAACGGTATTGTCTGCTTCCTCTACTGTAGACCAGCTGTTTGAATGGTGTAGCTAGTTTTCTTAGAAGAAAATAAAATGTTTTCTCTCTTTTTTTTTGGATAATTAAGTTCATTAAATGGAAGAAAAAATTAGTCGAAACTCAAACACCCATTAGAGCCGAAGCTCATACACCTATTGAAGTTGAAGCTCAAACACTTATTAAATGTAGGATTACTAGATAAACCTTATATCTCTACCTTTTGTCACAGAGAAAAGGGGTATTATGGAAGATGAGATTTATCACTTTCCCAAAAACTATAAAATGTTTTGGATAGAAATATAGAATATAATCATCCGATAAGAAACATCTGTATCACCGTGACCGCATGTAGCCAACTCTGAGAGACAAGCAAATACCAGCCTTGAAAATGTTACCCTTTTATCATAAGTTTCTGGTTAACCATTATCTCATGAGGCTGGGCGGTGTCACTGATAATTTGATACCGTGATACATACAAAACACCAAAGTAATAGTCTGCTGTTTCACCAGTCACTTGTGGTCCACCGTACCTCCCAGAATTTATCTCATGTCTCTTAGTTCCATCCAAAATATTTAGTAGTTCTTTGAACCTTTTTGCGGGTATTTGGATATCCTCAAAGTGACTCCGGTTATGGCAGGATTTGTTGTAATAGGAGTATTAAAATAGTGCTAGCGGGTAACAGAGTTTTGGTCCCCACTTACTGATGCGGGGAGTTTTTGAAAATGAAAATAAAAGAGGCGGTTCCGAGAAAAGGAAATTGGAGGTGTCTCCACTCTCCATTGGAGACCTATAGATATATTGAATATTAAAGGCATGTTTTTTTCAACTGGTTTTCAATTTTGTCCAGTTTTGCCTATTTATCAGTTATAAAATACAGTTTTGTCCAGTTTGATCCATTTTTATCCATTTTTGCCCAGTTTTATCTAGTTTTACCCAGTTTTAATAATAATGATAACGACAACAATAACAACTAATAATAATAATAATAATAATAATAATAATAATAATAATAATAATAATAATAATAATAATAATAATAATAATAATAATAATAATAATTATAATATCATAATAATAATAATAATAAATAATAATAATATGTATTAATAATTATAATAATAATATTATTATTATCATTATTGTTGTTGTTAGTATAATTATTATTTATTATTATTATTATTATTATTATTATTATAGTTATTATTATTATAATAATAATACTAATAATAGTAAAACTAATAATAATAATAGTATTTATTAATAATTATAATAATAATAAGAATAATAATAAAATAATAATAATAATATTCTTATTATTATTATTATTATTATTATTATTATTATTAAACAGTGAAAATTAAACAATTTTCAGTTTTTCCCAGTTTGACCCATTTTTCCCCAGTTTCTCCCAGTTACCAGTTAGACTTCCCAGTTTTCACCAGTTTTGTCCAGTTTCTCTCGGTTACCAGTTGAAAAGAACGAGCCCTAAATTAGCTAGCTCTACATTTATGCACACATTGACAAGTAATTAAAAGCATTCATTTGGTTTGGAAATAATAGTCCTTACTATTGAGTTGAGGATAACTAGTAATTTATAAGCACATGAGAATAATAGGAATATTTAGATTGTATGTAATGTTATCCTTACTTTTGTAGTAAAAACTAGTAATAAAAGGTCAATTATTGTGAAAATGTCGGTAAAATTATAACAAGAATTTAAAATTTGAGGATTATCATATTACGAAATGCGAAACTAAACATAAAACTCAATCTGAGATGAATGAAGAATCAAAAGTAAAAGTAATTTAATGTACACAAATCAGTTGCTAATTGCTTTCATATCTCTTTTCTAAAATGCTGCATCAAACCAAGATGTAATATATTATATATATCCAACTCATAATTTCGTTAGGTAAACAATATATTGCAGATATAAATTGAGAGATGGTAATTGCTATGTGTAGCCTCACTTTGAGACAGCAATATGCACCCCCAACCCTTAATCGAAATAGGACACATAAGCACTTGCAAGGGAAAATGATTTTCTTTTAGAAGTGCTTATGTGTCCTGCTTTGATTGGGGGTGCAAATTGAAGCCTAACCTTTGTAGCCTCCGGGTGAGGCAGGCTCCACATAGCACCCCTGATATAAATTTACCCAAAAATGACCGAGTAATAAGCTTGTTTGGTCCTATACTCCTACTTTAGTTTGGCTCTTTGATTGTCCTTGACCATTGTCATGTCTGATGTCACAAGACTCCCCGGCCTGCAAACATACTTTGGAGTATATCATGTTGAGGCTGACAAGATGTAAATATCAACTTTGCTTCTATGTAGTTTCAGAAAAATCTATCCACAAATCAATTTATGGTATAGGCAAGGCTTCAACCCTTTTGTAGGCCCTCAAACTTCATGAAACTAAGACGTTAAATGTGCTGACATATTGTCCAACTGCCTGGATAAAATAGGACAATTGTCCTTTTAGAAAATGTGAGCCAATTATGTAACCACACTCTTTAACATACTCACATGGGAAGTATAAAACAAATGAGAGAACGGGACCAACATTCTTTCCATTACTAAGTTGCTCACCTTCCTGAAGGCAGTTAAAATTTGCTCCTTTGTTCACAACCTCATAGCTGTGTATTGTATATTTCTGCACTGGTCATCTTTTTGTGTCATATTAGCTAAATATGACTTCCTCAATGAGTCCCGAAGCTCGAAAGCTTCATGTGGTCTTCTTCCCCCTTATGGCTGCTGGCCATATGATCCCAACCTTAGACATAGCAAAGTTATTTGCTGCCCACCATGTCAAAACCACCATTATCACCACCCCTCTCAACGCACCAGCTTTTATCAAACCGCTTGAGGGGTACAAAAACACCAGTTTTCAAATCGACGTTAAGATCATCCCATTTCCTTCTAAGGAAGCCGGCCTTCCAGAAGGAATTGAGAATTTTGATCAATTCACTTCAATGGAAATGACCAATAAGTTTATAAAGGCAATGAAGATGCTACAAGAACCGCTTGAGCAAGTCCTAGAGAAATGCAAGCCTAATTGCCTAGTTGCTGCTATGTTCCTCCCATTTGCAACTGAAGTAGCAGCTAAATTCAATATACCAAGGTTAGTGTTTCATGGGACTTGCTTCTTCTCACTTTGTGTGTCAAATGCATTATTTGCATACGAGCCTCACAAATCCGTTTCAACTGATGATGAAGAATTTGTTGTACCCAATCTTCCCCACGAAATAAAACTGACAAGATTAAAGTTATCTGAGCATATGAAAGGAAATTTGCTAGATGAAATTATGGATACTTTCAGTTGGGCTAGGGCGGCAGAGGCCAAGAGTTATGGAGTCATTGTAAATAGCTTTTATGAGCTAGAACCAGATTATGCTGATTATTATAGAAAAGTTATGGGTAGGAGGGCATGGCATATAGGTCCTGTTTCTTTATGCAACCAAGAAAATCAAACTAAATTTCAAAGAGGCAAGGATTCTTCAATTGATGAGCATGAATGCTTAAAATGGCTCGATTCAAAGAAGCCCAACTCGGTGATTTACATTTGTTTCGGTAGCTTGTCCGCTGTCTCTGCCTCGCAGCTTTATGAAATTGCAATGGGTCTTGAAGCTTCCAAACAAGATTTCATATGGGTTGTAAGGCGAAGCATGGATCATGAGAAGGGAGAAAATGAACAATGGTTACCAGATGGGTTTGAGAATAGGATGGAAGGTAAGGGGTTAATTATAAGAGGCTGGGCACCACAAATACTTATTTTGGACCATGAGGCTGTAGGAGGATTTGTGACTCACTGTGGGTGGAACTCGACTCTAGAAGGCATATCGTGTGGCGTGCCTATGGTAACTTGGCCACTGTTTGCCGAGCAATTTAATAATGAAATACTGGTCACTAAGATTTTGAAGACTGGGGTTGCTGTCGGAGCAAAGCAATACTGGAACAGAACTGTAGAAGCTAGTGTGAATGGGGAAAATATAAAGAAGGCCATAGAAAGTGTAATGGAGGGTGAAGAGGCTTTGGAAATGAGAAGCAAGGCAAAGAACCTAAAAGACAGGGCAAGGAACGCTATTGAAGAAGGTGGGTCATCTTATTCGGACTTGAGTTCCTTGATACAAGAATTGCGTTCTTATCATGGACAAATATAAATCCAGCATGAAGGGGTTAACTTTGCTCTACCTAGATTATATGTGATCTAATGTAACCTTCTGTGGTTCTATAATATATTGGCATGTCTGTAAGTATAGCGTTGAGTCCCCGATGAATAATTGATTTGTATTTAAGTTAATTGAGCTCAAAGCTTCAGTAATATAATTGTACTTTCTCAGGTTCCGATTACTTCTATAAGTTGGTCAGTGTTCAGAACAGGGAGATGCACCAGATTTGAGTATTTGACAACTAGCCTTAATCGTTCATCTGTTTTAGCATTATTTTTTCAACTTTGCAGAACTCAAACATCATCCACTCATCCTGAATCTGATTCGTTCAAGGAACGTCTTTTCTTGAAACAGAAACAACAGGATCCGTAATAAAGCACAGTAGCAGCAAAATATAGTTCCAGGTCACAAACTACAGATCAAGGATAGTAATTCATTCCTTGTAGTTCAGCTGCCATAATTCTTATTAGTCTGCGATTTTCATATACATTTTACCGCTTCATTAATAGACGGTAGTAGCAAATTGACATTGCAAACCATTGAAGGATTATAAGTTTATAACTCATTCCTGTGTTTCACCTGCAATAACATTTGTCTGGTCTTCATTTTATTTGTCCCGTTACGTGAAGTTGTGGTGAGATAATTGAAAGGGGAGGCAGAACTTGTGTTCTGATAACCATACAGATACAGGATAGGCACATGTGAAGTGAGATGGTGACTAATCCCCATATTAATCCGACGGATGAGATTGAGACTTCTCGTCACTCACCCTAAGAGCCAATTTGTTGAGCTAACAATTGACACTTATCAAGCTAATATTGTCTAGCTAATAAGTTTTGTATAAAAGGAATCAAGAATGGAATTAAGAACGTTGTGATGTTGTGATTTGATAATCTTAATGTTGATACAATGAAGATTGATTCAAGAACAACGTGATATGAAATTGAAAGTTGGGGCTTTATTGTTTTTGTAAGGGAAGTCGTTCTAAGTCATTGAGCTTGGAACCAAGTTAGCTAATATTTTTGATTACGTAAGTTTTAATTAAATTGTTTTCAGAAATATCTTTTTAGTTCTCAACATTAAATATAAGAGTTTTATTTAGAATTTTTTTTTTTTAAAGAAGTATAGTAGGATTAGAAGAACCGTTTGTTTTATGGAAATTCTTGGAAAACAAACAGAAAGATTTGCTTAAATCACCATGACCGAGGTACCGGATCACCTTAAGACTGTATTTGCAATTATCTTTGCTACACTAACTATTCTCTTCAACTCCCCTCCCCACTTAAAACTGTCAGTGGAAAAGAGTTATAGTTCGTCGCTTCTTGATTATATTTCTCTGTTTGCTTCTCAAGATATATCTCCGTTTCCTCATCAGTTTCGGCAACATGTCTGTCGTCAAAGTTCCAAGGAAGGAGGAGCAAGTTTGTGAAGCGGGTGTTGATAGGATCAGCAATTTGCCATCAGTATTAACAGAGCACATATTACAATGCTTAACACTACAAGATGCAGTGAAAACAAGTATGTTATCTAGACATTGGAGATTTCAATGGGCTCTACTTCCACAGCATATTCTAGATAAAATCTTTTTTCATGTGGTGTTAATCAAATTGAAACATGGAACTTCGAATGATCTCGAAGCTGCATTTACAAATATTGTTAACAATGTTATTCTTCGCTACATTGGCCCTATTCGTAAATTTGTTCTCTATATTCCTTCTCGTGTTCCGGTATCTGCAGACATTAGTCAGTGGATACATCCACAGTTTCTCTCTGCTAATGGTGTCAAGGAACTCGGTCTATATGATGATCGCTATGATGGAAATACTATTGAGGAATACATGGGTGACGACGATGTTAGTTGTCTTCACATAAGAAGGCTTCCTTCTTGTTTGTTCTCTTCTACAGGCCTGACGCACTTGAGACTCGACTATTGTTGTATTTACTCTCTTCCCCCAACATTTAGTGGCTTTCCGTGCCTGATTAGCCTTCAGCTGAGTATCTTCAGCGAGTGCTTTGTGGAAATTAGTGTATTACAAAATCTTATTTCAAATTGCCCTCAGCTTGAGAGCCTCAACTTACATTTCTTTGATGAATCTGATCTAAGTACAATTATCCATGCTCCAAAACTTCGAGACTTGGTTGTTCGTGGCAGCGTCTCTAATATCAAGCTGGAAGGAACAACAAAGATAAACATATTATCTCTTGAGGCTATATGGCGACAAAAGTGAGGATTGGACGAGTTTTTCTGCTCCTTGCCCAATGTTGAAACACTCATTCTTAGAAGGTCCTTTTGGCAGGTCTGTGATTTGGTTTAATAAGACTTAGTAGCTGACTAACTTGAGCAACTCTGTGTTTTCTTTGGTTTCTTTTATTTGAATTGGTATATAATTCTGGTCTTAGGGTAGGCAACATGAAGATGTGACAAAGGTTCCCAGCGAATTGGGACGGTTAACAACTCTGAAACTGGTCAGCATACCAATTCGCTGTCGTTGGGCAATTTCTCTAGCTCTAAACTTGCTAGGATGCTCTCCGCACTTGCAGCAATTAGAAATCACAGTAAGTTTCTGAAGTATTCATTTCTTCTCACATCTTCTTAACTTCACCATTAGCTTGTTTTGCTTCTAAAAATGAATATACTTCTCATCTTATGCTGCTCCAATAAATTCTAAAACATTTAGATGGGTACAACCTGCTTTGGCCAAGGGTGCTATTGTGATATGTCACTTTTGATTACGGAAGATTACAGCCTTCTGCAACTTAAAAATGTAGCACTTACCTGCTTTGGCCAAGGGTGTCGGGGTTGGTGCACTGATTTACAACTTGTGAAGATACTACTAGGCTGCTCTCTGGTCCTTGAGGTAATGACAATAGAGCTGAATGAGTATATAAGAGAAGCTGAAGAAAAGTTGAATATAGCCATGGAGTTGATGTGGTATCCTCGAGCTTCAAAGACTGCGAAGATTCATTTCAAGAGTAGTTAAGGCGAGTCACAACACAAGTACACAATAACACACCAAGGGTGAGATTAAATCAGTAGAATATATGATGAAAAGATAACTTGGCAAGTATATGAATGGCGATATGTTGTTTAGCTATTACTCCTAGGGTACTGTTTTCTGTATGTTCTTAAGACTTATGACTTATGAGTATGGTTTCAGAATCATTCTGAGAATGTGCTCTATGTCCCATCAGGGTCATTGATCAGCACTTCAAAGAGTTCAGATTTTCAGTATGTTTGTGCTCTATAGTTCAATTACCTGTGCCTAATTTATCTGATTTCCTTGTTATGAAATCCATGGGGGTCATTGACCATCTGATTGTAATGTTCAAATCCTACATACAAGTTTGCAACACATTTTTGCTTTGTTGTTCTACACTCTGTCACTTAACTGTAGTTCAAACGATACGAAGTGCATTGAATGATCAAGCGCGCAATTCAATGGCAGGTTAGTTATAGTATTAGGAAAACGAAACGAGAAGCTGATCAGAGTTTTAATTTGTTCTCATCAGCCAGCACCATTGATAGTACTACATGGACAGAGAAAGGGTGGATCATCTCGTTCTTGTGTGTTGGTCTTACATCCATTGCCAGATTGGCTACTGTCCTCAAATAGGGCTTTATTAGTGTTTCATGAGTTTGCTGCTTTGCATGTATCGTATCACAAGCTCTGACAATATTTTCTTTTCTTTTTCTTTTTTTTTCCTGGTTAGAAATACTCGATAGACATCTGAATTATTCGATGCATTATACAACACGGAGCTAAACGTTAGCCAAAACACATATATAGCCAACAATAAGTCTTGTATGAGACCAACTCACAAAAAAATAGGGTTATTATTTAGAAATGTAGGTGTTATTTATAATGAGTAGTAATCATTGTTTTATTGAAAAATGACCCCCGTCTTACCAAAAGTCTCATATACCGCATTATAGAAATTTTTGTGTGGAGCCAAAGCTCAAAATTCAAAACAAGGGCAAAGAAAGACCAATCCCGAAATAAAATGTCGTATGACTTGAAAACCTATTTATCTTGCATAGCTTTGTAACCGATGATGAAGAATTGTTTATATGGTCTGGAGATTGGAGAAACTTTCAAGCTATTTCTATGGGGTCATTGTATATATATTTCTTTGAGGTAGCGTTGAAGTAGGGTGGTTAACTGATTTTTTCCTCCTTCGATAAGTTTTATTGCCCAAATCGAATGTTCTACCTGACTCTATCCCCTTCTTTAAAAATGGCGGCATGTCTGTTTGTTTTTTATTTAAACTAAGAAAAATTGATTAGTAAAATATGAGAATAATAATAATAATAATATTTGGTCACAAATTAAATGAGTGTTTTGAAACTTGTGAGTTGTGACTCACAAAAGCACTCATATGATATTGTGACTTGTGAGTCACAAGTTCTAAAATACTCGGATACAATTCATATCGTCACTAAATCCAAACATGGTCAAATGGGTCCACAATATCACTTCACTTTTTCCACTCGCCAAAAAGAGACAAAGAACCTATTTTTTTATTTTTCTCACATACATGATAGCGAACAAAAATACCCAAGGAAGGAACAAAGAATTGTTGGCCAATTGGTAACATCAGCTTAGCCTTGCGGTAATGGCAGTACACTAGTACCCAATTCGCCGTAGCATTAACAGTGGCTGTTTCATATCAGGTAGCTCTTTCCTTTTTCTTGATTTCATTTCATCCCAAAATTGTGCTTAATCTAGTTACAAAAATAGGGAATGTGTTCGATTTTCTATCATGATATGAATTCAATTGAAAATTGGGCGGATGTCTTTGGATTTAAGATGTTGTGTTTGTATGTTCAGTTGATAAGTTTGATTGGTTTTTATCGGATTATGATTATGATGGGTTGATGTTAGCCCAGCTTGAGTTTGTTTGATTAAAACCTTAAAAAGTGACCAAATCAAGTTTTTTTGGTGGAAAAAAAGTGACCATATCAAGTTTAAGGTTGGCGGTAGCTTTTTTGGGGTCAAATTTAATTATGTTGACACTCTATTCATTGCCCCATATCTAACAAATGTGAGGATGTTCTAGGGTTCCTACAAAATTATGAAGGAGAATTAATTTCCTCTGATTTCATACAAAAGCATGATCCTGAATAGAATCAGGAGTATGAGTTCAAGGTTTCGTACATACATTTAGAGTCCAAATTTGAAACTTTCGAACACCGATTAGTCTAATAGTGGAAAGTTTTCTGATGTCCAACATTGCTTTATGAACTGAAGTTTATGTCTCCGCAAAAGATGTGGGGTCCGTTAGGCCGACCTTGTATGAAGTTCAATTTATCCTCTCACATAGAGATGAAGGAGGAAGTGGAGGAATTGAAGAGGGGTGGGACGAGCGATGTGACAGGGAGAAGTTGGAGCTCTTACAAAGTAGGCTAAAAAGACCGTAGATATTGAAGGAAATTTAACAGTTTATATAGTCTTGATTGGTCTCATTTGTGGTTGACAATTATAATGTCAACAACTTTTTTCATTGAGTTTGTCCGGAGATTGTCTACTGAATCTACCATTGTTAGTTTATGACCTTGTGGTTGGTATATAAAAGGGAGCTATTTGTTATCATTCTTGAATGAATGCTGTTATATAATCATTTCTGTTGTGGGAGATATTCCTCGTTCTCTGGGAGTACTATTACCGGCGATGGTACCTGCAAAATCAGAATACGTACTAGCCCGGAGAGGTTTTCCGGGATCCCCGCTCCGATGCTTAAGTCAGTATTCTCTCTCTATTAGGTAAAAGGTGATTTGATTGATTGAAAAGTAGTTCCCCCGTTCATACCTGAAATGAAAGTATTTATAGGTGCGGATTTTACAGGTTGAGGAGCAACCCCTAGATGACACGTGGCAGACGCGGATAGGGGAGCATCCTTGGTCAGTGTCTGCTTGACACGTGTGTTTATTGGGCCGGCTCCTTGCTTAAGGTCTCCATGAGGCTTCCGGGAATGGGCCCTGGAAGGGGAGTGGCTTAATGGGCTTAACTGGATATTTTGGGTCATAAACAATTTCCATATAGAAGAACAGATGAAGGAAAGTTCATACTTAATGATTAGGGTAATTGTCATGTTATCTGTTTTCTGAAACTGCAGATTTAGAAAAGTTTCAGTTCCAAAATCCTCCATAGGAAATCATTTACCATAATTCCAAGAGAATGTAATAGAGTGCCCTTAATCCTCTGGAACATTTTCTCAATGCACCTAAAACTGAAAGTGCTATGTGGTCTTTAATCACATGATGAGCAAAGGATATATTTCAATGTCACTGAACCCTGAATGTGCTTGTATATTTGGTAATCAACCTGTGACGAATTTCATTGCTCTCCATTGAGGTGTTAAACGGTAGGACTTGCATTCTTTTAGGAGTTCGACTAAAAGCAATATGAAAGTCCCCAGCAATAACTATAAGACAGGTGCAGACTTACCTTAAATCTTCAATAGAAGTCTTATTTCACAACCTTCCTTTTGTATTCATCTTCAATACTTACTTGAGAATATAGTGCAAGTTTTCATTAGCCCGATCCTCTCTCCATGTAGCCCCAAGTACTTACATTAGAGTCTTCCTTATGGTTGAGTTGAATGATACGTCATGCCCATGCTTGCGGTAGGGGCTGGCAGTAGGGGATCAAGACATAAATGGCTAATTATATCTACCCCTTTTGTTGTTGTATGCTTTGAAAATCGCAATGTGTTTTGCTTCTACCTTTTTTGGTTTGCAAAATCCAAAATGCCAAAACGTAAGGCACCTCCAAAGTATATATAGCATACAAGTGCCAATCAATTTACCCCATCGAAATTCAGGAGATTGTTTCTATTAGGACATGGAGTAGACTTTTCACTCATGTAGAAAA
Organism: Tetragonia tetragonoides; assembly: GCA_038025085.1. Taxonomy (NCBI): domain Eukaryota; kingdom Viridiplantae; phylum Streptophyta; class Magnoliopsida; order Caryophyllales; family Aizoaceae; genus Tetragonia; species Tetragonia tetragonoides. The sequence continues at coordinate 27,783,532 of CM076146.1, read as the reverse complement.
TGTTTGTAATGTATGCTAAAGGGAATTCGTGAAACAGTTGGAAATTTCCATCAGACTGAACTATAAAAGTTCTTCACATCTCTGGTTTGAGTTACTTGTCTACTGAGTTTAGGTAAGTCTCTTTCCAAAGAGACTATGAAGAATTGCATATGATGGTGGAAGGTTGTAGTACCTCCCTTTCGATGTCTCTTATGTTTGTTTATCACCACCAGTCCACCACAAGGCTTACTGAAGTGTCTATATGCAAGGATATGGAGCATTTCTTTCAAGTTAAATATTTGTTGCAATTAGCATGTGCATTGTCATCGTAGATAACTACGTGAAAGGAAAAATGTATTGTGGGCCAGGATGAGGGGTAATCCAAGGAAAGGGGAATAGGCCATAGCCTTTTTCAAGCCAAATCCGTTTGGGTCCTTTGCTTTGGTGGCTGCTCACAAATGTGTTTTGACCGTTGTGGTGCCACTATTCCCTTTGACAAGAAAAAGAAAAACTACATAGACATTTTGCAATGACATTTCAAGAATTTATGATGTGCTTTCACAGTGAACTTGGCAAACTAATAGTATCGTACCACCACATATGCTTACACACCGACTCCCAAGTATCTGCATTTTGCCTACTTCTTGACTAAATAGTTTTTGATGTTTGTTGACTACTTGTTTTTGAGTTTATGATTGGTTCCTTTCAACTTCTCAACTTAGTTCTGAAGGAATTCATAGAAAATACATTGCCGTAGCTCACAAGCCGCTCCCTCTGTTTTCTCAAAAGAGTTGTAAAAATGTTTTATCCTCAGATAGTCATAATTGACATTTTAATACCAAAAAAGTCATATTTTGCTTTATATCTATATCTATATCTTTCTTTTAGATAACATGGGTATCCAAGCTTTGCTTGACTAATCCATGGGCCCTGAAGTTAACGACCAGGAAAACCTTCGGTGGCCCTTTGGGGCTCTAACCTGGGACCACCCATATCTACATCATATTTCTTTTCAGTTTTAAATTATTAGAGACTAGAGAGGGGAAAATTAGCGGAATTTACCCTGGGGGCACTTTTGACACTTTTTGAGCATTGTTCTTTTTTTTTGTGATTAGTCTGACGCCTCGGAAGCAACTCTTTTAAGAGAATGGGGAGTAGTTAATGTGAAATATTTGATCAACCAAATTTTACTTTTGAGAACTGAACTGTCTTTCTTAAAGCATTCATTTACCTACGTTAATGTTTTTATCTTGGATGTTAGTCTTCTATTTGATGTTTTTGGTATTTTATTGCATTTGAAGATAATTCGATGTTCATGTGTTGAAGGGTAAATTTGCATCAGTGACGACTTCATTAGTGCTGCCAAAAATGTCAAGTGCAGTTCAGGCATACTGCGGACTCTGCTGACAAGTACTGTTCTACATCATGGGTTCAAGGTATCTACACATCTGCTGTATTGTGGTCGCATTAGTTATGTTTGACATAAATTCAAGTCTGCATGAGATGATATACACTTTTCATCTGTGAACTGTTTGTTTGTTTGCTGTCATGTTGTTCCCAAGAGAATGCTGGATATTTGTAGTTAGCAGACCTTTCAAAAAAATAACTCAGAGACAGGATCTCTGTTCTAGCTTTCAAGCAGTGTATTTTCAAATCGATCAATACAATGCCCTATCAGACTATATCATTAGTAATAATTAACACGAAATAGTACGGTACTCCATAATGATTGTAGTCCATTATGATCCAAAGTTGAAAACTTACAAATAGTGACTCTTTCAGGTCCACATCCTAGAAATCTCCAAAATGTATTTTTAATTGGCAAATCAATACAAGTTGCTTGAATACAAAGTGTTGAAAAATCTAACTCTTCCTCCTTACCTAATCGCCTGATATAAAAATGTCTTCATAGATCTTAGATAAGAGCTAGCTTGTTTTCCTAACATGGAACCTTTTACTTTCTTTGGTGACTTTGATCAGAATTATCATGTACGATAGGATATGGATGTACGATGAGTTCAAGCATAAGATGTTTCGTCTTTGTTTGTTTATTACTATCTATTGCAATGCAGCCAGAATCATGATAGAGTAAGATAGTATCCGTGGGATCATAGATGTTGATCATATTTATAGGCCTTCAATGAGGCATCAAATGGCCAAAAAGAGCAAGCTCTTGAGAGAAAATTGCTATATCATTTGGTAGACTTCCTGTAAGACGTATACATTTGTGTGTGACAGAAATTTATTCATGAGACCAGAAGTTGGAGTCACTTAAAGAGTATGTGTGCTATGCTGGAAGAAACTACCCACAAAACGGTATTCTCTGCTTCCTCTACTATATGACTAGCTGTTTCAATGGTGTGGCAATACCTAATTGACTTTCTTTGAAGAAAATAAAATGTTCTGTTAGGATAACATTTTAGATGAATTCTTATTCCTATCGTTTTCCATATAGATAAGGCTAACAGAAGATGAGATTTCCACTTTCCCAAAAAATATACAGTATAAATTTCATAAGAGTAGTTATCTGATGATAGGCAAGCAAGAACCAGACATAAAAATGTTACCCTGTTATCATAAGTTTCTGATTAACCACTATCATCACGCTGGGTGGTGCCATTGATAGTTTGATACCGTGACGCGTACAAAACTACAAATCATAGTCCGACTATTTCCCAGTGATTGGTGGTCCACCTCCCACAATTTGTCTCATGTCTCTTTTGTTCCATCCAAAATAGTACTCCCTCCGTCCCATGATTACGTTGTCAATTACTTTATCGCCAGTGCACAACTTTGACCATAAATAACTATAAATCTATGAATATAAAAATTATGAAAATATGATTTTTCAAAAGTACTATTAAAAACAACAACAACAACAACAACAACAACAACAACCCAGTAAGTGTCTCGCCTAGGGCGGGGTCTGGGGAGGTCCAAATGTACGCAGTCTTACCCCTAACTAGTCGCCTAGAAGAGAGACTGTTTCCAAGAGACCCACAAAAACTTTTTCTTTTTTTTTGAAAATGCATTTGAAAACGTTTTTTTTTTTTTTTTTTTTTAAAGCAGTAAAGATGATCAGCAGGGCAAGGGAAGTAAATCAGTAAACATATTAACACAAGAATCTACTTACTGAGCAACCTAAAGTGAAGTAGACGCTACAGGCTATAAACAAACTGAATCAACCCCTAGTACTAGGCAATGAACAACCCTAATCTAACGCGGATCCTCTACACGGATCCTGCTACGCCATACTCTCCTATCTAGGACCAAGTCCTCGGTAAGATCTAGACGGGTCAAATCCTGCCTGATTACCTCTTCCCAAGTCTTCTTCGGGCGTCCTCGTCTTCGTTTACAATCTCTAAGTGTAATTCTCTCACACTTCTCACCGGTGCATCACGATGTCTCCTCCTCACATGCCCAAGCCACCTAAGCCTTGTTTCTCGCATCTTGTTGTCGATATCGGTCACTCCCACCTTGCCTCTCAACACTTCGTTCCTAATTCTATCTCTTCTTGTAGAGTTGCACATCCAACGAAGCATCCTCATCTCGGTCACCCGCATCTTCTGCACATGCACCTGCCTTACCGGCCAACACTCCGCCCCATAAAATTTGCCTTTAAGTTTTAGTGGGATTTTTCTGTCACATAGAACTCCCGTTGCACTCCTCCACTTTAGCCACCCTGTTCTGATACGATGAGTCACGTCATCGTCAATCTCGCCGTTGCCCTGTATGACTGAACCGAGGTATTTGAAACAATCCTTCTTTGGTACCACCTCCGTACCAATCTTAATCTCCATATCCGAGGCAACCCCATCTCTTGTGAATTTGCCTTCCAAGTACTCAGTCTTTGTCCTACTTAGCTTGAATCCCTTTGACTCTAGTGTGTCCCGCCAAAGTTCCAATTTGGCGTTAACACCTTCTTTAGTCTCGTCTATCAGGATAATGTCGTCGGCAAACAACATACACCAAGGCACATCCCCCTGGATAGTCTTAGTGAGCTCATCCATGACGGTTGCGAATAAAAAGGGACTCAACGATGACCCTTGATGTAACCCAATATATATAGAAAATTGCTCAGTTTCCCTTCCTGTAGTCCTGACCCTAGTCCTCACTCCTTCATACTTAATCACTCGGATATAGGCGACTGGAACCCCCTTGGCTTCCAAGCACCTCCACAAAACTTCTCTGGGTACCCTGTCATACGCCTTCTCCAAATCAATGAAAACCATGTGCAAGTCCCTTTGTCTCTCTCTGTAGTGCTCCATAGAACGTCTAATCAGATGAATCGCTTCCGTTGTTGACCTCCTTGGCATGAACCCGAATTGGTTCTCCGAGATTAGAGTACTCTTCCTTAGTCTCTTCTCAATCACTCTCTCCCATAGCTTCATGGTGTGACTGAGTAGCTTAATACCCCTATAGTTGTTGGAGCTTTGGATATCTCCTTTGTTCTTGTATAGAGGAATCAGTGTGCTGAGTCGCCATTCCTCCGGCATCCTTGCGGATTTAAGGATCACGTTGAAAAGCCTAACTAACCACAATAGACCTTCTTCCCCCAAACTCTTCCATACCTCTATGGGTATCTCATCTGGTCCTACTGCCTTCCCACTCTTCATCGTCCGCATGGCCCCTTTGATTTCTTCATTCGTAACGCGACGACAAAAGCTGTAGTTGCGGTATTGCTCGGATGTGGTAAGGTCTCCCAACGAAATGGCTACGTCTCCAACGTTGTTAAAGAGCTCATTGAAATACCCATGCCACCTCCTCTTGATGTTCGCGTCGTCCACAAGAACTCTCCCCGCCTCATCCTTAATACAACGAACTTGATCCAGGTCTCTGGTCTTCCTCTCCCTAGCTCTCGCCAACCTGTACACGTCCTGTTCTCCCTCCTTAGTGGCCAATTTTTGGTACAGGCTCTCATATGCTTTACTTTTGGCTTCTGCTACTGATTTCTTTGCCTCCCTCTTTGCCGCTCTGTAGGCTTCCCGCTTCTCCACCCTTTTCTCATCTATAGTGCTATCCATTAGGGCTTTATAGGCAACCTTCTTAGCCTTCACCCTGTTTTGAATATCCTCACTCCACCACCAGGATTCCTTCTTGCTACTTCCTATCCCTCTTGCAACTCCTAAAGTCTCTTTCGCCACATTCCTAATGAGATCCGCCACCCCTGCCCAGATTTGACTCGCATTACCTTCTCTTCTCCAGATGCTATCCGACTCAACCTTTGCCCTAAATTGACTCCCCTCGATTCCTCTAAGATTCCACCACTTGATTTTGGTGCCATTGTGTGCACTTCTCTTCCTCTTCCACCCCTTCATCTCAAGGTCCAAAACGACCAACCTATGTTGGGTCAACACACACGCACCTGGTAAAACCTTGCAATCCATGCACGCCCCTCGGTCGCCACGCCTGACAAGAATGTAATCTATTTGGGTCTTAGCGGTGCTGTTTCTAAAAGTAACTAGGTGCTCCTCTCTTTTGTTGTAGAAGGAGTTGGTTACCATTAGGTCATACGCCGTCGAAAAATCTAAGACCGCCGTGCCACCATCGTTCCTAACTCCATACCCGAACCCTCCATGAGCACCGGAATACCCATCTGACGTGGCCCCTATGTGTCCATTGAAGTCTCCACCTACCAGGAGTTTCTCACTAGGGGGAACCTGCTGAATAACCTCATCTAACTCCTCCCAGAAGCGCTGCCTAAGTTGCATATCCAACCCTGCTTGCGGTGCATAAGCACAAATGACATTGAAGGTCTCCTCCTTCACCACAACCTTGATAGACATGATCCTATCATTGGTTCTCTTAACTTCTACAACATGTTGTTTAAGCTCCTTATCGACTAAGATCCCGACCCCATTCCTTTGACTCGAACACCCTGAATACCAAAGTTTGAACCCATTGATCTCTCTTGCCTTGGCGCCTGACCACCTCGTCTCCTGAACACACACGATGTTAACCTTATATTTTTCTAAAACCTCCACTAACTCTAGAGTTCTTCCCGTGAGTGTCCCTACATTCCATGTGCCGAACCGCAATCTATTTGCCCCAACTCTCCCCCTTCGAGACCCAGAGCTCATCGGAGGACTGGCCCTAACCCTACCAATAGAAGTCAAAGACGCCACACCGACCGAAAAAGACAATGGTCAAGCAGTTAACTCAAACTACAAATTAGAAAGCCATGAAACTAAGTACGTACTAGCACACCAACAAGTTAGGTAACGCAAACCGTAACTATATAACAGACAAAGTCTATGCTTGCAAACAAAATTTGCTTACAATAATAGTAATAGTACTAATAATGACAATGATAATAATAAGATAATGATTACAATGATACTAATAATACTGATAATACTAATACTAATAGTAATAATGCTAATAGTAATAATGGCAAATACCCACAACAAAGGCAACAACACACCGTAATAGTACTACTTATAAAGACGACCGAAACAATGGTACAACTAACTTACTACTAGTAGTATGATAGGCTAGAGATACAAACAACAACTAAAACAGAAACAACCCGCAATGTTACTAGGTTCCACTTAAGAGAAAGAGTAGCACACGAAATAGTTTCCAAAGCAATAACAAACAGCAAACTTCACGTGCCAGGATCCGATAAGTCAACAACAAGAATAAATAAATAATAAAGTGAGTGACAAATCCAAAACAAAACGGGTGTCAAGTGGGGCCACAGGGACTGGTGGATAGGGTTCGCCGGTGCTTACCACGGCGCTACTACCTGTCTCCGGCTGTGTTTGTTCCTGGCAGAGGGCTTGGAGGTTGTGGTGTTACTCCGGCTTCCCGACTGAGTGAAGTAGGTCCTCGGCAGTGAGAGTTCGCAAGAGAATCAAGTTTGGTCGTCGAGCTCATGGCGATCTTTCCTGTACAAAAAAAAAAAAAAAAAAAAAAAAAAAGAGAAAAGACTCGCCGGTGCCCAAATGAAGCCTCCGACGAACCGGTCGGAGGTCTCTTCAACCCCGCGAGAGAGGGCTAGCGCAAAAGAGAGAGATGGCGAGCGCAAGAGAGAGAGAGGGCGAGCGCAAGAGAGAGAGAGAGAACTCCGACTCCGACGAGTAGATCGGAGGTCAAACGAAGCCTCCGACGATTAGATCGGAGGTCAATTCCGCCCCTAGTGGGTCGGGCTGGGTTTGGACGGCGGTCGCCGACCCTTGTAGAGCGGCCGGCAATCACCGACCTTGAGGGGGGGAGAGAGGGCGAGAGAGGGAGAGAGGGAGAGAGAGAGAGAGAGAGAGAGAGCGCTAGAGAGAGAGAGTTAGAGCGAGAGAGAGAGCGTCGGTCAGAGAGAGAAAGAGAGGGGAAGAGAGAGAGAGAGAGAGAGAGAGCCGACGGAGAGCTTAGAGAGAGAGAGAGCCGACGGTGCCCAAATGTTGACCAACGTATTCAGATTAGAAAAACCTTAAGTACTATTACAACAAAGTAGTAGTATTTGGTTGTTCAGGGCTCAAAGTAGCTCAAAAGTACTATTAAAAACGAATCTAAAAATAAAAATTTCATAGTCAATCTTTATATTTTTTCATATATTAACGGTCAAAGTTTGTAAAGTTTGACCTCCAAAAAGCAATTGACAACGTAATCACGGGACGGAGGGAGTACTAGTTTTAGACAGAATACTTTATTCTATCTTCTGGAAAACAATCTTTCTATTAGACTGAACTTGTTTGCGCTTATTTGGATCCTTGGAATGTTAAATTGACAAGCTCTATATCTATGTGAGCACTCAAATGGTTATAATTGTTAATTTGGTTTGGAATTAATAGTCATTCTTAGTACTATTTAAGCTAAAATAACTAGTAAGAAGTACATTGAGAATAATAGTATATTATGAGTTTATGACTTCATATACAATATTAACCTTACTTGATTTTCTAGGGACAACTAATAATAGAAGGTCTGTTTTTATGGAAGTTGCGGTATAATTAATTATAAAAATTCTCAACTTGAGGGGCTAGCATTTCGTGAATGAGATGGACAGATGAAGTATGAAAAGCAAAACTAAAATTAAAATTTATTAGAGAGCCATGTATTTATAAAACCACTACAACTAAAATGTATACACAAATAAGTCAGTAATAATGCATTCATATCTTCTTCCTCTAAGATTGCATCAATTCAAAATTTGTAATGTATATCGAACATAAAATGAAATTACTGTCTTCAGATGTCTGGTACTTTCCTGAATGAATGAGCAATTAGCTTGTTTAATTTGGTCCTGCTATAGTGTGGGTGACTCTTTGTCCTGGACCATTTTCTATGTCTGATGTCACAAGATTCCCCGGACACAAGCTTATAGTAACATGTTGAGGGCTTGAGGCTGACAAGATCAACTTTGCTTTTATGTATTCTGAAAAATCTGTCCACAAATCAGTTTATGGTATGGGCTTCACCCTTCAGTAGGCCTCAAAACTTCATGAAGCTCAGAGATATGAACCAATAGTTATATAAAAATAGGACTAGAATTTTTTAGAAAATGTAAGACAAGTATTGAACCACGTACTGCCTATGCATAACATGGCTCCATGCGAAGTAACATCCAAGAATGAGAGTATCAGACGGACCCTCCTACATCATATATACAGGGTTTTTACTTTTATTCTTGCCAATACTGAGTTGCCTCACCTTCCAGAATCCAGAGAGATAGTTAAGCTTTTATCGCTTCGTTCACAGCTTCATAGCCCTGTATTCTGTATATTTCCACTGGTCATCTTTTTATCTGTCATTATTTGAATATAACTTCCTCAATGGGTGCTGAACCTCAAAAGCTTCATGTGGTCTTCTTCCCAATTATGGCTGCTGGCCATATGATCCCAGCCTTAGACATAGTAAAGCTATTTGCTTCCCATCATGTCAAAACCACCATCATCACCACCCCTCTCAATGCACCAATTTTTATGAAACCCCTTGAAAGGTACAAAAACATTGGTCCACAAATCGACATTGAGATAATTCCATTTCCTTCTAAGGAGGGCGGCCTTCCAGAGGGAATTGAGAATTTCGATCAATTCAGTTCCATGGAAATGACCAATAAGTTCTTGAAGGCACTTGAGATGCTACAAGAACCACTAGAGCATGTCCTAGAGAAATACAAGCCTAATTGTCTAGTGGCCGATATGTTCCTCCCATTTGCAACTGCAGTAGAGCCATAATTCAATATACCAAGGTTAGTGTTTCATGGGACTTCCTCTTTCGCACTTTGTGTGTCACATGCATTATTGACATATGAGCCTCACAAATCTGTTTCAACCGATGATGAAGAATTTGTTATCCCCAACCTTCCCCATGAAATAAAATTGACTCGATTACAATTACCTGAAAATATGAGAGAAAATAAGCTAGATGAGCTGATGGACATTTTGACTCGTGCTATGGAGGCAGAGGCTAAGAGTTATGGGGTTATTGTGAATAGCTTTTATGAGCTGGAACGAGATTATGCTGATCATTATAGAAAGGTTATGGGTAGGAGGGCATGGGATATAGGTCCTGTTTCTTTATGCAACAGAGAATCTGATGCCAAATTTCAGAAGGGCAAGAATTCTTCAATCGACAAGCATGAATGCTTAAAATGGCTCGATTCTAAGAAGCCGAACTCAGTCATTTACATTTGTTTCGGCAGCATGTGCACTATTTCCTCCTGGCAGCTTCATGAAATTGCAATGGGTCTAGAAGCTTCCAAGCAAGACTTTATATGGGTTGTAAGGCGAACCAAGGACAATGAGAATGAAGAAAATGAACACTGGCTGCCAGATGGGTTTGAGAAAAGGATGGATGGTAAGGGGTTAATAATACGGGGCTGGGCACCTCAAATACTAATTTTGGACCATGAGGCTGTTGGAGGATTTGTGACTCACTGTGGCTGGAACTCCACTCTAGAGGGCATATCCTGTGGGGTGCCAATGGTAACTTGGCCACTGTTCGCTGACCAGTTTTACAACGAAAAATTAGTTACCAAAATTTTAAAGACTGGGATTGCTGTTGGTGCTAAGGAATGGAGCAGAACAGTAGAGGCTGTCGTGAAATGGGAAGATATAAAGGAGACTATAGGAAGAGTAATGGAGGGTGACAAGGCTTTGGATATGAGAAATCGAGCGAAGAAGCTAAAAGAGATTGCAAGAAAGGCTATTAAAGAAGGCGGTTCATCTTGTTTCGATCTGAGTTCATTGATACAAGAATTACGTTCTTATCATGGATAACTGTAAATCCAACATGAAGAAGCTATATTTGCTCTGCCTGAATTATATTTCACTGAGCATGTCCGTTCTGTATTCTATTTATATTGGCATATTGGCGTGTATGTAAGACGTTCTGCATGTATAATTCGAAAATAGTCATTGTTGAATTTCTGATCTTGTAATTGATTTAAATTTACAATTAATGGTGCTGAAAGCTTCAGTTTCTCAGACTCTGATTACTTCTTTCAGTGTGTCAGTTTTCCTAACAGGGGATGCTCCTGAGTTGAGCACGGGGTAGTATACCCGCTGGGTAGACTAATTTTACTCCTTTGTTTTCGCTACCATTTCCACTCACCAACTTCAGAAGGGTCTCCCAACCATATATCTTCCCTTCCCTCCTAAAATTTGAGGATTACCATGCTCAAAGTTTAGGTTTTTTTTTATCTCCTTCAAAGTTTTGGCTTAATTGAAATTTCATTGGGTAATTCTAAGCTTAACCCTGCATGATTCCAATAGAAATTCAATTTGGTGCATCTTCTTTGTAATTGGGAAGTGTGAATCAACAGAACCGAGAAGTCACTGAAACCAATTGTCTTTACTAACTTTAACTGCTACATGTCCCATAGGCTAAGTCCAAACGTTATATCTCTACTCCCAGGTAAAGCTGTTAATCTCATCAGTGCAAAATACTAATTTCCATTTCTCTTCAGTCTGTTGTTTATTTCTCTGTTTGTTCCTCCCATTTTTCTCCATATCTCCATCTGTTTTAGGAATATGTCTGTAGTTCAAGTTGATCATGAAGAAGGTGCTGATCGGAATAGTAATTTGCCATAGATTGTAACCGAGCAAATCCTAAGATGGTTACCACTAGAAGACTCAGTGAGGATGAGTATCTTGTCCAGATATTGGAGATATAAGTGGGTTCAAAATCCACAGCTTATATTTGATAAGTGCTTCTTTAATTTTTTCATACGTCCGGGTCCTTCGAGACTGAGATCTTTTGGTGAGTTATACTCTGCGTATTCAAATCTTGTCAACAATGTTCTACAGCGTGTTGGCCCTATTGGTAGGTTTGTTCTTTACATTCCTGAATATGGTATTCCAAACATTAGTCAGTGGATACAGTTTGTTTCTGTTAGAGGTGTCAAGGAATTCACCCTGATTGATGATCGTTGTTTCGAAAAGAAGCTGCCTTCTTGTTTGTTCACCTGTGTAGGCTTGACACAATTGGCACTCATCAACTGCTGTATAACCTCTCTCCCTCCGTCTTTTTGTGGTTTTCCCTGTCTTATTTCAGTTGCATCCAAGTGGATCACTGGGAGATGTGGATGTCAACACATTGAACATTCTTATTCCAAGTTGCCCTCAACTTGAAAGCCTCTACTTACATCTCTTGGTTACTTCTAGTAGGAATATAATTATTGATGCTCCAAAACTTCAGTACCTTAGTATTTGTGGATCAGTCACTGGTAATAGTGATATCCAATTGAATGGAACCACGAAGATAAACAGGTTGTGGTTAGACATTGCGCGGCTATTTAAGAGGGGCTCAGCAGGCAAGTTTTTTCGCGAGTTGTCCAATGTCAAGACTCTCATTCTTGAAGAACGGTTCTGGGAGGTCTGCCAAACTTTATAAATTTCAGTTGCTTTGTAAATGACTGACTACTATCTTTTTTTCAGAGTTCAGATCAGTTTCTTTATTTTCATTGTTCTATTTTTCTGGTTTCAGGTTTCGCACTGTCATGCACCAAATATTGCCAACAATTTCGGATGCTTGACAAGTATCAAACTTCTCGGGATACGTAATTGCTGTCATTGGGCAAATTCTTTTTCTCTCAGTCTTCTTGGAAGCTCTCCGCTGTTAATGCGATTAGAAATTGAAGTAAGTTTCTGAATTTTCGTTCACTTGCTTCCAAACCATTTCTTTTAATAATGCTGCTGTAAAACTTATTTAGGTGGCTACAACCTACTGTGAGGACTGTGGTGATATGGTACTTCATGTTGAGGAAGATTTTAGCCTTCAACGCCTTCAAAATGTGAAACTTGTTCGTGTCTCAGGTAGTAGGAGCCATGATCTACAGCTTATTAAGGTACTATTAGCATCCTCTCCAGTCCTTGAGGTTATGACTATAGAGCTCGATAAAGGAATCGAAAGAGCTGAAGAAAAGTTAGATATAGCCACGGAGTTGATGTGGTATCGTCGAGCTTCCGCAAATGCACAGATTCTTTTCAAGAGTTGAGGTTTGGAAGTGGAAATATTTGATCAAGCTAGTGCTTAATGTTTTCAGTTTAACAATTGAATAATTGTAACGAGACTATCACTGTTACCGTCGAATATTTCCTGCTTGTTTTCAGAGATCGTAGAGATATTAATGTTGAAACTAAGTTAAGTGAATGAGCCTTTTGAGATTCTTTCAATACTTCAAAAATTTCAAGTCTTTGCAACATAATTGTGCCCTGCATTTCAATACCCTGTTCCTTAAGTAACTATCTCGTGTGAACTGCAGTGATTAAGTGCAGTAATGTAAGAAAATCTGATCCAGGAGTTCTGTTCTGACGACTATACCTTCTTATGTTCTCTTAAACACCATTTCCAGTCGACATAGATCTATAGTATAGAAGGCATATCGTGTGGGTTGGGGTTCCCATGGTAAGTTTACGATGAAAAATTTGTCACTGAAGTTTTGAACACTGAGTTTGCTGTTGGAGCCGAACATTGGAACCTGACTGTAGTAGCTAGGGCGAAACAGAAAGCATTTTCCCTGAAGGTGGTTGGTCATCTTAGTCTGAACTGAACTCCTCTGAAACAAAAATATTGTTCTTATCATTAGCATGGATAAGATAATCCTACCTGATTAGGCTACTTCACTCTGCCTACAGGGTTATAGTCTCACTCTTTCGAAACTCTGATTAAATCTATAAATATGTTGGTATTCAGAACACTGGATGCACAAAATCTGAGAAGAAAGCAGCAAGTTAGGATCACTAACTACAGATCTTGCCCAAGTAGATTCCGTTGACTATAAGCAACACGACATCTACATACGAGATCGATGATGTTCATCCTCAGTTAAGGGACCAGAGACAAGGTCTCTAATAACCACTCCCAGGTCAGTCCTGATAGTGTATACCTATACAAAAATAGAACTGATGAAATTTGTTGTTAAATTTTAGACTCCTATTAAGAGAGCACTTAAAAACTTGAATTTAGACCATCATACCTAGTTAAATGACACCAAGTTTTTGAGAACTGTAATGATAATTAAGATAATTAAAACATTAACTAAAGCTTTGAAAATATGAAGACAAAAGGGTTTACTGTTTTGCTTTTCTTTTTGTTTTTCATGGAGCACGACAGTAGAACTTCAGAAATACTAGGAAATGGCTGTAAATTAATTACATTCCAAATTCCAATGAGAAACTTAATTATGTGCATTGTATCTGATATGGAAGTGTGACTCAACATAACCGAGGAGCCCATTTGGAATTCCCCTTGAACTGCTCACCCAAAATGACTATAAATTCTCAGTGCAATACTGTGCAAATTACCACAGTACATTGCTCTTCACTTTGATTTGCTCATTTTTTCTCTGCTTGCTTTTTCCATTCTCCATTTCTCTCATCTGTTTCTGCAAGCAATATGTCTGTTGTTCAAGTTGCTGGGAAGGGCAAGCAAGTTCGTAGGGAAAGTGCTGATAGGATCAGTAAGTTGTCATCTACTGTAACACAAAACATCGTGAAATGTTTATCACTCAAAGATGCAGTGAAAACGAGTATCTTATCCAAATATTGGAGATACAGATGGCTTCTACTGCCAGAGATTAAACTTGATGAAGATTTCTACTTCGAAATGGGATTGAAACTGAACACTTCAACTGATTTGCAATCTGCGTATTGAAACTTTGTCAACAATATTCTTCAGCACATTGGCCCAATTCATACAATTGATCTTTACATTCCAAGGTGGTGTGTTAATGCAGACATGACTCACTGGATACAACTTGTTTCTGCTAGAAGTGTCAAGGTTTTAAGTCTGCGTGATGGTCGCATTTCTGGAAGGCTGCCTTCTTCTGTTTTCTCTTGAGGCTTAACACACTTGGCACTCTGCAACTTCTCTATTTGCTCTCTTCCCCCGACATTCTATGGCTTTCCAAGCCTTACTATCCTTAAATTGCATAACACTCGGAATTATCCGGATGCCAACATATTACAAACCCTTATTTCAAGTTGCCCACAGCTTGAGATACTAAATTTGTATTTCTTTTCTTATTCTGAAGAAAATGATATAAGCATATAACTATACGCGCTCCAAATCTTCGAGTATTGAATGTTGGTGCCTATGTCAATAACGTCCACCTGGATGGAACCACAAAGTTTAATACATTATGCTTTAAGGCTGGATGGCAATTAAAGAAGCAACTGAGTAAGTTTTTCTGCTGCTTTCCAAATCTTGAGACGCTGGAACTTGGTAACTTATTTTGGCAGGTATGTGATCATCAGGTGCAAACTGTCTTTAATTTTCTGATGTCTTTATTTTAATTCTGATTTGCTTTTGGACTTAGGATTTGGCTGACTGTAGTAAAGATGCGCCAAAGATTGCCCAAAAATTTGAACAATTGACAACCCTCAAACTTCTCAAGCTACCAGTTAATTGTCGTTGGGCCAGTTCTTTCACTCAGTCTTTTCAGAAGCTCTCCAAACTTGGAGGAATTAGAAATCAAAGCAAGTGTGTAAAACTCTTCTTATTTCTTAACATCCCCATTAGCAAATGCTTTGCTTCTAATGCATGAAACTTATCCTAACATGCTGCTTTAATTTATTTAGGATCCAGCCAACTGTGAGGACTGTGGTGATGCATTACTTCAGAATAAGAAAGATTTCATCTTTGAAAGCCTTGAGAATGTATCTGGTGTTTCTTATTCAAGCCATGATTTACAGTTTATAAAGCTACTACTAGCCTGCTCTCCAGCCCTTGAGGTAATGACCATACAGTTTAAAGATGATTTAAAAGAACAACCTGACGATAAGTTAGATACAGTGAAGGATTTGATGTGCTATCCTTGAGCTTCAGAGAATGCGAAGATTATTTTCAAGAGTTGATACAAGTCACATACACCACAACATACATGCATGTGGTCAGTTTACACCAGGAGAATATATGAGAAGATAATAATTGCATATGTGAGTCGTAGTATGTATTGATGTGGTATCATCGAGGTTCAGCAAATGCGTTCTTTTCAAGAGTTGACGGTTTGGAAGTGGATATACTTGATCAAACTAGTGCTTAATGTTTTCACTGTGACAAATATTTCTGGACTTCGAATAATTGTAATGAGACTATCACTGTCACTGTCGAATATTTCTTGTTTGTTTTCAGAGTTGGTAAAAGATATTCCTACTGAAACTAATTAAGTGAATGAGCCTTTTGAGGTTCTTCCAGTATAATATTTCAAATCTTTGCAACATAATTGTGCCCTGCACTTCAATTTCCTGTTCCTTAGGTAACTCTCTGGTATTAACGGCAGTGATTAAGTGCAGTAATGTAAGAATCAAAAATCTGATCCTGGAGTTCTGTTCTGAAGACTATATGTTATTATGTTCTCTTAAACACCATATTTAGAGGACATGATCATACATGGATCATGGGTTTCTTTATGAAAATCAAGGCATCAAATGCCGTCACTGCTGAGATTTTAGCTTTTAGAGAAGCTCTCAAAAGCAGCAAATCCAGTTTTTGTTGGGTAATAAACTCTTCAACAATAGAATTTGATAGGAGAAAGACTCTTTGCATTAGACTGAAATTGAGAGGCCTATTATATAGGCTTACAGCATACTGAACAATACTACTAATTAGCAACTATGTCTAGAAAAATAAGGAACGTGACTTACTAATAAAATTTCACTCATAACTGATAACCTACAACTTCTAACTTGACCACTTAACCCACTAACAACCACTAACTGAATAATAGGAACAACAGAAATAACAGGTCCACAATTTTTGGAGCACTACTCAACACACCCCCTTGCTTCAAAATTTGTGACTCCCATTTTCATCCTGAAATATTCATGCTTGGCACACGATAAATGACTTTGTAAGCACATCTGCGACCTGCTCAAATGTTCCACAATGCTTCATTGTAATAAATCCTTCGGCCACCAAGTTACGAATAAAATGATAGCGAATGTCTATGTGCTTTGTTCTACTATGGAAGGCTGGATTTTTTGCCATAGCTATTGCTGCCTTGTTGTCACAGGAAATCTGGGTAGCAACTTCTTGAACTTGCCCAAAGTCAACTAATAATCTCCTTAACCAAACAACTTGACAACATGATGCCGTTGCAGCGACATATTCAGCTTCGGATGATGACAAAGCTACTACATCCTGCTTCTTTGAACTCCAAGAAATAGCACTCGAGCCAAGAGAAAAAACAAACCAGAAGTGCTCTTACGTTCATCCAAACAGCCTGCCCAATTACTGTCAGTAAAACCAGAAAGCTTGAAATCTGACACTTTAGAATACCAGAGTCCAAAATCTAGAGTTCCAGCAATGTAACGAAGGATTCTTTTTGCTGCTCCGAGATGATGCATCGATGGATTATGCATAAATCTTGAAATAACACAGACAGGATACGTAATATCTGGTCTTGTGTGAGATAGGTAGTTCAAACCTCCAACAATGCTCCTGAAGTATCTTGCACTTGCCAGACCAGTACCATCTTCAGCTATGAGTGATTCATTCACATTCATGGGTTTTGGAGCTGGTTTACAGCTCAACATATTGAACCCCTTCATCATATCATTACCATAGTTTCTTTGGCAAATGAAAATTCCATCAGTACTTTGAATCACCTCAAGCCCAAGAAAATAGTGCAATAACATGGAAGTCTTAATGTTCATCATGGAAGTCTTAAATTCTGCTATAATAGAATCACTAGACCCCATGTATATAGTATCATCAACATAAAGACATACAACAAGAAAATCAGTACCTTTCTTCTTCACATAGAGAGTTGGTTCATTTCTGCTCCTTTCAAACCCATTCTCTATGAAATAAGCATCAATCTTGCTGTACCACGCTTGTAGGGCTTGCTTGAGACCGTATAAAGCCTTCTGTAACTTGTAGACTTTGCTGTCATCTCCATTTGAAAAACCTTCGGGCTGAGAAACATACACTTCTTCTTGAAGCTCGCCATTTAGAAAGGCGGACTTGACATCAAACTGGTACACTGGCCATTCAAGTTGTGCAGCTAAGACTAAAAAAGTCCTCACCGTTTCAAAGCGACCAACGGGTGAAAATGTCTCATCAAAGTCGAAGCCTTGCTGCTGTGAGTACCCCTTCGCAACTAAGCGAGCTTTGTACTTTTGAATCTTCCCTTCAGCATCATACTTTGTGCGGTACACCCATTTCAATCCAATCACATTCTTTCCTTTCGGCAGCTTAACAAACTCCCAAGTCTCATTTTTTTCGATAGCCGTCATCTCATCTTTCATTGCATTCTTCCATATATCACTCTCCGCAGCTTCTTCATAGCACATAGGATCAGCAGCATAAAAAGCACTACAGTTTTCATAAACTTCTGTCAGCGGTCGGAACCTCCTTGGAGTGTGGTCATATGCAGAGCTGGATGGTGAGTTTGCTGAAGATGAGTAGTTGCTACTGTTTGGGGATGAACTGGAAATACTGCTAGTGTGCGGAGTTGAGGAGCTACTGCCAGCAGAATAATTATTAGGAGTTGCAAGACTTCTTGGACTTGCTGGTTCATTAGTTTCTGTCATAGGAATTACATATTCATTCTCTGTAAGTTGTGGTGTTGTTGCTGCTTGGTTGTTGTTGTTCCAGGTCCATCTTTCTTCTTCATTGAATATTACATCCCTGCTAATTATCATCTTGCCACCTACAAGGTTATACAGCCTATATGCCTTGGATTGAGGACTATATCCAACAAAGACACAGTTTTCTGAATTTTTATCAAGTTTTCGATGAGATGGAGAGTTAACCAAAGCATAGGCTATACAACCAAAAAATTTCAAGTGGCTTACCCGCAGCTTCCTTCCTTTCCAAGCTTCATATGGGGTTCATGTCATGACTGCCTTTGTTGGTGAGAGGTTTAGAAGGTAAATTGTTGTTGCCACACCTTCTGCCCAGAACTCCTTAGGAAGATTTCTTGCTGTCATCATGCTTGTCGCCATTTCTACCACGGTTCTATTCTTCCGGTCTGCCACACCGTTCTGTTCTGGAGTGTACGGTGCAGTAAGCTCCCTACGAATTCCATAATGCTCACAAAAGGCATTAAATTCATTAGAGGTAAAGTCACCTCTTCTATCGGAACGAAGAACCTTTATGCAGAACTCACTCTCATTCTCTACCAATGCCTTGAACTTCTTGAAACATTCAAAAGTTTTTGACTTGTTGATCAGAAAATACACCCAACTCATATGACTGTAGTCATCGGTAAACAACAAGAAATATCTACTACCACCAAAGGACTCGACACTCATTGACTAATTCAAGGCAAGAAGAAGCTCTCCAAGATTTGTTTACAGGAAACGAATTTCTGTTGTGTTTCCCATAGACACACCCCTCACAAAAATCAAGTGCATCAATTTTAGGCAGCCCAACAACCATATCTTTCTTACTCAACAATTTCAACCCTTTCTCATTTAAATGTCCATAACGCAAATGCCATAGATTTGCCTCTGGACTACCTTTAACTACCAAGGCGCTACCAATAGATACATCAAGTGGGAACATTCTGTTTGAAGTCATCTGAACATGAAATATTTTTTGACCAGATTTTTTGTCATGTATACTACAACAATTATCATCAAACAGAACATAATATCCATTGCTCATCAATTGTCCAACACTTAACAAATTATGAGCTAAACTAGGGACATATTGCACATCTTGAAGAATCACCACAAGAATTTTTAATGGCAACCGTACCTTTACCTTCAACCTTAATTGACTTGTCGTTTCCAAGCCGAACTTTTGACTTTTGCAACTCATCTAGCTTCTTGAACACCAACTTCGAACCAGACATGTGGTTAGAGCAACCACTATCAATAAACCACACATCATTGGATGCACCATTAATAGCGGAGTAAGCCATAAACAGGTAACTTTCCTCTTACGGCTTCTCGGCAAAATTGGCATATTTTGGATCTTCCTTCTGTTTACTCCAACAATCAGCTTCTTTGTGCCCATATTTTTTTGCAGTAGTGGGACTGAATATTGCTCCTATACTGCCTCTGGTCACCAAAATAACCTCTACCTCTGCCGCGTCCTCGACCACGACCTCGAAAACCATCTCTGCCATGTCCATGGCCTCCTGAATATTCTGATTTCCCTTTATAAGAAGTCTCCTCCTTCACCTGAAAAGCTTTCTCATCTACCGTTACAAAGAACTTGCCGACTCGATCTTCATTGGCTAATAGGGAACTCATTAGTTCATCAAAAGTGTATGTTGATAAATCCTTGGATTGTTCAATTGCAGTAACAACTGCATTATACTCAACAGTTAAACTCCTTAATACTTTACTAACAACAGCCATATCACTCATAATTTCACCATAAAAATTCATTTGATTCACAATTCTAGAAACTCTAGACAATAACTCTTGCATTGGTTCTTTGTCTTTCATAGCCAATGTTTCAAAGCTACGACGAAGAGACTGTAATTTAATTGTGATTACCTTCTGGTCACCCACATACTCCTTTTTTAGGATCTCCCATGCTCCATGAGAATTGCTTGCTGCTGAAATTCGAGGAAAATTTTCATCATCCAGTGCCCATTGGATGAGAAACAATGCCTTCGCATCTTTCTTACGATTATCTCGTATCTGTTGGTTAGGTTGAACTGGTGGACGAGCAGGCTCTTCGTACCCGGTCTCCACTATCTCCCAAAGCTCTTGGGATTTGAACATCGTCTTCATCTTGAGACTCCAAAGATGGTATTTTTCTCCTTTGAATACTGGAATTGGGGGCTGATCAAATAGGTTTCCATTTTCTGTCATGGTTGTCATCTCTCAAATTTGTGTTTACCTCACTCTGTGTGTTTCACTCTGTTTGCTGAGACTTTCTCACGTAATAATATTTTTTTTTGGTGTTTTTCCCAGTGTTTGATCTCTCTTTGAGTTTGAAAGAGAAAAAGGCTGCACGTGTTCTCTCTCTCTCAAACCTGCTCTGATACCATTTCTGTTGGGGAATAAACTCTTCAACAACAGAATTTGATAGGAGAAAGACTCTTAACACACATTGCATTAGACTGAAATTGAGAGGCCTATTATATAGGCTTACAACATACTGAACAATACTACTAATCAGCAACTAAGGCCCTGTTCTGTTCAACGGAATGGTGCGGTACGGTGAGGAACGGAACGGAACGGCGCGGCGCGGATAATTCAAAAATATGTGAGACAAAATGAAGTACAGAATGCGGCGCGGAACGGAACGGAACGGATTGGAACGGAGCGGAACGGAACGGAATGCAGCATGGAATCGACGAAAAGAACAGGGCCTAAGTCTAGAAAAATAAGGAACGTGAACCACTAATAAAACTCCACTCATAATTGATAACCTACAACTTCTAACTTGACCACTTAACCCACTAACAACCACTAACAACCACTAACTGAATAATAGAAACAATAGAAATAACAGGTCCACAATTTTAGGAGCACTACTCAACCGTTGGGACTAACATTCTGGTGGAATCGGATTGCCTTAAAGCTACCCAGCTCTTAACGCAAGATGATCCCCCTAGAAACTATCTGAGTAATTTGATTATGGACTGCAGGGTAATGATGCAGAGCTTGGGGATGCAGAAGATTCTCCACTGCTATAGAGAGGGAAACACTTGCGGATGTGCTGGCAGCAAATGGCAAGAAGAGTACAACTGACCTTAATATTTTAGTTAGATTGGATGTTGCTCAGGCTAGCTTTTATGAACGGGATTGTAATGGTGCTAAGCGCACCCGAATGGTTTCGATTTAGTTTAATTTGAATAGTTAATAATTTGACAACATGATCTATAGTACAGTATAGAAGGGCATATCGGGTTGGCGGGGGTTCCCATGGTAAGTTGGCCAGTGTTCGCGGAGCAGTATGACAATGAAAAAATTGTCACTTTAATTTTGAACCTAACTGTAGAAGCTAGGGTGAAGGTTGGTCATCTTACTCCAAACTGATTCCTTCAAAACAAAATTTTTGTTCTTATCATTAGCGTGGATAAGATAACTATAAATCCTGCATGATGAGCCTAACTTCAGTTGCCTACAGGGTTATAGACTCACTCTTTCAAAACTCTGATTACATCTATAAATATGTCAGCATTCGGAACACGGGATGCACCAAATATGAGAAGAAAGCAGCAAGTTAGGATAACGAACAACAGATCTTGCCCAAGTAGCTTCCATTGGATATAAGCAACACAACATCTACGTACAAGATGACGTTCATCCTCAGTTAAGGGACCAGATACAAGGTCTCTAAGCACTTCCAGGTCAATCCAAGGGTTCATCCAATAGAGAATAGTCTTGTTGGTACTTGGTAATGTACTTTTCCTTAATCACTTAAGCATGTAGAGTGTCACTACTAGTTTGCAATTTCAAGCAGTGGGAGTGTTTGGATTTTGGCTTATGGGGTGGCTTTTGGCAAAATTGGATGCTTGAGCAGTCCACCATCCAATATTGGTGTTTGGATGTTAGCTTGTGAGATTGGCTTTTGGGTTCCCACAAGCCAACTTTTGAAAAGCCAAGGAGGTTGGCTTATGGGTGTTGGATGGTGGCATTAATGTAGTCCAATGACATAATAGTCCAAGACTTGCAATTATTTACTTCTATGCCATCAAATTCCTCAATCATATGAATGTCCTCATAGGTCATTTCACATATAACCAGCTAATGCTACCAACCAATGTTACCAAACATCTCTTTCCAAACATCAAATGTTACCAGCCGGTCAAATCAGCTAACAATACCAGCCATCGACCACCAGCCACCAGCCATCAGCCAACAACTAATGTCACCAACCAATTGCCAAACAGGGCCATTAGCTAGCCATATTCACCTTACTCGTGAGAATTGTCTTAAATTTTAGTAGTCCTATTCAGAGAGTATTCAAAAACTTGATATGGGCCATCATATAGCCAGTTAAATGACACCAATTTTGAAAACTGAAATGATAATTACACATTAATTGAGCTGTGAAAAGATGAAGACAAAAGGGTGCAGTATATTTCTGTTGGTATTATAAAATTTTGCCATAAAACCTTTTGAATTCCCATGAGCAACACTATTTACTCTACCCTCCAAATTCCAATGAGAAACTTAATTGTGTGCATCTTCTCTATTATGGAAGTGTGACTCAACATAACAGAATTGCCAAATTGGGATTCTATTGGCCTGGCTCACCCGAAACCACTCTATAAAATCTGCAGATAACAATATACAGTGCACCTCTCTTTAGTTCTCTGCTTGCTAATTTTTTCCATTTTCCATTTCTCTCATCTATCTTTGGCAGGCATTATGTCTATAGCTCAAGTTGTTGGGAAGGACAAGCAAGTAGTACGTACAGAAAATGCCGAGGATCAGCCATTTGCCATCTATTGTAACACAAAACATCCTAGAATCCTTACCACTCAAGGATGCAGTGAAGACTAGTATTTTATCAAGACGCTGGAGATACAAATGGCTTCATTCTAGTTCAAGTGCTTATACTTGATGACGGTTTCTCCTTTCTAATGGGATCGAAACTGAACCCTTCAACTAATTTGCAATCTGCGTATCGAAATATTGTACACAATCTTCTTCAGCTCATTGGATCAATTCGTATTATTGAACTTTACATTCCTAGGTGGTGTGTTAATGCAGACATTACTCACTGGATACAGCTTGTTTCTGCTAAAGGTGCCAAGACATTATTCATGCGTGAAGGACGCACTTCGAAAAGGCTTCCTTCTTGTGTGTTCTCTTGTGTAGGCTTGACACACTTGGCACTCTCCAACTTCTTTATTTGCTCTCTTCCCCTGACATTCAATAGCTTTCCAAGCCTAACTAGCCTATATTTGGTAAACTCTCGAAATTATTCGGATGCCAACGTATTACAAACCCTTATTTCAAGTTGCCCACAGCTTGAGGTACTACATTTGTATTTTTTTTTGTTATTATGAAGCTGAAGACATAAGTATAACTATTCATGCTACAAATCTTCAAGAGCTAGCTGTTGATGGCTTTGTCAAGAGCATTCATCTCGAAGGAACCGCAAAGATTAATGACTTATGCATTAGGGCTGGATGGCAGTTTGAGAAGCAACTGAGCAAGTTTTTCCTCTGCTTGCCAAATGTTGTGAAGCTGGAACTTGGTGACTCATTTTGGAAGGTATGTGAGAACTGATTTAGAATCTAATCATTAGCTAATAACTGAGTTTTGGAAGGTGCAAACTGTCTTTTCTCTGATGTCTTTATTTTCATTGTGATTTGCTTTTGGACTTAGCATTTGGCTGACTGTAGTAAAGATGCACGAAAGATTGCCAACAAATTTGAACAATTAACAACCCTCATACTTGTCAATTTACCAGTTAAATGTCATTGGGCCAGTTCTCTCACTCTCGGTCTTTGCAGAAGCTCTCCAAACTTGGAGGAATTAGAAATCGAAGTAAGTGTGTAAATCTCCATTAGCAAATGCATGGGAACATTTCCTAACATGCTGCTTTAAATCATGTAGGATCCAGCCAACTGTAAGCACTGTGGTGATGCATCAGTTCAGATTAAGGAAGATTTTACCCTTGAAAGCCTTCAGGATGTAGTATTTGCCGGTTTTTCTTGTTCGAACCATGATTCACATCTTATAAAGCTACTACTAACATGCTCTCCAACCCTTGAGGTAATGACCATACAGTTTAAAGAGAATTTACAAGAAGAACCTTTACCTAACGACAAGTTAGATACAGTGAAGGATTTACTGTGCTATCCTCGAGCTTCAGAGATTGCGAAGATTATTTTCAAGCACCACAACATACATGTATATGGTCAGTTTAGACCAGGAGAATATATGATGAGATAGTTGCAAATGTGACATGTAGTATGATCTGATCGACAATGCGAAGTGTGTCTGAAAACTTCTAATCACTGGTTGTACCATATCCTTGCTTGTTTTCAAATATGAACCAAAATTTGAATGTTTGGTAATCATTTAGAAATGTTATTTAACGTTGAAGAAAATGCGTCAGCGCTACCAAGATGTTTGATCAGCACTTTCAAAAATCAAATGTCATTCATACTCCATAAAGATATTTATGAGTATATCGAAAACAGTCATATAGCTGGAGTTTATGTGGTATATATCAGAAATGATCACCAGACTCTTAAGAGTGTTGCTCTCATCAGTCATCACCGTTGATAGTGATTCAAAGATTTGTCGGATAGGTGTTTAATGTTTCGCAACCATTGGCGGCCTGATGGCTTCTGTTCTTTCTCCTAATTCAAGCGAAGTAAACACTGGCCCTTTTCCATGAAGCCCTGTTAATGCAGTGACTGCTAAACTAGTTCATAATTTTGATGTACCAACACTTGCTGCTCAGTCCATATGAGCATCTTTACAAATGAATAACTAGTTAAGGATACATCTCTATGTTCATTTAACAGAAGACTAGGGGAATTCATTCTAGCTGATGTGCTTACTTGTTAGACTCTTGATCAATTACATACTCAAGCTGTTTTAGTGCATCCTCCCTAAGTACCACTATGATGTGTTACTTTTTAATTAAAATAGGATTTTTTTGTTGAAAACTACTTTACCTTCGTTTTTACACTTTTTGTGGGAAACTATCTTAGTTTCTTAAATTTGTGGGGAACTACCTTGTTTCCAATTATTTTTTTATGTCAAGAACAATCATTTGATAGAATTTCGTGTAACGGGATTAACTTTTCTAGTAAAAGACCTTATTGCCCCTCACTTAAGTATGTTGACTGAACTCAAATTTATTGTCCTCTCTTTGACCGTATTCTCTCTAACTTCCCCCTTTTTTAACTTATCTCACTTTCTCTCTCCTCTTAGCTACTGATCTCTTTCTCTATCGCTCTCGATTTTTTACTACTGCTCTCTCATCTCTTTCTCTCTGACCTCTTCCTTTCTGCTCTCTCATCATTTACTATTTGTGCTCGTCATTGTAGTAGTTGAATCACCTAGGTTCATCAATTGATTGTTTCCCTAATTTCTAGGGTTTATGGTACCCGAATTAGGAGGTTTAATAAATTTGTTGAGGAGAGAGAGTAATGGCAACAGAGAGAGAAGTCGAGGAGAGAGAGTGAGTTCAGTAGATTCGTTGAGGAGACAAAGTTATGGCGACAAAGAGAGAAGTCGATGAGAGAGAGAGAGAGAGAGAGAGCAGAGAGTAAATGGGGGGTTGGAGGTAGATTAATGGCGGTTGGAGTGAGTAAAAATTCATACCCTGTTCCTTATATGTAATTCTCTGGGTATGAACTACAGTGATTAAGTGCAGTAATGTAAGAAAATCTGATCCAGGAGTTCTGTTTTGACGACTATATGTTCTTATGTTCTCTTAAACGCCATATGCAGTCGACATATAGATCTATAGTATAGAAGGCATATCGTGTGGACTGGGGTTCCCATGGTAAGTCTACGATGAAAAATTTGTCACTGAAGTTTTGAACATTGGGTTTGCTGTTGGAACCGAAGATTGGAACCTGACTGTAGTAGGTAGGTCCGAAACGGAAAACATTTTCCCCGAAGAAGGTTGGTCATCTTAGTCTGCACTGAATTCCTTTGAAACAAAATTTTTGTTCTTATCACTCTAACATATACTAGGAATACTATAAATCCTGCATGATGAGGCTAACTTCACTCTGCCTGCAGGTTTATTATAGACTCTCTCTTTCCAAACTCTGATTACATCTAAATATGTCAGTATTCGGAACACAGGATGCACCAAATCTGAGAAGAAAGCAGCAAGTTAGCATCACAAACTACAGATATTGCCCAAGTAGATTCCGTTGAATATAAGGGACACGCTACATACGAGATCAATGATGTTCATCCTCAGTCAAGGGACCAGAGACAAGCTCTCTAATCACTCCCAGGTCAGTCCTGATTGTGTATATCTAGTACAAAAATAGAACTGATGAGATTTGTTTTTAAACTTTAGACTAGTACATGAAAACTTGAAATTGACCATCATATCCAGTTAAATGACACCAATTTTTTGAAAACTGTAATGATAATTAAACATTAATTAAAGCTTTAAAACGATGAATGTTAGAATAGGTGTACCCAAACTGATGTTTGGTCAGGTAGAAACAGAACACAAAAGTAACTTGCTGCGCCGTGGGAAGATTAACCACTGCCTTAAAAGCGATTTCGCCTCGATCTAGGTGCAAATCGATCACCCAACGCTCGCTTTCCAAGGTTAACACAACACTCTTACTCGTGTGCACTCACGAGGAAGGATTAAAACAAAACTCAACTTGCTCAGAAATAATGGGAATATAGTTGGGAGAGAGAAAGGAAGATGGATGTGTTTATCTTGTGTATTTTCCAGCAATATGAATAAGGCTTTTATAGCCAAAAGAGGGATGAAACTTTCCCATCAATAGGAAATCACTTAAGGCAATTAGTGGGGAGAGAATCAAGGAAATCAATAACTTGGAGATCAAGGATATAATATCACAATAAAGATAATCGGCTGAAAATCAAGAGTTGGTATATACAAGAATAAAATATTATAACAGCCGAAACGGATCTCATTAATTCCGTGATTTCAGCAATTAGGATCTCGCGAATCTGGATACGATTGGGTGGAACCAAACTCAGATTGGTCATAACCAAACTCCAACTCTGAGCATTGTTTCCAACAATCCCCCACTTATGCGAAAGAGAGATAAGATTTCCAAAGAGAATGAATGAGAAAAGTTTCTTAAGCAAACAAATGACTTGGCACTTAAGTGCTAATATCTTGCGATTTGAATTAACACATAGTGAATTGAGGTCATACCGAACATCAAGGAGTGAAGTTACTCTTGAACTACAAGACGTAAAGGTGACACCACAAGACACGCACCTTATCACTTTATTGCGATTTTGTCCCGCGATAATAAACACATATAAATGGCCAAAAGAACCCCGGGTACTCATGAGTGCTCTAGAAAGAAAGCCCAAACATCTTTCATAGAAGGTGGCCAAACCTTCTCACTCACGTAGGTGATTTTCTACGGGTCCAACACAATCAGGTCTACCCAAACTTACCTTTGGGTCTGACCATTAAACACCAGGACAGTGAAATCATTAAGAGCAATGAGTGCTCATCCTCACATAATCAAGCGGTGAATCCATCAAGTCCGTCTCACAAGGACCACCCAAGTAGGGTTATGAATTCATTAAGAGCGTAATGTCACGGAGCGACACTCCTCACCGGTCATCATGCGTGAAGAGGGCGCATGGGTGGCTAGGGGGCTGTGACGAGTGCCTCTCAAGAAGCACTTACCCCCTAAAGAGTCATTTGGGGTTCAGCCATTCTGCCAGGAGTAGACATGGGAAGTGCCTAACTTTCATACTGGGTACTTAGTATAATTTTGGGGTGCTGAGATAGGCGCTGACATGGCCTGGTAGACGCTGACATAGGCGCTGACAGGAGCGCTGACTGGGAAGATAGGTGCGGACAAGGGAACTGTGCGCCTGGGAGGCGCCAGAAGACGCTGGAATTCTCCAGACACCTCTGGGAAGACGCGGTTTCTGGAATGTTCATGGGATTTCCGGGTCTTGGAGGCTCTAGAGAGTTCAAGGGAGCTTCCAAGAGTTTCTTTAGGGTTCTAGGATATTTTCTAAGAGTTTCTAGAAATATCCTTTGTAATTAAATATTGTGAATAGTGTAGAATTCTCTAGAAGCTTAGGGAAGCTTAGGGAGGAGGTGGAACTCCTATAAATAGGAGGGAGCCCTCATTTGTACAAAGTGTGTAGAGAGAGCTAAACACTTGAGAGCACAATTGTAAAGAGCTTTACTTAGTAAAATACAAGTGAGTTTCTTAACCCACTAAGCCTTTCTCTTTGCATCAACAATCATTCCTTTCAACGTTCCCACTTAACCGTCAACCTAGTCGTCTTAAGGGTGGCAACCTTAGTCGATCACGAGGGTCGGCAACACCTAGGCGTCAAGGAGGCGTCAACGCTGCGTAGTGTGCTTTTGGAAGGAGTTGTGCCCGGACAAAAAGGGGAGCCTAACTTAGTTTCGACGGAATGTGAGCTAAGTGGCAGCGGGGTCGACGGGAGCTAGAGTGGTGCTCGGTGTCGGCACGTGACAGGTGGTATCAGAGCAGGTCAAGCGTGGGAGTGCTTGGCAACGTGGTGTCCAGTCAAGTGGGTGAACTTGACAACTCGGGATAGTCATTCGGGCTTGGTACGATAAGGGGAAAATCGTGACCAATGGCGGGTGGCAAAGATAGCATCGGGCCGGAGAACGTCGAAACATCGGGGGTGGTTCACGAGGAGCCACAAACGGGGCGTAAGAAAAATAAGAAGGACATCGACAACATCGTCGTTAAGCTCACTGATGCTGTCGCGGTGCTGAGTCAGGGGTCGACAGCTCGGATCAAAGGCTAGACGATGTCGAGACGGCCTCGGAGGACTTGAGCGAGAAGATGTTGCTTGCGCTCAACGATCTCAAGGCTAAGTTCCAGGAGGAGCTTGCCAACATGGAGACCAAGCTGCGAGGCTTGATCTCGGTTGTCCAGACGGAGTTGGACAGTGCAAAGCCGGAGATAGTCCTTTGCAAAGCGGCGGTGGTGGCAGGGAGTGCCACGTCAAGGGAGGCGCCTAGGGTCAAGGTACCCGAACCGCCAAAATTCGTCGGGAAGCGGGGCGCCAAAGAAATTGATAATTTCATATGGAGCTTGGAGCGTTACTTTGGCGCCATGCACTTGGAGGACGACGACTCCAAAATTAATACCGCCACCATGTATCTTACGGAGGACGCTGCGTGATGGTGGAGGAGGAGGTACGGGGAGATCGAGAGGAAGCTTGTCTCGATCAAGACGTGGGACGAGTTTAAGGCGGATCTTAAGAAGCAATTTTACCCGGAGAATGCCGAGGAGCTTGCAATGAAAGAGCTACGGGAGTTGAAGCATACCGGGTCGATCAGGGAGTATATCAATGCCTATACCTCGCTCATGCTCGAGATTCCGGACATGACCGAGAAGAACCGCCTCTTCTACTTCATGGATGGGTTACAACGTTGGGCCGGGAAGGAGTTGAAGCGACGTTGTGTGCAAGACCTGGCCCAAGCTATCGCAGCGGCGGAGTCCTTGATCGAGTTTTCAAGTGACTTCATGAAAGAAGCGACCGAGGAGGGACAAGGTCGTGGAAGGTGGCGAGGAATCAGGTGGGGGAGACCGTACCCACCAACAGAGGAGTATCGGAGGTGCCCGGGAGGAGCTCACCTTCAACCGAGGAGAACGAAGCACGGACAAGGGGAAGTCCGTGGAGCAAAGTCGTGAGCGGAGGAAGCTAGAGTGCTTCCTATGCGATGGGCCGCATATAGCGAGGAACTGTCCGCAACGACAGAAGCTCAACGCTATCGTCTCCAACTATGAGGGCGAGGAGCATCACGGGGACGTGGCCAAGATGGGAGCCTTACGAAGGGAAGACGTAAGGCTTAGCACGATGCGACTCGTCAACAGCGTCTCAGTCGTGGACAGAGCGCCGACGGGACAGGCAGCGACTACCGAGGGAGCCAAGCCAAGGAGTGGCTTGATGATGGTGAAGGCACGGGTGGACGACGTGCCAACGGAGATGTTGGTCGATACGGGGTCGACCCACAACCTGATGGCCTTGGGGGAGGCCAAAGCGCTAGGAGTGCGCTATACTCAGGCAAAGGGTGAGCTGAAAGCGGTGAACTCAGCGTCCTTGCCAATCTATGGGAAAGCGTTCAACGTCCCCGTTCGCTTGGGTGAATGGACGGGAAAGGTGGGATTCATGATCGTGGAGATGGACGATCAACAGGCTGGGCATGGAGTTCCTAGCAAAGGTGGCACCAGTGACCTTCGGGGAAGGAAGCATCACCATCACGGGGAAGGGGCAGGCCTATGTCGTGCCTGTCAACATAGCCGAGGAAGAGGGCATCAAGATCTCTTCCATGAGGGTGATCGCGGTGCCAAGGGTCTCGGAGACGAGGAAACCATGGGAATGAGTCGGGACGTGATCGAAGAGACATGGGTCACGGAACGGAAACAGGGACAAGGCGCTCGAGGGACGGTACCGAAGGGCGTCACGATGGGTCGAGTCGACGAGGGCGTCGACAACTTTGGTGGGGGAGAATGTCACGGAGCGACACTCCTCACCGGTCATCATGCGTGACGAGGGCGCATGGGTGGCTAGGGGGCTGTGACGAGTGCCTCTCAAGAAGCACTTACCCCCTAAAGAGTCATTTGGGGTTCAGCCATTCTGCCAGGAGTAGACATGGGAAGTGCCTAACTTTTATACTGGGTACTTAGTATAATTCTGGGGTGCTGAGATAGGCGCTGACATGGCCTGGTAGACGCTGACATAGGCCCTGACAGGGGCGCTGACTGGGAAGATAGGCGCTGACAAGGGAACTGTGCGCCTGGGAGGCGCCAGAAGACGCTGGAAGTCTCCAGAAACCTCTGGGAAGACGCGGTTTCTGGAATGTTCATGGGATTTCCGGGCCTTGGAGGCTCTAGAGAGTTCAAGGGAGCTTCCAAGGGTTTCTTTAGGGTTCTAGGATATTTTCTAAGGGTTTCTAGAAATATCCTTTGTAATTAAATATTGTGAATAGTGTAGAATTCTCTAGAAGCTTAGGGAAGCTTAGGGAGGAGGTGGAACTCCTACAAATAGGAGGGAGCCCTCATTTGTACAAAGTGTGTAGAGAGAGCTAAACACTTGAGAGCACAATGGTAAAGAGCTTTACTTAGTGAAATACAAGTGAGTTTCTTAACCCACTAAGCCTTTCTCTTTGCATCAACAATCCTTCCTTTCAACGTTCCCACTTAACCGACAACCTAGTCGTCTTAAGGGCGGCAACCTTAGTCGATCACAAGGGTCGGCAACACTTAGGCGTCAAGGAGGCGTCAACGCTGCGTAGTGTGCGTCCGGAAGGAGTTGTGCCCGGACAAAAAGGGGAGCCTGACTTAGTTTCGACGGACTGTGAGCTAAGTGGCAGCGGGGTCGACGGGAGCTAGAGTGGTGCTCGGTGTTGGCACTTGACAGTAAGCTCATCCTTATAAAATTAAGCGGTGAATCCATCAAGTCCGTCTCCCAAGGACCACCCAACTAGGGCTATGAATTCAATAAGAGCAAAAGGCTCATCCTTACAAATAGCACCAATAATCGCCATAGGGATGGATAGAATGGTGCTTATTGAGTCTCCTCATGGCTTAATTTGACCACATTGAACCATGAAAGGTTGGGTATCCACCATGATTCTCTCAATCCAAGGGCTTTAACCCCATCCCCCTCGACGCATTTATGACCATTTTTATGATCAATCCTTTGGTTAAAGGATCCGGCAAAGTTATTTCGAATTTCAAGTACTCTAAAGAAAAGTACATCATTCTTTATCAATTGTCTCACCAAGTCTTATGCGTAAATGTACTTTCTTACCCTTATACGTGTGATTCTTAGTTACCTAGATGGATGCTACTGAATCACAATGAATGGAGATACGAGATGCTTTCTCCACAAAAGAACGTCCGCAAGCAAATTCGATAACGATTTGGCTTCTTTATTGTTTATAGCTTCTTTCCAAAAGCTAGCATCAACCGAAGTCATAGCCTCTGCAAAAGTTTTAGGCTCTTCGTCAATCAAAAAAGAATAAATGATATTCTCATTTAATTCATCAATATTTAAATCTTCGGTTTGAAAAGCTTTCATAAAGTCAGAACCAAAGTTGGTATCAATTCTAACTATTTTACTCCTTCGTGGTTCAACACCATACACATCATTATTAAACGGAGTAGGTAACGAAAAGAAGCATGCATAGTCATAGCAATACCACATGATTCGGCATTCATTTTCAAAGAAAAGATATGCTCAAAGAATTCAACATCTCTAGATTCAATAATAGAATGATTATTCAAACACATGAATCTATATGCTATACTGGTATTTGGTCATA
Source organism: Tetragonia tetragonoides (assembly GCA_038025085.1). Lineage (NCBI taxonomy): Eukaryota > Viridiplantae > Streptophyta > Magnoliopsida > Caryophyllales > Aizoaceae > Tetragonia > Tetragonia tetragonoides. The sequence goes on along the minus strand of CM076146.1, from coordinate 27,751,213 downwards.
ACCAATAACAACCAGAACCAAAGGTTTTAAGCCCAAAATTTTGTGCGCTTGTGACTATGCAAAACTACTTTATTCAAACACCCCCACAATTTCAAATAAGTCACGTTTAGTGTAAAGCCTTGAAAATTACATATGGGGATTTATTTATTAAGAACTCTATGCAACAAGTAAATAAAACCGCTAACCCCCACATTCTCCCAAAACTAATAAGCATTATTAGAAGTAATTGGGACAGGGTTAGACTTATCTTTGAGTCTATTGGCTTCCTCAATCCTCATGTGCCCAGCCAACTCCTCAAGTGACATGTCCTTCTTCTTGTGCTTCAAATGACCAAGAAAATCATTCCAAGAATTGGGCAATTTCTCGATCAAGACATTGGCTTGGAAGATCTCACACATCTCCATGCATTCGGACAGCACATTGGCACAAAGGTTCTCATATTGGTGCACTTGATCCATGATTGGTTTTTCATCGGCTATCTGGAATTCGAGCCGATTGCCAACTACGTACTTCTTCTTTCCAGCATCATCGGCACCATATTTTCTCTCAAGAGTATCCCAAATCGACTTGGCAGATTTTTCTTTAATGAACAAGTCGAAGAGGTAGTTTGTCATATGACTTAACATATGACCACGAAACAGATTTGTTGTCCTTCTCAAACTTTCTTTTTAGTTTCTCATCAGCATCATTCTTTGTCTTCTCAGTAACATCATTATCACCATCTTTGCCAAAAATTGGTGGGTTGAATAGGACATAGTGCAATTCAAATTGTTCGAAAATGATGAGCATCTTTTCACTAGTACAAAAACCCCCATGTGCATCGCCTAATATGTGACGGTTGATAGTATGAACCGTCACCCATAATAAGGCGGTGGAATTTTTGTAAATAATTGTTGAGAATGTGTGACGGTTTTAATCTACAGCCGACGCACAAAAGTGGAAAAAAAAAATCGGGTAAGAATGTGCGACGGTTGACTTGGCTGACCGCCACACAAAGTCTACCTTTTGCGTCGGTCATTATCACGAACCGTCGCACATTCTTCTTGAAACAAATTAAACCCTCCTATACTGATAGCTCTCACGCACGCGACAACCCCTCTCTCTCTCTCTCTCTCTCTCTCTCTCTCTCTCTCTCTCTCTCTCTCATGCCATCATCGACCTTCGTCTTCCTCTCTCTCTCACGCCATCGATCTTCAACTTCCTCACTCTCACGCCATTGATCTTCGTCTTCCTCTCTCTCTCACGCCATCGATCTAGCTTCAAATCCTCTGATCTTCCTCTCGCCCCCGGTGCTCAATTTCACAGTCAATTGTAGCTCGTAGTTGCAGATTGGGGAAGAAGCAATTTCATTAATTGTGGCTCGTCTTTGCAATATCACGGTAAGCAATTTCTTATTCACAATACTTATTTATAAGTTTTATTTGGTTTTAGTTTCAATTTTTGTTCATATTGTGAATTTTTGAGCTTCAAAGTGGCTGGGTTTGCAAAAGATGTATTTTTGTGTTGTACTTCGAGTTAGGTTTGTTTAGTGGATGAATTTGCTGTTTTGTGCTGAATTTTTCGAACTCAATTGTAAGTTAAGTTAGGGTTAGTTAGGTGCCGAAGATGAAATTGTTTTAAGTTAGGGTTTTAAGTTAGGATTTGAAGTTAGGGTTACTAATTTGCTTCTGTGAGTTTTCAATTTGTTGTTCTATTTGAACCCTGATATCTTTTTCCCTGATATCCAGAAAAAATGATCTATAAAAAGTTGTCATCTACTTTAATTAGACTAATTCAGCCTGGTCTTGTGGCACAATGATCAACTTAAAGATTTTGGCTATTGTTAATAGTATTTTATTCCTTGAAAATCTGTTTTCAAGCAGTAAAGACTTTTATGCTTATAAATTTGTAAAACTTGAAAATCTAAATTCACAGTCTGTTCAAGCACAAAAAGCAAAAACATAGAGGACATTAGGTAATTCAATAAAACTACAACATGAATGGTTGACACCTGCATTTAATATGTACTAAAGATGAAAATAGCATCTGTTACACAACTAACTGGAGATGTTTTATGCAAAGGAAGTTGAACTTGTTTACATTAGTTGCAGAGTAGTTTGCTTGCTTCAAATAGTCATTTTTCAATACATCTATAAGCCGCAATATGTGAAGCAGTTAAGCATCAATAAACTGAATTGGCCTCACTGTAGTGGTCAAGAGTGGCCAAATTTAAAATCATTTTCTTACTAGAACCAATTACATATATGTTTGTGACTAACAGAGCATTTGCTAAGTCACCTGATCAGAAAATTTTAAAACTTGAAACAGAAACAAATTCAGAAAATTTTCAGACATATATTTGCTAAGTCACCTGATTTGGGATTGGTATTCTTCCATGGTTGAAACCCACTCAAACAGGATCCAAAATTTGGTGGTTTTGAAGGGTTCTTGGTTTTCTTCCATGGTTGAAAGGCTTTAGAAAGAGAGAGAGAGATTGTGGAGCTCAAAATGTTTTTGTGAGTTAGACAAGAAAAGGGAAAGGCAACGGCTTTTTGAAGTGGGTTGTTATTTCTATTGAAAGCAGTTAGTCCTTTTTCTTTTCTTTTTTAGTACCTTCTCATCTGGATGGGGCATTTTTGTCCCTGTATGACTAAGCTTGTGTTAATTAGCTTTTAGAGAAACATGGCTTCAAGATATTTTATGTAAGTAGCGAATTGTCCTGCCACATTTTATTGTGTCTGGTTATTACTGTTTCTGTTGCTGCTGTCTTTTGCTGCTTGTTGCTGTTGTCTCTTGCTGCTAGTTGCTGCTGTCTGTTGCTGCTTGTTGTTGTTGTTGTTTTATGCTGTTGTTGTTGCTGTATGTTGTTGTTGTTGTTGTTACTTGTTGCTGGTTATTGTTGTTTCTGTTGCTAATTGTCTGTTGTTGTTGTTTGTTGTTGTTGTTGTTGTTGTCTTTTGTTGTTTGTTGTTGTTGTTGTCTTTTGTTGTTTGTTGTTGCTCCATGTTGCTGTATGTTGCTATTGTTGTTGTTGTATGTTGTTGTTGTTGCTGAATGCTGCTGTTGTTGCTATTAGTTGTTGCCACAAACTTGCTTAGAAACTTGACTAAACAGCAAAGGCATTTTGAAAAGCCTAGAAATACTAAGATCTTTGTATATATGATACTGAAAGTCATTTCCATTGTGGATAAGGTGACTTCTTGAACTTTCTATTACTCCCACTTTCACCATAATGCTCACACTATTTTGGTTTATATTTGCAGTGGTCTTCAAATTGTGGTTGACACTTTGTGATACGAGGGAGATCTTACTTATTAGTGTTTGGTGCTGGTAATTTCTCTTTCCCCTCTACCTTCTTATATTTTTCCCCTTTATTGTATCATTTATAATTGAATTATATATAAATTATGTCAAATTTAATTTCACTTTGGTCGTGGTGGTTGTTGTGACGGCTGGTCGGTGTTGACCCTATGGCTTATGGTGTTGGATATTAAGGAGTGTTATACTTGTTATTTTTCGATTGAATTTCTATATGCATCATGAGCCTGGATACCGTTTAAGAATGGGTTAGGTTGGAGCGAAAAGGACCCAATGATAGATATGCATTCACTTGTGAGATTGACAGTTTAAGAACGAGTTAGGTTCGAGCGATAAGGACCCAATGATAGCATTTTTAATGGTTTGTAAAAGATGTCTTCAAGGTGCATATATGTTATTAAATGTATATTCTCACTTTCTTATACATGTTAATTTTTGGCCTTTTTTTATTGCATATTTGTAATAGTAAGACATGGATAGACAAACATGGATGTACGATATAAAACGTTCCAAGGACGAATATTTGAGAGCGCATAATGAGTTTATTACATGTGCGGTGGAACACCAGATGAAGAATAGGGCAGAGGGGAAAGAAGACATGATTCTTTGCCCGTGTCGTCATTGTAAAAATTAAATTTCATGAAATATGATAATGCGGAGTTAGTGCGGGGGCATTTGTTCAGTCGTGGTTTTAAGAGGGGTTATACGAAGTGGATTTGGCTTAGTGAAGGCATAGACTCTAACAAGCCCTCTACTAGTAGAAATTTTGAAAGTGAGGGAAATAATATGATAAATAGTGAGGAAGATGATCTGGACATTAATAGGGTAGAGGAGATAATACAAGATGTGCAGAGCCATTTTATGCCACAACCGGATGTGTTTGAGAGTTTGGTTAGCGATTCGAAGAAGCCTTTATCTTCACTAGGCTGGCAACAACGCTGAAATTGTGTAAGTTGAAAGTCCAGAATGGGTGGAGTGAAGAGTTTCACAGAATTGTTGAAACTTTTGAGAGACGTACTCCCGGCAAATAACGAGATTCCCACCTCCATCTACGAGTCGAAGAAGATTTTGTGTCCTATGGGGATGGATGTGAAGAAGATACATGCATATCCAAATGATTATGTATTGTTTCGAAAAGAGTATAAACAATTAGACACATGTCCTAAGTGTGGAGCATCTCGGTACAAGCGATGGGCTAATGATTCTTCCAAGGAGGACAAGAAAAGGTCTCCGGCTAAGGTTATATGGTATTTACCCATAGTGCAAAGATTCAAACGTCTATTTGCAACTGCAAAAGATGCGAAGCATTTGAGATGGCATGCTGAAGTGAGGAAATCAGATGAGAAACTTAGACATCCGGTCGACTCTCCACAATGGAGAACCATTGATGGAAAGTTTCCTGATTTTGGTGGAGAAGGTAGGAATCTATGGCTTGGACTTTGTACTGACGGGATGAACCCATATGGCTCTTTGAGTTGTCAACATAGCACTTGGCCAGTTCTCTTGACGATTTATAACTTGCCTCCTTGGTTGTGCATGAAGCGCAAGTATATCATGTTGTCCTTGCTAATCTCAGGGCCTAAACAACCTGGAAATAACATAGATGTTTATCTTCAACCCCTTATTGAAGATTTGAAACTCTTGCGGGACGAAGGTGTGACGGTGTACGATGCATACGCTGAAGAGAATTTCACTTTACGGACCATGATATTCTGCATCATCAATGATTTTCTGGCATATGGAAACCTGTCAGGGTGCATTGTGAAAGGAGCTAAAGCATGCCCAATTTGTGACGATGCTACAATTGACCGACGCCTAAACAATTGCAAGAAAAATGTTTATATGAGTCATCGTACCTTTCTTGATCCTAATCATCCTTAGGCGCCACAACCAGTTTTTATGAGACTCTTCGTTTGACGAAGTCCAATCCACGTTTATTATTTTTGTTTGAACGTTTCAAACCTGTTTGCAACATTTCCTGATTTCTCTCCTCCATTATCTCAGTGGGTTATTGAAACTGCCTCTTTTACTTATTGATAAATAGCGTTCTTTAAGCAGTTTTCAAGTACACAGAAATCTTCTTCTCTCCCAAAAATTGTCCTCTCTGGTTCTGAGCATATTTCCGAGTTCCATCTTCTGTAAACTCAGTGCACCGTTTACAGAGGCGCTGTGTACCTTGGGGGCGATGCCTATACTGATTTGCACCGTGATCAGAGCGAATTTCGCTTCTAAGGCAGTGATTCCATCACGCCACAGCTTACATCAAATTTATATTCGCCCAACATTCCACAAATTATTTTCCCTGTTTTGTTTCAGTGACAATTATTTACCAACAAGAGTTTGTTTGCTATGGATACGTCGAGGACCTTTGTCTTCATGATGATCAGTCTACCCCTGTAAAGTTGCCTTCATGTTTGTTCTTAGGCGCCACAACCATAAAGTTGGAACATTTATCAATCCATAATTGTGTGCTGAATCAGCTTCCACCGACTTTTTGGCAATTTTCAGTACTTGTCAGCCTTAAGTTGCATATGCCTAAAGATCACAAAGATGGAAAAGTGAGTGAAACTTTAATCTCAAAGTGTCCAAATCTCGAAAGACTTGCCTTAACTGTCTTCCAACCAATGCACCTATCCATCCAGGCTCCGAAACTCCACGACTTGAGTTTTGATGGCTGCTTGAAGTATTTATCTCTCAAAGGAAACAAAAGCCTAAGAAGTGTAAGGTTGCAGAACCGAAGGCAAGATGGTGATGGCACCACTAAGTTATCAGACGTGATACAACTTCTTCGTTATGTTAGCACTATTGAGATGCTTGACCTTAGTGACATATTTTGAGAGGTAAGATAACAACCATTTTTATGCAGGTTGATCGGTATTGAAGTAGTTTAGCCATTTTAATCCCACGTTCTCTTATTTTGTGCAAATTGATGACATAAACGATGAAATTATTATTGCTGAAAAGCTTCCTGTAAAATTCTCCCTACTGACTCTCAAACTAGGATTGGTATCGCCAAAAACTGGGAAGGGGATCCCCATCATGATCAGCTTTATTAAAACTGCCCCTTACTTAGAGCGGCTTGAGGTCACTGTGAGTATTAAATTCTACACCTGTAACAAGTCCATATATATACATGTATAGGAGTATATTGTATTTATGTAAAGTTTTCAATCATGGTCATATAATATATAGAGCATGTCTTGTGTTGTGAGTTCAATTCACACCAAAATAGGGTCACTATTAGAAATGTAGGAGACACATATTATGAATCGTGACCCTTGATTCCCGTCTCACCGAAAGTTAGTACAGTCTTAAATAAGTTTCTATGTAATATATATTTGTTTAATTTACTTTGAGTTGTGACCCGACCGTGATTATTATTTAAGGACAATCCTTGGACAGTCTGTACGATGGTGACGAAGTACCTGTGACAATTAAATTTTGCGGCAACTTCTATCCCCTTCATATTGTGAAACTTACCAAAATATCGGGTTCCAAAAGTGAGCTGGAGCTTATGAGGTTTCTGCTTGCTGCCTGTCCAGTTCTTGAAATGATGTTGGTTAAGCTTGGCCAATATGGAGCTCTTAGACCCTCGAAGATAGCAAAGGAGTTGATGAGATTCCCGCGATCTTCTCCAAAAGCAGAGATCAGCTTCGATTGAGAGGCAAATCTCAAATATTAGATTACAATAATAATAAACATTGCTCTTTTGTGTTTGTCTGTTTAGTGTTTTGAGGACTATAAGTTGAGTGGTTCATAAGTGTAGTAACTAGTAAGACATTGGCAAGCTATTGAATTAGTGTAGCTTTGGAAAAAAGTTGCTTTAGCGTATCATCCAAGTTCAATTTCTATCTGGGCGTTTGTGCATTCTCCAACACCAAGAAAAGAGAGTAACAGATCATAAACTGAAGATCGTATTATGTTTAGTTGTCTACTCGCTCTTACAGTATATTGTGGCTCCAATTGGCGGTGCTCAAAATTGACCTCCATGATCAAGCAATGTTGCTCCTTAGATGTATTGAACCTTGTCCAATGTGTGCTCTTCTACGTCCATCTTGCAATTCGACAAGAAGGTTTGTTTTTGGCATGCGTAAAGCCCGTAAGGGTGAGCGACCGGGGGGGGGTGTTATGCAAGTAAGGGCTACTTTCCACCCCCACTCGTGATACATATATTATGAGGCAGAAGTTAGAGTAATTCTCGTAGTTTAACGATTTTGAAGCATGATAGGATGACTTATGTTCGGTAGTGATTGAAAGCAGGTTGTTTATGACTTTATGCAAAAACTTATTAATGTCCATTCTATAATCCTATTTCATATGTTCCAAGTTTCACTACAACAAAAAACACCTACGATAGCGGTCGATTTGAGCCAACGACAGTTATTCCGACCGCTTTTGTCTCGATTGCGGTCGTAAGTGAGACACCTACGATAGCGGTTCACCGCTGTCGTAGGTGTATATACGACAGCGGTTCAAAACCGATCACTGTGGTATATCGGTCAAAGTTGACTCTTGATTCAACTTTAACATACGACAGCGGTCGTTGACCAACCACTGTCGTAGGTAATTTACGACAGCGATTGTTGATTGACCGCTGTTAAATTGTTTTTTTTTTTTTTTGGGAGGGGGCTAGCCGTGAATGTTCAAGTAGAACCACATAAACTTTATCTTTGCGTCAAACGTAGAAATTACAATATCAAATAAAGTGTCATAAACATAATAGAAGAAACCAAATCAAGTTATTTTATAATAACACTAATCCCAAATAGAAAGTAGGAGTAGTAAGAGTACATTTATTTCCTCTATCGTTGGTGATTTTTTTTATTTTATTTGAGAGGGGAATAGGAGACTTTCATTCATAGAAAAGACATACGACCTTTACAATAAAAATAACCCTAGAATATACTAAATCAATAGAAACAACAAAAAATCCGCAAACAAGCCAATATACTAGAATACTCAGGTGTGACTCCCAACATGCATAGTAACCATGTGCTTCTTTTGATATATCTTCATCTTTCACGGAAGTGGAGATCTTCACCACAAGTAACGCAATCGCTTTCCCACAAACCTCTGTATGGTTCCGTCGATCATGTGTATATTCGGTCCCCAAATTCATACTGCTTCTACTAAGAATCAATCGTACAATAGGGGAAAAAAATCCTATATATAGAAAGGAAGATAAGAAGATCCCTAAAAACTCCACAATGGGAGAGAATTTATTCAACTCAGAACGAAAAAAAGCTAGAAATCAAGATTAAACATGATAAAAATCATCAATCGCAGGGCGAGAATGGCCTAAATCAGCCCTCCTGGCCTGAAAATATATTCTACTAAAGGTTAGGGTTCTAGAGAGAAGGAGGAGAAAGAAAAATTGTTGATGATTTTTGGGGTCGTGTTTAAGAATTGCGACTCTCATATATCGATGGTTAAACGAAATATGAGAGGTGTCAACATAATTAGGGGGCCGGGGTTGGGTGTAGGGGAGTAGGGCCATAGGGGTGAGCAGAAAATCGGGTAACCGGTGCTGAGTTCGATTCAGAATCGGTCAAAGCAATTTCAATTCTGGTTATTATTATCAAAAACATGAATAGTTACCAAACAACTCCAACTCATTACTTTTGGAAATCAGGACCTGATGGATACCTGGTGTAAACCAATTCCAATTTCGAGTATCCGAAACCGAAACTATATTTTTAATTTTAAAATCCATAAAATTCAAAATTCTCACTACATTATGGCCAGTCAGTGGTATACCAAACATTGTGGTTCAATCTAGACTTGGACTTCTAGACTTAAAACGAGGTTGGGTTGGGTTGGATATTGGATTGGATTGGGTGTACCTTCATATCTTCGCAAAAAATAATAAATAAATAAAAGGTGGCCTTTGTAAGGTAGGTTATGCTTCTATTTCTATATACTGTTTAAGAATGGTAACTCTGTAGCTCATCGTCTAACTTGGCTGCTTGAGTTCATCCAATAAGCGTCGAGCAAGTGTGATTGTATTGTTATCTGGAAGGACCATACGGTAATATCAATGTAATATTACATAATTTCATACAAAAGTTGTGATCGGTGGATTTGGCCAAGGGTGAAGCAAGAACGTGGATTATGCAACTAAGGGCTTCGTTTCAACTGATAACTAGAAGAAATTAGATAAAACTGGACAAAATTGATGGAGACTAGATAGTCTAACGGGTAACCGGGAGAAATTGGTGAAAACTGAAAAAAAACTGCAGAAAACTAAGTCAAATTAGTGAAAATGGGTAAAAACTGAGAAAAACTGGCAGATTTTGAAAATTTTATTATTATTATTATTATTATTATTATTATTATTATTATTATTATTATTATTATTATTATTATTATTATTATTATTATTATTATTATTATTATTATTATTCGGAGTTGATTAACGTAAATCTCAAATTACTAAACGCAAATATTTTTATTCCAATCTTTCTGAAATCACCCTTTTTATTTGAAACACAACTATCAGACCCCTTATTCTTTTTCCTCTTTAAAATTTCTCTTTCGTTTCCCTTTTTCACTGTAACTGATTAAATGAAATCATCATGAACTATATTTCTTGATATGAATGTTTTCCTTTTTTTTTGTGTCCTCGGCCATTACATTTTGGAGGTTTCTCAAGAAACCCAAACAAACAGTAAAGTAATATCAAGTTATACTTGTACATAATTAAATTTTCATATGCAACCTTGAATCTTTCTTCCAAGAAAATGAATAGGGTAAGCTACTAACTCATAAGCCTGGATATTGCACATTATGGTGATTGAAATTTATGGTGATTCAAGTTTGGATCAGATATGGTACCAAACTTAGATAAAAGAATTAGGAAGAGAAGATTAATTCTAACCAAAACCATGTAACAGAAAGGAAAAATAAATAAATAAAAAATAAACTGAAAATCTAGCTCAACCCCAACCCTCGCAAGCCTCCCTAGTCGAAGCCATGTTCGGCTAGGCCGATAGCCTCCCCCCCCCCTACCATCTCCCCCCACTCAGCCTCTTCAAACCCCCGCGCTTGAAGTAGTGGATGCCAGCGAGTTTGCCTACCCGAGTCAACTCTTTCCGGCGGTGACTTGAGAGATGGTGACATGGCGCTTGCGTGAGGCTGCTTCAATTTGTATGGGGAAGGGGAATCATAGTAGGTTCGATGGTGGTAAATTGAAATGATTTGGAAAAGTGAATTTTGCAGTTTCAACACAATTCCAATGTCATGAGAATAGAGAGCGGAGGATAGAAAAAGGTAGGTTGAGAAAATGAGGAGTGTATTATGTGAGGGGTATTTTGGGGAAAATGATTTGCGTTTAGTAATTTGGTTATTATTATTTTATTATTATTATTATTATTATTATTATTATTATTATTATTATTATTATTATTATTATTATTGTGTGAGACCAACTCAAAAAAAATTGAGGTCACTTTTTAGAAATGTAGGGGTCACTTATGGTGCGCAGTGATTCTTATTTCATTAAAAAGTGACCCCCGTCACATTAAAAGTTACAAAGAGACGGTCTTATACAAGTATTATTATTATTATTATTATTATTATTATTATTATTATTATTATTATTATTATTTCCAATTTCTTTTTTTTTAAACCTCTTGGTTAGGGGACTAGGGCACTAGGCACTCTAGGCAACGGGGTCTTTGTCCCGAAATAGCATTTCTAGTGGCAACTCTCAAGAATCTCAGTTCAGCAATTGTATTGTTCGGCTAAATGTTCGCTCACCTTCAAAGAGTCTCATTTTTTATTTTTCTCCTCAAACTCAAGAGCCTCGATCAATCAATGAGCTAGGGTTCTCTTTTCTCTTTCATCTCACAATCATGTCTTCGGAGCATCTCAAGGATAATGCAGGTACAAATTAATTTATTAATTTATGATTTTAGGGTTCATGGGGAGATCGAAAAGGGGGATATTTAATTCTAGGGTTCATATAATTATCGTGGTTTGTTGAGTTGAAGCGAGAATGTGATACTTTGATTTGGGGTACCAAACCAATGCATGCATTATGTATGTTTGTGTTCCTTATTGGTTATAAAATATCGATTTGGCAATTTTAATTTTCAAAGCAGATGGTGATAGAATTAGCAATTTGCAATAAATGGGCGATGTAAGATTATTGAGTTCGAGTATTTTCTTTGACCAAATGTAATCTATATCTGCCCTGAATTTTCCCTGTTGTACTATTAAATGTAAAGAAAACCCTAAATAGTCAAAAATTTTCTTCTCTCATCAAATGTAATTTTTGATATTTATCCTGAATTTTCTGTCCTATTATGTTAATTATTTGTACATTCTTGGTTATATTTATCTGCTTTCCTTGTGGGCTACTATAAAGAGCTTGATTTGGGACAATTTTGCAAAGCAGATTGTGATAGGATCAGCAATTTGCCATCAAACTTAACAGAGCGCATCTTAGAATGCTTACCATTAAAAGATGCAGTGAGAATGAGTGGGTTATCCAGATATTGGAGGTATCAGTGGACTCTACTTCCCCGGATTATACTTGATAGATATTTCTTCGATCAACTCCTGTGCGGTTTGAGATTCACCGCTTCATCTGATTATAGTTATGTAAATATTGCCAACAATGTTCCTTTTCGGCACACTGGCCCTATTCTCAAGTTTGTTCTTCATATTCATCGGACCTTCGCGATCTCTTTTGACATTAGCCAGTGGATGCAGTATGCTTTTGGTGAAGGTGTCAAGTAATTTACCTTGAAAGATGTTCGCTACAGTGAAAAGAAGTTGCCTTCTTGTTTGTTTTCTTGTGTAGGCTTGACACACTTGACACTCGTCAACTGCTGTATTAGCTCTCTTCCCCCGACATTTAGTGGCTTTCCATGCCTTAAAAGCCTGAATTTGCATGACACTTGACATAGGGAGGCAAACACGATAGAAATTCTTATTTCAAGTTCACAGCTGGAGAGCCTCGACTTAGAGTGCCATAACTCTGAGGTTCTAACTATTCATGCTCCAAAGCTTCGAGACTTGGTTGTTCATCGCATGGTCATTAGTAATATCCACTTGAAAGGAACCACAGAGATACACACCTTATGCTTACACAACGTTCAGTGTGAATTGACGGAGGAACTGATCAATTTTTTCTCCTGCTTGCTTAATCTTGAGACGCTTGTTCTTCATCACTATTGTGGGCAGGTTTGTAATAGTTGATTTATTTCAGTATGTAGCTGATTGACTTTAGGAATGCGCAACTATCTGTCTTTTCTTTAATTGCCTAATCGTCATTATTGTATACTTTTGGTCTTACTTCTGGAATTGTGAAGCTGCGCCAAAGGTCGTTTACAAAATGGGACAACTGACAGCTCTCAAACTTGTCGGATTTCCAACCAACTGTCAACACACCTTTCCTTTTATCCTCAGCTTCTTTGAAAGCTGTCCACATCTTCAGCAATTAGAAATCAGAGTGAGTGTCTTAATCTGTCTTTCCCTTCTCGGTTAATTTGTTTTGCTTCCAAAGGAGACATTTCTCATCTTGCTACTGCTCTAACATTTAGGATCTAGGCCACCGGAGCCCTGTGATGGTATGTTACTTCAGGTTGAGGAAGATTGCAGCCTTCAGAGTCTAAAAAACTAAAAAAGGTTGCAGTTGTTTTCATTCATGGTTCATACCATGTTTTACAACTTATAGAGCTACTACTAGCACATTCTCCTGTCCTCGAGGTTATGACATTAGAGCTCAGTGAGGAAGCAGAAGTACCTGGCGAAAAGATAGCTGTAGCAAGGGCACATGTGGTATTCTCGAGCTTCGGCGAATGCGAAGATTATGTTCAAGGATTTTTGACAAGAGTCACAGCGTGAGACCTTTTGGGAAACCATCTTATGTATGGAAGGAAGTAGACTTGTTATATTTTGGATATCACCCTTCCCCAGCCTGGATCAAGCAGACCCTAATCCTAACTGCTTTGTTGACGCATCTTAACTAAATTTGGTCCGATGCCCCAAGATTACCCAAAAACAAAAAAAAATGGAAATATAATCAAGGGAATGATTGCATATATTACTTGCAAGTAAATGCCTCCCAAAGTGAAAGATGCCAATGTACAAACCATAAGATGATGCTCCCTGAATCCAAAAATTTGAAATCACAGCACCACCTTAAAAAAACTCTTTAACAATGGCTGCTGTTTTTGCATGGAGAGAGTAAAAACATACATAGATATTCTTTTGAGCTTTTCGTTCTTCAAATTTTGTTCTTTGTCGCATTATTTTCAAGATAACATGGGGATCCAAGCTTTTTAAGATAACAATAGGTAAGCTTTGACTAGATTAGTCCCATGGGTCCTGAAGTTAAGGACCAGGAAAACCTCAAGTGGCCCTGAGGGGACTCAATGTTGGGACCTTTGGAATAGATCTCAAAGGTCTTACCAACTGAGCTACCCCTCAGGGTTTAATTAACAAAATGAACTTTAGAAATGGATAAGACATATTATCTTGTGTTTGAGTGTACCTTTTTTCTTGCCAATGTGATTCCTTTCTGTATTGTGGTTTAGAAAACTCTAATGTGCTTGTAAATATTCGGCTATATGAGTTGCCAGTCTTTTGACCACACACAATAAAATAGTGATTTCTTTGAATGTAGTGCAAATAAAACTAGTTTGTTCTAGTAGTAATTGACTTCTTTTATAGTGCAAGAAATTATCTTTCTTTAATCTCTATGAAATTTTCCTTTACCGAATTGATGGAGGTCAAAGCCGAAAGTACTTTTCCGATATGAGTCTTGGATGTCGCTTAAGAGTGAGTAGGCATATTGGCACAATGCATATAATGTTGATGGCAAAATTTGTTGGACTTAAATCTTTGTTATCTTACGATCAGAATTGGGGACAAGGATCAGTCATGGTTAATTGAAATGAAGAGTTTTGAGTAATGTATATCTTTGTCATGAGGAGTACACCTCATTGTTTCTCATGAGCGGGAATGTATTGAATAGAAGACAAGTTATAATACGGAAACTTCTGTGGCAATCAATCAGGAAACTTAAATGTTTTTGCAATATCTCTGCCCTTGGCATTATTAATTTCAATAACTGAACCATTACCTTTTCTAAATGCTTTATTATTGCAGTTTGCCTACTTGGATATCTTTGATATATTGTAATCAAAGAACATGTCATCATTGTCAAAAGTGTTATGTGGTAGTTCCTTAATTAGTTAGTGAACCCTGTTTCTTACAGAAGTACCTGGCTTAGATCAAAAGGACTTCACGGAAATAAATGAAAGTGAAAATAAATGAAAGTATCTAAGAAGGATGGTTGTTTAACTATTTTCTCTCTACCTCAACACTGACATTTTTACTGAGAGCTCCATTTGCTGATCTATTGTTGTCTAGTATATTGCAATATCCTTGTTACGCATTGAAGGCTCAACTTTGAACAATAATGCCTTCAGTAATTTTACCTAGTCCTGGAACAATTGAAGTAATCATGTATTTGTATTCAATCAATCATTGCTTTAACTCCTGGGAGATTTTATATGTTAATAGGATTTTTTGTTTTATTACGTTAACCTCCTTGCAACCTTGGCAAATTTGTGCTTGTACTTTTGTTTCATCATATCTATGAATTTGTTGGCATGCTGTCTCTGCAGGACACACAAGTAGACTAGTAGTTGGAAGGCTACATTATGACTTTTATGCAAGGAAATCTTCATAATCTTTGGTGAGGTTGTTTCTTGTTTCAGACTGCAATATTTTATCCGTAGAAACTTCAAAATGTGCTATCCATCAGCAAGTGCGTATCAGGTATTTCTACTACCGAATTCTTTTTGAAGCTAAACATCTCAGATCTCACGCATAGTATGAGTTGTTGGTTATCTATGTTACTCAGACTCTTCATTTCACCTCAAAGTACCTTGTCAGATTTGAGTTGATCTACGCCCTTCCATTATTCTTATGCCAGTGATGATTTGATCAAAAGGTTTTGCTACCCTTTTAGATGAAAATCTCATGAGACTATGTTTCTGGTTGATGGTTTCTAACCTCTAATATGTGACCTGTGTTGATGCTCAAAGTATTATTTGGTAATTTTTTGATGAACCAGCACAAAAGATTTGATGTTAATCAGGCAGGGGACTTTCTATTAGAGGCCCACAGTTGTCATTGAGGGCTTGGATTAAGATACCTCGAGGGCCCAACCCATTAGAAGCTCTATATAATGTATGTCCATAATCTGCATTCTTCAGTCGCCGTTGTGATATAGTTAGGGTTTCTGAGAGATCTCCTACAGTAGATAGTTGGTTCTGGTTCTCCTTCGTTGTGCCAGAGGTATACATATTCTCCTTCCTTTCCTTGCTGATTTATGCATTTGCTTATAGAGTATCATGTTATTTTGGCTGAGCACCATGATTAAATCATAGTTACTCGTATTTACTTCTCAAGGAAGTTGTTGATCCCCAAAAAAAATTTAAAAGAAGTTTGTGAAGAAACCACAGTTGGGAGTCTACACATTGATGTTTTATAGTAAGACTGAATTGTTTATGTTTTATGTGGAGTGTCTTAATAGATTCTTTGTTAATCACTTCATCAGTATTATGGAATTGAGATTGTTACTCTATTCATAAATTGAAATAAATTGGTATGTTTCATTTGGAATGATCGGAATGTGATCTTTTAACTCACCAAAATCAATCTTTCTTAGAACCCCTTGCATGGTCTAGTTGTCGGATGTTAATGTGGGTATTAGCAATAATGCCATAGATTGTCTCAATTCTTAAATTTTTTGAGATTTGCAAATATTTTACCAACAACTCCAAAAGTTGTCGCTTTAGTGCTTAGTTTTATTGAGTTGGCCACCATTCAGCGGCATTTTCATAATCTTGCTGGATCTGCCTGTGTTATATTCATGCATGTTTATTGAATTGAAGTATACTATTTTCATGTGGTTATTCATTTATTACTTTTAGTATTTCCCTGAGGCTAGCCTAGCTTGGATTCATGTCAATGTGCCCCTTCTTCCAGTTCAGTGTGATCTGTGATGCAAACTCTTCTAAGATATTGGTTTACAGTTTACCTGACATACACATCTGTCATGGCTTCACATTTGACTGATGAATGAGCAATTTACTATGGAGTAATTAAGTGAAATGTATAAATTCTTATCTTTAATGCCTCTGGCTTGTGAAACTGGTAATTTATATTTTGTAAAAGAAATTAGTGTTCTCCATTTTTAATTTATATTTTGGTAGTTTTTCTTATTAGTAAACTGTGGATTTGAATTATTTTTTTCCTCCAGGAAATTGTGGCAAATATTATCACAAAAGACAAAGATGTGTTGATGCTTAAACGGGGTCTGTCTTTCTTTCGATCACCCAAGATAAGTCAAACAACCCTAAGGAGCCTCTTCATCGCAGCAGGTGTTGCTATATCTAAAACATTGTTTACCTGTTCGAGTTGACTGATCACTGTAAGTCAGAAGCTTCTCCTTAGACAGCTTGGGAGTGTAAGGTTGCAAAGCATGGATAGACTTAGTGACTTGCCTGATTTTTTGATTGAAAAGATTCTTTCATCCTTGCCCTTGCTTGATGCAGTGAGAACAAGTGTGTTATCAAAACAGTGGCAGTATAGATGGACAACAATACCGAAGTTGATTCTCGATATCGAATTTTGCTCTAAAACCTCTGTAATAGAGTACAAAAACCAACCAACTGATTATTCGGATATTGTCAACAGTCTTCTCTTCCAGCATACTGGCCTTTTGGAGGAATTGAATTTGTTTTTGCCAGACTTAAATTCAAAGATGTATTGTTTCAATGAATCTTTCCTTGCTGTGCTTTTAAGAGGGGTCAAGAAACTAACCATTCAGGGTATTCATACTTGGCCCTCTTCTATCCCTCCTATCCCGAGCTTGACATATTTGGAACTCACTTCTTTTGTATTTAGAGGGCACCCTCTTACAGGCTTCCCGAATCTTAATAGCCTCACTTTGGATAAGGTTACTTGTAGTTGTGATCCACACACTTTATCAACTTTGATTTCCAGTTGTCCAAATCTTCAAAGGATCATACTGAAAAACCTGGAGCTTGAAGATCATCGTTTAAATATCTGTGCTCCAAAGCTCGAGTATCTGTTTGTGGAAGGAAAGTTCAGATTTATCTGTTTGCAAGGATCTCATAATGTAAGGGCGATGAAACTTAGCTTGAAGCATCTGCGTGTGCATTTTGTATGGCGGATGGAAGATTTGATCAACTGTTTTGGCTGCCTGGTTAGACTTGAGTCCCTTCATTTGGATGGTTGTATTTACAGGGTGAGTTTTACTTGTATTTCCTCTAATGAGTAGAAGACACTTGACTTGATATTTACTTGTAGTATTTGTTCTTTATCTAGGCATTACGTAAACTTGCTGGTCATTTGCCAAAGCTTCCCAGTGGATTTGGTGAGCTGAGATTTCTTACGTTACATAACGTGATGTTCGATGATGATGTTGATATTTTGCGTTGCATCTTGTGGTTCATCCATACATCTTCTAACCTCTGCAAATTGGACATCTATGTAAGTTGCTCAATACTCTTGAATTTTTTTGAGCAATAAGCCAAAAATAAACAACTGCAGGTTGCATCAACTGCTGGTTTCTCCTCTTGAGTATCTATTCAAATAAGATGCTTGGATATGGAAAATCGGACACTGGTAGTTTTCATGTAACATAGTGCGCAAGTTCAGATCCATTCCGTGTCATTACGCTTATGCTCTGTAACTTTTATCAAACTAGACATGGTATTTCTTTTACTGATTAACATTGATCTCCATCTAGGCCGATCCACCGACGTCAAGGGAGCGTGGAGAAGAGCTCTGTTTGCAAGCACAGAGCTATGAGCACTGCAGATTCGCACACCTTGAACACATTTATGTAGGCCCTATCATTGGCACAAAAAACGAATTGGAAGTAGTGCAGTTTCTGCTTTTCTGCACACCAGCTCTGCAAACGATGTCCATCTTGCTTGCAAAGGGGCCATACAAAAGAGTTGCCAAGTCGAAGGTATTGACCGCATTGTCTCGATTTCATCGTGCATCACCAAGTGCAATTACAAGTATCTCGTATGAATGGCAATTCCGATCTGGGCGAGCAATGGTAACCCGAAGATTCTAGTTTGATATAGTGACAGCTTTGAGTTAAAACTGCCAGATTACGTTTTAGAGCATTCTGTGCAGCTAAACGGCATAAACTGTACAACTTGTTATACATTTCGTTGAGTTTCGTTTCTTTGGAGGAACATATGATGTAGGTTTGGCCTTGAAATGTTATTCCGCATTATTGCAAGTTTGCAAATCACTTGCATTTTTATCACGCTCCTTGGTACTTGGTTTGGGGACTACAAATGCCCAAATACATGAGTATGCTGACTTGCTGCTCTGCATGTGGTAATGGTGATTGAATGTTAGAAGTAGCTTAACGATAAATTGATATCGAGCCAAGTTGAGCCCAAACCATCCTGGCTTTAGTTAAGATAGTAAAAATTCAAATAATAGTACTATTCAGATTCATTGATTATAAAGTCTAATTTCTTCCCCTAGACAATCCTGGCTCATGTTAAGATAGCAACAAACAATACTACTACTTGACTTGCTATGTTCTGAAAAACGAGGTTAACCGACCTGATTACGATGCAAGATTAGAAGCTAGCAAATCAATGCCTTATAATCCATGCAAGGTTAGAAATTATCCTAAATCCCTCGTGCGTTCTCTGATTATGAGATATGCACAATTACGAGAGCTGAGATACATAGCGTTGTCTAAATTATAGGCCTTTAATTTTGCAGCTCAAATTCTTTTTTAGTTTGCTGAAAGTTATTGTACAAAATTCGAATTCAAATTGAGCTTTGGATAAAATGGAAACAAATTATAGAATTTGACTAAAATAATTAACTTAAAATGATAATACTTAAGAATTGTTTTTTTATTAGGAATTTTTATGCAAAAAAATTTATAAAAAATGTTTCTTTACAAAATGTTAATTTTATTAGTTTTTTCCCCATGGTTTTTTACTTTTTTGAAAGAAAATAAGACAAATAATAACTACTCCTGCCATTTTAAATTCTTTATTTATTTTTTTAATATTAAGTTGAACTTTTCCCCCTTCCCTTCCCCTCCCCAGTGGTCGAAAGTCTGAACTCTGAAATATCATTTCCAGTGGTAGGCTCACTCTCAAAAGAGTCTCAGGTTAAAATCTCATCACTCATTCTCCATTTTCCTTTTTATTCTTTGGACACTTAATTATTCACCATTTCCATCAATTCCAGATCATGGTTGTCAAAAACCTCAAGGATAACTCAGGTACAATTCAATTTCTCTCCGATCAAATTTGTTTACTGTACAATTTTGCTGTAAATTATTGTTCCGAATCCATGTATGATGGTACTGATTATGATTTGCCTTATTTATTTCTTCATTTGGGAAGTTATTACTTCGACTAATGCGTTTCTCAATTGATTTGATTGATGGGTAGTGTACTATATTATGAACAAATTACTTTGTGTTGTGTTACTGTCGATTGATTGTTGATATTGAGTCATTTCCATTTTATTGGGATTGTTGTTCAATGTGTTGTGTTTCTCTTGATTTGAATTGGGTCATAATGAAATGGGTTAATTAAGGAATTAACCCAAAACACAGAATGAAATGGGTCATAAACTCATAATGACATAATATAAAGCTAACCCATTGTGATTGAAGTTCCTTCCCCTCATGGGCTAATTAAGGAATTAACCCAAAACACGGAATGAAATGGGTCATAATGACATAACATAAAGCTAGCCTATTGTGATTGAGGTTCCTTCCCCTCATGGGGAAATGGAGATGAACAGGATAAAAACTCTGCTGTTGAATGTAGATGTAACCCGAGGTCGGAATAGCATAGTGGGTGAGGTCCCGATATACAACTCATTTGCTAGCCTTACGCAGGAGGAAATGGAATACAGGATGACTCGAACAAAGCATAAATTGAGAGCTTTGTCTGATCTTAGTGTCCCTTTGACTGTTGCAAGAAGTTACAGTGTGGCTTCATGTCAGTTCATAGCTCTACACAATTAGTTTATGTGGAGAATTCTGATGATCTGGAGCTACAAGCTGAAGAGACATGTGCTATGTATGGTCTCCAACATTATAGACCTAAAAATAGGATGGACAGTGCTAGGTTTTGAATTCCTCTTGATTCTATTGGTCATACCCTTGTTTAGTACAGCAGAGTGCATATCACTTCCTAGGTGCTTCTGCTTGTGGACTGTAAGGGCCTTAGACACTTGTAGTTTTGTGGATTATAAGTTGATTTGGAGTTTGACTTGACTCTTTTCGAGAGACATGTGTAAGATAAAAATGGTCCGATATGTATTTCTAGGGTTGATATGATTATTGTGGTTTGTTGGATTGAAGCCTGAATGTGATACTCTGATTGGAAATTATAAATTTGAAGCTCGTGTTTGTGACCCGATCAAGCTTGTATCGTCTGTCTGGTCATGGTTAATTGGCGATTTTTGTGTTTCACAGGATGTATACTGCATTATCAAACTTTGTGGCCCAATACTGGTCATATTTCTGTGCTTTATATCAATTATATGTCTTTTGTTTGCCCCCCCCCCCCCAAAATTTATGTCTTCTTGTGTAAATTAGTTGTCAATTATTGGTTAAATTAATCTTGATTTGGGCAGTTTTAATTTCCTTTAAATTTGCAAAGCAGATGGTGATAGGATTAGTAATTTGCCACCGATGGTGACCGAGCTCATCCTAGAATGCTTGCCGTTACAAGATGCAATTAAAATGAGTTTTTTATCCAGATATTGGAGATATCAATGGACTTCACTTACCCAGCTTATACTTGATCCTAGCTTCTTTAGTGCACTTTTTCAATCGAGGAAAAGAAGTTCAAATGATTTACAATCAGTGCATTCAAGTATTGTCAGCAATGTTCTTATTAGGCACATTGGCCCTATTCACAAGTTTTTCTTATTCCTTCCTGGGTGGTTTTCGGATTCTGAAGACATTAGTCACTGGATACGGTTTGTTTCAGTGAAAGGCCTCAAGGATTTCACCCTCAAAGATTGTCGCTCTCCTGGAACGAAGCTGCCTTCTTGTTTGTTCTCTTCAGTAGGCTTGACTCACTTGACAGTACTCGGAGGTTGTATTCGCTCTCTTCCCCCCGACTTTCGTGGGTTTCCATGCCTCACATCTCTTCAGTTGTGTATGCCTCTTCCGGGTCGTCTCGAACCCAATGCATTACAGATTCTTATTTCGAGTTGTCCTCGGCTTGAGAGCCTCAAGTTAAATGTCCATGAGTTGGATGGAAATATCACTATCCGTGCCCCAAAACTACAAGACTTGGTTGTTGGTGGCGCGGTCAGTTATATCCACCTGGAAGAATCCACAAACCTAAACACATTATCCCTGATGGCTAGGTGGAAGTTGAATAAGGAACTTAAGATGTTCTTCCGCTCGTTGTCCAATATTGAAATGCTCATTCTTGGTGACTCATTTTGGCAGGTTTGTCAAACTTTACTGTCTTTGGGAAGGTGCAACTCTATCTATTTACTTTTATTTGTTTGTGGTTCTTTGTTTTCATTGTTCTATGCTTATGGTTTATTAGGCTTGGCATGGTGAAGATGCGCCAAAGGTTGCCAACAAATTGGCAAGACTGACATCTCTCAGACTTGTTGGAATACGGGTTAATTGTAATTGGGGCATGTCTCTTGCTCTCAGTATTCTTGCAAACTCTCCGCACTTGCAGCAATTGGAACTGAAAGTAAGTTTTTAAAAAAATCTTTTCACCTCTTAACTTCCCGCATTGGCTTGCTTCTCTTCTAATATACATATTTCTTGTCATTATGCTCTATAACAACTAGGCTTCAAAGAACCGCTGTAAGGACTGTGGTGATACATTTCAAATTAAGCAAGATTGCAGCCTTCAGCTCCTGAAGAAAGTAGCACTGGTTTGTATTTCGGGTTCGGTCCATGATTTACAACTTATGAAGCTCTTACTAGTGTGCTCTCCTGTCCTTGAGGTGATGACTATCGAGCTTAGAAAAGAAATGGGAGCAGAAGATAAGTTTAATATAGCAAGGGAGTTGCTTCGTTATCGCGGAGCTGGGAAAAATGCAGAGATTCTTCTCAAGAGCAATTGACACAGGTCACATACAGCACAATACACCATGGGTGAGATTAGACCAGTAGAATATATTAAATGGTATAGGGGACTATGTGAATACCTGAATGGTAGAGTATACTAGCTATGCTGCTTGCAACTGGAAACTTTTGATCTAGGTAGTGGTACTGTTATCCTGTGTGAAAAATATTGCTTGACTTCCCATAAATTACTCAATGAAAAACAAAATTTAATCGTCACATGACTCACACCAGTCACTAATTTTAATATTTCTTGCTTCTTTCCACAGAGGGTATTTGAAATGAAATCAATAGCTGTACGGTTTGACAATCATTTAAAAAGCTCACTAACACTTGAGAAAATGCAAGCGCAATAAGGCTCTTTCAGCACTTTCATATTGTTGAACACAGTCATATATGCAATTTGCTTGTTATGAAATGCAGGGAAGCAAGTAATTAAATGGTAACTTGGTTGTGATGGAAAAGGCATGCCAAGAACAGAGAGTTTTGTTCTTATCATCATTAATTCTTTCAAATTTCTGCAGAACGGCTGGATCGTTCCTTTCGAGTTTCTTGATTATGTGCTTAAAAGTGCGCATCCATTGGCCTCTGTCCTTTAATGGGTACAGGGTAATCCTTGTGTTTCTGAGGCTTACATGATATGAACTAGCGGAGTAAATGCTGGCCCATTTTTTTGTTAGTAAGAGAGGATACTGAAAATGTGGCTACATTTTGTCCAGTGTTTTCATTTTTTGGTGTTGCATGTTTGATGCTTTTGTGTTGATGCTTACTGATTCTGCTGCTGCATGCTTCATGTTTGTCAATTGTCGCACATCTATTTTGGCAGTTCATGTTGTACTGAGTTGTCTTTTACAAGTACTATTTGTTCATTTAACAAGGCTTGTTAGCCATCTGTGTTTCCTGGATTCGTTCAAGGCATGCGCTGAATGTTCGACTAGTTCAAAATTCTGAAGTACCAAGACTTAAATCATTCCGAGACTGCAATATTGAATTAGTAGTTTCAAATTTGCCTTTGTTGTGGAGATAAAAGTAGGTACTTCTTCCAAAAGTTTTTATAATTATGTTCATTCTACTTATCCTCATTTTTCTGTCTCGACATCCAGTCATTTCATTCCTGAGTGCTAACTTACCAGCAAAGATCTCAGCTAGTATTTGTTACCAACATGCTTCTGCTATGCTGTTCGCATTACAGTTTACGACCAAGCTGTCTCTTTTATGTCATATGTCTCATCTAATGCTTATCCTCCGAGTACGTCAGGTAGATGAAAGGCGAAAGAAAATTCAGAACTTGTTTAATCTGGCGTAAAAGCTCACTGTTTGTTTCTTGGTGCTAGGAACTCTCCTTTATTTTGTGGTGGAACCACAAGCATGTGATTACATTAGAATTGCCTTTGAAGGTATTTACTATCCGGATTCAGTAAGAAATCATGTTAGAATTTTCTTACAACATGTGATATATCGAAGGATTGATTGTGTGCTTGAGGGATCCACCATATTGGAAGTACACTGCAAGTGTACAATACTATGTTCTGCAAGTCCTAGAAGCATGATCTGCTTCATGTTTTAGTTAAAATTATGTTGCTTGTTGCCACACAAAAAAAAGGTTCTGTTGCTATCAGAATGGTGCATTTAGTATCCCCCTTCAGCTGTCTGTTGTGGTTTGTGAACGTGTGGTTTGGTAATTTCGTAACCAGGGTAAATCCAAAATTGATTTTTCATCTAAAAAGGTGAAAAGTTGTGAATCAAAGTTCAAAGTGACTCATAAAACTTCTGATTATGGTGCTCAGTTTGGTTCGACAGTTCATGAATGCGAAAAAAATGGTTGGCCAAGTTCATCTTTGATTGTTCATAGGAAAGTACAGTAATCTATATGAATGAAGCAACTTAATAGTATGCCAATGGCTACTCAAACAGTGAAACTCAAGCAAGCTCATATTGCAAATGTGGATAGGATAAGCCATTTGCCACAAATGAAAACATAACAAAAATTCGAGAACGTGAAGCTGTAAGAACTAGCTAGCATCTTATCAAGGCGTTAGTGATTCAAAATTTCAAATGGGCAGGCATGCCACAGCTTTTTACAATGAGCATATGTTTGTCCATCTCTTTTAAATGAAAACTAGACCCTCTGAAGCTTAATATGCTTATACCAATATTGTTAACAAGGTCTTCCTTTGTCAACGTGGTCTTCTCCTTGAATTTGGCCTTTAATTCCCTCTTAACCTGCCAAGCCCAAGCGGACTCGTAGTTAGCCATTGGATTTAGTCGACACAAGACATGCTATGAAGGGATAAATCTCGAACCCAATCTCGTGAAAGGACTATACTGGTCATTATTAGGATTAGAAGATCATTTTACTAGTCACAAACCTATTGTCGAACATCGAATTTACGAGTGAGTACAGTGTTTAGGGATCTCAATGGTAATTTCAGGCATGTAGGGTCATTTTAGATCATAATAGATCATACGTAAAATGTTTGGATAAAAATCTCAACTGAACCCCTGAAAGCCGAAAATAAAGACCAACCCGCAGATTCTGGGCTCCACAAGAGCCCAAATATCTACAACATATCGCATGGAACACCCCTAAGCGATATGTAAATACCCCGAGATCAGTTATCGTGTCTTTGTTAAACTTGAGCGACCATTTTATTGGCGCCAACTCTAAGGACCCTAAAAAAGAAATCACTGGTGAATATGGAGTGCAGGTACCTAAATGGCCTTATTCGGGTATCGGGGTTCCTCTTGGGTCACAATGCACCTCCCGAAAAAGGTTTGGTTCGTAATCTCAACTAGGCGCCTTGGGAAGCCGAAAATGAAGGCTACCACGTTTCTTTGGCTTTCAGAGGGCCCGCAACAAAAGTTGTTATTTTCGCATCATATCTTCAGAGACGTCAATAGGAGCCATCACAATTCCTCGAGGACTGGCAATAGGATCCTTATTAGGTTTGGACGAGCATTTAATTGGTCATTTAATCTAAGTGCCCGAACACCAAAACCATATGTGAGTACGGAGTTCAGAAACCTAGAACCCGGATGTCCTTTCCGAGACACCCCCTGAAGAAGTTTGGGAAAACATTTCAATTAGGCCTAAATAAGCCAAAAATGAAGGCTATACTCCCTATTTTTTGGGCTTTTGAAAGACCCCAAAAAAAAAGTTGTTATTTTCGCAACTAATCGCACATGACAACCTTATGGGGTATGAGAGGCCCCCCCCAAGTCATTTATCAGGTCCTTATTAGACTTGAAAGACCAATTACTTATCTTCGACTTTAAGGGCTTGCATGGTAAAGTCATGCATGAGTACGAAGTTCAAAGACCTAGATGACCTTCATCAATTTGCGGGGATGCTTTTGGGTCATGATAAAACACCCCCCCCCCAAGTATGAGCAAAATGTCAATCTAGGCACATGAAGCTGAAAATGAAGGATATATAATTCATGTGTTTTGGGTTTTATGAGAGTGGATGAAACGTTGTTAATTTCGCGGCGTATCACGGGAGATCTCTAGGGGACATGGGAGGTCCCTAGGGTCGATTAGAGTCTTTATTTTGCGTAGATGACCATTTACTGGTGAAGCCCTTCAAAGGTCTCGAACCCCCGAAACCATGGGTGAGTCCAGAGTTTAAGACCCGGATGAGCTTTTCCACCGCATTGAAGACTCTATTTTGGTCAAGATGGAGCCCCTGGTGAAGTTTAGACAATTATCGCAATCGGGCCTGAGGAAGCAGAAACCAAAGGAATGCACTTTTTTGGGCTTTAAAAGGGCACCAAAACAAAAGTTGTTACCTTCATACTATATCACACGGGAAATTTCTAGGAGACTTAGGAGGGCTACGAGGTTAATAATCAATTTCCTATTAGACTTGAATGTCCAATTTAATGACGCAATCAAAATGCTTATGTCTTGTGTAGACTTACTATACTATGTTTCAAGAACACTAGTGAAAATATTTTGGGACAAGAAGGATATAATTAAGGATTTTTTGTGCGGAACTACCTTGTTTGGGGTGTCATTTGTGACTTACTACCTTAAAAGTTTTTTTTTGTGGGGAACTACCTTAGAAAGCCAAAAAGTTTGTTGACCACTACCCTTGACCATATTTTCGGGTATAATTTTCTTAAAACCCCAAAATACCCTCACATGACCAGCACGTGATCATTTAAATGACCCCAAAATCTACCTTCTTCAACCTCTGCTCTCTCACTTCACATCACCATAACTGCGAGTTCAAGAAGCTTAGTTTGTACCTGACCTGAGTAAACGACTGAATTTTGTTTTCTCTCTTTCTGGTTTGCCATTTAATTAGATCAAGTTCTAAAGATCTGATTTGCTTAGTTAGAACGGGGTATGTACTTGCCAAAATGGGAAAATTGTACCTCTTTCCCTTGAAATCTAATGTTCATTCTGCTGCCCTCAATATCAAATTTTCCTCATGTTTACTTCCTGGCGTTTCCTATGCCATCACTGCTCTCTTTCAATTGCAAGATGCGGTGGTAGAATTATAGAAATGCATTGTCATTTGATTGTAGAGCATATTCGTTTGCTACAAGCCAAAAGTTTATCTAAAAAGGTAACCCTTTCATTTTAGAAATTGAAATGCCATTTACATTCTCGAAGAGGCAAATAAATTTTAGGGATTACACACAAATTATGACTTTTCCCCCTTTTCCTATTGGTTTCATAATGACTAGCCTCTGTGCAGCTATTTTGAAGTACCACTTTACTGCTCACATCACTTGTCCATGAAGTTTGAATAGCAGCAGGTACACTACATCTACAATTTCCTGCCATTTCGTGCTTCAATTGCATAATTCGAACAAACAATTAAGAAATCCCCAAAATCATAAGCATAAACCCTAATTTTCGATTTTCGAACAAATTTAAACTATTTTAAAAAAAAATCCAGCAGAATCTCATACCTTTTGGAGAATCACTCGTCAATTTTGGGATTGGCTCGTCAATTTTGCAAAAGAGAAGAATGAGAGAGAACTTGAGGAGATCCTTCAATGGAGGTTTGGAGAAGAACGTGCTATGGGGGGAAGAAAGGGAAGAAAGGAAACTGAATAAAAGGGGGGGTGATTTGATTTAAATGATCACGTGCTGGTCATGTGAGGGTATTTTGAGGTTTTAAGAAAATTATACCCGAAAATATGGTCAAGGGTAGTGGTCAACAAACTTTTTGGCTTTCTAAGGTAGTTCTCCACAAAAAAAAACTTTTAAGGTAGTAAGTCACAAATGACACTCCAAACAAGATAGTTCCGCATAAAAAATCCTATAATTAAAGTGGACTTTGGTATATGGGTTATTTTTCTATATTGGGCCGAAAGCCTCTATAGTTATTTATTTTTCTCCGTTCTCAACTTCTCACCATATAAAAAAGTAAAATTCAACTGAGACGATTGTCTATCGTCATCTTTCTCTTCCCTCTATCGCAAATTCCAGCGTCAAGGGCGAAATTCTCCAAACCTGACGATTTAGAACGAAGATTCAACACTTGGGCAATGACGAATTCCATCAAGGTACATTAAAGCCGCATCATTTTCTTCCAAAGTTCATACTTTTTTTTTCCTTTCTTTTCCCACCCATCACCCTCAATTTTCTGCTTTAAACCTTAAACCCTCAAGAATATTGACTCTTTTTTTCAATGGGTGTTTGATAATTCTTAAATCTTTGATGGGTTTTGCATTTAATTTGAAAATGGTAGCTGCTTTATAGCAATTTTGGTGTTGTGTTCTGCTTTTATTTTGTTGGTAACTGCTTTTTGCCTACTGATTGCTTCAATTTTCTGCTTTAAAACCCTCAAGAATGTTGACTCTTTTTTTAATGGGTGTTTGGTAATTCTTAAATCTTTGATGGGTTTTGCATTTAATTTGAAAATTTTAGCTTCTTTATAGCAATTTTGGTGTTGTGTTCTTCTTTTATTTTGTTAGTAACTGCTTTTTGGCTGCTGATTGCTTGATTGTGAATGTTTGGTGCATAATGTTGATCATATATGAGCTGGGTGTACAGAGAAATATTGGGAAATGCTTATAATTGTTTCTATATTTTAAGGTATAAGGCAGATATGTGTTATTATGTACTAGCTTAAAATTTTTCATTTTGTTATGTGGAACTGAAGCCCACTTTTCAGACAAAAGAGGCAACTTTTTATTAAGATGTTTCACATCACATTAACTGTTGGCTACTTCTTATTTTTGCTATGAAGTTTTAGGTCACTCAATGTTTGTCCGTTTAGGGTCTAATAGAATAAGTGAATAACTGAATAACCTCTCTGCTTGTAAGGGCAAGGCTGCTCTTTGTACATCTTATATTCAACTTTCTACCTTGAACAAAAAATTTTAAGGACTGTTCACTGTGGGGAACTGTATTCATGGTTGTTGGTGAATCTCTAAAGCAAGAATTATAATTGAAGTCCCTAAATAGTGGTGGAACTATTGATATTGTGGGACTGTGGCTGAAAGTTTGATGGTGGCTATCCTGTCTGATTGGGAGGCAATCGCTAACGGGAGATTGTTTCCCCCTTTTCTTATCTTTGGGTTCTACAAAAATGACCAAAATTGGGTAAAAAAGTACCAGCTGAAAATTTTGCTGAAGACCCTATTCCTCAATGAGGTCTAAAGAACATTTGGGACTATGTGCTACAGCATTTGAACTCTGGAATAACTGATCCTGTAGACTTACATATATATCCGATAGACATGCACTGACAAAGACAAGAAGCTTTGTGATGTCGATTAGTTACTTATAATTGCTTCTGAGCTAGTATAAGTAGAATTGTACATGAAGATTTTTTAAGGCGGGGGGGGGGAGGGGAGAATGAGAGGGGGTTTACTGATTCGATGATGCATTTAACAAGCTAAAATTTGGGAAATACTTCACATCAACCCTTCAATGATGTTGATTTGTTCCATTGCATCTTGTGGTTATGTACGTACTCGCACTTGCTGGTCATTTGACAAAGCTTCCTAGTGGATTTGGTGAACTGAGAATTCTTAAGTTAGATGACGTGATGTTCAGTGATGTTCATATGTTGCATTGCATCTTGTGGATTATAAATACATCTCCTAAGCTTGAAGATTGGAGATCTATGTAAGTTGCTCAATAATGTTAACAACTGCAGGTTGCATCAACTACTGGTTTCTCATCTTAGTACGTTTTCAAATAAGATGTCTTGGTATGGAAAATTGGACTGGTAGTTTTCAGACAAATTCAGGTAACATAGTGTGCAAGTTCAAACCCCTTCAGTGTCTCTATGTTTATGTTCAATAACTTTTATCAAACTAGACATGGTATTTCTTTTATTGACCAACATTGTTCTTTTGATTTAGGCCAGTCCACCGACATCAAGGCTGCATGGAGAAGAGCTCCTGTTGCAAGCACAGAGCTATGGGCATTGCAGCTTCGTGCACTTTGAACGAATTTATGTAGGCCCTATCATTGGCACAAATAATGAATTGGAAGTAGTTGAGTTTCTGCTTTTCTGCACTCCAGATCTGCAAATGTTGTCCATCTGTCTTGCAAAGGTGCCATACAAAAGAGTCGCAAAGCCAAAGGTATTAAATGCATTGACTCGATTTCATCATGCATCACCAAGTGCAATTATAGTTATCTCATATGAGTGGCAACTCCAATCTAGGCGAGATATCATAACTAGAAGAATCTAGTTCTTGATATTGACAGCTTTGAGTTATTTTTATTTTTTAGATGACATGGGTGTCCAAGCTTTTGCTTGACTAATCCCATGGGCCCTGAAGTTAATGACCGGTAAAACCTCCAGTGGCCCTGAGAGGACTCGAACCTGGGAACTCTGGAATAACTTTCCGAGGTCTTACCAACTCAGCTACCCCCGACAGCTTTGAGTTATTAAATTGCTATATCTAGTTTGTGGATCATTCTGTGCAGCTAAACGGTATAAATTGTACATCTTATTTTGCATTTCATGAAGTTTCTTTGCGTTGGAGCAACATATGATATAGTTTTAGCCTTGATGTTACTCCCATCATTACAAGTTTGCACATCACTTGCATTTTCATCACTCATGCACCTTTGTACAAGGTTTGGGGACTACAGATGCATGAATGTGCTGATGTGATTGAATGTTAGAAGTTTGCTGGTGAACTAGTGTTCATTCATCATTTTTTTTTTCGTTGTAAATGAATTTGGTGGTATCAACTGTCAACTACGTAGATCAAGAAGCTAGCAACGTAACGCTTCTATGTTATAGTTGTGTGTCTTCCAACCAAGAACCGTTACTCTTTATAGTCACATTTAATGACTCAGACTACCAGGCTAGAATTTGAGCTTTATGTACTAATAAGGTGTTACGATAGATTGATATCGGGTCAAGTTGAGCCCAAACCATCCTGGCTCATGTTAAGTTGGGAAATGCTAATTAATTGTTTCTATATTTTGAGGTATAAGGCAGATACGTATTTTGTGTAGTAATTTGAAGTTTCCATTTGGTTATGTGGATCTGATGCCCGCTTTCCAGGCAAAGAAGGGATTTTTCAAAAGGATTTTCTCACATCTACTGTACTGTTGATACTTCTTGTTTTGCTATGATGTTTAGGCCACTAAATGTTTTTCCTTTAAGGGTCTAATGGAATAACTTAATGATTTTCTCACATCAACTGTTGGCACTTTGTACATCTTTGTGAAGATATCGGAATTCGAAAGTATGTATGCATAAATTGACTGAATTTTAGTTTCAACTTTATCCCACAAACAAAATAATAATGCACTGTCCAATAAGGGGTTGAGAAGTAGATCTTATTAGGAATATATATTGGTGAATTTCTAAAGCAAGAATTACAATTCGGGTCCCTAGTCTGGGGAACTAGTGAGATTGTAGGCTTGTGGCTGAAAGTTTGATGGTGGCTGCCGTGTTTGATTGGGAGGCAATAGCTAATGGAAATTGTTTTCCCATTCTCTTATATTTGGGTCTATTAACTGACCACATATGGGGAAAAAAAGAAGTTTTTGTGGGTCTTTCGGAAACAGTCTCTCTACTAGGCGACTAGCTAGGGATAAGACTGGGTACATTTGGACCTCCCAAGACCCCACCCTAGGTGGGATACTTACTGGGTTGTTGTTGTTGTTTGTTCTTTGGGAGAACGAAGACCAGATGAAAGTTTTGTTGAAGACCATATTCTTCAATGTTGTGCAAAGAATATCTGTGACTCTGTGTAACAGCTTTGGAAGTCTTGAAGAACTGGTCCTTTGAACATCTATATATATCAGATAGTTATTGACAAAAACAAGAAGCTTTTATAATTGCTTCTAAGCTTATATAGGTACGATTGTACATCAGATGAAAGGGGGTTTTTGAGGCGCAAGGATTGGGAGGGAGGTTACCGATTCAATGGTGCTTCTTACAAGCTAAAACTTGGAGATATACATCACACCATCCCTTCACAAATGACTTTCAGCTCTTACTTGGAAGAGAAATGAAGATAAAAAATATCTTGATCAAGGAAAAACCAAACAAGTTGTTTTTCCCTTCTCCCAACTCCCAAGATAAATTTACGAGTAATATGGAGAAAGACAATATTTTCGTTTGAAACATTTTTTCTAGTTTTCCTGAGGATAGTATCTATTGTTCACCCAAACAAACGAAGAAAAGCTATGAAATGGAAACTTTTGCCGAAATATTTTAGGAAACTTACAAAGTGTTTGCAATAGATCTGCCCTTGGCATGGATTTTATTATCTGAACCTTTACATTCTCTAGATGCTTAATTATTTGCAACTTGCCTACTTTGTTACCACTGAATTTACATGCCTAGCTTTATTAAAAATGGCTTAGAGAACAAGGAATTAAGGACTTCAAGATAGTAATTGCGAGTAGCTCGAAAGGGCTGATTGATTTGACTACCCTCTCTTATTATCAACATCTGAAGGTTGTCACCAAGAGCTCCATTGTAGACATAGTATATCATTTTTAATAGATTGAAAATTTCTTTCAGAAATCAGGATTATAGTCATACATTTTATGCATTGAAGATTAAACTTCAAACACTAGTTCCTGCATTAGTTTTGCCAATATTCCTGGAACACTTGAAGTAATCATGTTTCTATGTTCAGTGTAATCATTGCTCCAATAAATTGACATGTGAATTCTATTACTAGAATGGTTATTGGGAGATTTTATATGTTAAAAAGTGTGCTGTTGCTTTCTTGCACTTTTGTCGAATTTGGACTTGTAATTTAGTTTGATTAAATCTACGAATTAATTAGTTGTGCTGTATTTACAGGACACACATATAAACACGTGGTTTGAAGACCAAATGGTGAATTTTATGCAGGGATTTTTTTTAACCATGAGTGGGATTGGTTTCAAAGTTCAAACTTCGCAATTTTTTTTACCCATCCAAACTTCAAGATGTACAATCCTATAGCAACTGCGTATCAGGTATCGCTACTACCACTTTCATGATTTTAGCTAATCATCTCGTGTATAGTATGAGATGTTGGTTATACCATATTTGCTGTTTATAGTGGTCCCACATCTGTGATCAATATATTGCTGTGGAGTCAGTGTATTAAAAAGCGCACCTGAGGCGCGCCTAGGCGCACTAGGCGTGAGGCGCAGCAGCCCATCGCTTTTTGAGGGTGAGGCGAGGCGATTTCACTGAGGCGCACCCGAGGCGCACCCGAGATAGAAGTTGATTAAAAAAACGTTTATTTTATAGCATTTTTTCTGTCATACACCAGTGCGCCTCACCTCACTGAGGCGCGCGCTTTCGCCTTGCGCCTAGGCTCAATGGACCTCTATCGCCTCATTGCGCCTCGCGCCTTTTAATACATTGTGTGGAGTATACTTGCTCATGTGTAACTTCTTTTTGAAGCCAAGAACCTGATATATGGTTGTTATATGAGATTTGGTTGTGTATTTTCTGAATATACTCTTTTTTAGCGCCAAGATCTATATGTTACTGTTTGGGTCTCTCCTTCGATCTCAGTTATAGACCTATGGTTGTGCCTTCTTATGTTGACTTTTTACAGGGAATTGGTGTAAATATGTTTGTTTTATATCTGCCAAACATGTCAATATACATGTGCCGTTCTTACTGTATGATGAGTTCTTGCAGAAGCCAGAAGGTATGGTTGCTTTTTTGTTTAGTTAATTTGAAGTATCTTGATTTTAATGGGAACTAGTATGTTGGAACAACTTTATGGATGAAAGTAGTAAGTCAGCCTCTATCATCAAACCCATAGACGGTGGATTTTGCCTACCCGGTTCTTCATTGATCTGTTTAGTCTAAACCTCATCAAATATGGGACAAAGCTTGAATGTGCACCCAGAAGAACATTGCCGATAATAACCCCACCACCTCCATCCCTTAAATGAAGCAAAAGCCAAAAATTTCTTTTAAAGGCAGTAGAGCTCAAAATGATGACAAACAGTCTCTTTATTTATTTATTTATTTATTTATTTATTTTTCTTGGTAGAAATTAGAACATTAATATTAATAAATTATCAAAAGAAGTCAGAGTCTCTTCTAAAAAAAAAAAAAGCAGTCAGAGTCTAGTCAGGCTCTTGACTGAAACAACCAAGTTGTTCCTTTCACCAAAATATTACATGCCCAGGGAGGGGTGTTCCAAAATACAGTTTGTTCAAAGTCAGTGCTTTCCACTCTAGTCAATTTAGCTAGGTTATCTGCTACTCTATTCCATCTTCTTCCTTCAAACTTGATCGTTACTGTAGGGTTCCCATCCAGCATTGCCCTGCAATCCAGTATCAAATGCATCAGTTCATGTCGTGTTACCTCCTTGGAAGAGATCATGTTTTCCACTTTCTGGGAATCAGTAGCTACAAGCACATGTTGCCATCCTTACTGAGCTACTACCAATTTAGAGCTTGGAGCACTGCTTTCAATTCTGCATGAAGTGCACTGGAGGCTGTTGTCTTCCAAGTAAATCCTCATTTCCAGATTCCCTGATTATCCCTGTAAACACCTGCACATCCTGCCTCCAAATTGTTCTTTGTGAAGGAAGCATCAACATTAATTTTGTGCCACTTGCAAGGTGGTGATGGTACCCAAAAAATTTCATTCCCTAAGTTTAGTGGTGTGGCCTGATGCTGTTGAGTAGTAGTAGTAGATGAAGGTCCCTGATTTGGCAAAGAGGGTAGGGAGCTGAAAAACTCCCAAGCATTATTTTAAGGATTCTGGTTTTTAGTATTTGTGGTGGTAAGGAATGATTGTTAAAAATCAGGTCATTTCTATTTTACAGTCCTTGTCAAAAGGCAAACTACAAGAGTTAGGCAAAACATCTAAAACTATCAGTTCATTATGCACGTGGATAACATTCATAACCCAATGCGCCACTGCATCCGCCACCTCATGTTCCTCTCTATAGCATTTCGAGCTCTGCTCAGCAATTTCAGTCAAGGTAAACATGATTTTTTTTGAGTGACTGACAGTAAAAATTGTTCTCATGATTTAGGCCAATCTACCAATGTCAAGACTTGGAGAAGAGCTTAATTTGCAAGCACAAGGCTATGAGTGTTGCAGATTGGCACACCTAGAGAAGGTTTATATAGGCCCCATTATTGGCACAAAAAATGAGTTGGAAGTAGTTAAGTTTTTACTTTCCTGCACTCCAGCTCTGCAGGTGATGTCTATCTGGCAAGCGAAGGGACCAAGCAAAAGACTCGCAAAGGCAAGGGTATACAAGGCATTGAGTGGGTTTCACCGTGCATCACCAAGTGCAGATGTACGTATCTCGTACGAGTATAGGGGCCCATTTTTCTGAGCTTGAACAATCTAGGTCGGCAGTTGCTTGCTTTTTCGTGCTAGTTTTTTCTTCTAAGAGGGGAGTTGAATTAGCAAGCATTTGACAACCTAGTTTATGATAATGACAGCTTTGAGGTATTATAAATTTCCAGAATTACTGTTTAGATCATCCTCTGCGGCCGAACAGCAAATTCTATACTCTCTTTAATGGAGTTTCTTGTAGTCGTTGGACTATATATTTAGTTTTATCCTTGTTATTCCGCAAATTACAATTGCATTGCAAGTTTGCATTTCATTTGTCATTTGTCTAGTCACTGGTTATGCGTCATGAGATGCATGAATGTGCTGACTTGCAGCGATGCATGCGGTGATTTATCAAATGTGTAGTGATCTGAAGATTGGAAACCAGAGTGTAATGTTTTCTGTTCTTATCGGGCAACTCCAGTGAAGAGCTGTTACCCTTGTAGTCAGCTACAGAATATGCAGATGACCAACTCCAACTTCAGGTACCATGGTTAGCTTTGTGTACAAGCAGGTGTTACTGAGCCAAGTTGAGCTGAACCCACATGGCTCAAGTCCAGCTCGGGATGGAATGAATGAATGATAATATTGCCGAGCTGAGGTGAGGGGGTTGGAGATCAGCTTTGCACTTAAATGTCACTTATTTTTTATTTAACTAGTGTGAATGCCCGCGCGATGCACGAGATGTTTCAGCTCTTGTTGGTTTTTTTTTTGTCGTTGTTAATTTAATGTTTTCTGATGGGTTTACTCGCTTCTAACTTTGTTGTAATAATTTTCTTTTTATCTTTTTTGGCGCTAATTTTGTGATTAACTGGTAAATAAAACTAAAACAATACCAAGGCGGGATTTGGAGAGGTTCATCAGCAACTTGACTCTTAATTTGTTTCGGGAAAATTTTAAAACGTTGGGGAGAGGGATGCTCTCAAGTTATGGTAATAGTCATTCAGTGGCCGTGTATTAGCCTTTGATAATTGATCGAAATGAACTAAATACATCAAAAATTTATTGAAACAAAATATGGGTGACCCATGTCTCATGTCCCAATGCCTATCGAGCGCCATGGCCATGTCCCATGTCCCATGTCCCATTGGTGAAATCGGAGTCTGGGACCCGGATGACCGTCTCGAGGCACCGGAGGTCCTCTAGGGCGACAATAGACCTCCTGGAGAAGTTTGGGTTAAAACGGAAATCGGACCCCGGAAAGCTCAAAATCACAAGCTCATACACGTGTTTTGGGCTTCAGGAAGGCTCCGGAACGAAGAAGGATATTTTCGCACTAAATCGCACGAGACACCCTTAGGACACATAAGAGGGCCCCTGTTATCGGGTCCCTCATTGGCTTGTAAGTGCGTTTTTACGAGACACCATTGTAAGGGTCGGAACGCCGAAAGCATGCGTGATATAGAAGTCCAGGAATCCGGATGACCCTGCCAGAGGCATCGAGAGTCCTCTAGGGCCATGATAGCCCCCCGAATAAGTTTGGAAAAAACTGATATGCGTGCCACCGGAAGCAGAAAATGAAGGCTTCGGAACACACCTAGGGGACATGGGAGGTCCTCAGGGTCGCTTATCCGGTCTCTGATAGGTTTGGAAGGGCGTTTTACAAGACACTAGCGTAAGAATCGGAACACCAAAAGCACGGGGATATCTAAGTTCGGGGATCTGGATGTCCATCCAGGGGCATCGAGGGTCATGATAGACTCCCTGGAGAAGTTTGGGCAAAGATGACACCAGGGCCCGGGAAGCCGAAAATGAAGCCTATAATCTACGTTTTTTAGGCTTCCGGGAGGCCCCGGAAAGAAGGTGGATATTTTCACACCACCTCGCACGTTTCACCCCTACAGGACATGGGAGGCCCTCGGGGGTGCTTATCCGGTCGCTGATAGGCTTGGAAGGGCGTTTTAAGGAGACTGTGTAAGAGCCATAACAACAAAGGCATGAGTGATATCGAAGTTCGGGGATCCGGATGTCTCTCCCGGGGCACCGAGGGTACTCTAGGGTCATGACAGACCCTCCAGAGAAGTTCGGGAAAAAATGACACCCAGGCCCCGGGAAGCCGAAAACGAAGGCTATTATCCTACGTTTTTGGGCTTCCGAGAGGCCCCAGAAGAAGGTGGATATTTTCACACCATATCTCAAGGAACACCCCAAGGGGATATGGGAGGCCCTCAGGGTCGCTTATCCAGTCCCTGATGGGCTTAGAAGGGCGTTTTACTAGACACCGAGAGCCGAAACACCAAAGGCATGGGGGATATCAAAGTTCGGGGATCCATATGTCCCTCCAGGGGCACCGATGGTCCTCCAGGGTCATGATAGACTTCTGAGAGAAATTTGGGCAAAAATGACATTTGGGGTACGGGAAGCCGAAAACGAAGACTATAAAATCCATGTTTTTTGGGTCTTCGGGAGGCCACAGAATGAAGGTGGATATTTTCGCACAACATCGCACAACACATCCATAGGGGACATGTGAGGCCCTCAGGGTCGCTTATCCGGTCCCTGATAGGCTCAGAAGGGCGTTTTATGGGACACTTGTGTAAGAGGAAAACCACCAAAGGCATGAGTGATATCGAAGTTCGGAGATCCAAATGTCCCTCCCTGGGCACTGTGGGTACTCCAGGGCATGATAGACCCCCCGAAGAAGTTTAGGCAAAAATGACACCCGGGCCTCGAAAAGGTGAAAGCAAAGGCTATAATCTACATTTTTTAGGCTTCCGGGAGGCCCCGAAACGAAGGTGGATATTTTCACACCATATCGCATGGAATACCCCTAGAGGACATACGAGACCCTCGCGGTCGCTTATCTGGTCCTTAATAGGCTTGGAAGGGCGTTAGACTGGACACTTGTGTAAGAGCCAAAACACCATAGGCATGGGTGATATTGAAGATCAAGGATCCGGATGTCCCTCCCAGACCCTCGCCGAAAATGAAGCCTATGATCTACGTTTTTTGGGCTTCCGGGAGGCCTCGGAACGAAGGTGGATATTTTCACACAACATTATAGAGGACACCCCTGGGGGACATGGGAGGCCCTCGGGCACTTATCGCGTTTTACAGGACACTGGTGTAAGAGCCGAAACACCAAAAGCATGGGTGATATTGAAGTTCGGGGATCCGGATGTCCCTCCCGAGACACTGAGGATCCTTTAGGCTCATGACAGATTTCGCGGAGAAGTTTGGGAAAAAATGATACCCGAACCCTGGGAAGTCGAAAACGAAGGTGGACATTTTCGCACCACATCGCACGAGGCATCCCTTAAGGATATAGGAGACCCTTGATAGGTTATCGGGTCATTGGTAGGCTTAGAAGAATGATTTACGGGATATTGGTGTAAGAATCAGAACACTAAAGACATGGGTGATATGATTATCTTTTATGAAAATTTTAATAAAAATTTGGTTTTATTGGATTTGCTCTTTCGATAGAGTGTCGCCGTGTGGGTGCTTCGTATCTCATAGATTAGGAGTTACTCATAGTCCCAAGTCCCAAGTCCCAAGTCCCAAGTCCCAAGTCCCCACCCCTTTAATTACTCTCTCTCTCTCTCTCTCTCAAATACCAGAAACATAATTACTCCTAGTTCCCAATTCAGCCCACATTCAACATTCTCTCTCCAAAATGGTACTCCATGTTATAATGGGCTAAAAATCTTAGTACCGTTTTCAAATTTTGCCCAACATGTTGCGGCTGTGTTATTAAGAACTAACCCGTGCCTAATGGATGTTTCCCACTAATGAAAAGAAAATCACAGGCTGTAACTCGCTTCAACTCTCAAAGTGTTAAAGAACTCCTTTTCTTGCTGTATTTCCAATCACAAGTTGTAACAATTCTCTCTATATTCTCGCATAAGGTGGCCCTTTAATAAGGTATACTACACAAATGTTTTTTTGTTTTCTTTCAATTCCCCAGTATATTGCAAGTTTGATGAATAATATGTACATTGTTGTTTAGTTAATGCTTTTAATAGCATTAGGGTTTATCAATTCATGATTATTAATTGGTTTTGCTGCAAACTAATTATGCTTGTTGAACTTTCAAAAATGGAATTTCAGCTATGAATTGCTAGGTTTGGTTTTACAAGCTAGGAGACTCACTTGGTTCCAAATTCAATTTTGTGTAGAGGTGGCAATCGGGCGGATCAGGTCGGGTTTGGGTCGGGTCTTTTCGGTTTCGGGTAATATCGGGTCAGAAGAGTAATCGGGTCGGGTTGGGTCGAGTCGGATTGATTCGGGTTTATGCTGATGTCGGGTTTCGGTTAAGTCGGATTCGGGTTAGTTCGGGTTTCGGTTAAGTCGGATTCGGGTTAGTTCGAGTTCCAGGTCATATCGGGTCAAATTTAATTCGTGTTTCAGTAAAACTCAATTTTATATGAAAATTTTCAATAATATGGACTAAATGTGTGTGTTAGTGCTTTTTCAATCATTTTTAAATATTATGTCATAAGTCGGATATATTCGGGTTTCGGGTAGAGTCGGTTCGGGTAACTTCGGGTCGGGTGTTATCGATTTCGGGTCAATTCGGATCGGAGAACGGGTGTTGTCAGGTGTCGTGTTGGACCAGGTCGGTTTCAGGTAATGATAATTGATACCTTTTCGGGTGTCAGACGGGCCTGATATCAGGCGGATCGGGTCGGTTATCTCGGGTCGGGTCGAATTTTGCTAGCTCTAATTTTGTGTGTAGGAGTTTTTTTTTTGTGTGTGTGTGTGTGTTGGGGAGGGGGCTAATCTTTCCTAAGAGTCTTTAATTGGCATGAAAACTCCTCAATATTGGTCCCCATATAAGACATAATGTTTATACATGGAATCAATTGATTAATTAATGGAGTGTGATTGTCAGTGGCAACTCCTGTAAAAGGATGTGTTGCATTGTGCA
The DNA here is from genome assembly GCA_038025085.1 of Tetragonia tetragonoides. Classification (NCBI taxonomy): domain Eukaryota; kingdom Viridiplantae; phylum Streptophyta; class Magnoliopsida; order Caryophyllales; family Aizoaceae; genus Tetragonia; species Tetragonia tetragonoides. The sequence continues at coordinate 27,711,130 of CM076146.1, read as the reverse complement.
CCTGCACAATATTGATTTGTTTCGTGGGCGATATCAATGGAATTAGAGAAATCAAATAATTTCTAGGATGAAGAACATCTTGGTATTATACTACTGTAACTGGGTGATGTTAGATTTTAGCCTGTGCCAAGGTTTTTATATGGCGAATTAATCCGGAAGATGATACTGTGAATTGCCTGAAATTAGGGCTGATTCCCAATATGGTTATGCTCAATGGGTAGTTGATGCCTTCAGTCAAAAGAATTCTGGATGTGAAGTACGTTTGTTTTCAAAACTAGTACGTAGAATTTAAAGAATATAATCATCTCAACTGATATTTTGGCAGTGCAAAACGTGATTGAAGCTTCATCAATGAGAGGGTAGGTTCTCAATATTCAGGATTATCATAGAATTAGACCATTAGAGTAATGCTGGGATATGCGATAGATAGATAGTTGGCCAAAACTACCACGGTGCGTGGAAGGCCTCTCCATCGATATAGATTTTATAATTCCTACACTTGTACAGAAAGTGTCATGTGTGACAGTCAAAAATACCTGTGGGACGGTAGCTAGAAACATCTGCGTACGTCACTAGTAGGGTAAGGAAGGTAGGACTAGTAAGATACAATCTCAACCTAAGAACACTTTCTAAGTATTTGATAGAGAAACTCTACAAACTTGGATGATTCAAGTGAATTTGGGCTGCCTATTCATAGGCATTATCTTCCGTCCTCTAGATAATTCTGATTCTCTGTCAGACTTTTGGTGCTGCTCTTTTTGATCTTTGATGCTGCTAGGCCAAACTGCATTACAGGTGCTGCACATTTTGCTTGCTTGGTGCAGTTATCATATTTCCATGCATTATTACTCTGATTCCTGATATACATACATTTTTAAAGAATATGCTAATAAAAGTAATTAGTGGAAGGAAGCAATATCAACCACAGATCAAATAGCTAGTTATGATGTCGAAGTCTTAAGTTGAAGTATTATTATAAGTTACATTAAAATTCAAAGCAGAGATGTAAAGTACGTAGGATGTTATAGATAAAATGCTTATAGGAGTGGCAGATTTGGACTTCTTTTGTATGTCAAAATTACGTCAAATCAAAGAAGAAAAGCATTGATCTTTATGCTTGAAGTAAGGTGCGTCTTGTTGCTTACAAAAATATATTTCTTATTCTGTAAGAAAAAATAATCTCATGCTACTCGTGCCTTGTTCCATGACGTTTGCAAGCTTCCAGACAATTGTTAGTGTCTCAATGTCTGTAGTGGTGTCTGATTATCATGTCCTGACATGGGTGTTTAAGGTGAAATGCATGGTTCATGTAACATAGGGGGTGTTGAATTAATTTGGCACTGTCTCTCCCTTAGTCCTGTACATACTCCATCTGAGATTGGCTTTGGTGTTGGCAATGTCTATCCCGTAGTTCTGTAGATTAGACTTCAGAATCATTTACTGTAATTAATTTCTCTTATTGTTCATGGTTTCCTGTATTTCTTCTACAAACGCAGTCTTTAATATACATAGTAACTGGTTACTGGTAAGTACTGGAAGAACTCCCCATGCCCCCATCCCAATATACAAATACAAATATTATTAGTTTGCTAACAAGCTTTTATAAACTTTGAATCTGCAGTTCTATGATGACATCCAGTCATGTTGCTAATAGAATACTGATCGCTAATGCTCCTAAGGATTTGATCAGTGATTTACCAATGGACGTGATAGACGACATCATGAAAAGGATACCCCTTAGTGATGCTGCAAGGTTATCTGTCTTGTCAAGAAAGTGGAGACATATCTGGATGTCGCTCCAACATTTGAAGTTTGATGCTCAGTTCTTCAAAGAGGTGCTTAGGAATAAAACATTATTTCAGGACTATGAATTTTATGGCATTGTGAGTAAAGTTTTCCTCTCTCACAATGGCGCTATATCTCAATTTTTTCTTCACATTCCCAACTTCAAAACTACAACAAGTCCTGAGATAGGGCAACTCATAATCTTTTTATCAAAGAATGCTGTCAGGGAAATTACCCTTGAGAACTGTGGGAGTTCACGTCTTAAGTTACCATCTCATCTCTTCACCTGTGTGGAATTGGAATCATTGAAGCTTGATTACTTCTCATTCAGTGTTCCTCCTAATACTTTTACAGGCTTTAAAAAACTTATCAGACTTGAACTTGAGAATATGAGATTTGTTGGAGATACCTTTGGAAGTTTCATCTCTAGCTGTCCGGTGCTTGAATTTTGATATTAAAGGGGTTCAATGGTATTGATCAGCTTTCTATAGCTGCACCTTATCTCAAATACTTCGAAGTGTATGGAAAATTTAAGTCTATCAGCTTAAATGGTTGCCAAGCTCTTTTGTGTGTTACAATTGATTTGCTGGAAAATGTGCAGAATCATCACATTACCGAAACAAAAAATCTGGTTCAGTTTCTTTCTTGTTCGTGTAGAATCCAGGAGCTTCATCTGAGAGGTTATTTTCTCAATGTAAGTTGTGGATTAATTGGTGTGCATCTGATCAAATTACAGTTAATATATGTGCCTCACATCTTAATTTCTTTCTTTTGAAGTTCTTGGCTATAGCTTTTATCCTGGACTCGTCTAAGTGGCATTTTGAGTGCCTGAGGAAACTGGATATGTCAAACATTGACTCAAGTAGTTTTTTTTACCTTTCCGTATGCTATTCGCTTGCTTGAAGGATGCCCTGACATTGAACAACTAACAATATCTGTAAGTTGCTCAATCTTTTCGTCGATATGATTTGAAATGATTATTATCATTCAGCCCTGACGTTTCATCTATAACTATATAAGTTCCATTGTCTTTTCAATTCTTGCTTCTTCTCAAAGAGAAGTGAGATTTCTATTATCAAATTCTTCCTGCCTGCATTTTCACTTTCTTAATGTACTCTTTTGCTTTGTGTTTTCTGCAGTTTAAGAGAAACAGTTCGATGTGGGATCCTAAAATGGCGACGGACCCTTCCACTAGAGTCTGCCAACTCCACAGTGTAACTGTTCTCAACGTTGAAGGGTATGAAGTGGAACTTAAACTGATTGAGTATATCCTTGCCCGCTCTCCTGTGCTGGAGAAACTGCATGTTCAGCACAGTATTAATATCAAGGCTGATCATGAGTCGAAATTGTCAACAGAATTGATGCGTTTCCGCCGAGCATCATCTAAGGCAGAAGTTATTTACTCTATGTCTTATGTCTTATGATGATCCCTAGATTGAGATTACAGACTCTGTAGCATCTATCTTTCTCCTATTTTGCAAGTGTCGGATTTCAATCCTTTTCTTTGAATTTCTACTTGTGTGGTTAAATTAAACATTAGTCCCTGGTGCTTGAATTTTTTGTGGTGATCAAATTTGATATCAGTAATGGTAATTTGTGTAACTCATCCACAAAGTTGAAATAGAGAATTTTTGTCTTCTCGGTGTGTACGGATCCTCTGTTGTTCCAATTCTTTGTTGTCCCTTTTTCTCTGTATCTCTCTCCTTCAAGTGTTTAAATTAAAAAAATCAACCCCCTCCATCTAATGGCCAAAACCCCACCCCCTCCAATCCAAAAGTGGAGATTTAGAGGATAGCACCTTGCTGTTCTTGTTCTTTTTGGAACCGCAGATGATCTTCCCCCCTTTCCGATGGGTAGTCTACCCATCTAATACCTGAGATAATACTTTTTTATTATTTTTATTTTTTTAGAGGACCTAAGATAATACTTGGTTAATTACATTTTGATATTTTGTTTTTTAATTGAAAATTGTGTATTAAATTCCAAGACACAAGTATGTAGTCTACAACTCTATATAGGGTGCGTTTGATAGAGCTTACTCGGTCAGTTCAATTCAGGTGTCAATTCAGTGATTTCAAATTCACTTAAATGATGTCAAGTTTAGTTCAGTGATGCTGAGTTCAGAAACATACTTTTTGTCTCACATATCAAATTGTGTTCAATTCAGTTTAGTTGTGTCCAGTTCAGTTCAGTAGTATTCAGTTTAGTGATGTTGAATTCAGTTCAGTTCAATTCAGTTCTGGTAAGTTCAGCTCTAACAAACGCACCCATAGTAGACTACCCACTGGGGTCTTTTTTTTTTTTCTTTTTTTTTTTTTTGGGAGGGTCTGGGTTGATTAAACATTATCCAATTGAAATGACAGAAGCCTGTTTATACTAATTTCCTGCATTTCATGTTGTGATGATGTGCAGAGAGGCAACAGGCCGGTAGGTGAAAGGTGGTAGCTGACAATTACTCCTATTATTAACTTTCCCACTTTCTACCACTTCTTCAAACTCCTCCCTATTTTAACCTTCATTATTCTTTTCCATTTCTTTTAGCACTTCAAGCAGCTAAATTTAAGCAGAAAGTATGCACTAATATACTTCCACCACGAAGAAACAGAACACAAACATCTGTTGCTTGATTTCGAGCTGTGAAGTTCTCAGCACTTATACGTCCTGGAAAGCTCAACCATTTGCGACTTCCTTTAAATTAAAGGTACTATAATTTTTCTCTTGCAATTAGTAAATTTTAATTAATCCCTTTTTCCTGTTGCATGTGCATGTATATAACACTTTTTGTATAATTTGTTACTTTCTGTTTTATTTTGTTTAGTGTTTAAAATTGATCTTTACAGTTGTATTTGCAAATAGAATGATAGAATTGTGTAGGAGGAAGGGAAAATGGAAGCCTTGTTTAGAATTGATCTTTAAAGTTGTATTTTCCTTAGTCAATGTACCATCAGTACATTTACCATTAAAATAGCTTGAGCAAAGTGATCACAAGTTTTATTTGATTTACTTCTGTTAGGGGAACTGACTTTAGTTCTTCAACCTGGTGGTAGAAGTTCCTACTAGTTTGTCAGCCGAGGAATATATTTGAAAGATTAGGGTGTGGAAAATGGAGTTGTTTCAATCACACATCTACAAGACAACCCTTGTAGTTTTCTCCAAATTGGGGGAAAATCCGCATGTAATATAACAATAGTTGGCCCTGCTACAACCATGAGCATAAGCTTTTTGTTGAGTTGGTTCCAACACATTATATCAAAGCAAGGAAGAGGAGGAGGTCTTGAGTTTGAATCCCGGGAGCCCCCTGCTCCTATAGTAGACCTTTGCTCCTATAATTGAGCCTAAGCACAAGGTAGGGTGGGCCTGTGTATCATACATGCCTCAAGCTTAATGGGTATTCGCTCAGGTGTAATAAGGAATCCTCATAAGGAATATAAGTGTAATAAGGAATATAATTAGTTGGCCTTACAACCATCGGCTTAAGTGTTTGGTTGACTTTGGTCCAACACATATATCAAGGGAATGATGATGCATCTGCTTCCAGATAGTCCTAAATTTCCAAATTTTATAAGAAGTCTTTAGTTGGTGTATACACTTCTGAACAGGTGCCTGAGATGTGGTAGAGATCTTGCACTGTTAAGTGGAGAAACATTCCTTAAGATATTCTGGTTCATCCATGAGGAGCAATTTAATAAATGTCAGCAAACATTAAGCTCGTACTATATGCAAACTAATAGCCTCAGCAACTTCTAAACAGAGCAGATTTTCAGCGAGGCTTTTTGCAAATGTTTTTGATCGAGAGGGAATTTCAGTGGAGGACTGAGCTTTTTGTTTAGAAGGAAAGGAACAGCAACGAGGGAGCTGCTGGAATGATTGAATGAAGTCTGAATGCATACCCGAACCAAAAATGTATAGGATGTGGCAGTTGTTGTGTCAGAACAAAGGTATATGTTCAGTAGAATCAATTGGTGGTGTACTGGTGGTAGCTAAATCTCACATGAAAGTGGAGTTTGAATTTGGTAAGGAGTGCCCCTCCGAAAGCTAAATTCTTAGCATGGATATTGACACTTTGCGAGAATTAGCCACGAAAGATGATCACTATTATACTAGAGCAATTTTGCAGGATACGATATGTGTTTTACTCTGCAAACAAGGAACTGCAGCCCACCTCTTTAAGATGCAGATAAATTTGTTAGGTACTAATTGGCTTGTAACTAGCTCAATCAATGGCTTACTACCTTACTGAATCATTGGAGACTTCTGTGAAATTCTGTGGTGCACAGTGCAGATCATTTGTTAGGTACTAATAGTGGTGTACCTAGCCCAATCAAAGACTTACTACCTCACTGAATCATTGGAGACTTCTGTGAAATTCTGTGGTGCACATTGTTACTCTTTGTTTTTCAGATCTTATGAAAATGGGGAAAAGAAAAAAAAGTGAATCAGCTCATGAGTCATGATTAAGGAAATCATTATCTCATATTTCCACTACTTGGATGGTTCTTTTGGCTTACTTCCCTGATGTAACTTGACAGAAGTGCAGAAGACATTGCAACTGCTGAAAAGAGGGATTGCCATGTGCTGCTGCAACCAAATATGATAAACTCAAATGAGAAATTGATGCCCGAGGCAATATGGGTGTGGCGGCGGTTAGAGGTGTTTTGCAAGATTTAAGGGTACATACTAGATGTCTAATTTCTATATTGATTGGTTTAGTGATGAGAATTTCAGGATTATTCATCAACATTACCCCAGTGCCTCCAAAGAGGCTCCCGCCTAGGCAGGGTAAGGGAGGGTCGGTTGTATGTTAGATAAAGTCAAATGGGATGATGTTGTTATTGTTGTTGTTTTCTTTAGTGATATGGTAGTTCACATCGGACATTTAGGCTGTGCAAAATGTGATTGAAGCTTCAGTATTAATTGAGTGGGTGGTTCAATTCAGGATTATCATAGAATTAGATGCAAATTAAACATGATCACTTCGTGCAGCATAGCAGAAGGCAGCCTCAAAGAATGGATTTATAATTAGTTGCATTAGGATGATTCTGAAATATATTCGAACAGAATGACATAGGAAGGAAAATAGAACACTCATCCACCAGATAACGGAACAATGTACTCTAACGCAATCAGACTTCTTAGCATGGATAATCGAAGTTGGTAATTGCGGAGAATGGATGTTACAGGGTGGCATAATTGTTCTTGATGCAAGAAAGACAAAAAGGGCTTGATTTGTATGCTTGTTAAGTTGGCTGCTTCTTGTGATGGCCCTTCTTAAGATTTAAGAACCATTCCTTCTTTAATAAAATGTGGATACAGGGAGATAGCTACAAAGATCTGATATTAGACACCACCATTTTCATACAGAACTTTTCCAAATTTAGGTGAAATGAAGAGTTCATGTGGCATAGGTAATGAATTAAGGCTTGACTAATGAAGTGCCATGAGGATTCTTAAGTATGGGTAGAATCTGTTATTTTTCTACAAAACTTCATAACAGAATCCCTGTCCCCGAAAATAAGAGAAGGAAAAACTTTCATACCTCATTGTATAACAACATCTTCGAATCTGGATGCAGTCCTATTACAAATGACATCTAATCATGGTCCTGAGAGCAGTGGAGTCAATGGCGCTGCTAAAGATCTAGTTGCTGAATTACCAGCAAATATGATTGACAGCATTATGGAACGGTTACCCCTTCGTGATGCCACAAGGCTGTGTGTCTTGTCTAGGAAGTCGAGACGTATTTGGATGTCGCTCGCACATCTGAAGTTTGATGTTCAGTTCTTTGAGGATGGGCTGAAGAATAAACCATTTCAGGTTAATGAATTCTACAGCAATGTGACAAAAGTCCTAATGTATCACAATGGCCCTGTGTATCGATTTTTCCTCCATATTCCTAACATGAATTCTACAGGCGGTCCTGAGATTGGTCATCTGATAACATTTCTATCAAACAATGATGTCAGGGAAATTACCCTTGAAAACCGCAGCAACTCATCTCTTAAGTTGCCATCTCATCTCTTCTCCTGTGTGGAGTTGGAAAAGTTAAAACTCAGTAACTGCACATTCACTGTCCCACTCCTTCCTACTTTTAAAACCTTTAATAATCTCATCAACCTTGAGCTTGAGAACATGAGATTTTTGGGGGTTACAATTGGAAGTTTCATTTCTAGATGTCCAGTACTTGAGAGTTTGATACTGAAGGGGTTTGATGCTGCAGATCATCTTATTATTAATGCGCCTAATCTTAAGTACATTGAGGTGTATGGAAAATTTAAGACCATCTGTTTAAAAGGCTGTGCTGATCTTTCATCTATTAAAATTGGTTTTCTGGAAAAGGTAGCACATATTCATGCTACGACAACACATCAGCTGGTTGCCTCCACAGCACGTGATCTGGTTGAGTTTCTCTCTGCTTCATGTAAAGTTAAGGAGCTTTGTCTCGCAGCTCATTTTTTCGAGGTAAGGAATAAGTTAATTTGAAACGTTGCACTTTTGAAGTTAGACTAAGCAAATGTGCCTAACATCTTACTTTGTTTCTGAGTTGAAGTTCTTGGCTGGACCGCGCTTATGTGGAATGCTTCCAAGGAATTTTAATCACCTGACAAAACTCTGGTTGTTGAACGTCAATCAAACTCAGCTGTTTCAATTTCTGTGTGCTGTACGCTTCATTGAAAGCTGCCCTGACTTGGAGGAGCTTACGATATCTGTAAGTTGCTTAGTCATTTTGTAAATGAAAATGATTTTTTAGCCATGAAGCTCAGTAAGCGACTGAGTTGTTTCTATTGACTCCTTGAGCTCGTACTAAGGAGTCGGATGTCTATTGCAGATGTCTATTGTCAAAATCTTCCTGCACTTTTGACAACTAATTAACAAGACAGATGTTTTTTACACCTTGTTGCTATCTGCACCTTATTCTCGCCTGTGGTCCTACTGCATACTGATGAAAAGCAAATCGATTGTCAGAAAATCGAGTTTGGTAAAACAGCAATGGCGAATAACAGATTTTATCGACTGATTGCCTTCCGGCCTCTTGGACTTTTAAATCCTTTTAGTACATAATTTTGGTAGACTTAGGAAATTATGATATAAATTGCAATAGATATATTGACTTGCTCTTAAAGGTGAAAGTAGCTTTCTGTCTTACACTAGTTTGTAATTATCTTGTGTGTCATGTTTTGTGCAGTTTGCAAGCAAGTATTGGCTGGAACTGGAAGAACACAGAAATTCTCATGACTTCGGATACAAATTCCGCCATCTCCGTAGGATTACTATTCTTTCTCTTCATGGTTTAGATGTGGAGCTCGATTTGATTGAGTGTCTTATTGCTGCCTCTCCTGTTCTTGAGAAGGTCAAGGGAAGTATTAGGACCACCTATGCAGATTACCAGTCGTGGTCGTCGAAAGCATTGATTCGGATGCGTCAAGGATTCTCAAGATCAAGGGGAACAATTGTTGATATTAAACTTCATATAATGAATCATCTACCTCTGGATTAAAGTCGGAACTACTATGGGCCTTTCTATTTTGCCTGTAACTGAATCTCCCTCTTTAGCTGTTGCTCAGGGTCATTCAAGTGATAGAAAACTAACAAGAGCCCCTATTTTGGAAAATGGTCAGTTTTATTCCCATTTTGCAAAGGATACCAAGATTACCAACTGTATCCTTGGACAAAATCCAATACCGCCTAAAGATTTAATTCTGTCTCTCTTTCGGATTTTAGGCGCTGCTGTATTTTTTATCTTTGATGCTACCAGGCCAAACTGCATTACAGGTTCTGCAAATTTCAATCTATATAAAAATTCATATCACATATGTAAAGCAGGACTATTTCCGCGATGGCGACCGATACTGATCAGATTTCTGTGATATGTTACTGCCAAACTGGAAGCTTGCAGGCTTATGCTAGTGTCTCATGTCTGTAGTGGTGTCTGACTATCTTGTCCTGAACTCCTGACATGGGTATCTATGGTGAAATGCAATTCATTGGCGGATCCAATATGGGGCCTCGGGATTCTGGGCAACCAGTTTTTTCGGAAAATTTTGTTAAAATACCCTAATTTTTGGAATTTTTTTGAAAATAATTGCTAAAATACCATAACAATGTAGTTTCCGTACCCATATTATTTAATAATTCAGTTTTGACGCCCATATTATTAGTTTTCTAGATCCGCCATTTATGCATCGTTCATGTAGCATAGGTGTTGAATTACATTGGGCAATTTCTCTCCCATAGTTCTGTAGATCAGACGTCAGAGTGATTTAGTGTCTTTCATTCCCCTTACTGTTCATGGTTTCATGTATTGCTCCCAGACTGACAGAAATATCATTAGTTGGCTAACAAGCTTGTATAACGCAGAACTTGTATATGACGAATATATGGGAATGGGATAAGTCCTCTCATATTTTCCCCTTCCCTCTCTCCCTTCGACACGCCTCACGGGATAAGTCCGCCCCACACAGAACCTATTGTTTTTGTTATATTTTATAATACAAATATCATTATGAAATATATTAGAAATTAAAGGATAAAAAAAAGGAAGTGATTTAATAAATGCAAAATTCATGCCTGGCAAGATACAAACTTCTGTGGAAGCCCATTATGTTAACTTTCAACTTTCGGTTTGGTTTAGCAAGGGTGTACGTGAGCATCGGTTTGGTTTAGCAAGGGTGTACGTGAGCATGTGCGTGCTAGTGTTCGTAGTATCTTATGTGTGGAGGAGGTGGAATCTCATGGAAAATACCTCGGTGTTCCCATCATGGTGGGAAGGTCAAAAAAAGTTATTTATGGTCAACTCCGGGATAGACTGTGGAAGAAGCTCTAGAGGTGGAAAGGTTTGCTGCTTTCTAAAGCGGGTAGGAAAGTTATGATCAAGGCGGTGGCCCAATTAACCCCTACCTACGTGATGAGTGTATTTAAATTGCCAGCAACTTTTTGTGATGATGCTCGCTCCATTATTTCTCAATTTTTTTTGGGGGTCAAAAGAAAAATAAAAGGAAAATTCATTAGGTCGCTTGGAAGAATTTATGTAAGCCGAAGAACCAAGGTGGGCTTGAATTTCGTGACTTAAAGATGTTCAATTGGTCTTTGTTAGGTAAGCAAACTTGGAGATTATTTAAAGGCGAAGGTGGCCTCTTGGGTCAGATGTTCCAAGCAAAATACTACCATGGTGGTGAAGTGTTAAAAGCCGTGACTAATGCAACTTGTAGCTACACGTGGCGTGGGATCTGTGAGGCGTCATGGGTGGTTAAGAAAGGTATGGTTTGGAGAATTGGTGATGGTGCTAAGGTTAGAGTGTGGCATGACCCGTGGCTCACTGGGGAGGGGTCAAGGCGGGTAACCACGCCTCACGACCCCGGTGTTGCAGAGCAGGTTGTGGCTGACTTTATTGATCGTGATAAAAGGTGCTGGGATGAAGATAAGGTGCGGGCTACGTTCTTTCCAGTTGACGTAGACCGGATCTTAGCTTTGCCTATAAGTTCAAGGTTGCCTGGTGATGAGGCGTTTTGGGCCTGGGAGAAATCAGGGGAGTTCACAGTGAGGAGCTGCTACCATGGCGTGATGCAAGCGAGTAATACGGGGTGTTTGGCGTCCTCGTCCACTGTCGATAATTCTTTGTGTAATAGAATCTAGGGGCTGCATACATTGCCACGAGTTAAGATGTTTCTTTGGCGGGCTTGTGTATAAGCTCTCCCCACCAAAGTGGGACTGCATAGGCGCATCCCTGCCATTGACGAGTGTTGTACTGTGTGTGGTGGTCCGAGAGATTGTGGGCTTCATGCGCTCTTATGGTGTCCGCTTGCGGAGGCTGTCTGGGACGCGTCTGGTTTGGATGTTGTGGGTGGCTTTCGTGGTGTCTCGGTTCGTGAATGGGTGGAGTTTTTTAAAGGTCAGCTGAATAGCTTGAGCTTTGCGGTCTTTGCTACGGTTGCTTGGGCTATATGGGGTGCTCGGAATACACGTATTTTTGAAGGTATTTCTCAAAGCCCAGAAGAATTACTTGCATATGTGAAGAGTGCCTAAGTTACTCTAGGGGGGGGGGAGGAGGAGTGAATAGAGTGACTCCAAATTCTCGCATTTTGTAACTTCAAAACAGGGTAGGGAACAGCGTTATGAACGCTGTTCCTACGCAGTGAACTGAAGCAGAATGTAAAGACTAAAAGTAAATAACACAAGGATTTTTTCACGTGGAAAGCCTCCTAGGTTCAATAGGAGTAAAAACCACGACCTAGTTACTTGGGATTTTGTCACACTACTTCTCTTATAACTAGAGCCAAAACACAGGATACAACACAATACCCTAACACCACCACACACCGTCACTGATGCGTTGGCTATCTCTCCAAGTCACACACTGACCTGAGAGAAACTCTACGCTTGTCACTAAATTAGAGCAATTACAAATAACCAGATTGTTTGTCCTATTACACGCTTCAATACTAAGCAAAATAATACCACAAAAAACCTATTATGCAATGACCAATCTAAGCAAAGACTAAAACTGACCAGGACAGGGAACAGGGTTCAAGGTTATTCTTGTGAGTACTTGGCGTATCTGGTTTGGACGAATGAACGCTTTGCACAGATGATTCTGAACTCAATAATGCACGCAAAGCTTAACCCTACAACTGAGCCTATCAGGCGCCTTATATAGGCAGGCCTAAAAGCTCAGTCCAATTAGGTCAAATCTCTTCAGAATATAAAAGATAAAATCTTTCAAAAGATAGGATAGAATTAAGTAAAGATCAAAGATCTTTCCTTAACTCGTCCTATACTATAAAACCGTCCAAATACCTTAACAGAAAATCTTGGCCAGCTAGTAAGTGATTTATCAGAATATACTCTTTAAAAGATAATTAGAAATATTCCAAAAAATAATTCACTTACCTTAAACAATAAACTTGGCCATTAAGTAAATAATACTTTTTCCAAGATAATATCTTTTCAAAATAAAAACTTTTTCCTGTTTAAAACACGATTTTGCAAAATTTATTTTTCCAAAATAAAATATATTTCTTCAGAAGAATATTTGTGTGAATATCTAAAAAGATAATACACGAAATCTTCGTAGAAATAATAAATACGATATTACGCAAGCTCGTCCAGATACACAGCTTAGAAGGGACAGGGTCCAACTCGTTGTTCCCCTTTGGTTCCTTCAAGCTGCAGTGCTGGTCATAGAGAACAGGGTTCACATGGATGCTCCCCTGTACTCATAGACGCATGCACTCAGTCGTACAACCTTGTTCCCTTGTCATGATCAATTTAGACTCTTGCTAACTAGTCAAGCATAGTACATAAAGACTAATGACAAATGCACTTAACTACATTACATTGTCTTCATGTCTTATTAGGATCCAAGCATCTTCATGAGCAATCATGCTTTGAGCATTCTATCTTATTGCATCCTTAAGTCAACCTGCCATCATAGTAAGTTCACACATAGATAAGGACACTTTGTTTGTTATTATCAAAATCAGAAACCCAACAATATGTGTATCAACAACTTAAAGCTTGTGGGTTTGACTTGCCTACAACTAAAATGATCAAGCAACATCCTGTGGGGAAATGGAAAGCACACTTGAATGGAGTGACGAAAATTAATGTTGATGCTGGCTTTATTGGAGAGTTTGGCTCTAGCATTGGGATTGTGTGTCGTCGTGATGATGGGACGACAATTTTAGGAGCGAGCTTAAACTTTGATGTGAGGTGGGATACGAGTATTGCTGAAGCGAAGGCCGTGTTCTTCGGTCTAGAACTAGCTTTGAATCATAATTTGAAGAATGTTTTAGTGGAGTCTGATAATATTTCTGTTATTAATGCTTTGGTGTCTAGGAGTAGAGGGTCGTCTATTTTTCATTTAGTAGTTGATGATATCCTTGAGCTTGCTTCGAGTTTTGATAGTGTGTCTTGGTCTTTTGTTCGTCGTGATGGTAATAGAGTCGCCCATGAGTTGGCTCATGTTCAATCTTGGAATCTAGGGAGTCGTTTTTAAAGCTCGGATTTTTCGAGTAATGTTGCTGATGTACTGAACTCTGATTTGGCTGGTTTAATGGAATCTTAACAACCGCACTTTGCGGATTGTCTTAAAAAAAAAAAAACTTCCAATTTTCAGCCCCAAACTAAATGTTGATTAATGACTATTGTATAATGAGCAACAAAAAACTAAAAAAAAGAGAAAAAGAAAATAATAATAAATCTGCTGGGCGGCCCGGCCCAGTCTGGACCAGGCCCACGGGAAAAGTTTGTTTTCCTTGATTAAAAAAAAAAGAAAAAAAAGAAAAGGAAAGTTAGTCAAGTTAAATTAGACTCTCCTGTGCACGCCAAGGAAAAAAACAACTCCCCTGCGTACCTCACGACTGCCAGAGACTCAGAAATAGGTTAGGGTTCTTGACTTTTTGCCTAATTGGTAATACTTTGATTAATTGTATGATATCACCATGATAAATCTTTAGTTTCCACTTTTTCTCAAAGTGTTTAATTTGATTCGTTCAATGAATATGATTGATATTGTGCACCAAAATTTCAAATTATTAGGTCAATAAAAGGTTAGCGTTTCTAAATGAAACAATTTGTTACTTGATATTTGGCTGGATAAAGTAAATTTCTTGTTAAAATAAGTTTCTTATAAGGCGACCTCAAGGTCAGGCCACCTCTATAACCATGTATGAGTGGCATCGATCACCTTGAAGCGGCTTCATACGAGTTTTTGTGTTCTTTTTACTATTAAACACAGTTGCCACTTAAAGACACATTATTCATGTGCGTGTGACAATTGTGTTGGTGTAGGTCATATTTATGATGTTGAAAATATTACTACTAAATATTCAAACATAATATTGAAACAGTTGTATTTGTTTATCAATAATGAAACTTGAATTCACACATGGTCAAAATAAAGTTTCTATATGGAGTTAGTATTAGGGGGAGGGACTCATCACCAAAACTTATTTTATCATAATGTAACAAATTCTTCTGATCAATGGTGATAGTAAGGCCTTGTTCTTCCGTTCAGTTTTTGCCTGTTTTGTTAAGCAATAGGTCTTGTGGGGTGAGCCTACCCTGTGAAGAGCGGGAGGGGAAAGGAGAGAGAGAGAGAGAGAGAGAGAGGGGAGGAGGGAATGGCAGAGTCATCATATCATGAGTCCGCTCTATACAAGTTTTTGTGTTTGTTCAGTTCTGCTGCGTTCTATCTAGTTTTTGCTTTTTACTCGTATTTTTTTTTATCATATTTGGTTCCATTCTGCAATAGGTAACCTTTCGTTTCATTGTTGCAAGTTCCATTTTGTTTCATTCCGCATCCTTACAAAACGGTCCTAAAAAGATGAAACATCAAATAATTTTGATGATCACAAAAACAACACGCGATGTATTTTCTAGCTTTGTTATTGTTTACTTTGCTCTTCCATCCTTTTACTGATTCTGCTATCTGATTATTATTACTTCAGAATTCTCATTCCCAAGATGACTGGGAAATCGAAAAGGAAAAATACTGTTGGCAATGAAAGGAAATCGAAAAGGAAAAATACTGTTGACGCTTCTGCAGATATAATTAGTGATTTGGGGAGGGATATTTTAGATTGCATTATGAAACACTTGCCCCTCTGTGATGCTGCACGAATGTCCGTCCTTTCCCGGAAATGGCAGGAGACATGAATTTCAACTCCTCAACTTATTTTCGATGCTTGTTTTTTTACAAGCCACAAGCTCAACTTTTTCAACATTGTGAGCAAGGTATTCAACACGATGGTCCCATTCGCAGGTTTTCACTGTATGTACCCTCCTTGCAAAATGGTCAACCTGCTGATGTTACTCAATGGCTATCATTTCTTTCAAGAAGTGGTGTTAAAGATTTTTAGCATTAAGAATCCCCATAAATCGTCGTCTCTGAAGTTGAGCTCTCACCTCTTTGCTTGTGTGGGGTTGGAGAAACTGCATCTTCAACACTGTCACCTGAGTCCCTCTCTGAATAGTTTTCGGGGATTCAGAAGGCTCGGTTGCCTTGAGTTTCTCAATGTCACATTTGTAGAAGGCACATTTGAAAAGATCGTTGCCAACTGCCCATTGCTGGAAACACTAAGTTTAAGAAACTGTAAGGGTATCAAACTGGTTAATATTGATGCTCCTCATCTCAGACACTTGGTTGTTACGGACGCTTCCCAATCACTTCAGGTTAGAAATGTTCAGAATCTCTTGTCAGCTTTATTTGTTTGGGGTATAGTGGGGACAATAATGCAAGATCGATACCTTATTAGTCTTAGAGGTTTGATTGAAGTGTTGGTCTTGGAGATGACTTTTGTGCAGTAAGGGGATTGTCTAACTTTACCTTAGAAACTAGAATGAACTTCGTTATATCAGTCTATATGAACTAATATTGCAAGGTTTTTTTCATCTTATTTGCTTTCAAGTTTCAACTGTTTAAGCAACTGTTTATGTTTTGGTTTGACTGCAGGTGTTTCTTAAGGGATGGCTATCCACGACCTTTGTAAACCTAAGAAGTCTTGAGTTGTCATCCATCTTTCTGAACGATATTGATGGTTTTTCCTCCGCCATTAGATTCATACAGAGGTGCCCTAACATTGAAAAGCTCGATATCTCGGTAAGCTACTCAATAGATTATGTTCGGCATCCTAGAGCATATTCAGATGATTGATGGTTGAATAGTTCACGCACTAAAACTGTATTTTGAAGTGTTATTCAATTATAACCCAAAAGAAAAGGTGCTGGTGGCAAAATTTTGAACTTTGTGGTTATTTCGAACGTTCAAACTTTAAAAAAAAATGAATATCCCGTTCAAAAGTGCAAACTTTGAGGGTACCCACGAAATTTCCAATAAAAGATTGTTGATTGGTCTAGTCTTTTCCTTACCTATGTGCAGCGATGCTCGACAGGTTGCTACCAATATAATATTTATGTTTTCTTAGATTTTCAGTTCTACAAAATTCATGACGTGATCTTTTTAGTGTTATATCCTCAAACACTCATTGACATAGGAGTATATATTATGTGTCGTTCACAAAACATTTAACATTTTCAATCTTTGTTTGTAGGTTGCTACGGAAGATAAGTTGGCCGATGCTGATGGCAAAGACAAATTGGGATATGATATGTCCTTTCAGTTTCTCCAACTTCGTGAGGTTAATGTCAAACTCGACAAGGGTTGCGATTCAGAGCTTAGCCTAATAGAGTTTCTATTGGCTTGCTCTCCGATGCTAAACAAGTTGTCTACCGAGATAAATAACCAACTTGATGCAAATGCACAGTCAATGATTTCAATGAAGTTGAATCGATTTCATAAGGCGTCTCCGACAATGATCATGATGATTTGTGTGACTAGTAATAATAATTCTCCCAAGATTCCTGTAGTTCCTGATTCTTCAGATGATTCTGGTCCAGGTGAATCCAGTTCTTCCGATCCAGTTGAATCCAGTTCTTCCGATGATTCTGATTCGACTACAGATTCTGATTCTTCGTATGATTCACTATTGAGACATGCGCCTAGAATTTCGAGACCTGTTCCCAAAAGGCGATGATGTTTTAAGTGACTTACAAGTTAGTACTTGTTATAGTTTGAGTTCAAATTATACTACAAAATTGAGTATTATTATTTATGCACAACATGGCTATAGGAGTATAGGCCAAACATCTTCCTCAAGAATGAACATATCCTATCCTTATTATGTCTTGTTTGTTTTGATGGAAAATGGTAGGAAAAAAAAAAGGTGCAAAAAAGAAATCTGTGCATTTCCAATGTCTGGTTAGATAAACATGATGGGGAAAGAAATGACACAAATTGGTGTTGGAAATGGTTCCTAATAATAAGGGCATGTCTACTATGTTGTGCCGTAAGGTGTAGTGCAGATTTTTTTTTAATTTCAGCCTTTAGATCTTTGCTTTTAATCTCAGCCATTCATTCTAGTTGACTGGAAACCTGTTACATAATTTGGAAAGCTTATTTTGCCTGTCAAGAAGGAAAAGAGGAAGGAAGTTTATTTTTTTGTATAAAAAAAAAAGATCCTTTCACCTCTTCTTGCATCTCACTCTCCTACTCTCACTCTCTCTTTCTATGACCAGAAAATGAGTGTTAATTGGAGTAAAAGTTTTAAAAGTTGATGTACATTAGGATTTTAAATTGCACTATTGGGGCTTTGAAATTAATAAAGTAAAATTAAATTTGTAGTATGAACAAAATAGAGTAAGTTCTATCTTTTTAACCAAATAGAAAGTTGATAATTGGTGTACTAGTTAAACATTATGTCCACCAATACGTTTCTAAGTACAAACAATAAAATAAAAATTTACGAACTTGTAACAAAAATAAATAATTGTTGTACCAGTTAAAATTTTGGCCCGCCAATATATTTCTAAGTACATTTAATAGAATAAATATTAACGATATTGTTACAAAAATAAATAATTGGTGTTTCTGATAAATATTATGAATCAACAATATATTTGTGACTTATTAATTTAATAGAAAAGTAATAGCATTAAAGTGGCGTACTATTTAAACTTTCTAGTCCGCCAATATGTTTGTGAATTATTTTACTAAAAAAAGAGTCACATAAATGGTCTACTATTGAAAGAAGATGGTGCACCATTTTCTCAAAATGGTCATGCTGAATTGGAGTACTAATTTATCAAAATGGAGTGTGCATAATTATTTATACATGCGCAAATTTTTGGGTGCTTGCATTTGTACCCAGCTGGGTACAAATAATGCCCAAAAATTAAATGGGCCGCGTCTCAACCTAAAAGCCCAGCCCAACTATATACATGGGGTATAATACATTCTATAATAAAAAATGATGCATCAATCCTGAACATTGGTGCAACATATATACTCCATCCGTTCAAAATTGAGTTTCCTGTTTCTTTTTACGCAGTCAACGAGACAACACTTTGACCATCAATAACTATAATTATATTATTATCAAAATTATAAAAAGTTGATATTGTGGAAGTACAAATAAAAATGAATCGAAGAATAGTATTTCGATATTGTAAATGTTTGAATTTTTTCCACAAATCAATATACAAGTTTTGTAAAATTTGACTCAAAAAGTTAAACAGGAAGGCTCAATTTGGAACGGATGGAGTATATATATATATGAAGATTGTAGTTGATGAATTGTATATTTTTCTTTGAAGGAAGTGTATGCACGTGCGTTAGAGTATATTGTCTTTATTAAAATAAATTTTTAGTTGATGAAACTTATTTGGTATAAAATAAATAATATTGGTGAATCACTAAATATAAATTACCAACCCTATTTGAAGTCATTATTTTGAGATGAGCAGTGTGCGTAATTATGGAGTACCATAGGTTACTTGAAAATTAAAACAAAATCATTAAAAAATAATGAAATGCATGTCATGGTAAACTGTATGTTCATAGAAAATCAAATTAAGATAATGAAAAATAATTATATGGGGTTATAATTTATTTTTTTTGTTGTCTTTGTTATTTATTATTATTGTTGTGTAATTGTTGTCTTTGCAAAATAGGTTTGGATCAAATTGCTCATAAAATATAATCTATAAGTTTATAAATAACAACGCGTAACATGTAGCTCTTATGAATTAGTTGTCTACTTGTAAAAGAAAGAGGGGGAAAAGATAGAAGAAGAGGTCGGTTCTTAAGAATTAGTTGTCTACTTGTAAGGATCTTGGACATTTTGTAGCATCTTTGCGATCCTTATAGAATTGTTATTTGTAAATGAATCGGGGATTAAATAAGTTCAAGGAACCGCCGAGTTATAAAAGCATTGAAAGACATTGAATTGAAGAAAAATCATGAAATGGTCAAAAAATTTTGTTACCAACGTTTTATTGAAGGGAAAACCAAAGGGTTAATAAAACATACCCAACAATTAGCATTCCCAAATATGGCTATAATAAGCGTATTGTAACTCAAATGAATGCAAACAAAGCATATGAGTGATTTCTCTTAAAATATAACGACATCCAGCTTTGAGGCTTTCCTATCGGGTGCTCCTTCCCTTGATAGGTCATGATTACTATTCGCCTCATCTTGGCCTGGGAGTTGTCAAGTCCCAACATACTCTCGGACTTGTCAAGTCCGGAGCGCGCGTCTCGATCGTCCGGCCCACTGTCCTTGTCCCGAGCACTCAATCTCCTTCCGAGTAGTTCCCGATCCTTTAAGTAACCGGGAGTCATGTTCGTTCCCATTAAGTTCATAGGGAGCGAATCTATGAATGCGCACCTCGCGTTTATGGATCACTGTCCTCGTCTCGCCCATTGATGCCTCATCGAGTAGTGTCCCATTCACCGAACAATCCCATGAGCATCGCTACTGCAACATGACCCCTCGTTGACAGGGATTCCTGAAAGCCCTCATGGAGGATCTTGTCCCTTTGATAAGCTTCACAGATAAAGCGTCCCGGAACCGTCTCAAAATGGTGACCCTCCTCTCGGCGCATGATGCACAGTATCGAGCCCATCGACTACTCTATAATTTGCCCGGGATATCCTATTCCAAGCAGACTCAATGTTGTCCTAAGACATGCTATCAAGGCTGCCCCCTTTCGGGAAAGCTCACTTAAGTCTCATGATTTTTTCCAATCATCCATGCACCCAGGGGAGGTGGAGAGTTGAACACCTAATACCTAATGAATCTTATATGGTTCAGCCTAACTGATGGAGTGAACATCAAAGTTGCATAACTTTCATACTCAATCAGCGATGGAACTCAAACATTGTTTCTTACACCTTGCTTTGCACTCACATCTAGTAATTGACATGTCTTTCCTTGTCCGTTTACCTGGTTCAATGTTAGTTTGTCTGGTCCCCTGGTTTGAGCAAACCATAAGTTGTCCAATAGTATACCCAGTCACTCGACTTTGCGTCGCATAGCTGAGTCTCCTACTAAACCCTATCAACCTCGCGTAACAGTTATACCACTCCTCTCCTTCCTCTAATGAATCAAATATCATTAGCAAAATCTGGTCCCTGGTGGGGGGCAGTAAGGCAGTACCATAATCAGTAGTCACATCATCTTCACTCTCATTGTCCGATGAGATAGGAACTGGGGCATTCGCTGCTGTTTCTTCACCCATGTCCATATTCTGAGACTCGGAAGACTCATGGAAAGTGGATTCATCCGGGTGGTGCGACGGTGTCCCTTCACTGCACGTATCATCCATTTATAGTTCCTGTTTAGAGGGAAATACAACATACCGAGGATTTAGCATTCCCAAATGTCATGAATATAACTTTTTACATTCATTCCAAATCTACACGCATGATAATATTTTTTAAGAACGAGTCGTGCCTTCAAACATGCCTTCATGCATACTAAAGTTCGTCATTAATATATATGAACCTACGCAATATTATTCACTTACTAGTGGACCACATACTAACTGATCAATAATTATAAGAACGAGGCATGCCCTGATGCATGCCTTAATGCTTACTATAGTCGGCCAATTTAAACTATGGTGTACCATAGTGAGGACTAATCTCAATCTTTTTTATATCATTCACTTACTAGTGGACCACATATTAACTTATCAACTATTATAAGAATGGGGCATGCCCTGATACATGCCTTATTGCTTACTATAGTCGGTCTATTTCAACTCTGGTGTACCATAGTTAGGACAAATCTCAATCTTTTTTTTATATCATTCACTTACTAGTGGACCACAGAGTAACTGATCAACTATTATAAGAGCGGGGCATGCCCGGATGCATGCCTTAATGCTTACTATAGTCGGCCAATTTAAACTATGATGTACCATAGTTAGGACAAATCTCAATCTTTTTTTATATCATTCACTTACTACTGGACCACATAGTAACTAATCAACTATTATAAGAACGGGGCATGCCCTGATGAATGCCTTAATGCTTACTATAGTCGGCCAATGAAAACAATGGTGTACCAAAGTTAGGATAAATCTCAACCTACAAAATATTATTGAAATCCTAGTGGACCACATACTAATAATTGAACAATTATTATAATAACGAGGCATGCCCTCATACATACATGCCTTTATGCTTACTATAATCTGTAAAATTCAACTATGATGTACCATAGTTAAGACAAATATAAACCTACGGAATTAGAGTATGTACTATTTAACCGGTAAAACAAAAGATAAAAAAAGTAGGGATTCAAAATTTGAAGTACGATGCATGCCTACTTGGTTAAAATAGTGGATGATATTAAAATCAGTTGACCATTATGTGGATACAGACATGTTAATTGGAAAGAATATGAAGACTAATAGCATGTTTGTCATTGTTATCTCTGGTTTGTAGCAGTATATTGAAGATTAAAGGCTCATTTAGATAGTTCTATATCTGTGGTGGAGAACTTGTGATAATGATACAGGATTTGAAACATGAATTGTACGAAAATTGAAGGGGGATGACAATATAATAATTATGCATACAAATACAATTGACAATACATTTAAGCTCAACGGATTTAGTTAAATTACGTACCTTTGGTGAAGATAAGAATGTGTTTCTTATATCATTTGTTGGCTTTAGATAAGAATGTGGTGGAGAAGAATGGAAGGTGGGATGAGATAATGAGAAAAATGTTTAGGTTGTTGAGTAAATTTGAGAAATAAGTAGAGGTTGTTAAAGGATCATTAATGATAGGTTGATGAGGTAACATTTATGATGTCCCCTTTGTTTCAACTACCCCGGTAGAAATTGAAAGGTCCTCGTTATCTTATTCCGAAACTGCAAGATGTCTTATAATATGGGTGACCACAATATATATTACTAGCCGACCAAAGGTACATAAATAATAAAACAATACTAATTTGGAACTGAATTTACAGCGCAGCCCTTTTCCCTCTCGAATTAAAATTTTTAAATTTAAATTGATTTGCAAACTTCATTTTCCCTCTTAAAACAGATATTTTCATTATTAGATGGCTTGATTTCATTTGACACTATCTCCACATCAGAGTTATTGCAACTTAGAACTCAATACGAAAAATAAGAAGGGAGGAAAGTAAAGCAAAGGGTGGGTCAAGCAAACATGGTGTTGCTAGAAGTAGTAAACCGAGGAGGAGGAAGGGAGTATCTAGGAAAGGAACCAAAACTACCATCAAGAATGACAAGGTACAAAAACGACCTCTCCTACCTAGCTACACACTTGATATGAGTTATGTTCGTAGATGCAATTTTCAATTTTATAGGATGTTTGAAAGAGCTAGTTGGTCATTTATCTTCAATTGTAATAGCATGACATACCCGAAAGTTGTGAAATCTTTTTATGCCACCAAGAGAAAGAAAACAGAGATTGTGGAGGGCTGTGAAGTACAAGTTGTTGATGGTCTTGAGAGTCCTATTTACGTGGCTCAAGTTTTGGGTCATGAAGTAGAAATTTCTGAACAACTAATAGTTGAACATTTGGAATTGTCAACGGAGGGCTTAAACCTGTCAAAAGAACTTTCGCAATTTACCCTTGAAAAGAAAAACATTATAATAGAAGATCTATTTGGGGCAAACAATGATGCAGGATTGAAGCTACATTGTAATGATTTGGTAGGGTAGTTTAAAATCCTTTACAATGTACTATTTCACACAGCCACGCCACGAGTGGGCAAGCAAGGTTTTTTAGAGGACTCCCATTTGGTTGTGATGAATTCTTTAAAGCACGATGAGTATCAGGGTAGACCATAGTTTAAAATGGCCGACTATAGTAAGCATTAAGGCAAGTATCAGGGCATGCCTCGTTCTTATAATAGTTGATCAATTGCAATGTGGTGTACTAGGATGTGAAAGATGAATGCTTCATTTCAGATTTGTCCAAACTATGGTAGACCATAGTTTAAAATGACCGACTATTATAAGCATGAAGGCAAGTAGGATGGCATACCTCGTTCTTAAAATAGTTGATCAATTGCAATGTGGTGTCTAGGATGTGAAGGATGAATACTTTGCTTTACATTTGTCCAAACTATGGTAAACCATAGTTAAAAATCACCGACTATTGTAAGCATGAAGGCATGCCTTGTTCTTAAAATTGTTGAGCATTTTTCATATATTTTGTACCAGACATATAAATAGTTCTTCCCTAAGATTCAATGTAATGTTTTTAATTAACGAGATTTGGAAATGCTAATTCCTTCGTATGTTGTATTTCGATGTAAACAGGACCTACACATGGTCGGTCATTTTTCATATATGTAGTGAAGGGACACCGTTATATCAACGAGACGAATCCACTATCCATGTGTCTTTCGAGTCTCAAAATGTGAACATGGGTGAAGAAACAGAACTAAATGCCACAATTTCAATCTCGCCTGACGATGAGAGTGAAGATGATGTCATTACTGATTATGAGACTTCCTTAATGCCCTCACCATTGATCAAATTATGCAAATGAAGTTTGATTCATCAGATGAACGAGAGGAGTGGTATAAGTGTTTTGCAAGGAGTGATATAGTTGAAGGAGATGAGTGGTATATATATTGCTACAACACCATCAAAAGTAAACATTTTTTATTTTTTAGTCAAGTAACATATTTATACTCCATATATCATTAGGCACACATCACTTTTCAAACACGATTACTCCAAATGAGACTTATTATTTACATGTATGTAACGATTCACCAATATTACTATTTTTTCATCAAATAAGTTTCATCAACTTAAAAATATTTATTTTTATGAAGACAATACACATGTAGACACACGTACACTCCCTACAAAGAAATATATAATACAAGTCATTAGCTACCAAAAATTCACTTTATAATTGCATAACATGTTTCCTACTTCAAATAACCTAGTATATACACCATGTATTGAAATAAATCATTTCAATAAGGTATACATCGATCTACCAAAAACTTCAGTGATTATCCTTTTTTAATATCACCATTTCTTTTTCTCAACTTACAGATACAATACATACATTTTCCTAAGGATTTATACAATTGATAATTATGGATTTTGAAAGATACTTCAATTTATTATTATATAACATGTTTCCTGCTTAAATAACAGTACTAATTACAC
The DNA here is from genome assembly GCA_038025085.1 of Tetragonia tetragonoides. NCBI lineage: Eukaryota > Viridiplantae > Streptophyta > Magnoliopsida > Caryophyllales > Aizoaceae > Tetragonia > Tetragonia tetragonoides. Next base: position 27,686,329 of record CM076146.1, on the reverse strand, counting down.
CATCTATTTATATGAACCCTTTCACTATTGTACACATCAGTCCACCAACTAATTCGTTGGTGAACCATTTTCCATATCAGAATAAATATAGAATAAATCACCAATATTAGCTTAAGCGGACAACCCTTTGTTTCAAATAAAGTACATCAAAAATTTTATTTTCCTTACTTACTTCAAATACACAATCCATATTTCATAACAAGTAGCAGATACATCACTTTTTACAACGAAATAGATTAGCTTAAAGAGCACTATACAGAGACAACCCAAACTTTTATTTATTTTTCTTGTTTTATTTTATTTTACCTTGTTTTCTAGATTTATTTTCTCCATTTTTCTTTCACATTTCTGAATTATATAGGATTTTTCCATAAATTTTCCTCTTTAGTTTTAGTTAAATATTTTTTTATTTAACTTCATTTTTTTTCCAGATTTTGACATGATTTATTATTTTTTTTAAAAAGTTTATAGGTTATTTGCTTTTATGAAAAAGAGAAAAATAAAAAGGAAAAAAAACTCACGACAACACCAATTAAAAGTTTATAGGTCACTGCAACACCAATTAAAAGTAAATATATTTTATTTTTGTTGTCAAGTAACGTATGTATACTCCATATATCATTAGGCACATATCACTTTTCAAACACAAATACTCCAAATAAGACTTATTATTTACATGTAATAATTCACCAATATTACAATTTTTTCATCAAATAAGTTTCATCAACTTAAAAAAAAATTATTTTTCATGAATACAATATACACTTAGACACACGTGCACTCCCTACAAAGAAAGATATAATACAAGGCATTACCCACCAGTTCCATCTACAATATATGTTGCACCAATGTTCAGGGTTTATGTCGTATTTTTATTAGAAAAATGTATTATAATCCATATATATATTACGCACACTTAACTTTGATAAATAAGTACTCCAAATCAGTATGACCATTTAGAGATAATGATGCATCGTCTTGTTTCGAATGGTTAGTATTTATGTGACTCGTTTTTCAGTAAACTAAGTCACAGACATATTGGCATACCAAAAAGTTTAATTGGTCTACTACTTTTTCCAATAAAGTAAGTTACAAACATATTGTTGGACCATAATGTTTAACTAGTACACCAATTTTATATTTATGTTACAAGTTCGCCAATTGTTATTCTATTTGATCTACTTGTAAACATATTGGCAGACCATAATGTTTAACTTGTACATATATTTAGTTATGTTACAAGTTCATCTATTTTCATTCAATCTAATACTCTGTATATTAGTTCTACTACATATCTAAAAGTAAATACACCACTTCTTCTAACTTTTACATTGTTTTCTCGCGCAATTACAATGGCTCATTTTACAATGCCTCATCTTCACTTAAATTAGTCGACTAGTAAACTTATTGGTCGAACAAAATGCGCAGATTGAATTTCCTGTCAAAAGAGGCCTTCGTAACCGGCTCTAGCCCTTCATTGTCAACGCCATTGTGTTTCACGCGCCTAAAAGTCGAACTACAAGGTGCGGCACAACATTATAGTAAATGCAAATAATAACATTACATCTCATTGGTAGCAAAATCATTTTCAGTTGTAAACTTTTAAATGTCATTGTTGGTAGCAAAATTATGTTGGCGGATGTTAATAGCAGTTATTTTGCTATCAAGATTGAATGTAACAACTATGTGGCAAATACTTGTATTTACATTAGTAAAGTCTCTGGTAGCAAAATATTTTCATGATTGCAAAATTAGTTAGTACTTGGATTATGTAAGGTGAAAATTTTGGTAGCAAAATTACACCCCTTCCAAATTAATACTTTAACGCAACTTGCCGGAAAAAATGGCATAACCCAGAAAAAAAAAAAGATTTCTCGATTCTTTTTCGACAGATTGTAGCATTAATATTTGTGGGTGTCTAAATCAATTAGAAAATTCTATATTTCACTGATTTAGAAATTTCTAATATTCATTGGAAAATAAGTCTGTCGTTTTAATGTTACCGGATTTTTTTTTTGAAGGGGTTGCGCCGATTGGAGAGAGAGAGAGGGACGGGTGATACAGTGGGGCTTCGTGAATGCCATTGCAAGGTCGCCGGAAAAATGTAAGGGGAGGGGGAGAGTCATCTGATTCAATTAGTTTCTAATGGCTAAAAAAATATTAATTATAATTTGTTAGTATTAAATGGTTTTTTGCTTTTCCATTTGAATTTCAAATCCAAAATTTCAAAATCAGTTTCAAATTTCATTTGAAAGTTATTCATACCCACATTTAATGAGATTCACTAGCTTGCCAAATGCAAGGTTCAAATGCTTTGTATATACCTAGCTACATACACTGATACACTTAGTGAACATGTAGCCTTTTCCCATTATGTTTAAACCCCAAACTATTGTTGATTCAAAAAGTCTCTTATGAGGCTGACTCAAGGTGAGGCCCGACTCTTTATAACAAAGCATGACGTAAGCATGACATCATGTTTGTTTGAGCCGCCTCACCTTGAGGCCGTCTCATACGAGTTTTTGTGATGTTGATTAATGACTACTGTTAGTGAGCAAAAAATATTACTCGTAATAATGAGTAGTATCTTACACACTACATTTCAGGTAAATGTATATATTGTTACTTTTATTTTATTTTAGATAAATGTATACACGGTTCATAAAGCAAGCTGTCCCAGTAATCTTTTTTATTATACCCACATATCAATACACTCACTAACTGATCCTACCTCCTTTTATTTCCCAAAAGTATGTGTAATGTTGAAAAGTTAAACCCCATTTTCCTTGCCTTAAATCTAATGCAAAAATCCTTTGAGTTGTCTACAAGTCAGAGTGGGAAAATATCTACTGTGATAGATGGTGGATATCTTGGTTGTGAACTAAAAAAAATCTAGTGCAAAAACAACAAATGTATACATTTATCTGAAATGGAGGGAGTATGAGTTGCAGTCTTGCAGACAACTCAAAAAGGGGAAGAAACAAAAAAAAAAAAAAAAAAAATGCAATCTACCGGGCCGTCCGGCCCAGTTTTGACGACGAACACATAGGATTATGGCGGCCACAGGCAGAACGGGAAAGTTCGTCAAGTTAGATTAGAGACGCCCCTGCGCCAGCCAAGCAAAAAGTGTCCCCTGCGTACCTCACGACTGCCACAGACTCAGAAGAAAAGGTTAGGGTTTTCGGCTAATTATTGTTTATACTTTGATTAATTGTATGATATCACATGCATGATAAAGCTCTAGTAATTTTCCAATTTCTCAAAGTATTAATTTCATTCTCTAACTGTGTATGAATGTATGATTGATATTGTTCTCCAAAATATCAAATTATTAGGTCAGAGGTTAGAGTTTCTGCAATAATTTGTTATTTTTGATCAATCAAGAAAAAAACAAAACAAATTTGTTACTGGTAAATATAGCTACTAATTTGTTATTTTTGTTCATGTGTAGCATAAGTATAACTGTGTAGGTGTGCTCATATTTTATGATGTTGAACATATTACTAGTAAATATTTAAACATAGTGAAACCGTTGTAGTTGTTTATCCATAATGAAACTTGAATCACACATGGTCAAAATAAAGTTCTTTCGGAGTTAGTATCATAGGCACAAAAACTTTTAATCGATGATTTTTTTGAAACTTTTGGTGAGACTGGGTCATGTTTAAGTGAAATAAGGGTCATGGTTCATGAAAAGTGACCCCCATATTTCTAAGACCCCATTTTATTGTGATATGTCTCACATAAGACTTACTCCTAAGGCCTTGTTCTTCCGTTCAGTTTTTGCATGTTTTGTTTGTTGGGTGAACATATCCTGTGAGGTGCGGGAGGGGAAAGGAGAGAGAGAGTTGGCCTCATATAATGAGTCCGCGCTATACAAGTTTTTGTGTTTGTCTAGTATTCTATCTAGTTTTTTGCTTTTTATTTTGTATCCTAATTTGTTCCAATCTGCAATAGGTAATGTTTCATTTCATTATTGTTACTGTTTTTGAAACTTTACTCTTCCCTTTACTGATTTTGGTATCTGATTATTATTACTTCAGAATTCTCATTCGCCAAGATGAGCGGTGAAAGGGAATCGAAAAGGAAGAATGATGTTGACGCTTCTACAGATGTAATTAGTTATTTGGGGAGTGATATTTTAGATTGCATTATGAAACACTTGCCCCTGCGTGATGCTGCACGAATGTCCGTCCTTTCCCGGAAGTGGCGGGAGACTTGGATTTCAACTCCTCAACTTATTTTCGATGCTTGCTTTTTTTCAAGCCATAAGATCAAATTTGTCAACATTGTGAGCAAGGTACTCTTTCAACACGATGGTCCCATTCGCAAGTTTTCACTGTATGTACCGGCCTCCTCGCAAAATGATCAACCTGCTGATGTTACTCAATGGCTATCATTTCTTTCAAGAAGCGGTGTCAAAGACTTTAGCGTTGAGAATCACTACAAATCGTCTCTGAAGTTGAGCTCTCACCTCTTCGCTTGTGTGGGGTTGGAGAAACTGCGACTTCAACACTGTGAAGTGAGTCCTCCTCTAAATACTTTTAAGGGTTTCTTTATGCTCAAGTGCCTTGAGCTTCTCAATGTCGCAGTTGTAAAAGACGCATTTGAAAAGATGATCGCCAATTGCCCATTGCTGGAAAAACTAAGTATAGAAAACTGTAAGGATATCAAACAGGTTAATATTGATGCTCCTAATCTCAAATAATTGGTAGTCATGGGCTCTTTCAAGTCACTTTTGGTTAGAAATGTTGAGAATCTCTTGTCAGCTTCATTTGTTTCGGGGATAGTCGCGACAAGATTCCTTATTTGTCTTAGAGAACTGATTGAAGTGTTGGCAAGTTCAACTAAATTCGAGAAGCTTGGTCTTGGAGGTGACTTTTGTGCGGTAAGGGATTGCCTAACTAGAGCTTCTTTATATATCAGTTTATATATATGAACTAATGTTTCAACTGTTTAAGCAACTGTTTAAGTTTTGGTTTGATTGCAGGTGTTTCTTAAGGGATGGCTAATAGGAACAGAATCTAGCTAGAGAAACTAAATTATTACATTTCTTTTTTCTTAGATTTTCAATTTTATGACATTCATGACTTGATCTTTTTAGGGTGATATATCCTCATACACTCATTAACAGACGAGTAACATGTGTTATTCCCAAAACATTTGACATTTTCAATCACTACTGTTGTAGGTTGCTACGAAAAACAAGATTGCCGATGCTGATGACAGCAAAGACAAATTGGGATACGATATGTCCTTCCAGTTGCTCCAACTTCGTGAGGTTAATGTCAAACTCGACAGGGGTTGCGATTCAGAGCTTAGCCTAATAGAGTTTCTATTGGCTTGCTCTCCGATGCTAAACAAGTTGTCTACCGAGATAAATAACCAACTTGATGCAAATGCACAGTCAATGATTTCAATGAAGTTGAATTGATTTCATAAGGCGTCTTCGACTATGATCATGATGATTTGTGTGACTAGTAATAATTCTCCCAAGATTCCTGTAGTTCCTGATTCTTCCGATGATTCCGATTCAGATGAATCTGATTCTTCCGATGATTCTGATTCTTTAGATGATTCCGATTCAGATGAATCTGATTCTTCCGATGATTCTGATTCTTCTGATGATTCTGATTCTTCGGATGATGCACTCTGACCTGTTGTACCCAAAAGGCTATGATGTTTTAAGTGACTTCCAAGTTTTTCTATTTGTTGAGGGAAATAATTTTTAAAGACAGAAGTTTCAGGGACTACATTTCCAAAATGTAAAAGTACAATCAATGTTATGCCTTTTGGTCCTTTCTCTACCATTCATGTGGCAGAATATTTGGGGACATTTTCAAAAGAGGGGTGCTATGTACAACCTCACCTGGTGAGGGTACAAATTGTACCCCATTAGTTATGAAACTAGATCTCGGATGCACAATGGGTGGGCTAAATTCCAACTTTCTTCAAAAAGTTCCAATGAGGTATGTATACTAGGATATTTTGGTCACCCAAAAATGAAAGCCAGTTTCCAAATGGTGCCACGTCAGTAGAAACCGGCTTAAATATAGGCTTATGTAAATATATAGATAATTCGGCCAAAACACCACGTTGGAAGGCTACTCTAACGATACAGTACACCATTAGGAATATTTAGAGTAAAACCTTGGATATAGATACACCACCAAGAGTTCCCAAAAGTCTAACTCAAAGTGTTTTGATATTTCTGAATACAAAGTTGAATGAATGAAGGATCATACTACAACCTATTTATAGGCTTATTCATTTACTATTTTCTACCAACAATTAAATGCAAAGATGGTCGGTGTCTTCTTTGAAGACTTTTTGGCTCTTGGAATCTTTATAGGGCCGTGAACATATTTCTTTGTCGGATTTCTTCTACTGCATATCTTGACATGTAATGCACCTATATGTCCAACTGTGTTAGAAAGTGGTGGGGAGTACCTCAATGTATTTGCAAAACCCGAATACATCTTTTTGTAATTTTGTTTAACCTAAATATATTTCAATGTAACTTACCCTAACAGCTTTTAGGGGAGTAACCTAAATCAGTGTTGGAAAAATGATATGCATCGGTCTCAAAATGAGACGGTTAAGTTAACATACTAGAATTTGTGGATAAACATCTCAAAAAGAAAAAAGAAAAAAATAATTCACGCAAAACCAAATAAAGTGGAAGAAGAAAAACCCTTCAGTAGTCAGCAAATCAGCCCCACCTCTCTCTCTCTCTCAATCCACCGCCGGTAATTAGAGACCCAGCCAACGAAATCATCCACTGAACCTGCGAAATCAGACAAGGTTAGGGTTTTCGCTTTTCTGTTAACATTCTGAAATGAATTATTAAAGTTATTTGATGAAACATTAGCAAGTTTATTTTGTTTGATTACAATGACTCCATTATAAAGTCCCATTTCAACATTTTTGTCCAATTCTTCCCATTATTAATGTTATAATGTCTATTTCATATCTGGATTATTGAGATTCATCACCAATTTTAACAATTTTATGTTGCCTTTCTCTCTATTTGACTGTTCAATTTATGCTTTACCTCATTAAATTTGCGACCCTAAAAAAACAACGAATTCTTTGAACAAATATCTGGATGTATTGTGGTATTTTTTGCTGATTTTTAGCATTATTTATTTGAATGAGTTGCCATAAGTGATTTAGCTACAGTCTCTATGATGAACAAAATAAATACTCCGTTATGCATCAATTTTATCATATTTCTCACATGTTTGATGGTCCTGTAATTAGATTTAAGATGAAAATGGTACGAGAATATTTCTATTGGCGATATAATTAGTTCACATTTGATGCTGTAATTTAGAGAAGTATAGAACTAATGATCACCATTATCTAGATAAATGGACCGTCGTCATAGTTATAAGGTGATGATGGTCTGCAATTTGATGCCTAATGACCTTTGGGCTGCATTAAGTGATGTTTTGGTGAGATCTTGAACTAGAAAAGTCCAGAGGTGATTGCTGTCTGGGGAGGTCGATTGGTGATTGGTGATTGCTGACTTTGTACTTGTACAAAGAGGACTTTGAATCACATTTCAGCTTTAGCCTTTTAAGTATTGTTCCACAAAATATGTGGGATTGTGTGTGAATGAGTTATCCCATGAATACTGTAGATCGAGTGTTTGAGAGTGATAATAAATGTATTCTTTTTGTGTACCATTTTGGCCCTTAATGTTCAATGGTAAAATCTTTTGTCTTTTTTGCTCATTCGTGCCTGATAAGCATAATGAGTGTTACGTTATGGATTGTGAATATGTTAAGTGAAAATTTAGCATTGATATAGCATTATGTTACATTGAATGTGTGGGTGTTTAGTCATTGTGATTCATTTTATATTCTGTGAGTTGTTTATATGCTATGCGGCTATGCCTAAGCTTAAAAATCTGTTTTGGCTCTTTAGTTTACTGATTTGGGTATCTACTTTCTTCCAGAATTTTCAGTTCCGGAATGTGTGATGAGAGGAAATCCAGGAGGAGAAAGTCCCTTGATATTTCCGCTGATTTAATTAGTGATTTGCCGAGGGGTATTATAGATGGCATTCTGGAGCATTTGCCAATGCGTGATGTTGCACGAATGAGTATTCTATCCCATAAGTGGCGAGACATTTGGGTTTCAACTCCACAGCTTGTGTTAGATGCTCACTTGATTTCAACTATCCACAACAAGGAAAGCAAATTTTACAGGATGGTGACCAAGATTCTTTTTCAACATGATGGTCCCATCTTCAGGTTTTTTTTGCATGTTCCCTCGCTTGATCGTCGCCCAGATTTTACTGAATGGGTGTCTTTTATTTCAAGAAGTGGTGTTAGGGATTTTAGCCTTCAGAATGAGAATGTACTTAGTTTCTCTCTTCACTTGAGTTCACACCTTTTCTCCTGTGCGCTGTTGGAGAAACTGAGCCTGAAACTATTTATATTGATGATTCCTCCTAATTTTAGGGGCTTTAAGAAGCTTGTGAAGCTCGAGCTTATCTACGTCACGTTTAGGAAAGGCACACTTGAACATCTCATCACTAGCTGTCCTCTATTGGAGAAATTAAGTTTAATAAACTCTTTCTATAAGGAGCCTGTGATTGTTGATGCTCCTAACCTCAGACACTTGACTATCGTTGGAACATTTGGATCACTTCATGTTAGAGATGCTGTGAATCTCATGTCTGTTTCAATTACTTTAGAGAGATTGGGAACAAATTGGCAGAAGAGCAATGTACGAGATTTGGTTGATATTTTTGCAAATTCAACTAAACTTGACCAGCTTTGTTTTGGAGGTCACTTTTGTAAGGTAAGGGATCATCCAGCTTTAGGTTTGACAAAACTAGAAGTTTGTTTTATTTAATAAAATCTTAATCCCGCTGCTTTGAACTGGTTTGGCTGCAGGTGTTGTTTAATGAAAGCTTAATCTCTACGACCTTTGAAGGCATAAGAAGTCTTGAGTTGTCATCCATCTATTTGGATGATCTGGATGATTTTGCTCCTGCCATTAGAGCTGTGCAGAGCTGCCCTTATATTGAAAACCTTGATATCTCTGTAAGTTACTGCTGCCTACAGCGGGATGTAGGGAGTTGGATTGAAATGATTGATTTCTTAATATTTCACAATAGCTGGGGCTCAAAATGTTGATTTCAAAATAAATTGATTGTTATTTGTAGCCTTTCTCTTCACGTATGTGTGAAGTACATTCTCTTAACTTTTTTTTTTTTTTGGTAAAATCAGGGCATCAAATTAAATTACGTCGAAATAAGTCTTGGGTGTAGGACCCCATTACAGTCATTGTTGTAATCACGGATACATGCCAAGGGGACATCATCAAACAGATAGCCTGTTTCCCCTTGGTCATGCATCACAAATTTAGCAAGAGTATCAGCAGTACTATTACATTCTCTAACACAATGAATAATCTGCACATGCTCAAGATTTCTCAACAAGCTTTTACATTCCAACAAGATTGGTTTGAGGCAATCCTGAAATGTGGTTTCCTGTTGCAAAAGGTCCGCAGCTTTCTTTGAATCTGTCTCCAGCATGATATTGGATAAATTTCTTCTCTTCACCTCTCCCAAAGCCAGAGAACCATCTGCCATCATGTCGCCTGAATACCCCTGCAATACCAGTGCCTAGAGTACTACTGTCAAAACTAGTATCACAGTTCAGCTTTAACCAACCAACAGGGGGACACTCCCACGAGACCATGATCTTCTGTTTAATGGTTTTTGCCTTATGAGGTTTCTCACCCAGAGCCCAAAATTCCCAACATTTAGCTAAAACATTACACTGGGAACATAATTACCAAAAATGATATCATTCCTAGTTTTCCAGATGTTCCAAACTAGAAAGGAGAACAATGTAGGCCAAGGGAGGGAATTTTTTGTATCTCTGAATTGAGGTTTGATTGGAGCCAGCTTTGAATGTCTTCATTGAAGAAGGTATCAGAAACTTCAAGAGTTCTCCACATTTGGGCAGTGGCATGACAGTCTCTAAGGACATGGATGATGTTTTCATTCCCAGATTCATAAATGGTACACAAAGAGCAAGGTAGCATCCCCCTCCTAGTTAAAGTTACATTATGTGCATTTCTGTCAAACCAGAAAATCCATAAGAAAAATCTAATTTTTAGAAGAGTGTGAACGTTCCAAATCCAAGACAAATCAACATCATTACAATCATGCTTGATCAGAGAGTCATAAGCTTTAGTCCCATTGAATTTATTATTATCCACAAGAAGACATGTAGGAAAATCCTTAGTCTCCATAGTGGGAATATGAATGGCAGATATTGTTTCAGACAAAAACTCAGGAATAACATAGGGTATATACAGCCGTGAGAAAGGGAGCAGTACCCTGAGCAGTAGACAATAGCGAGAGACAGAGGGTGTTCTCCAAGAGGTTGTTCTCAACTCAGTGGTGCGGCTTGTTCGGGTGAAGATAATCAGAGTATTCGGATCGGTCATCGACAGGTATTTGTGGGTGTATCTTTGGATTTGTGGGAGTACTAAATTGAGCTAAGGATTATCAATTTGTACTAGTACCAAAGATAGATAGTTTACTTGTTGTTTAATCTTGTGATTGTTGCCTTTGTACTCTCGATTATCATAGTGGATTATATTTTAGTGCGTGGAGATCCGCACCGTGGTTTTTCCCCTAATTGAGAGGGGTTTTCACGTAAAATTATCTGTGTTGTTTTTTGGATTCTTGCACTTTATATTTCCGATTATCTGTTGTTGTGATTGTAGGTAAATACCGTAGTTTTTCCCAACAGAAATCAAATTGTATTATTGCAGGGCACGCAAGAAGACCGACAACTACAGGGTTCTGCATACTATTGTCTGAGGTAATGATGACCTCGACAAGGGATAATTTGTTGAGGAAACTTTGGTTCTTCTCATTCAGCATTTTATTGATGGGATCAAACCCTCCGATTGAACCTAAATTCATTCATAGAAATATGTCGAATGAGAATCCATATTAGAGACCGTTGATATAATCAATCAATATATATATATATATATATATATATATATATATATATATATATATATATATATATATATATATATATATATATATATATATATATATATATATATTAAGAAGGTATATTTTAGGAGTAATGAGGCGTGGCACGTAGGCGAGAATTTTAAGAGCGCGCCACCTAAGCGAAGATGAAGACAAAAAATAGAGTTTGATTTGGAATAGTATATTAGGGCTAAAACTATATCTTCTTATTAAAATTTTGAATGAAATATAACTTTGCTTATACAATTCAAAAAATCTTAAATTTTATACCAAAAAGATTCGGCTCGAAAAGTACTTTAAAATGATATGCATATATACAATATGATTAGTCATATTTTTATCTTTAATAGTTAAAGTATGGGGTATATATCCTTATAAATTTGGGATCCTAACATTATTGTAAATATATCAATCATGTTATAATCATCAACATAAACTGTAAAGATATAAAAAAATAATGATAATTAACAACAAATAATAAGAATAACTTACACTCCCTACCTACCCAAAACTCTTCCAATGACAACTACTCCATAATGATATATCGAATCGAATTTAAATAAAGTTAGGATTGAAGGAAACTCAATAACTCATGTTTTCTTTGTTCCTTTATTTTACATATAACTAATGTAAACTATTTTTTACAACGTTAGAGTTGGAGTGTTTATAGGAAACTTTTGACGAGGTTAGAGTTAGAGTGTTTATAGGAAACCTAATGATCAACATCTCAACTATTATATATGTATATATATGCACTAACTAATTTTCCCACATTCAAACGTGACCAATTCTCCGTCTTTTTTCATTCTCCTTTGTTTGCATTGTAATCCATATATTTTTTAGATCCCTTTTATGTTTACTACTCCTATTACATATTTACATTATTATATTATGAAGTTGTTAATTTGACTAACTAAACATGATTATTTATGCAGATTTCTTCTCCTCCTCTATCTTCATTACTCTACTTTGTGTTATTTATTTCACCTTTGCACCAAGCTTCATTAGAAAATCATTGGTTTACTAATAATACATCACTTCCTGCAGATTTAGGGATGATTAATGAAGTATCCAAAAGTAAATAGCAATTTTTCAGTAAGTCATTTTTCTCTTTTCTTTTCTTTTTGGTGTTATCTCTCATACTAATTTATGTGTTGGATAATTTCAATTTTACGGGTGAAGATTTTTTATGCATGCAGGCTTAAAATATTCATGATAATTAATCATTTATATAATGCTTACAAAGATGATAGGATTTATAGGTAAAGTTATTTTAAAAAAGTTTTTTCTTTCTGACATATGGTTTAATTTGTTTCGAATATTTATATATGTTGACATCTAATTATAATCTTTCTGCTTGATATAATTGATATGTGGCTTTTGATAAGAAGATCAGCTAGCTAAAAGAATAAATATGCTTTGGTCATATACATCGGTCAATATGCTACCAATATGGAGTATATGCATGTACATTGAGCATCATGAACATTGATTAAAAAAAGCATTAGAAGAATTAATTATGTGAATAGGATAGTAATATCCTTAGGAGCGGGAGACCACAAACCTTATATGAGAAGGTGTCATGTATGAGATGTGATACTTATAAACAAAAACGTAATATTACCATACATGAAAAGCGATATATCCAGACAAAAAAGTGATACCTCACACATGAGGCCGCCTCATAAGAAAGTTTTTGATATGAAGTTAAAGGATATTAATTGAAATTTCACTGTGTTGTGATTTATTATTATTTCTTAGTTTTTTTTTTTTTTTTTATATTGTTGTAGCCTTGCAAGGTTTTTTTCTTGGACAATTTTTATCAAGGTATTCAACAGAAAATGAAAGCTTTTGGTTTATTATTGTATAATCATAACCATAATCAATGTCTAAATATAAAGCTGACATTTTCAAGAGTTTGGAGGCATGCCACATCATTAAATGTATTATTAGGAAATATATATTATTTATAAATCTAATAAAGTTTCGGATAATAAAAAAGAGAGTTTCACTTGTGATAAATAGCTAGAGTCTTATTGGCGTTGTAACTTGATCATTGTCGAATATTCAAAATCGAATATAGCTTCTCTACCCATTTTAAAAAATAATTATATTTACACCATCATATTCGTATCGAAAAATACTTAAGAATGAGATGCATTTATAGTATGCTTACAAAAAATGTATAAGATTGCTCCCAATGTTAATTCCGTAAAAAAAAAAAATTACAATATGATATCTAAGAATAAAATAGAAAAGAACAAATAATACGGACTTTAACATTATTACAGAGAGACATTTTTCGGGAGCATTGAGCTACACCACCTAAGTAATCACAACAGAGTTGAAAAGTAACAAAATTATTTTTATATAAAAGATAATGGCTCCTATATTAGTAGTGGAACAACACACTCTTTTATTATTTTAACATTTTTGGTCGAAAATTAACGCTTTTCCCGACGATCAAAAGTGTCTAACAAAAAGTAAATAGTTTTTATTTTTTAGTCTAAAAGTAGCACTTTTTGTTCAAACTATAACTGTCTAAGACCATCTTATATGTATTTTTGTGTAAATACATACGTGGTAGAACCGTAGAAGCGGATAGATTCATATCGATTATGTTATTTTGCAATTTATTTTGTATTTACTTCGTTGCTCTATATATTTATTTTTTTGTATCATTGATCTATCGGTCATAAAAGTTCAAAATAGTAAATAGAGGGAAAAAAATAAGAACTTATCTTTATTTTTTTATCACAAAATTGAAGTATCTTTTGATTGTAAACAATATGTACCGTTTTACGATATACAAGTGAAATATAAAATGTTTATCGTTATAAAACTTATAATCAACTAAAAAATGCATTTCTGTGATAAAAAAATTACCCTTAAACGCGTATTTCGGTGTCTATATAGTTCACTGACTATATATCGAATGAAAAATACTCCGTTCGTCTCAGACAAATGGTTACAGTTGCTTTTTCAAGGTCAAAGTTTATAAATTTGTGAAAAAATGCAAAGATTTATAATGTAAAAATACTTTTGTTAGGTACATCTTAAATAGTATTTTTGGAAAATCATAATTTTATAATTTATATATTCACATTAATTACCAATTATTTATGGTTAAAGTGGTGCATTGAAGATCATGAAAAGTAATTGTAACCTTTTATTCGGAACGAAGAGACTATTATTTATGATATTTAATGTAACCCGTGCATCGCACGAACTGAAAAGGCAAACAAACATTCAGAACGTAAATGACAAAACAACTCTGACAGTGGCAAGAGTAAATGATTACAGCCTGGACTACGCGGCTTGAATTATTTAGCAATTCTTATTAGTCATGGGGGTTAGAAATTACTCCATCCGTTTCATAAAATTCTAAATATTTGCTTTTGGAAGGTCAAACTTAACAAACTTTGTCCATTGAATTATTGAAATATATACAGACGATTCACATTATGAAAACACTTTTATTAGATTCATTTTTAAAAGTACTTTCAAAAAATCATATTTTTATAATTTTTATATTCATTCATATAATTGTAGTTATTTATGGTCAAAGTGGTGTCTTGAAGAGCGTACAAAAGGAAATGTTTAGGATTTTATGAAACGGAGAGTTGAATACAGGAATTAGAATTCTTTATTTATTTATTTTTTATTTTATTTTTGGTGAAATAGAGATTAGATATACCATATTACCATATATTGATTGGAACTCTTTATTTTGTTTAGTACTCCACTACTACTACTCCCTCCTTCTGTCATAGACATTTCTATTTCAAAAGACAAATCGTATAGTTTTCAAACTCCGACCATCATTTAATTTCTTAGAAGCCCTGCATTTTATGTTCGATTATTCCTGCTCACTTTGTCCTCCTGCTTGTAGCTAGTCTGTACTGGTTAGTTTTTATAAGCAGAGAGGGATGAGCGAGGCAAGGGGATCTGATGTCCCCTTAATTAGTTATTTGTCCTCTGTATGAACTGCTGCACAGGAATGCTAATGAAAGCTGTAGACTTACCAGAATACCAACTACCATCCTAGATTCCTAGATTTGTAAGGAGCAAGCTCATTATACTACACTCTAGTATTTGTTGATGATTTTCTGATATTTTGTAGAGCTGACAACTGACAAGAGCTCAACTCAGGCTATGGTCCACACCATCCATGATTTTTCTGTAATGTTGGGTTTTCGGCCTAGTGGTCACCTGCGTCTATTATTTTTGGGTGTCCGCATTGATGATAAACATGATATCCTGATCAGCTTGCAATGGCACTTTTCCCACAAAGAGACTGACTATTGCTTTGAGTCAAACTATTATTGTCAAGATCTCTTGGAAGCTGTTGTGCATAAGGGCTCATCAATTACCTAGCTTTGTCAAATCTGGTATTGATATTACTGGTGTCGTCGTACCTTTATGATTCCGAAACTGTGTTCATCTACATTGAACAACTTCGTAGACAGTTCGTCTGGGACTCTGGGTGTAAAAAAATGATCATATCCTGGACTGTTTCATAAGTTAGGATGATTTTATGCCTCACACAGAGGATAGGATTGTTACCAAAAAGATCTTAGACTCGAATAAAGCTTGCAACTCAAGTGGTTCTGACTGAATGTTCAGGAGTACTGTTTCATGAAGAACTGTTTCATTCGAATCGACGCAATGACTACTGCCTGTTTGTTTAGCATCTTCTGGATGACTAATAAGCTAATCTAATAGACAAGGGTTAATGAAATTTACAATACCAAAAATAAAACAAAGTTCATGGGCCTCAACCTAGTGTGCAACAGTGACAAATCGGAGTCACTTTCAGCAGTCATATGTAATTTCTAGCAGTATGGAATCTGCTGAAACATTATTGCAGTTGTATGGTATCAGTTGAGTTGTAATTCCCATGATATCAGTTGTGCTGCGAATACACACCGATCACATCAGCTTGGCTGTCCCACTAGCACCCACCACAAGCTACTGCGCCTGGCTCACCTCTAGCAGCTCCATTAATATTTACCATGGGAGGATGCCAAACAAGCTACTCCTCCTTAATAAGACCATTGCCTTTATGATGCTTCTTCTAGATATTCTAACTAGAAATCCAGAAGTATCTTGATAGGATCTTCTAAATTTACTGAACACATTGTATGTATTCTAATTATGTACAATATGTGTTAGGTATTTCATTGACTGAATTAACCCCTAGGAGCGGTGCGATCTACATAAATTGCCTCTGCAAGTCTGTAACACTTGGAATTCATCCAACATCACTGGTGTAATACTACAGCCAGATTAACCAACCGGCTGATACAGTAAATGTTGGATGCTTTTCATCAGAGAGCCGAGATAAAAGAAATTGCAAAAGCAACCCTAGGAAGAGAAACAAGTATTCAGATCTGAAAGCACCAAAGGCAGAGAAACTGTATCCTGCAGTCTATTGTGCTTTTGTTTTGTAAGTTAGAAAATAGGCATCCTTTGTACCTGCATCGTTCTGAAGGCCATAGTAAACAAAGTTATCCCAAGCCATTTTATTACAGAAAAAAAATTCGAGGTACGTACAGATAATGTCAGAATATGCAAAATCCTTCGCTTGCTTGCCATACCGATACGCTATTCAAACTGACAGTTTAGTCTTTTTGGTACATGATAAGCTGCATTCCATTATCAAAAGAGACTATATACAAAATTTCAGGGCCTGAAAATGTGGCTTATGTCTTATGCATAGGGCTTTGAGATTACCCAACCTGTGTAACCACCCTAAGCTGTACAAGTAAACCTAGCTATGAGCTTCTAAAAACAAAACAGAAAGCTATAGAACGGAATATAGAAGGGCAGGGACCAGTCCTCATCACTGCTAGTAATCTTCTTAGGAAGTATATATGCTAGATATTCTCATCTCGATAGTCACCTGTATTGTCGTCGCACACAGCTTAGACCTGAGGACAAGAGCTGCCATAGATGCATATAGAACCTGCTTCATGAATTTTCACCCTTGAAATTTTCTATGAATCTAGAGCCATATTGTGCCATATACTGTCCCCTAGGCTTGAACTAAAACCAAGCACACAAACCGAACAACACATTAACTGGTAAAGGGGAAGTACGAGTACGATCAGGCAATGTGCACGAGTACGATCACACACCCCCAGGACAAGTAGCTCCTTGGCAATGTGAAGAAAATAGTATGGTCAATCCTAATGACCAGCTTATTTCTTTTTAAATTAGGTTTTGATATCCAATAAACACTGCATTTTTTATTTTTTTTTCTGACTGCATTCAATGTATGTGTTGACTGTTGAGAACTGAAGGCTGCCCTGCTTCTATGATTCTATCATAGAGAGCAACAAGGAGATCACACTGACTTATCTAGGAAGGCCTGCATTTTGATCGGTGCTTAATGGAGGGCGAGGAGTTCAGTTTTTGTCCCCCATGAAGATGGATATCCAGACCTCTGTTGGTTATTCTTCAACTCAATAAAATAGAACCTGGTCTGAAATTTTTGTTTCATTTCAGAATTCAGAGCGAGGGGCAGATAATCTTTTGTACTGATGTTTAAGTTAGGCGCCGTGAAGCGTATTGTGCTTGGGTCACTTTTAAACTAGCTACATGTTCCTAAAATTAATTTGGTAAAGAAAGGAACAAGTCCACTACCAAGGAACAGGAGTCTTTGCCAAAGAATGACGAGGTTATGACTTTATTACATATAAATGTTGGATGTTTTTTAGAAAACTGACTGTTTGAAGATTCAAAAACTGCAAATTCAAAAATTCAATGAGAGGATTAATGACAATAGAGGCTATAAAGAATGCAAATTCAGGGAAAACAATGCTACATTCAATTTCGGGTGAGATGATTTGTTGCAAATGGTTCATTTTTTTCGATAATTAGTACTCTTTTATTGATAAATACTCCAAGGAGGAGTAGAATTAGAGTACAACCAGTTAACAAGGATTACAAACTCTCTAACAATATGATTAAAACCATGCTATGAAATCATCATCTCTTTGGAGTCCCTGTTTCGCCAACCCATCCGCTATTGCATTAGAACTCCTTGACCTGTGAACAACAGAAATATTGTGCCCGCCCTCAATCACACGCCTTATGAAGCTCAGTTCAAACCGAACATCCCAAGGCCCTCCCATCTTCGAATTACACCATGCTATGTTGCAGATGGTTCATCAGGACTGCAAATACAACCATTATGTTAGGCTCGTGAATCGCAGCAAATGTAAAAAATTTAATACTATATGAGTAGTTTTTGTTTAACAACCCAACATAGGAAAAATTAAAGAAAACACCCTAGAAGGCAAACAATATCAAGATCTTATACCAAATAATTAAGCTAAGGCATCATGCATACAGCTTATATCTGTCTTCCTTTGATGTTCTTCAAGGGTATGATGTACTTATGCACCACTTGAAAAGGGCAAAACCCAGAATTACGAACAAACCCATATTCAGTTCTGTTGTGTATTTTCAGAACTGACTTTCGACGGGTTTCTAGATCATAGCTGTCAACAGTAAACTGGTCTGAAGTTGAGTTACGCACCAAGAACAATACGCCGAAGTCAGTGCATCTAACTGGCGGTCTACCATAGTCCAGGAACGAGCAGAAAATGACCTCTTTAACCCAGATCGGCGTTTCATCTTTTGGGTTACTTGATCTCCACAAAATAACCTTATTCACATTATTGTCACTTTGAGCAACCAGACAAAGATCTCCCCTGATTTGAGCTAATGCAATACAGTTACTACTAGCTTCATCTTCCTGGAAGTTCATAAACTTAATCGTCTCATGCTCAACATTACACGCCACTATCAATGCGCTTAATGAGGTATCTGAACATGATACTGGACTCCAATATATGACCCCATCAAGACAAAAGCCAGCGTAGTCACTATCCGTAAGCAACGAAAGATGAGAACCAATGGAAGATATGTTGATACGCCTCCATCTATTGTTCTGGCTGCCAAGAGTAAACACTTGACAATGCACCGGATCATCAAAGTTACGGCGTCCACCCTTCCTGTAACAGTCAAGCAACTTATATTCCTTGTTATTCGGATCAAACCCTAAACGACATCGCCTTGAAATTTGTTTTCTGTCGATAGTTATTTCTCGACGAGGAAGAGGCAGGATTTCGTGAGTGGCAAGATTACAGATGTACAAGCAATCCTCGGGTTTATTTTTGTTGTAAAAGCATGTCAATCCATCAACAATGTTCGATACAGCATTAGTACTATAAGAAGCCAAAGATGGCGGCTTTTCGACTACCATTGTAGCTGATGATGATCTCCTCCCTTTGATGTTTTCATTATTGGTATCGACAACCAGGAAACTTTGATCACTAGTGTCGTGTGTCTGTGTCGAAAAGTAGCGCGAACAAGGTATTACAAGGAGTGCATTATCACTACGCTTTCGGGTTGGTACTTTTCGACGAAGATGGGATCGGTGATAAGAGAGAGCCATTGTTTTGAGACGGACTTGAATCGCATAAGAGACTTGCCTGGAAGACATAAAAACAATTCTGTCAGTGTTTCAGGAGGTACATAAAAGCCATGATTTTGGGTTTCAAGCTTCCCTTTAGCCATGGATAATCTTGAAGTGATTATCAAGGAATTTTGGTGTTTAGGAAGTAAAATAGGGTTTTGCGGCTCTAAACTTGTTGCTCTGCTTTAGAAGGCCGGTTTAGTTGTGATTTTATACAACCTACTGGTGCCAACTAAGAAAGAAAGAAGGGAATATATTTGGTAAATTATTTTCTTCGACCAAATAATGAATATTTTGGCTTAAAAAAAAAAAAAAACACAACACATAGTTGGAGAAGTGACTATTAATTGTTTATGAATTTTGTGGGTGGTAGGTTAGGTTTTTTGGAGGGTAGTTGGGGGCGACATGCTGGGGGCGATGTGGTTCGGGTGGTCGACGGACGGCGGGTTGAACTGGGCGATGTTGTCTTGGTGGTGATCTGTTTGGAGATGATGCTGCTAAGTTTGTTACTTCTGAATCTGTCTTTGCGTGCATCTTTGCTGCTCCTCAATTGGGATCAGAGGAGAGAGAATTATGCTTATACTTTGTGCTTGAAATGAGATGAGATGAGAGGAGAGATAATTATGCTTTGTTTTTGGCGTACTCTTCTTCTTACTGAAATTGGTAGTTTGATTGATTTTCGGAATGTGGGAAGGGGAAAGGGAAAGGTTAAAAGGTGGGAAAGGAGATAGAAGTGTGGAGTGGCTGCAGAAGGTAGTCGGTGGTGGCCCTGCCGTCCAACCTACATCAGTTAGGGGATTGGTAGAGAGAAAAGAGGAAGGGGAGAAAAGGGGTGACAAAATAATTAGGGGTATTATTGGAAAAGAAATTTATGTTAAGTAATTTCTGATTTACATTAAGCAATCCTCTAGAATAATTGTGTTTCACTAATGTAATTATGTAAAATCGTGTCAGTTTTATTAACTCGATCGGACAATAAAGGAAAAGAATAAGTGATGAAATCGGAAGCAATGAATGTGTATAGACACCGTACAACGAGGGATAAAACAAGAAACAGAAATACTGAATGCCACACAGATACCTTACCAGGACCTTAAGTAGTGTTTTAAAAAAAAGTGAGATGAGAGAGAAAGTGAGAGAAAGTGAGAGAGAGTGAGAGTGAACCCCCTGACCCACCACTCCCCCATGGCGCCACCAGTCCCTCCGGCTCGGTGGTTTTTGGTAGTGTCCCCGCCTTTGCTTGGTTGTTCTGCTCCTCGCCCGTCCCCACCTCGACCCAAGCTACCACATCCCTACCCACCACCCCCTCTAAACCTACCCCTCCTCCATCCTTTGCGGAAAAAACCTCCCAAAACTCCCCTATTTCTGCTCCCCTAGCCAACAAATTTTATGCCTCCAAATCTAATCCGTCTGCAATCCTCCTCACTCCTGAGATTCCTGTTGGAGATCTATTCATCCATATCTCCAAAGATGAATATGATGATTTGTGCAAACCTTGGTTACAATCAATTATCCTTAAATCGATTGGAAAATCCTTTTCGATGGAATTTCTGGAAAAATCTCTTAGAAATCTATGGAAGTTTGGGAACAATTGGACTCTTCGAAGCTTAGGGAAGGGTTTTTATATGGAAAAAATTGAAAGAGAAGTGGATTTCAAGAGGATTTTGGCAGATGACCCCTAGTTTCTTTCAGGAGCCCTAATCTCTGTTCGGCCTTGGGAAGCAGGATTTCAAGCCTCATCAGCAAAAACAGACCAAACCTAAATTTGGATTTCTCTCCCGGAATTATTAGTGGAATTCCTAAATAAATTCTGGCTGGAAAAAATTGGAAACAGCTTGGGGAAACTGATTAAAGTTGACCCACGGTCTCTTATGGGTATGAAAGCGAAAATAGGGCGATTGTGTATCATCAAAGACATGAAGAAAAGCTTGCCTGAATTTCTCTGGTTGGGAAAAATTAGGCAAAAAATTATAGTTGAAGATGAGCCCTTATATTGCTCAATTTGTCAAGCTTTGGGTCATTTAATTGCTAATTGCAATGCAAAAACTCCTGATAATAATCCTGTGATGGAATTGGAAAATCCAGTTGTCAATGATGCTGTGGAAAAATTGAAGCAAATGGAAGAAACAAAATCCATGGCGAATAGAAGAAAGAAAACGATGCATTTTGGTGTTAAAAGCAAGAAAAAGATAATCTGGAAAAGAAAGAAATTAAGCGGGAATTGGGATAAATCCAAATCTTTTCCTACTAAAAACCTAAATTCTAATTGGGTTGATGTGGCGGGTTTTGGATCGGGTTTGTCTCTTGATCCAGGCCTTTCACTCATGGGCTCTTCTATACTTGACCCAGACCCGGGTACTCTTGTTTTTAACCCCTCTCAACCCCCTAACCCTAGCTTCTCTCTCACTGTCACTCTCTCCCTCGGCGTAACCATAAAAAATCACTCCATCTCCTTCACCCTCAACTTACCATCTCTCCCCAACCCCTTCTCTCATGGATCCTATGGATCAGGACGAATCTCAAGGATCCTGGAGCCCACCTCGACCCCCAACACCAATTTACCCCAATATTCCTTTCTTTCCCACTCGTCCCTCCAATATAATACCAATTCCACCGTACATTCCATCCAACCCAATCATCTACTACACCAAAGGCGGATCCTGCTATGTTCTGGAAGAAGCCAACATCTCCCACCCAGAACTCCCCTACCCTCAAGTAGCCTACTATGTCAGCTCGCCCTGCAACTAGATCTCACCTGTATGCCTGCGCCCGTTGATAACCTCACCAGGCTCTGTTCCAACTGCCTACAAAAACCTCACCATGATCCCAATAGGTGGGCCGATTGGCCCGGCCCATCTGCCCCAGATTTGCGATCTCCAATCGCTCCACCCAGGGTTTCGCAAGGCCCTTCAATGGATGTTGCTCAACAAAGAAATGGAGGATTTATTGCCTCAGGACCTCGTGAATTGGATCAACCCAGCTCAGATTATCCCTCAATTGAGGGAAACTTGTTTGTTGAACTACGAGGTACTCACACTGGAAATGAAGCACAGCTCCAATGGAGTCAAGATCATCCAGACTGTCAGGCCAACCACCCAATTGGAGATATCGGGAGGATGGTCCGACCAAATGGAACCAATGGAAGACGGGTTCCCCCCAATCCTGGAACCAATGCCAAGAAGAAAAACCTCAATTCTGTTCAGCTGCAGACAGAGGATGCTGTAAAAATTCCACCACCTGGAGTTTTCCAGAAGAGACACAGTAAACGATTGGAGAGTGCCAGAGGTACTAGGAGAGCAACCACCTATCCCTGATATCATGAATATTCTCGCCTGGAATACGAGGGGTATAGCAAGACCCTCGTTCAAAGATAATCTCCTGCATTTGATCCAGACTCACAACCCTGATCTGGTTATCCTTACTGAAACCCGCGTGGGACGCAAGAACACTGAGCTAATTGTGAGCACATTGCCATTTTCAAAATTTGAGCTGGTGGAGTCTGAGGGCTTCAAGGGGGGATTTTGCTGCTTTGGAATGATGGGCTTATCCATTTTAATCCCATCAGCTTTCGCAGTCAAGGTTTTGATGGTGTGGTTCAGGTACAAAATCCTCAAACTGACTTCTTTATTTCTGCTATTTATGCTAGTACAAAATATAACGAAAGGATAGAATTATGGGAAGAACTTGGTGCTATTTCTGTGGAAATTGATTTACCTTGGTTAATGATTTTAATGATGTGATAAGTGCTAATGAAAAATTTGGAGGTAGACCTGTCAAACTAAATAGAATTGCTATGTATGCTGATTGCATGAATGTCTGTAATATGGTGGACCTGGATTTTATTGGACCAAAATACACTTGGACTAACAAAAGGAATACCAGGCCTATCATGGAAAGACTGGATAAGGCTTGGGTGAATAGTTCCTGGATGCTTGCTTATCCTGAACTCCATCTGATTCATCTGCCTAGGGTTACTTCTGATTACTGCCCTATTCTGCTTAATACAACTCAAAAAACTGGCCAAAAAATTGATAAAGCCTTTAAGCTGGAACCTATGTGGTGCTTGGACCCTGATTTTAATGGCTTGGTTAATGATGAGTGGATTAAAAATAACTCTGTTCCTAGTAAGTTGGGGCACCTTGCACTGAGTATCTCTACTTGGGCAAAGAATAAATTTGGGAACTTATTTGTCAAAAAAAGAAAGTTATTGAAAAGATTGGGGGGTGTCCAGAGGGAGCTCTGTATCTCTCCCCTGTCCACTAACTTACATGATTTAGAATTTAACATTGTGTCTGACTTAGAGGAGATTCTTGATCAAGAACATTGGTTTTGGATGATGAGAGCTAGAACTAATTGGATCATTCATGGGGATAGGAACACATCTTAGTTTCACCACTTTGTGCTCTTTAGAAGGAAGAATAACAAGATTTTGCTCTTAAGAGACTCCGTTGGGAACAATATTTTCTGTCCTAAGGAAATCATTGATCATATTAAAAGCCATTTCACTGATCTTTTCACCACTAAAAAGAGTGATAATCCTTTCTGGAACCATTGCCTTTTTGAAACTAATGCTAATATGTGTATCAAGATTGTCTTTTTACCCTCCCTTGCTGAGGTGAGAAAGGCAATTTTCTCCATGGGGCCTTATAAGAGTCCTCGCACTGATGGCTTTCATGCCTTATAAGAGTCCTCGCACTGATGGCTTTCAATGGTGGAGAGTGGGAGAGGATATCCTTGATTTTGCCCAAAATATTTTTCAGACTAGAATTCTGCCTAATGGTCTAAATGATACTCTTATTAGTCTCATCCCCAAATTAAATGTGATAACCCTGAGACCATTAAGCAATTCAGACCAATTAGCCTCTGTAATACTTTGTATAAAGTTATTACAAAAATCCTGGTTGCTAGACTGAGACCCCTTCTTAGCAAACTTATCTCTCCCAATCAAAATAACTTTATTCCTGGGAGAGGAGCTGATGTGAACTATATTGTTGCTTCTGAGATCCTTCATTCTATGCACACTAGGAGGGATTCTAAACACTGGTTTGCAATCAAAATTGATCTTGAAAAGGCCTATGATAGGCTTTAATGGGATTTTATTAAAAACTGTCTCTTCTCCTTTAACTTTGATGAAAAGTCCATCCATCTGATCATGCATTGCATCTCTTCTATCTCCTCTGCTGTCTTAGTTAATGGTGCTCCTACTGAGGGGTTTAAACCCTCTAAGGCATAAGACAAGGGGACCCTTTGTCCGCTTATATCTTCATCCTGTGTATGGAATTTCTGTCCAAACTGATTCATGGGGCCTGTCAGAACAAAACCTGGAGTCCTTTCCTTGTGGGGAAAACTAAACTGCCTATCCCCCACCTCCTTTTTGCTGATGATGTCCTCTTTTTTGGTGAGGCTAACCCAACCACTTTGGCTGTTGTTACTGCAACCCTTCAGACCTTTGCCATGGCATTTGGTCAGACGATTAAACCTGAGAAAAGCCAATTGGTTTTCTCTAAGGGTACCCCTGATAATATTGTGACTATGTTTGAAGAGGGCCTTGGTACTGTGAAGAGTGAGAGTTTGGGGACTTACTTGGGTTACCCCTTAACCAGTAAGAGACCTTCCAAGAGAGACTCCAACCTGATGTTGGAAAAAGTGAAAAAGAGGCTAGCTACCTGGAAGACTAATCATCTCTCCAGAGCTGGTAAGCTATGCCTTATCAAAGCTACACTGAGCACTATACCTTCTTACTACATGCAGTGCATTCATCTTCATTCCCAAACTCTTAAAGACCTTAACTCTGTGGCTAATAATTTCTTGTGGGGGGACTCTGATCAAGGGAAGAAAATTCACCTCATGGGGTGGGATAAAGTTACCAAGCCACTCAATGCAGGGGGGCTGGGGATTAGGGACAATATTGCCCAAAACAAAGCTCTTATGGCCAGAATGGCCTGGAAACTCATGGACAGCGGGAACTTGGCTAGAATGGTGATTAGAGCTAAATACCTGGGGAGGAAGGGCTTTGCACCTTTTAATAGAGGTTCCCACATCTGGCAAGATGTGGGGAAGGGCTGGGATATACTAGATGATAGCATAAGTTGGGTTGCGGGAAATGGGAACACCATTCTGTTCTGGATGGATGACTGGATAGGGCATGGGAGTCTTAGGAACCTGATTGATGGCCCCCTGGCCCTGGGGGAAGGAACATAGACTTCTAAATACCTGCTTGTCTGAGGGGAGATGGGACTTCACAAGTATCACTGCTCCCCTTCCTGAGGACATTCTGGAGTGCATGACCAATGTTGACATCCCCATGGATAACAGACCTGATTTCAGGACCAGTATTTATGTGTTGAATGAGAAATTTGGTCTTACTGATGTGTACATGGACTTGATCAAGAATTTCCATCCTAAGAATGATGAACTTACAGATACAAATGGATTTGGAAACTTAAAATCCCCCCAAAAATTCAATTCTTTCTTTGGCTGGCCTATAATAATAGATTACCTCATATGAAAACTATTTTTCAGAGGAATATTGTGGATAATGCTTGCTGCCCTAATTGTTCTAGCCCTGTACAGGATACAATGCATGTGCTTAGGGACTGCACCCTTACTAGTGATGTATGGAATAAAATTACTGAAACCAACAATGCTACTAATATCAGGGTCTGGCTACACATCAACCTCACTAGTATCAATACTTGGGACTCAAAACCTTGGAAAACTGTGTTTGCTTTCCTAATCTAAGGGATCTGGAAAAGAAGAAATAAGAAAGTTTTTGAAGATAACTACTGTCCTATTAACCCATGGATTAAAACAACCCTGTACCAAATTGATGAATATATTACCTCACAACCTCTGAACCTTTCACCCCCCCTCCATTAGTAGCCCTGGCAGCTCTGAACAATGGATTGCACCTACTCCAAGGACTTTGAAATGCAATGTGGATGCCTCTTGGGCTAGTTCTTCTACATTTGCAGGGATTGCAGGATGCATTAGAGACAGTGTAGGCAAGTGGATCATTGGGTTTGCAAGAAGGGTCAAGGCAAGGAATGTACTCATGGCTGAGCTTCTAGCACTAAAAGAAGCGCTCCAACTGGTAAATCAAAACAACTGGAATCACATGCTCTTCTGTTCAGACTCAAGCAAGGCAGTGGAATTGATATACAGTGAAAGTTGTCCTAAGAATTTTCACCTTAACACTATTCTGGATTGCAGGGCTTTGCTCACTGAGAGGAGCTGGAAGATTGAGCATGAAGGGAGGCAGGAAAACAGGGTAACTGGTCTGCTTAGCAAGAAAGCTAGGAAGAGGCCTGCCTTGGATCACCTTTTGCATAGGCCTCCTGTGGATGTAATAGAACTTTTAAACTCTGATGCTATAAACTGTAGGAACAATTTGGGATGTAATAACTTTGCTAACCATCTTTAATTTAATTTGATGCACAATTGTTACCAAACCGCATCATTGAATTGTGCTACACAACTAGCACTAAAGCTAGAACCTACAGGAATTAATGGTTACTAGCAATATTAAGTGCATGATAAAGCTGGATATCTCTTCCCTCATACTTCTTGGACATGATGTTCTCAACCAGTTCCCCGGGGCAAAACCAATCTCTACCATCATAAGTTATTTCTTTCCTGTTATCAATTTTCAGCTTTCTTTGTTCACCCGTTCCTAGCATAAAACAGTAGATGATAACTTGCTCCAGAATTCGCGAAACCGAAACTTCCAAACACACTAAACCAAAACTACGTACTACATTGAGTCCTGAACGGTTCATACTTTAATAATAAAGGGCTCAAAAAAACCTCTTTAGTCCAAATCGGTCTGTGATTGTCGTCTTTTCGATCCATTAGTCTCCAAAAAATAAACCTCCCACCATCACATTGTTTACGGAAAATATTAACCACAACAAAGCAAAGTTCTCCATTGACTCTGATTAATGATCTACATCCACGAAAAGATTCGTAAGCCGTTTCTTCTAGTGGATAGTCAATGAAATCAAACTTCTCTAGATGAACATTGAATTTGATTATAACATTTTCCGTTTCATCGTTCCAATATACTTCCTCCGTCCCATGATTACGTTGTCAGTTACTTTATCGCGGTCCCCAATGCACAACTTTGACCATAAATAACTATAAATCTATGAATATTAAAATTATAAAAATATGATTTTTCAAAAGTACTATTAAAAACGAATCTAGCAATAAAAATTTTACATTGTCAATCTTTATATTTTTTCATATATTAACGGTCAAAGTTTGTAAAATTTGACCTCCAAAAAGCAATTGACAACATAATTACGGGACGGAGGGAGTAGCTAGGAAGCCGTTGTTAAATACGTGGTCCATCGAATAAATACCAACTACAAGGTGATTTATTGATCGTCCTCCATCCATTATTGTCACCCAATGTGAACAGTTGACATCGGTATGATTCATCGTTGTTTGTGCACGATAAGTGAAGTACCTTATATACCTTGTTCATGGGATCAAAACCCAAATAGCATGACCTTATACATTTATTTGCACGGTATTAGACTGAAGAAGACGTAGAATCTCGCGAGTGGTGAAGTTAAAGACGGAGATATTTGCCTCAACACCATTTTCATTGTAGAAGCATATCAATCCATTGACGATATTTGATGCCGTGTTTAAAATGGTGTGGGGAAGAGATGCCTCATGAATGTTCACCCTATTCATGAAGCCTTTCCTAGTCCAATCGATCATAAAGAAACGAATGTCAAATCCCTTCCTGGACGCAGATTGCTGGACAAGGACAACACCGCCCTCTCGAGCATAAGAACGAGTTTGATGTATCTCCACAAAGATTGGATGGGTGATCAGAGACAACCAGTGTTTAGAGACGGACTTAAATCGCATAAGGAACTTGCCTGGAAGCCATGAAAATACTTCCATAAGTAAGTCATTAGGCATGAACTCATGATCGCTATTTTGACCATGCCTCTTTGTTGCCATGACTTGTACTGAAACTTGGAACAAATTTGTTAACAATTTAAAAATGAGATACTCGATATTAACGTTACCCTGCCTTCTCCCTAAAAAAAAGGAGGAGAAAAAAAAAAAGATGAAACTCTAAACATGTTTAATTTGAATCCTATTACAACTCAAATTGGAAGCAAAGTCCACATTATCTTATAATGCTCGCTGATTTAGATCTTAGAATACAAGTAGTTGAATGCAATTAAAAGACTAAAAAGACTGGTGATCCCTAAGAGTAAGGCCTTGTTATCTTCAACGGAATGGTGCGGGACGGTGAGGAACGGATTGGAACGGAACGGCGCGGCGCGACGCGGATAATTCAAAAATAAGTGAGACAAAATGAAGTACAGAATGCGGCGCGGAACGGAACGGAACGGAACGCAGCATGGAATCGACGAAAAGAACAGGGCCTTAAGTCCTGTGTGAATAAAAATAGATCAATTTAAAATGATTTTTCTAGTATCAATAATTCTCGCACATTATAAAATGAATAAATCCTAAAACATAAAAGAATTAAAGCAAGCCAATTGATCGCGGACCGAAGCTGAACAATAGTTGGCTCGGGTTCAACTCGAAAAGCATTCAAACTCGCAGTTTAAGGTTTGACCGAGCCAAACCTTTGACCCTGCTATGTACTCATTTTCAGTTGAGGGGTTAAATACCTTTCTACTCTACTCTGTTGCGTAATCAAGTGAGAAGCCCCAAGCCAAACAGAAAATTGAAGATCTATTGAACCCAGCCAAAGGTAATCTGATAATCTCCCTCCCATTATTTATTTGATAAATCTTTTTGCACATTTCCAATTTCTAGTAAATTTCAGATAATTGTATAGCCTGTAGCAAACTTTTTGGTTGAGCAGGCCAGGGTGAGTTGCTGACAACAATACTGATGAAGGGCCTGAGTGAGAGTTGCAGTAATGATTGCCAAAATTGTCAATGCTATTAAGTGGTTCTGTATTGCTTTTTTGGTACAAATGAATTTTCAATTAAGGTTAAGTCACAGACCGAGTGTATCCAGGGAAACATACTCCCCAATCAGCTTTGAAAGCTTCCATACACAGTTTTGAAGGTAAGTTCTGAATGACAATACGACAATGTTACGAAATACATTAGGCTCCTTGTTTGCCTCATTAGCGAGTAGATCCGCCACTTGATTTCCCTCCCGCATTGTGTGCTCAATTTGGAAGTTGTCCAATTGGTTGATCAGGTCCCTGCATTGATATACCGTGGTTCTGTATTGTTTGACACCAAGAAAACCATTCTTTTACAGCTAATGCTGAAAATATATTGGCTCAGATCTTAAAGTTGCTAGTTCCTGACACAAAGAAAGAGTTATATTGATTGCTGTTATGTTTCCTTTGGAGCAAATAAAACAGAGAAAGTGGTTAGTTATCACACCTAATTACATTTATTAGAAATCCACTCCTACAAATCCAATTCAATAAGGATCATATTCTAGATCATTAGTGAGGTCCTTAAAGTCAAGTTCAATAATTGACAACCATGGTTATTACAAGGTATAGTCTAAACGCGGAAATGCCATGAAGACTTGAAGAGCCCTCTCCGGCTCTCCAAAAAAAAGAAGAATTACAACAGCTAAATGGAATACTTGAGACCAAAGGAGTATTAAAAGTGTCCTCAGCTTTGAAACTGCGCTATGGCATCTGCAACTTGGTTCCTCTCTCGGAATGGTTTCCAGTCTCAGTCATGAGACGCCTGCAATCAAGAATAACATCAGAAGTAATGTTACAAGGCACAGAACCTCGATCAAGACCAGGTTATGCCAATCATAGGTGTTGATGCTGTGATGCACCAAAGTCCTTTAATAGCCTGAAGTTCCGCGTGCAGTGCGGATCCAGCTGCTAATTTCTTCTTGGATCGCACTAACCAATTTCCTTCATGATCACGTAGACTCCCACGAATACCCGTAAGGGTAAATATTTTATCATAAGCTGCATCCATAGTCAAAAAGAACAAACAAATAAACAGGAGGGGATTGGTTACTCCCGAATCCCCGAAAATCAACAAATTTCAAAGACTTGATCCAAGTGTTTTGGTTACTCCAAAATCCCCGAAAATCAAAGTGGTTCTTATGGACCCAAGTAGGCAGGGATAGGGGATTAATTTCTAAGATGGTTTTGTTCCTATTATTCCAAAGGTTCCAGCAGGTGAAAGCAAAAATTTATGTAGTTTAAAATTCTCCAAATAGCTAAGCAAAGTCCATGAATATTTCAAACAGGATTCCAGAACCCAGAGCCGAAGACATCGTACCATGACCATTTTCAAATCGTAACTGATTTGGGTAGAGCCACTTAACTGATTACCCTGCATAAACTTTTTTGGGCCATCTGAATTCATACAAAACCAACACCATACAAAAGTTATTATTAATTCCATTTCATATCCTGACTATTGCTGAAATTTCTTATGGCTGCAGATCGATAACGTGTTGCAGACTTCCAGATGACAATGGTTAGATTGAATGTGTTGGTGAGTAAGCCACATCTGTTTGTCATTTACATTTTACCAAGACCTGATCATTTTTTTCATGTTCATATTCAGAAGGCCCTTTAGTTCGTGTTCGAATCATCACAATGCTATGAAACAAGTAACAAGGAAGCCAAATGCTCAAAATTTGTCCTATCTCCCCAAAATATCTCAACATTTTAGACACTTACAGCCACATTTAGCTCATCCAATAACATACAAAACGTGGTCAAATCACTCATACTCCGTTGACTACGCTAATTAATCAGCTTAGCAGAGGTAGTACATAGGATCCTCAAATGAAATACACTCAAGAGGAGATAAAAACCAAATAGCTAATGCGCTGCCAAGAGTACTCAATATATTGTAATTAGAGAAACAACACCAAAACAGAACATACCTAGCGAATCAATGCTTGTTCCATAGAAGCTCCTTCAAGGGCATAATGTTCTCCACCACTTTCGACAGGCAAAATAAGAAGTCAGGGCACAACATTTCTTGAGGGTTATTAATTTTCAGCTGCTTGTGTTTACCTGTTGCTAGCATATAGAAGTCGATAATAACCTGGTCGTCCTGGACTGGTAAGCAGCGAATCAAAGACACTAAACCAAAATCACTGCAACCTATGGATTGTTGTTCATAGTTTAGAAAAGAACACACAACAACCTCTTTAAACCAAATTGGTTTGTCATTGAATTTTCGGTCGAATAGTTTCCACAAATGAACCCTAATACCATCCAATTGTTTAAGGGTATCAATCACAACAAGAGTAAGTTGTCCATGGAGTTGTGTTAAGCCTTTAGTAGTCCGCGCATACTTGTCAGTTCTATCTTGTTTTGGATGGTTGATAAATTGAAACTCCTCATTATTAACATTGAATTCGACTATGACTCTTCTCATGTGGTTACTCCAATATAAAGCGCCACGACTGCAACATTCAGGTGGCCAAATCCACATACCATTAACGCGAGGTGTTATGTCAATCTCCCTCCATAGACTGTCCTTGCCGCCAAGGGTAAAAACTTCACAATTATCTGTATGTACCCTATAAGAAGGCCACCAAATGTTAAAGATCTTATATACCTTGTTGATCGGATCAAAACCCAAGTGACATGTCCTCCGAGTGGCAGAATAACATTTTGGAGGACGAGGGAGACACAGGTGCTCACGAGTCGTGAGGTTATAGACGGAGATATATCCGTCCGAACCATCTATATGATAGAAGCATATCAATCCATTGACAATATTACTTACCGAGATAGTAGTGTAGGGAATAGATGGTTTGTGTATACTAGCTCGATTAACGAGGTCCTTCCTTGTTAAATCGACCGTCAAGAAACGACGATCATGATAGTCACCCGAAAATAACTTCATTGAATCGGGAGGTTGCACAAGGACAACGCCGTATTAGGGAATAATCAGAGAATCTTCTTGCATATATTCTTTTATTATTTCCAGTTATTCTCTTCCTTAATTATCTCTATGTATCTTCTATTCTTAGAGTGTTAATATTCTGCTCCTTGATCATAGCACTAGATTAATATTTTGTTCCTTGATCATAGCACTAGATTAGTTTAGTTGCCTTTTCTATAGATACTCTCTCTTCAACATCTTGTATATAAATAGATGTATCCATCAATGTAATTCTTTAAGCCTTCAATCAATCTCAATGTTTATATGGTATCAGAGCTTTACTGATCCAACCTTCAAACTCTACCACCATGATGGCTTCCGCAAATCAAATCCATTCTCCTCGATTATCACCTCCATCACTTTGTTGATGGCACAACACCACCACCTGTCGGCACCCCCACCAATATCGACGACACCACCAAATCAAACCCAACCTTCCTCTCGTGGACCTGTCAAGACCAACAACTCTTTGGTGCTCTTCTTGACACTCTCACACCCTCCGCCAGATCTCTTGTTTGTCACTCTACCACCACTGCTAAGGCATGGCAAACTCTCGCCAACACCTATGCCAAACCCACCCGAGGTCACATCCTCCAGATCAAGGCTAACCTACACAATATATATCACCAAAATAACTCAAACCATAACCGACTACATGCAATTTTTGTACTCTTCTTTTCACTCTCACACCCTCCGTCAGATCTCTTATTTGTCATTCTACCACCACTTCTAAGGCTGGCAAACTCTCGCCAACACCTATGCCAAACCCACCCGAGGTAACATCCTCCAAACCAAGGCTAACCTAAACAATATCACCAAAACAACTCAAACCATAACCGACTACATGCAATCTTGGTACTCTTCTTTTCACTCTCACACCCTCCGTCAGATCTCTTATTTGTCATTCTACCACCACTCCTAAGGCATTAAAACCTCTCGCCATCACCTATGCCAAACCCACCCGCGAGGTCACATCCACAAACTAAGGCTAACCTAAAAAATATCACCAAAACAACTCAAACCATAACCGACTACATGCAATCCATTAAAGCATGTACTGATCAGTCCTTGCTGCCTACAAACGACCATTCACCCGTCCCACCACCTCCTCGGCAAATCAACCCCACCAATCCAACATCCACCCGAAACCCTTCCTCGGCAAATGTCTTTGGTGTCGTACCTAAGGCCACATACTCCCCCCCAATGTTCCGAATTTTAAAAACTATTCCGCACATCATTGTACCACTCCCACCTCGCTCCAACCGAGCACCCAACTCAACCCATTACTCCCCTCGCGCCTAAGTCGCACAAACCACTCAAACCTCACCAAACCCCATGTGGCTTCTTGACAGTGGGGCGAGTCACCACGTCACAAACGGGCCCAACGATCTAGCTAGCACATCAACGAAATTATCAACTTGCGGATGTAGTCACGAAATCGCTCTCTCGTGATCGCTTCTCCCATCTCACTTCCAAGATTGGACTCTCCTACCGAACGTCCAACTTGTGGGGGCGTATTAGGGAATAATTAGAGAATCTTCTTGCATATATTCCTTTATTATTTCCAGTTATTCTCTTCCTTAATTATCTCTATGTATCTTCTATTCTTAGAGTGTTAATATTCTGCTCCTTGATCATAGCACTAAATTAATATTTTGTTCCTTGATCATAGCACTAGATTAGTTTAGTTGCCTTCTCTATAGATACTCTCTCTTCAACATCTTGTATATAAATAGATGTATCCATCAATGTAATTCTTTAAGCCTTCAATCAATCTCAACGTTTATACACCGCCCTCTTGGACATGGGAATTGGTTCGATGCATTTTGACGAAGATCGGATTGATGATGACAGAGAACCAGTATTTAGAGACGGACTTGAATCGCATAAGAGACTTGCCTGAAAGCTTTACAAGAACTTCCATCAGTATATCCGGAAGGATCGATGTCTCTTCATTGAGAATCCTGTTGTCCCTTTTGCCGTCTGCCATGAGACCTACAAAAGAAATCTGCGGGTGTGACTCTGAGTTTTATGCTTCCATTGTTAAGGGTTCCTACTAATGTCTATGTCCTACTCTCAAATCATTAAAAAAAATAATAAATAAAAAATAACTAATTAAGGCAATGTACATCATCCATATATGACCATATATCTCTCCTAGTTTAGCTCAAGTTGTTTTTTTTTTTTTTTTTTTGACTAAAAGCTCAAGTTGTTAGCTACTAGTAGTTGTTAGCACGGTATCATGTCTATAAGGAGAAATTTCATTAGCTATAAGTAGTTGTTAGCTACTAGTAGTTCCGTATTTTTCCTAACCGAGACCGAGACCGAACCTGAGCCCAAGTTAACAAATTATAGATCGGCTCGGTTTGATTTTGTTTACATCGGGATCGTCTCAAAGCACACCATCCACCGAGTAAGAAATGATAAAGGCTTGAGTTCAGCTAATGGTTCGACTTGAATTCAAGTCCATTATTACAAACATTAAAATAAAATAAAAAATCAATTTTAATGTTTGCATTTTTATTTTTTTTTTTGAGTGAATGTTTGTAATTTATAAAGAATAGATCAATTTAAAATGATTTTTTTAGTATCCCGAATGAATAAATTGGTATTTTAAAAAAGGAGTCCGAACCAAGTTGGTATTTTAAACTTTTCCAAAAACACATTGATATTTTAAAAAAGGATTTTGGACATTTAAACCCTTTAAACTCGTCGACCGGAGAATCTTTATTTAAAAAACGTATTTGTTTTCTTTCTATTTTCTCCTTTTTTTGCTTGCCTTCTATTTTATTCTTTATAATTTCTCTTCTGAAAAAAACAAAGCTCTGTAATTTCCTCATTATCTTCTCCAAATCATTTTCTTCCTTCTCCTTCTTCTTTAGAGGGAAAGTGGGTGTTATCTGGTAGATGTGATATCGGACGCCATACCCTTTGAATTTTAATTTGGGAAATGAAGAGGAATTCGTGGTGGTATGGAGTTTATGAAAAATGTGAGTTTTTTAGGGGTATTGGGTTCCTAGGAAATGGGAGTTTTCTCCATTTTCATCAGTGGGGATGTTTTGAATTAGGATAATAGCATGTCAAATATTCAAACTGGGAATTATGCAATATGGATCGGAAGACCTTCTTCGGATAAGTTGGTAGTGACTTGAAAATTTCTGGTGCCCAAATCGCAAATTTTAGGGCGAGCAATAGTGAGTAGGGAGCGAAAATAATGGTTGGCCAACTCCCAAATCGCGAGACAGTGTTGATGAAAGATGGTAGTAAAGAGGGCGAGCAACTGTGAGCACGAGGTTGGTGCTTTTGCCATTGACAAGCCCTGCCATGGGGCTGAGCTCTTTGAGGAGGAGAGAGAAAATGTGGGTCTTAGACTCTTGAGCCATGCCAATTGCCATGACCAAACTATAAGACTTTTCACTTTCTTTTAGACTTTTGGAAATTACAGAAATTAAGAGAGAAAAAAAGAATTGGGAGAAAAATTAGAATTATTTTTTATTTATTCAAGATTCTCCCGTCGACAAGCTTAATGAGTTTAAATGTCCAAAATACTTTTTTAAAATGTCAATTTGTTGTCGAAAAAGTTTAAAATACCAAGGACCCCTTTTTTAAAGAACCAATTTGATCATTGAGGATTTTTTAGTATCAACAACTCTACCAAATAAAAAATGGTTTATGCAAGCCAATTGAACCAACCGAAGGTGAACAATAATAGTCTCCGATTCGACAAGAAAAACATTCAAATTAGCAGTCTATGTTTTGACCCGAGTGATGCTAGATCCCACACTAGTTTGGGATGAATAATCCCAAACTCCAGTATAATATTGATTTGTATTCATATGGGCATAAAAATGTCGGGCAACTACGAAGGCCAAGTACGAAAAATAACTCTACAGGCGCATATACTAAAATACGACAAATCTATACAATACGGCGGTGAATACGTACGCTGTATTAAATTCAAATGTAAGAATTGCACCCCAAAAAAACAAAAAACGAGGAGAGAGAAAAACAACTGTGAGAACTGAAGAGCTAATTGGGAGAACTGAAGAGCTCACTGGGGAAGAAAGTACAAGACACGGCGAAGGCGGCGAACCCTGCGAAGTAATCCACCGACGATTGTCGCCGCCGACCTTTCGATAATCGGTAAGTTCTGGCTTTGTAGCTAAATTAATTTTTGAGTTTTGCGCCTGGTTCTGGCTTTGTAAGGATTTGTAGCTAACTTAATGTGGTCGTTATTGGGAATTTTGAATCCACTTTGTTTATTGTTTTGGTCTTTCGAATTGAGTTTTGAAAAATAAATTGATGTACAACTGCGTTTGAACTAGGAAATTAGGGTACAAAACACGCAATTCTGATTGTGAATGGATTTATGATTCCTAATTGATTGGAAGACATTCCCTAATAGAATTCCCTAATTAAGGATATAAAAGAGGTTAATTGGTTTGAATTCTGGGGTTTGGTTTGTTTGAATTGCTCTTTTGAAGAATTTTGGGGTTAAATTGAAATTTGAATTATTTCAGTATGGCTAGAACTAAAAGGCCAAGGGTTGCCCGTATGAATTTGGAGCCACAACCCCAGAATGTGCCTGAACCCCAGAATGTGCATTTTGATGAAATTGATCTTCAAGAGGGTGGTGGTTGTGAAATTGATCATCATGACGCATCACTTAGTAAACGAGGTCGAGGTCGAGGCCGAGGTCGAGGCCGAGGCCGAGGCCGTGCGAGTATCGGTGATGGTGATCACGACAATGAAACAGTCCCAAATGACGTAGATGATAACATCCCGACAAATGATGCAAATGATAACATCCCAAATGATGCAAATGATCAAAATCAGGAGGCACAACCACCATATCGTAATAAACGAGGTGGGACTACAATTCTTCGCAGGCCTAAAAAGTGGTCGCGCGAGGTATGAACCTCTTAACCTATTATATGAGGTGTTATTCCAATTGATAGAATACATAATTTATTTACTTATTTGTTCAATCTGCGATTAGGAAGAACCGACAAGTGATAGTGTGGTGAGAAGAGCTTAGTTATTGCATCGGAAGGTAAGTGGGTTGTGGCCGTTCATTAGTTACATTTAATTGGCTTGCAAATTTAGATTGTCCTGATCACTTAATTACATGCGTTAACAACCAAAGTTATATTCTATTTCCCTGATCACTTAGTTACACGTGTTAACAACCAAATTTATATTGACCTGATCACTTGAATTGGCCAACTTGTGTTTAGCAACCAAATATGAACTGTCGGATAGAAACGTTTTCGCGTATTGTTGCAACTTTTGATAATCGGAAGAGAAAAACTGTTGAAAGTATGGGTTTTGGAGGGGTGCTTGATATCCAATTGAACGTGAATCAGAGACAACTCAGCTATTGGTTGATGACGCGTTTCGACCCAAAACTTAAAGCACTACGTGTACGTGATGGCAAGATTTTGTATCTGACTCCAAAACATGTCAGTTGGGTTTTGGGAACTTCTTTAACTGGGAGAGATGTGCCATTGAAAGCTGATGAGACAATTCGTGCAAAGATTGAGGATCTTCGTAGGAGTTTTATATGGTACAGAGGGGGCTTCTGTATGGATCAGATAGTGGGGGTTGTACAAAGTCCCTTAGATGGGGAAGTCTCCGAGTTTGCCTTTAAAGATGCATTCTTGATGATGGCTTTGGGAATGGTCCTAGCTCCAACAACCTCCTCAAGTTTGTGTAAGCAGTTGTTTCCTGTCGTCACAATTGCAAATAAATCCAAAAAGTATAACTGGAGTAAATTTGTGTTGGATAAGTTGGCTCAGTACGGGAGAACATTCAAGAAGAAGTACGACAAGGAATAGTATGTAGCCGGCTATGGTGGATGCCTGCTATTTTTAGTGGTAACTTTATTTTCCTTTTTGTGGTTTATTATTTATTATCAGCATATTTTATGGTTAATTTTCTATACATGTCTTTGAATTTGATGCAAATATTTTACTTAGATCGACTGGCAATTCCCCTTGTGAGGTGGAATTTGTTTCCTCGCACCAAGGCGTGGACTCAACAAGATGTTAGATTTGCAAAAAAGGCGGACGAGTGTAGTAATGGTGACTACGGTGCCTGCGAGGTCAGTTAGTAAAAGTAAAAGCATTGCTATAGATATATTAATAACAATAGTAGTAATAACGAGTATAAGTCTTTTTCATAGATGTTGGATGCTGCATATGGGAGCAATCACCCCTTAGAAGGTCGAGATTCGTCACCGCCTCCGCCCAATTTGATGGTAATAAAAAATTGTGAGGAGGAGTCTGATTCCAGCACCGGGGTTCCCCGACGGAAGGGTAAGGTGAAACCTCC
This sequence comes from Tetragonia tetragonoides, assembly GCA_038025085.1. Lineage (NCBI taxonomy): Eukaryota > Viridiplantae > Streptophyta > Magnoliopsida > Caryophyllales > Aizoaceae > Tetragonia > Tetragonia tetragonoides. The sequence continues at coordinate 27,647,566 of CM076146.1, read as the reverse complement.
CACGACGTTCAAGAGAAAAACGAATGAACATGGTGATATCGTATCAAACCAGAATGGTGTTTCCCTACAGAATGCGAATGCGAATGCTAAGCTTCCCCGTAAACGGAGGAAGCTGAATGTTGAAGGCACTAACAGTCAAAATGCCCCTGACGCTGAACATGCTGAACATCATAATCAACAGAAGAGGACCACGGAAATAGCAACAAGTGAGGAGGAGACCGAGGAGGAGGAGGAGGTTTATGAAGAATTGAGCAAAGCAGAACCAAGTTGTTGCTCTTCTGGAGAGCAATATATGCCAGATGGTGAGGCATATCACCTTCCCCATCATATTAGGATGTCTGATGCGAATATTGAACGTATTACGCATGACCATCATGAAGTTGACTATTTCCAAATCGCTACCAATTACGTAGATAATAATTTTGATGATGACATGCTTTCAATTAATGAGTTGTTAGGTAATGTTCCGATCTTGAACACGCCGGGTAACAACAATGGTCAAAATGATAATGCTGAGAATAATGAAGCTGGCAATGCTGCCAATGCTGATAATGCTGATTATACTGAGGTTTCAAAGTCTGCTGAACATAATGACAGAGAAGCTAGCCATCATTCTGGCAAAGCTGATGTTCCTGACGATGATGCTGCCGCCAATGGCAATTGCAATGGTGACACTGCCACCACTGGCAATGCCAATGGTGACAATGCCAATGGTAACAATGCCAATGGTGTAGGGAATGGCAATGCCAATGGTTACACTGCCACTGAGAAATCTCAGCATGCCAATGCTGACACTGCTAGCAATGCTCCCATAAACGGCCTGAGTGACGATGCAAATGATGCGAAAGGACCGAGTGAGGATGGACCGAGTGAGGATGCAAATGATGCCAAAGGATCAAGTGAGGATGCAAATGATGCGAAAGGCCCGAGTGAGGATGCCAATGCTTCCAAACTGAGTGAGGATGGCAATGCCAATACTGCCAAAGGCCCGAGTGAGGACACAGGCAAAGGCCCAACTGAGGATGCCAATGCTGCCAAAGGCCCGACTGAGGATGCCAATGCTGCCAAAGGCCCGAGTGATGAGGATGCCAATGCTACCAAATGCCCGAGTGATAAAGATGCCAATAATGCCAATGTCAATGCCAATGCCAATGCTGAGACAGCCAAAGGCCCGAGTGAGGATGTCAATGCCAACAAAGGCCCGAGTGAGGTAACCATTGGTGTTGTCAATGACCTGAAGAAACAGGACAAGAAATATGATTTCTTATCACAGGATGACGTTTCATCAAGAGAAAGTGTTGCCAAGTCACCTAAGTCTTCCTTCAATGGAAAACCTGCCAATAAAGGTCCAAGTAGTCGAAAACGGAGAATCCTCACCGATCCGACACCGGATTGTTTTGAGAAGTCCATTCCCTTGAAACACCGCACCCCATTCTAGAAACAATTTTTATAATGGGTAAGAGATTACAAGGAGAGAGGAGGAGGAAGAACAACTATTAGCAAGGAAAGTGAAATGTAAGGGTACATTTTTTTTTTTCCAACAACTAACTAACCATGTCTGTCTTGCGGCGGGTCTTTAAGATGTCAAATTCCATTCATTATAGGGAACCTCGACAAGAAGGACCTGTGGTGTTTTCACGAGGTATATACTATGCAACAGTGATAGATGTGGCAACAATGGCAAAGCCGCGAAGTCGCTTGTCTGACCAGGTAACATTTCCAATAGTAATAGTCGCTTAAAACATGTACTCGTTATTTACACCATCAAATGCATTGACCATGTATTTATTTTGAAGTATGTAAATGTTGTTGCGCATATTTACACGGATCGATGGTAGCAAAGTGAGTTTAAGGATAAGAGCAGGAGAGTCATGCTTGAAGCTTCCTTCTGGGTAGGGCTCTTAATCTCATCTTTCTCCAAAACTGAATTTTTTGTTCATTGATACAATACCACATGCATAGACATATCACATCACACACAGAACAAGGCATTTTGGCACAGACATTTGACAAACGTGTTAAAGAATCAGCTCGACCTCTTGCCGGACTGAAGATTTTAAATATTTTTGTGGTAGGTACGAAATATATATTTAGTTTATCACTGTATTTAGTTGTGATATCTAAAATACTTCAATACTTTTTTGTTTTATGGAAGGTATATGTTCCTGTCATGGAGGGTGAGCACTGGTATTGTGTCGCGTACTCTATGCGAGACGAACAAATAGTGATCATAGATTCGTTATACGATACACTAAAGGGATGTCATTCAACTGTTGTATCGTTGTTGGTAAGATACCATTATGTGACATTGTATTAGATAGGCCAAATATGGCCCTTCACATGAATAAACAAACCTGAACATATGTTTATTCATGCAGAACAAAAGCATGCATAAATTATTTTTGTATTTGGACGCAACTTGGTCTGCGGACCTGAGCAATTGGGGTCTGAAGATGTTGAAAATGACGAAGCAATCAAATATGTACGTCTTGTAATAGTAATTGTTTACGTGATAGTATATTCCCTTGTATGGTGAATGGATATTCATACAGTATGTACTGTTCAGAAGTTCTTGTGGCGTGCTAATGCTTTTAGCTATCAAGAAATGTGCATCACGGTTCGTTGACAATCTCCAACTGTACGTTTACATAACCTTTATTGTTCTTTTTTTGTTATTGATGCAAACTACATGCGTAATAGATCTTATTTATTGCAGGACCTTAAAGATCAACGAGAGCAGTTGATCATCGACGATGTTCTGTCTGCAGACAATGAGTCATATACGGAAGTGGAGAAAATGATGGGTGTTAAGAAAGTGGAGAAAGTGGAGAAAATGAAGGGTGTTAAGAAAAGAAAATGAGGGAGGTCCTATATTTTGGGAAGTACCCAGTTTCGGCTTTGTTTATGAATTGGTTTGTTTAAGAATGATTTTCGAATGTAATGCTTATGGCTGTGGGCCAAATATTGGGCTGATTTGATAATTGGAAGTGCTATTTGACTTTGGGTCGTTCAAAATTATGCCATTTTCCTAGAAACCAACATTTTAACAATCTAAAAAACAACCATAAAAAACAAATGGTCCAGTCGGAGTAAACTTTTTAACTTTGAAATTGCTTTATGGTGCTGAATGCTTTCCAATTATATTGATTGACAAGCTATTTCATGTTCAATTTAGGGGGTATATTGGGTTGATTTGATAATTGGAAGTGCTATTTGCCTTTGGGCCAAATATTGAGCTGGTTCAACCATAATAAACAAATGGTCCAATCGGAGTAAATAATTTAACTTTGAAATTGCTTTATGGTGCTTAATGCTTTCCAATTATATTGAGAGTAGCATGTCTTGTGTGGACTTAGTCCACCGTGGACCAAGAACAAGGGTATTATTTAAAAAGATTTAGTTCATTGGTCTATCATGGACTAAGTCCATACAAGTTTTTGTATATTGAGAGAAGCCATTCATGTTCAATTTAGGAAGTTGATATTGGGCTGATTTTAGGGAGTTGATATTGGGCTGATTTGATAATCGGAAGTGTAAAAGATAGGACCAATTCATGAGAAAAAAACTATGAATATTATAAACAGTTCAAATTTTGGCCTTGCCCAAATATTATAAGCAGTTCAAATTTTGGCAGAAACCATAAAAAAAGAACACCATAAAAAACAAATGGCAGAAACAATGATAATCAATGATAGGCAAATATTTTTTCCAAATTTATCGCTTAATGCTTAATGCTTAATTCTTCCAATTATATATTTGGATTTCCAAATTTGAAAAAAAAGGTACATCAAGACTTTCCAACATCATGCTTAATCCCCATTAAGCATCCCCAAACCCAAGACAACATTTACATTAAGACTCCATCATTTCCCACCATCATCACCACTAACATTCACATCATCATGACCATTAGCATTCATACCATCACCATTATCCTCATATTTCTGAATCCTCTCCTTCAGATCCCAAATTTCCTCCTCCATCAACGCAACTTCGTCTTTGAGTCCCTTGTATCGGCGTTTTTGATTCTTCATCGCCCGTACTTGGTTCTTCAATTCTGTCGCCTGCTCCAGAATTTCGTCCCCCATGGAGGATTGAACTCTCTGGATCTCCTTCATGTAAGGGGGCGGAGAAATAAAATCTAGAAGTGGAAAAATATCAAATACAGAAATATCACTTTGTTAGTGGAAAAATATTGTTAACAGCAAATATCACTATGTGTTAGGGCATTAACAAAATATTATACCGGATCTGGAATCAGGCCTACGCCTTTCCAGTTCCTGTATCAACTCAATCAACTCAGTAGTATTTTGTATCTCATTGTTAGAAGTGGGCACCTTCAAATTTCTGTATTCTTCTGCTATGCTTGAGATAACGTATACAGTTGTACTTCTTCTAGGGTTTTGACATAATTAAAGGTTGGAACGGACGGTAGAAAAAAGAAGACAATGGGTGGAGGTGAAGAAGGAAGGGATTGATCTCCTTTTATATCCAACGAAGGGTCTTAATTAATATGGTAGCACTGTTCGTAATAACTGCAGTTGGTGGCAGGTTAACATTAATACGGACGCCCCGATAAAATCCCAAAACAACTAGTTTTAAGATACCTTTAACGTGGTTTTAATTACCAACAACTATTTTTACATTCCACAACAACTATTTTATAGGTTCAATACAATTACATAACATAAGTAGCCAAAAGTTTCCAAGTTATTATTTCCACGTGTCAAAAGAGGAACAGATGTCAAATACGCACCAAACCACGAAAAACGTGTACACAAGTTTCTTTGAATGCCTTTGGTATGTATATGTTGGCATTCCACACATGAAACTATGGACAACAAACTTCATTGACAAAATTGTATTATATAACACCAGCTTAATGTACGTCTATATCGTTTTCGATTTATAATACGATGTTGAAGTTTTTAATACCGTGCTTCGGATAGTGGGTCAAATCACATCAATTCTCAACAATTGATTGGTACACTATGAGATGATGAGGAATTTGTGTTGAATATTTGAAATGGGTATAAGTAGTGTGAAGTGGTAAGCTATTTGTATATATTTGTACACACGGCCAACAAAATGGTCAAATGCACACATGTCATTGTTAACGGTAGTACATTGAAATGGGTGCAAGTATTTTGAAGTGGTAAGAAATGGAACATATAATTTAGTTATATATTTGCCAACAAAATGGTCCCGATGCACACATCTCATCTTCTTAAGGGTAGTACATCGAACCCCCATTAGGAGCCAAGGGCGAGCAACCTCGTTCACATGGCACAAATACCATGCAATTTGAGCGCCAATTCAAATATAACCACGATTACAAGTGTACATAAGTTTTTTTGAATGCTTTTGGTATGTATATGTTGGCATTCACATGAAACTATGGACAACACACTTCATTTACAACTGTGTATTATATAACATTGTCCGGAATTTCGTATACATCACTGTATTGTTATAATACAGCGTTGTAGTGTACAAAGCAGTGCGTGCAGATAGTGGGTCAAACCACATCAATTGTCAACAATTCATTGGTGAAGATGAGATGATAAGGAATTTTCGTTTAACTTTTGAAATGAGTGTAAGTATTTTGAAGTGGTAAGATATGGAACATATGATTTAGTTATCGAACCCCCTTTAGGAATCACGTTCGTATGGCACAAATACCATGCACTTGAAGCACCAATGCAAATATAACCACAATTACAAGTGTACATAAGATTCTTTGAATGCTTTTGGTATGTATATGTTGGCATTCAAATGAAACTATGGACAATAAGCTTTATTTACAACTGTTTATTATTTAACACTGTCCGGTTACACATTTACATCGCTGTATTGTTATAATACGTTGTTTTCGTGTGAAACACGGTGCTTTTTCGGGTCAAATCACATCAATTCTCAACAATTGATTGGTGAAGATGAGATGATGGGGAATTTTTGTTAAACTTTTGAAATGGGTGTAAGTATTTTGGAGTGGTAAGATATGGAGTGGTAAGGGTAGTACATCGAACCCACATTAGGAGCCAAGGGCGAGCAACCTCGTTCGCATGGCACAAATACCATGGATTTGGTACATAAGTTTATTTGAATGCTTTTGGTATGTATATGTTGGCATTCACATGAAACTATAGACAACACACTTCATTGACATCTAGTTTGTGTTTAACACTGTCCAGAGACACATTTACATCGCTGTGTTGTTATAATACGTTGTTTAAGTGTAAAACACGGTGCCTTCAGATATTGGGTCAAATCACATCAATTCTCAACAAGTGATTGGTGAAGATGAGACGTTTTGTTGAACTTTTGAAATGGGTGTATGTATTTTGAAGTGGTAAGATATGGATAGAACATACCATGCAATTGGAGCACCAATTCAAATATAACCACGATTAAAAGTGTAAATAAGTTTCTTTGAATGGTTTTTGTATGTATATGTTGGCATTCACATGAAACTATGGACAACACACTTCATTTACAACTCGGCATTATATAACACTGTCCAATGTTAAATGTACATCATTGTGTTGTTATAATACATCGTTTTAGTGTAAAAAACGGTGCTGTCAGATAGTAGGTCAAACCACATTAATTCTCAACAATTGATTGGTGAAGATGAGATGATAAGTAATTTTCGTTGCACTTTTGAAATGAGTGTAAGTATTTTGAAGTGGTAAGATACGGAATATAGTCATATTGATCATTAATATAACCCCCTTACAACACCGATTTATAACCACGTTTTATTATTAATACTATTAATATAACACCAATTTGCTCCGTGTAAAAATAGGACTAATCCAGCAATATAGGACTTCAAATTTTAATAGATAGAAATACGATTTATTTCACTATAGTTCAGTTCGTTAAAGGAATTAAATAATCAAGTTCACATCCGATATTATAGGAAAATATATTTCACGATTAATTGTTCACATGCGAAACTAGAAATAAACAAGTTCACAACCATATTACAGCATTTTAGTAATAAGTGAAATTAATCACTATCTCCCTTTCCTTCGTCTTGTTCCTTCATGTAATTTTCATACCACTGCTTTAGTTCCTCGTATACTTCCTCAATTGGTTTACTGGAATTCCTTCTCTCCTCATATTATGCCCTCAGTTCGTGCAAATTTTCTCCATTATGAAGGTTCCTGTGCCACATTTGCCGATCCCATACAAGTTCACAATACTGCTTCATGTTGTTTCGTATATCCTCTTTGTGATATTTATAGAGGAAGTCACTCCAGTCCTTGAGGGTGCTCATGATATGTGCTTCCTTCTCCCGCACCGCCTTTTCCATTTCTTCCATAGCAGCGTTCATTTCCTCCATCCCTTTTATACCAAAAATTATCATAGCATAATCAAGAAAAACAATATGTAAGCCACATAACATATAACATGCAACGTATTAAACAGAGCAATATAAACATAAGACTAAAAGCATATACTCTTTGCTTGCGCTTCTGTGACTCTTTTATACTCCGCCTTTAAAGCGTCCAATTTGGTTAACTCATATCCATTGTCGGCACCGTTAAAGTTGTTCGGATCCATTTTTCAGATACTATTATCTAAATTCTTAAAAAATATTTATAAGAATAGAACACCTAAATTTTTGGGGAGTATGTTTAGGTGTAAGAAAATGTGGATCAAAGGGGGTTTATTTATAGTGCCATGTAGAGTGAACGTACCATTTATTTTCAAAAAAACCTAGGTGCCTTTTCAAAAATCGTAAGTGCCTTTTCAAAAAATCTTAGTGCGTTTTCAAGAGATAGGTTTTATTGCTTGGGCGGTTTAGTATAGCGTTTTGAAGATATAGTAACGTGTTACGATAATAAACACATTTTTGTCGGTTTATGAACCAAGGTGGTTTATAAAAGCTTACCAACAACCAATGTGGTTTATAAAAACTTATCAACAACATTGGGAATATATAGCAAAAGTAAAAGCCTTAAAACACTATGGTCGGTTAAGAAGTAAAACTGATTTTTCAAAACTCGTATTTATTAGGATCATGTTTGTTTTATTAAAGTGGTTCAGTTTATTTAGTAACTTGCATGTATATATGTTGGAAGCATATACTACATTGAATTCTTGGAAAATTCACTGGTTGTGGTTATTAAATCGGTTTTGATGACAATTGAATAAGTTAAAATTTTGTCAATTTTGCTTTTCTTGCCTGATTTTAAATGGCTAAGTGGCTAAATGTAATTTGACTAATGCCTTTTTATCTTATCACATTTTACCATATCATGGGATGGGCCTTTTCCATATACCTTAAGGCACATTAGACATTAGAATCTTTAAAAAGGAACATATCCATCCAATAATACTAATAAACCTTTAAACTTAGGAAAGAACGTACTAATAAACATTAGACATTAGTTTTTACATTACACATATATTAAGCTGAACTACCAGTCACCATTATCATCAAAAGACTCGTCCTCGTCATATTCATAATCATCTTCATCATCATCATCATCATCATCATCATCATCATCTTCTTCTTCTTCTTCTATCTCCTCATCCTCATCCTCATCCTCATCCTCATCATCTTCCTCTTTATCCTCATCCTCATCATCTTCTTCATCTTCTTCCTCATCATCTTCATCACCTTTACCATCATCTTATGCATTTTCCTTCTTATAATTCTTGTACCACTCTCTGAGTTCCCGAAACTCCATTTCAACCGGCTTCACTGAATTCATCATCTCTTCTGTCAAAGCTAACAACTTCTCTCTTTTTTCCCCCTTAACCAACCTATGCCACATTTGCATTTCCCAAACAGCATCACAAAACTCCTTCATTTTATTTCTCAATCCATCTGTCTCATCCTTAATGAGTTTCTTGGTCCAAACACCAATCAACGAGACCACCTCTTCTTCTTTCTTGCTGAGGTCTACAAATAAGGCCTCTAATTTTGCATGCATCATTTGCAACCCTACACACAACAACAGATCTTAATATATACAAATGAATGTGTAAGAAATATATAAGAACATTATTAGTTTGCATGAATGTGCAAGTTCATACAAAGACAAGAATTAAACCTCTCATTAGTTCGTCTGATTCTTCTCTCCATTTGATGATCATTTTTGTAATTTTCTGAAAGTAATCGTCATAGTTGTTGTTGTTGTTATTGTCATTTTGGTTGTTGTTGTTTGGATCCATAACTAGATAGTTCTTTAGTTGCTGATTTTTTTAATGATTTTGTTGGGTTTGTTAAGGTTGTGAATGTGAACGGAGAACTTGAAGAGGTAGGTAATAAAGAAGGGAGAAATATAAAATGAAGGGCGAACTTAAAGAGGTAGGTAAGGGGTTAAGTGAATGGACTTGATGATGAAATGACTCTTATGGGGGGGGGGGGGATGGGGGCAGTTGCATATATTAAATAAAACTATATACCATATGCAATATGCATAAAATGAAATATCTGGCTTAATGCTTAATCTAAGTGAAATATACTCAGAGTAATGATTTATTTACTGAATTTGAATTTGATTTGCCAACACTTACCTTACCATTGAATACGTGCCCAGCAGTTTCCGTCCCATCATCATTACTATCGCATGCAAAAGTCAAAAACGCTACAGGATTAGTATTTCTCCGACCAGTTTAATAACTTTCTACATCAGATGAATAAAGTTCAAGGAAGTGTGTTTAGTCATTTGGTAGTCTGTCAAATACATCACCTATTCAAAGCATTTTTTTCTTAATCAAATATATGTCTTAATCTTAAAATGGGTAATGGTTTATTAATAAGTATACAATTAAATATTTGGGTTAACCCATGTGAAAATATAGTTATCTAATGATTCATTTACTGAATTTGATTTGCCAACACTTACCTTTACCATTGAATTGAATACGTGCCCAGCAGTTTCCATCCCATCATCATTACTACGACATGCAAAAGTCAATAACACTGCCGGATAAGTATGTAGCACACCAATGTAATAAATGAGAAGATCAGATATAAAAAGTTCCAGTAAGTGTGTTTATTCAAATAGTAGTCTGTCAAATACAACACCTATTCAAAGCATTTTATTAATAATGACAACCTCATGTTTGTATTAATAATAATCAAATATATGTCTTAATCTTAAAAAGGGTTTATACTAAGTAAACGTGCTAGTTTCCGTCTCATCATCATTACTACGAGATTACTACCACCAGTTTATCATAGCATAAGGACGATGTATCTCTTCCATTCATCAGTGTTTTAATATAAACACTATCAATGAAGTTTATTGTCCCTAGACATACCAAAAGCAATGAAAGAAACATTTAATTATTCATTACCATGTTTATTCATTACCATGCTTAAACTTTTAATTTGAACTCATTACATCTCCATCGAAAACACAACATTACATAAGTTAATAATTATATAAATTCATATAGAAAACACAACATTACATCTCCAGTTTCAGGCTTATATAAATCCTAGCAGGATTAGATAATCATAATACGATTAGATAATCATAGTAATATATATTACTACAAAATAGGATGCCTAGTCCACTTTAATGTCAAACCCTATTACATATTAAGCATCCTCTAATTATGATTACATTCAGGTCATTATATTAAGCACTGTCTTCGTCGTCATCACTGACTTCCGTATTAGCTCCTTCTCCTTCTTTGTCATCACCTCCTTCATCTCCTCCTTCATCACCTCCTTCATCGCCTTCTCAGGAATCAGCAAATGCCTCAGCCTCATCTACTCCGTCGGACTCATCCTCCTCCCTCATTTTCTTCCTGTAATCCTTCAACATCTCCTTCAGCATGACAATCTTTGCTTTCAGTCCTCGATTCTCTGCTTTGTGGTGTTTCATCATGGATATCTGGTATTTCAAATCCGCTATTTGCTCCCATAATCCACGGAGACTTCGATCTTGAATTTTCTTACGATAATCCACACGTGTTGTTTGTGGGAGAAAGACTGTGACAGACAACAACAGATTGTACAACCTAAGGTTTGGGCAAAATTCAATTTTTTTTATAAACAAACAATTCTAATTACCAGCATTGTGGTACGCGTGGAGTGCAGTTATCTCAGCAGGGGTTTCAGAAATCCTTCCTCTACTGTGCCTCCCAAGAGGCTGCGGTTGGCCCCTTAGAAAGGCCTGTTGGCCGCTCATCAGCTACTCAAGGTTACGAACAAATCCATCTTCAGACATAGCTTAAATGTTAAATGAGTTTCAGTGTATGAAATGAACTTCAAATTGTATGAATTGAACTATATCAAATCTCAATTTATAAGCGGAGGAAACTCACTTTAAAGTGAACTTCATGTCCAAGTAGTTGGGTCATCTCCTATTAAATTTACCCAACAACTTCAGTAAATGTTATAACCAACATTATCATCGGATAATACTGAACTGTGGAATAAATAGACTGGTGCATCCATTTATAAAATGGAGTTCCAGATATACATCATTGTTTCTATATTGTTAACACAAACCCACCACTTGTATATCATAAAGGGGAAAAAAACAGGTAATCAAGTTAAATACTTGTTGATATTACTACCCTTGAAGAAACTTACTAGTTTGTCATAAATATTATGCATTTGTGTCAAAACATTTAAATATATGGGAAGCTTATTGAACTCATTATGCATAAGGTAATAAGGGCTACCTTTGTGTATTAACATATTGTTAAGGAGTTATAAAAGCTGTATGAAAACATTTTTAAGGAGTACTACATTATAATCCAAAAAAATCAGTATCCCCGGCCCCCCTCCAAAAATCTTCTCGCATATCAACTCATTGCTTGTAAGGTGTAAGGGTGTAAGGGTGTAAGGGTGTAAGGACTACTGGATAAATCTTGATAGATAAGGACTAAAAATGATGTGCGTCAGTATATAAAATCAGAGTATCAAAATCGAATCTCATCTTAATTGATGACTACTTTTGACAAATCCGAAGCTTAGCCTACTTGTGCGTCACTGGCATCAACATCATCATTATGGTATAGGGTGTCCTTTAGAAAATCCCCTAGGTCATGATGAGCTACAGTGCCATTGATTTGTGACATGGCTAGTGGCTTTTATTGTTACCCAGAAGTTCTCATTACCATTAATCTTATTTAAATATTGATGTCATGTAACCAGGTTATTATATATCCCAACAGACTAATAAATACAGAAACGTCATACTAATATATAGGTTTGTTTTTCATAATAAAACTTGTGCCATTATTTAACTTTCGTCACCATTGGACTTATTTTGTCTAAATTTCATTCTCGTTCTTCTCCAGAACCATTATTATATGAGGCACAATCTTTTCATAAACTAAAATAAAAACATGCACTACTAAGAAACTTTAAGGTGGGTTATCATGGAGGATGAGTGTACCACATACAGATGTGAGGTTTAGGATACACTCCAACTATGTTATTCCGAGGTCTTGGCTACCGTTGCGAGCTTTCACACGGATTTTTTTATCAGTACCCTCCATGGGGTACACTTCAAATTACCCCAAGGAACGACGCCATTATGGAATCCAAATGGGAGCACAGACTGGATGAGTTAGCCGACCTAAGGGAAGAATTTTACCAACTCAATCTGCCTAACCCTCCGTCCCATTTTTCTGGTTTGCCTAGATCGACTCTAAACCAAAAAAGTGTATCCCTAAATGTTATTCGATTTGAGAACAACAACATGCATTGCAGGATTCATAAGTTGCGTGAATTGATGCAAGTCGAACAAAGGGGTGACACCAATGAGGAAATTCAAGCCATCCAGCAAGCTCTTGAGTCTACTGAAATGCTCACCGACCAAGGAGAGCTTCGCAGGCCACAGATGAAAGAAATTCAACTGTTTAATCCCAACACATGGGTCCTTGATGAAACCAAAGACAAATGGTACCGTAGAAGCAAAATGGAGGAGTTATCTGCTTACCATGTCGATAGTGAGATTGCTTATAGTTTGATGGAGTCTGCGCGGCTGCGGCAACAACTTCCATTACTGGAGTGCCCAACGCCTAGGAGTAATTCGAAAAACGTAATAAATGTCATATCCAACGTGATGAAATCCCAGAATGGCTTGTTGTAGATCAATTGAGGATCGAAGTCAATTGCATGTTACTAAAGCGTGCTCGAGCTTCTTTGGGTTTAGTGTGCAGGCAATTTCTTGCTGACAACGGGTACGTCATGAATCCGACGTTATTGCATAACGTCCGACATAATCCGGATTATTTGTCAAGTTATGAAATGGACGACGAGGAGGAGGAGGAGGAAGACTTTTATGAGGATGATTAAGAGTAACAATCTCGGTTCAATATATGACTTGTTTTAATTTGCTCATTATCTTATGTACTCTTTTGTTGTTTTTTTTTTATGTATGTGTTAATTCTATGTACTCTTTTGTTTTTTTTTTTTTATGTATGTGTTAATCCTATGTACTCTTTTGTGTTAATCTTATGTACTCCTTTGTATGTGTCTGCTGAAATTGGCTATCATTTAAACTGAAATTGTTCGAACATATTACAAAAATCAAACAAGCAGATTACAGAACATACAACAGCCAAAAAATAAATATACGAAAAAACTACTCAATGGATGTTAAAGACAACACCCCCGCTCTATTAAGACCTACAAGAATAAACACAATAACAACCAGAACAAAGCAAATAACTTGATACTTCTTTAACTCGTCCCTGATGTACTGCATTTCGTCACGGTGTCGCCCTCCTCCTTCAGCCCACATGAAGAAATTGCAACCTTTGAACACCTCATCCTGTAATATACACTAAACCTTGAGTTCCCAACTGGTTTCAATTTCAAATCACCAAATGTAATATGGCCAGATATCGAATTCTAACTAATAAGATGCGAAACATTTAATTAACTTAAATCAAAATCCAAATATGGCCAGCCATCGAATTCTAACTAAAATTCCAATTATGGTCAGGCATCGTAGATCTAAATTAGCAAAAATTCCAATTAACTAAAAATTAAAATCCAATTATGGCCACCGGATTATGCACGACACCCATCGAATTGTAACTAGAAACCGAAGATTTAAATTTACAAATAATCGAATTTTGCAGGAAAATCAATTTAATCTGATAGCCAAATTAGATTTGAAACTAAATCTGACAAGATGATACATTTAATTAACTACAAAATCGAAATATGGGCAGTTATTTTGAAATCACCTTGTAAAATGGGCATCCATAGAAGTAGTTCATCCAAGTTCTCTTCGTGTAAGCTCTTCTCTTAATAGTTGGTGCGCTGCAGTGGCACAACGGGACAACCGCCATAAGTGATAGGAGTGTCTGTGTGACTGTGTCTGCAAATTCTTTATACAAATTCTTGATACCAGTGGGATATAAATACCCGTCCAAATACATGCCGTAGAAATGTATTAATACAACGAGGGTTTATAATTGTAAAGTGTTTCTGTAATTAATACTGTGTTGTGGCAGTAATTTGGAATGAAGTTAAAAACCTTGTTCAGGTTATTAATAACATGTTTATTATAACTACAAACGTTGGTTCTAAACATAAGATATTGTTAAATTATAAAACATTACGTTAAAAGCTTTAATAATCTATTGACAAACTCCAAATCCTTACAAAACGTGCTGAGTACAAAAGTGGAAAACGTGCTGAATACTAAAGCAAGAGTCATAGAATTCAAAAAACCATGTAACATTTTATAAAAGCTTCGTCGACAAGCTTTTGACAAGTACATAGGAAAATTCAAATTTGAACTCCATTTTAAATTACTCCATTTTACATATTTCCAAAAACACATTCCAAAACTCACTAAATGGAATTCCAACTCCCTCCTTACAAACAATCCCTCTATGGTTATATCCCAAAGCAAATATTCAATGCCATGGGGTATGAGTTCGGGCTATCTGAACCAAATGGTACATTTTATTACCAATTTTTATCACCAAATGGAACACAAATACCTGTTGAAACAGACACTCTAGAACGAGAGTGGGATCATAGAGTTGTTGAATCTCAAAAATACGAGAACACCCTCACAGGAATGGGTTTGAAAGTTGATTTACATGCCTTACAACTTCCTCGTTTGACTGATGAGCAGAAGAGGAAAGCTTTAAATGTGATCCGTTTGGAAAATCATTAAATGGCGTGTAGGATAAGCAGGAATGATACCCTCCATTCAGCTAGAAAACGAGGGGAGTCAACTGACATTATCCAACAACGATGCGGAATTATTCAGAGTAGGGAGATGGTGACCTTCCAATCCACTCTTCGTCCTCCTACTAGGGTGCGGGATTATGGACGTTCCCCTTATAATCAGGAAAATTGGGTTCTAGATTCATCAAAGAACAAGTGGGATGAAATTTCAGTCTATCTTTCTGATACTCATTTGAATGTCAATGAGGAGATGAATTGGCGCTTGATTGAGAGTAGAATTCTTGCGGCAGAGCTACGTGATTGGGATGCACCGGTGCCTTCTAGGAGGTCTCTGAAATGGATCAAATCAACAAATAAAGATTATGTCGCGGCTAGTGAAGTGCTTGAATGGTATTGTCTCGATCGTTTGCGCAGGGAAAACAATTGTATGCTTCTACGACGTGCCCGATACTCTATGGTGGCTATTTGCAAACAGTTTATAATTGACAACGGATATGAATTCATACCGGAAATTAGTGACAATGTCCACAGCTTCGAAGAGTATCTGTCAGAAGAAGAGTTAATTAGTGAGTAAGATGACCTTGATGAGTAATCTTTGTCCTGTTTTTTCTTGTGTCCTGTTTTGTCTTGTTGTCTGTCTTATGCGTGTCTAGGAGTTTATTAAGTGGGTGGGGACTTTTATAAAAACGTTATATGAATTACGATGCGTTTATATATATTGTGGGAATTACTGCTTCTTTTAAAGTAATGAATTACAATTTTAATGATGTATATTATTCGTTAACAAACTTTATTTTTGATGCATTAATAAAATATCATAGATTCTAATAAAAAAATCCATAAGGTTATTCTACAAATGATTCGACAACATCCAAAACATACTTAAATCCCTTAAAGGTTGGTTCATCATTCTTTCACAGTTGTTCTTCGTTCACCACTTACACTTGGCCCTTCGCCATACTCCAACTGCACCTTCTCATCAAGGATAATTTTTCAAATACCCATTAAGTTTTTCATGCAAATTGGGTCTATTCTTGGATGTGGTTTCAGCATGCTGCATAAGGGCAAACAAACGCATCAACTTTGAACCCCGAGCACGATTCTGACAAGCAGGGCAACGAAACTCCATGTCCGTAACCAGGATCTCTTGCAAAAACATCTCTCTCAATAATTTGATAATGTCACGAAGCATCTTTGGGGGTTTAACCTTCCCAACCTCGTCCCCCGATGAGTAGACAGAGTCGTTCCCAGATTCGTAGCCTGATCGTACGGGTTGCTCCATGTAGGGAAAATATAAGGCTAAGTTCCTAGGTTGTATTGTTGATATAGATAAATTAGAGGGGTAGATAACTTAGGGAGAACATAAGGCAGGAGAACATAAGGCAATACATAGGGCATGGGGTTATTTATAGGAGAAGAAGGGTGTGTGGTAAGTGAATACTGCTTTATCCAATTATATAATAAGACTTATGTCGTCATTCTACAACTGTTAGCCTTGTATATAACCACATTTTGGTTTATATTGGACGGATGTTAATGACGTTGTTATTTGTGCCTTGACAACTATTATGGACGGCAACATCGTATTGGTAAAATGCCATAGTTATTTGGGGTTGGCGATAATCACAAAGTTGTTGGTGAAAACAAATGGCGAAGTCAACATAAGGAATCCAATTGGGTGATTATGAAGAGAGAGTTTGAAACACTGACAATAAGATTTAGTTTTTCTGCCTATATATATACGTAGTTGAGATTTAGTTTTAAAACGCCCATAATTTTTCTTCCTTTATATATACATAGTTGAGATTTAGTTTCACAAGAGTTTGAAAACGCCCATAATTTTTCTGCCTATGAAGAATGACAAAATTTCTGACAATCATTGATTGCCAAAGGTCAAGTTATCAGGTAACAACGCTAATTTTTTACGTTCATTATGTAATTTGTTCTCCTTTTGATTATTGTGCTCTCATTTTTTTTCCCGGTTTGATTTCAGAAAATCCCGAATGCTTTCCTTGAAGCTATTAACGGGAACTTAAACCCTAATTGTACAATTAAGGGCCCAAATGGCAACGTTTGGGAGGTGACGATACAGAATGATGGTGATGCCAAAAATTTCTCAATTGGGTGGGCAAAATTTGTTGAGGATAATGAGTTACATAAAGGTAGTTTGTTGATGTTCATATACCTAGGAAATTCATCTTTTACTGTTAACATTTATGATCCTAATGGTTGTGAGTCTGCAAAAAGTTACATTGGTGGTTCTTCATCTGAATAATTAAGGAGCTTTGCTGTTGTAATAAGAATTATGTTTAATTAAATTTTATTATTTGTACTTCCAATTATCTTTGTCTTCATCATTCATCATTAAAGCTAGGGCTAAAAATTTATCTTCCAAATTGATTCCATTGATTCCCTAAATGTTTAGATTGAATTGACATATAAAGTCCCTAAATCTTTAGATTGAATAGACATTTCAACCCAGTCCCTGCAATATGATACCCCTTTGCAATCTATAAAACTGCTGACACAGTCGCTCGATCATATCTATCTGTTACTTGATTTATTTTTTTTTTAGAATGCAAGAGGAAGAATAATGATGGTAAGTTGCGTTTTGAACTGTATATATATGTAATTTATATGTAATTTATTTATTAATCGGAAAATAAATTAATAAAATGACATGATGCTATGATGGTAAGTTGCGATATCTCTAAGAATTAATCGGAAAATAAAATAATAAAAATTGGTGGATCCAAAAAGTCCAATTTGAAATGCCTACACTTTGACAAATTTCACAAAATATTGTTTACATAATTGTTAGTGGATTTAATCCCATTAAGTTTCACCCCACAATACTTATGCTATGCGTTATATATAATAGGCCCACAATACTTTCACAAATTTCACAAATTATTGTTCACATAATTGTTACTTAGTTACTTAGTTCACATAATAGTAATTAAACTACTGAAATTCTTAAAAAAAACAACATAATTCTAATTAAACAAGACACTAATTAAGCCGCACTTCTAACTTTCACTTCCTCTAAGGAGAATCTCTAAGGAGAATCATAAGCGGCAGGTCCCCCGCCATCATAATCAGAATCACTATCATCATTAGAGTGTCCTCCGTTAGACGACCCAGAGGTGGAGGATCCTCGTGAACCCTCGTACATCCTTATAACATCGTTCGTCCTTGCATCCTCACTTTTGAGAACGTAGTTGGGGTCAATAGGACCAATTGGGGTTCTTAGAACACCACCTTCAAAACCGTTCTCCAATAACATTGTTCGCTGAAAGTCATCGTATATTTCAGAGGTGGGCCTTGCAAAGTGGCGTAATTGGAAGTTAAAGGTGGTGAGCCACCTTGAATTAACATGAAACGAACCGTTTTCACGGTATTGACGACGTAGCAACAGTAGACCGTACGCCGGCTTGGTTGGGCCGTTCATGTGGGCGAAAGCTTGTTCCCTCCCTTCAGACAGAGGCCATATCCACTCCAAGAAAGAAATCAAATAAGGGTTGTATTGATTTGCCATTAAAGCTGTAACAATATTAAATAACATTTCAAGGGGCCAGATTAAGCATACTGTGTAAAGCTCAAGAAGGTACCACATGAAGGCTCTGGCTTCCTTACAGAAGTGATGGGGGTCACCAAGCCTAAACATAGTCAGAATAGGGTAATCTAGATGGTAGTCTAACCCATGTAATCCACGGTCTGCAGATCTGGCGAGTAGCAACAGTTGCCAGCCACGTAGCATTTTCTTGTTCCTTGCTGTCATAGTTTTTCTTAATATTAGTGCCTTCAGTTCAGGTGGTAACCTTGATATAAATGTGGCCATGACAATGGTGGTCACATCCATTGCTGAGTAATGAAGATGTTTTTAAAAGATGGTTTTTATGAAGAAGTATTTAAAAAGATGAAGATGATGAGGTAATGTCATAAAATAAACAAGGTTGTGGAAAAGAAATTCAAAACAAGGGTGGTTGTGGAAAAGAAATTCAAAACAAGGGTGGCAATTTTGCCCCTTCAGTCAAAAAAGTATCATTTTACTGAGATATGCCCATCACCCCTTCAGTCAAACAAGGGTGGCAATCACAGACTTGTGACATTTGCATGCCTCCGCCCGTCCGTCAGTTTGCATCTTTTCTGATACTCTAGTACTAGGCTATATATTGAGTGTGTCAGTATATTAAAGAGGTCTAAAAGAATCGTATCTCATACGAAATCAACGGTACCAATCACGAAATCAAGTGAACCAATCCAACGCCCAAGACAATTTCCAGTTCCATATTTGAAAATCTTTCCTGAATTTCAAATTCAAATTGCATGGTTTTAAATTTCAATTTCAATAAGATAAGTTAAATGTATGAAAAACCCTAAATTACTTATAATTAAACGACGTATGGTACATAATTAGGAAAATCATAAACTTAAGAAGAAAAGAAATAATGATAAAAAAGCGTTATTCCTTGCAAGAGAGAGGTCATATGAGATGATATGAGGGACATAATTAGATGGCCTCCAATTCTATAACCCAACCTATGAGGGAGATAAACAACATTATAATTAGATGGCCTCAATTCTATAGACGTCTATATAACATGTTCAATAGAATTATAAATACTAGGAACGACTTACTAAGGTTAATTATAAGTACTTGTTTTAATGTTAATGCCAACATATACATACTAAGGTTAATTATAAGTACTTGTTTTAATGTCAATGCCAACATATACATACCCACTCCTTGTGTGCATGAGTAGGTTGTACTACCTTGTGTGCGTTATGACCATTTTGTCAAAAATATTACCAAATCAAATGTTGCCAACACAACTCACTTTTTACAAGGTATTAAAAACTACAACAGGTTTATAACTGATAAAAATGACTTATTAAAGCTTCATAACTGACATAACTGTTGTATGATTCTTAAAAGTGGTGTCTCGCCATTGGCTTCTCATAATCTTCCATTGTTTAGCACTTTACAATATAATTAATTTGACACGTCAAATAATTTTTTTTTAATTTATAAAAATATTAATTAATAAATATATTATTAGGGAGTTTAAGTGAAATAATTTAAGTGAAAGAATTTAAGTGAAGGAACTAGTGAAGAATTTAAGGCAACAACTTTTTCATAAATTTTTGTTGAGAACTATAAGAACGCAACACCGGAACGCAACACTGGAACTTTTGGATGCATTACGGATACATAGAGATAAAATGCAGCTCTAGATTTAAATTTTTAGAAAAAGCAAATCACAATAGACTCATATTTCATTAAGTTTATATAATGTGATTACGAAATCGATGTCCGGTATTAATACCACACACACCTATAGTAATTTATAGAAACAGCTTATTAAACAACTTCACCATTGACAAAAACTACCGTTTTTATACCATGTTCGATAAGTATAATACTCTAAAAGAAAGGAAAAAAATGATAATGAAAAAGAAAATGAATTTGACCTATTGGAAAACTACCACAAGTATGGAAAACTACCGCAAGTATGGAAAACTACCAATATTCTTAAGTCAATATTATTTTTAATTTATAAATGGAAGTATGGAAAACTACCACAAGTAATTATTGTTTAATCAGACGATTTTTTATATGGAACTATGGAAAACTGTATTTTTTTTATGGAACTATGGAAAACCAATAAATGAATGGGTGCATTGTATGAGAGTATGAGGGCAAAGAAGACTTTCTATTATCCCTATCCGACCCTATTTAAAGGATAACATTGTTCATGACTCACTGCCAAACTCATTTGTTATCCCCCTAGCAAATTTCACCCTACCAAACAAACCGTTTTCCATCCTCTAATAACCAAATATGTATGAAGAAAGGTCTGATTATGAGTCTGGCTACGACTCTGAATTCTCCTCTGGTAAGGAGGCCAGTAAGGTTAAACCTCCGGCGATGCTCCGGGACACAATCAGTAAATTCAACAACATGTCTCCAACAGAGTTTCTCACAACTCAAACGTAGTTCCACTGCCCTGCATGCAGCAATCGCTTTGGTGCTATTAAGTGGTGGACCATTCCAAAAATGATGGACCATGTTAGAACTAAAAAATAAGTCAAACCAATAATGCATGAGAAATTCTATGAGTACCTGATTAACATCAAGACTACTAAGGAAGCCCTGCTAGAGGCCGAGAAAAGGAGGGCTAAGGAAGAAGAGAAAAGGAAGAAAAACAAGGATCACGCCGAGTCATCTACTTGGGCATCGGTTTAGTTAATTCATGATCTATCTTTATGTCGGTTTATTTTCAGTTTTATTATATGTGTCGTTTTACTATGAATATTGTATTTTCATTTTGCGTTGTTTTTTTATAATTACGTGTTGTGTTCTTACTATAATTGTGTAATTTGAATTTTATTTTTTTTAATGAATGTTATTTGAATCTTAATTAATATATGAATTATATGAAATTATAATTATGTGTTATGTTCATTTATAATAACATTTTATTATCACTAATGTGTGTTCTTTCTATTATAAATTTAAAATATATTAATTTGGGATTTTATCAGTTACTAAAGATTTTTGTTTAATGTTTTATTATGACATGTGTGTTGTTTCTATTATAAATTTATAATATATTAATTTGTGATTTTATCAGTTACTAAAGATTTAGTTTAATATTTTATTATGACTAATGTGTGTTTTCACTATTAAAAGTTTATAATTGGGAGATTAAGATTTTAGGATTTTATCATCATATTTGAATTTGGGATTTTATCCACTATTGAATTTTAAATTTGGATTTTTATCTTTTTACTTGGAATTGGGAGTTTGAATTTGTCTTTTCGACTTCATTATTGTCTCTTCGACTTGATTATTGTCTATTCGTCTTAGTTGAATTATGATGACTCATAAAGTAAGAATACCAACTGTTTTGGATATGATTCCTTTGTAAATATTTATTACACTGACACACGCAATACTTACCCTTGTATCAAAGTATGGCAATTGAACTGACCCATGCATGTGTCAAGTATACAGTCAAGGGCATATCGAAAAACACCAGTGTCTATTTTGCTTTTGACTGACATTATCTCGATAAACACAATATTAGATTATTGCACCCTTTAGATTTATTTTCCAAACCCAGTTCACATTTATTTTCTAGAACACATTTTCAAAAAACATCTTACAATTGTAAACAATGGATGTCACCTCCATTGTCATGGCCACTTCTGACTATCTTCAAGATGGGTGACCCCCGCTTTTTACGGAAGGAAGCCCGAGCTTTCATGTGGTACCTTCTGGACCTTTACTCGGTATGCTTGATGTTTCCATTAAACTTGTTGTTCAATATGGTGGAAGGATTACGTTTGGGAAATCATAACAACCCTTATTTGGTTTCTTTCATGGAGTGGATATGGCCTCTATCTGAATGGAGGGATCAGGTCATAAACATCATGGATAGCCCAAGCAAGCCTTACTTCAGTCTGCTTCTGTTGCGTCGCCAATACCATCCCAACGCATCCCATAATGTGGTTGGAAGGTGGCAGATGACCACCTCTGACGACGATTTCGGGTTCAGTTGCTCGCCGCCCAGTTTTGAAGTGTATGAGGGGACGGGGACTTCGTTTTAGGAACTAATGTTAATCGAAAATGGTTTCGAAGGTGGTGTTCTAACTAGCCCAATTTGCCCTTTGGACCCCGAGTATCTTCACATTACTGAATATGCAAGGTGTTATAAGGTGCTATAAGGACGCAAGAGGGTCCACCACAGCTTTTATTCAGTGACTCGTCAACTAATGAAGGAGGTTCATACAGCGACTCGTCAACTGACGAAGGAGATGATTTTGATGATGATGGAGATGATTCTGATGAATCGGAAGCCCAAGAGGATGAATCTCTTTAGAGGTTGTGCAACTTACAAGGGGCCGGTTTAATTTGGAATAGTACAATTAGTGTGTTTTAGATGGGCCAGTTTAATTAGATAAATTGTTTCTAATCATTATGTTGTTTAATCACTACACTACTCTCTGTTACTTACTATCAATGAAATGGTGTACTAATTACTATGAATTAAATGGTCCTAATTAATTCGAGGAGTCAGTACACCCATTTCATATATGTAACAACACAAATTCCGGATGTGTGATTTGATCCACTATGTTCCAGATAGGTATTATATACAACACCATCGTCACATACAACAATGAAGACGTATTAATATGTCACATCGATGTTTTAATATAAAACTTATCAATGAAGTTTGTTGGCATTGTGTACACATATACGGAGTATAACCAAACTTATCATAAACATCATTTGGTGTTACTTGTGCATGTTATTTGTGCCATGCGAATGTGGTTCCTCGCCCTTGGCTCCTTATGGGGTTCAATGTACTACCCTTTGAGAAGATAGGGTGTGTGCATTGGGACCATTTTGTTGGAATTTTGTATATTAACCAACGATCATATGTTCCATAGCTTACCACTTCACAATACTTACACCTATTTCATATATGCAACTCCAAATTCCTCTTATCTTGAGCAATCAATTGATGAGAATTCCTCCAAATTCCTCTCATCTTGACCAATCATCATCATCATCTCATCTTGACCAATCAATTGATGAGAATTGATGTGATTGGACCCACTATCGGAAAGATGCTTATTAGATACTATAACGAGGTATTATAACATCAAAACGGTGTATGTATACGTGAAAACTATGTGTTATAACAACTCCTTGTCAATGTAGTTTGTTCTCTATAGTTTCATGTCAATGCCAACATATACATACCAAACGCATTCAAAGAAACTTATGAGACTCTTGCATTGGTGTTACTTGTGCATGTTATTTGTGCCATGAGAACGTGGTTCCTCGCCCTTGGCTCCTTCGGGTTCAATGTACTACCCTTTGAGAAAATGAGGTGTGTGCATTGGGACCATCTTGTTGTTGTATGTACACGTAGAAACATTATATTTATAAAATATTTTTGTCTCAATAGTTTGTTCTCTATAGTTTCATATCAATGCTAACATATATTTATACCAAACGCATTCAAAGAAACTTGTGGGACTCTTGATAAGGTAATATAATCGCATTGGTGTTACTTGTGCTTGTTATTTGTGCCATGCAAACGTGTTACTTGTGCATACTATTTCAAATATGCAACTCAGATTCCTCATCATCATCATCTCATCTTGACCAATCAATTGATGAGAATTGATGTGATTGGACCCACTATCGGAAAAGATGCTTATTAGATACTATAACGAGGTATTATAAAATCAAAACGGTATCTGTGTACATAGAAACGATGTATTGATGATATATGGTCAATGTAGTTTGTTCTCTATAGTTTCATGTCAATGCCAACATATACATACCAAGCGCATTCAAAGAAACTTATGGGACTCTTGATAAGGTAGTATAATTGCATTGGTGTTACTTGTGCATGTTATTTGTGCCATGCGAACGTGGTTCCTCACCCTTGGCTCCTTATGGGGTTCAATGTACTATCCTTTGAGAAGATGAGGTGTGTGCATTGGGACCATTTTGTTGGCATTTTGTATATTAACCAACGATCATATGTTCCATAGCTTACCACTTCACAATACTTACACCTATTTCATATATGCAACTCCAAATTCCACTCATCTTGAGCAATCAATTGATGAGAATTCCTCCAAATTCCTCTCATCTTGACCAATCATCATCATCATCTCATCTTGACCAATCAATTGATGAGAATTGATGTGATTGGACCCACTATCGGAAAGATGCTTATTAGATACTATAACGAGGTATAGTATAATCATATTGGTGTTACTTGTGCATGTTATTTGTGCCATGCGAACGTGGTTTCTCTCCCTTGGCTCCTTATGGGGTTCAATGTACTACCCTTTGAGAAGATGAGGTGTGTGCATTGGGACCATTTTGTTTGCATTTTGTATATTAACCAACGATCATATGTTCCATAGCTTACCACTTCACAATACTTACACCTATTTCATATATGCAACTCTAAATTCCTCTTATCTTGAGCAATCAATTGATGAGAAATCCTCCAAATTCCTCTCATCTTGACCAATCATCATCATCATCTTATCTTGACCAATCAATTGATAAGAATTGATATGATTGGACCCACTATCGGAAAGATGCTTATTAGATACTATAACGGGGTATTATAACATCAAAACGGTGTATGTATACGTGAAAAGTATGTGTTATAACAACTCCTTGTCAATGTAGTTTGTTCTCTATAGTTTCATGTCAATGCCAACATATACATACCAAACGCATTCAAAGAAACTTATGGGACTCTTGCATTGATGTTACTTGTGCATGTTATTTGTGCCATGTGAACGTGGTTCCTCGCCATTGGGTCCTTATGGGGTTCGATGTACTACCCTTGAGAAGATGAGGTGTGTGGCATAGGGACCATTTTGTTGGCATTGTGTACAAATATATAACCAAATCATATGTTCCATAGATTAACACTTCACAATACTTACACCCATTTTAAATATGCAACTCAAATTCCTCATCATCTCATATTGACCAATCAATTGTTGAGAATTGATGTGTTATTTGACCCACTATGCACCAGCTGCGTAATATATACACAAGCAACGTATTGTTAATTATACACGGTGTATTAATAATTCTAATCGGGGTTGTATAACATCATATCAACAATGAAGTGTGTTGTCCATAGTTTTTAATGTGAATGCAATGCCAACATATACATGCCACTTCACATTGTGTACAAATATATTACCACTTCACAATACTTACACCCATTTTAAATATGCAACACAAATTCCCCATCATCACAACATCATATTGATACTATCGAGTTGTAAAAATACTATCGAGCGCGATGAATTGTGTTTTCATATAAAATTGTCCCACGTACAAATCTCTTTTTTAGGTAAGGTAAGTTAGGTTTTGCTTGTACAAAATTGATCTTAAAAGTTTACAATTACTTTCTTCCATTACTTCCTTCCACGTAAATTACAGTTTAATGCAACTGCCAGTATTCGACGTACTACCAATTCAAAATTCCAACAACCAATTGCACTAGTTCCAGGTAATTTGAATGTTTTCTATGTAACTGTTTTTTAAACATAAACCGCCGTATTATAAACTGCACATGTGTATTAAAAACGACACTGTCATAACAAATGATAATCAAATCGTGTAATAGTAACATAATGTGGTGAACGCCCTAGTAACATCCGTCCCCCACTCCTTACACGTATCATAAAACTTTCCTATAATATTCTTACTGCCTCCCCATAACTTCCATTCATTTTTACTATAAATTGCAACCTTATTTGGACGAAAACAAATAATTGCACCATATCTACCCCACATGGCGTCCTCTGCAGCCAGTTTTTGCCCCACTTTGGAGAATGAAATTCAGCCACATGAAGTTGCTAGCCTTGGATTTGCACCTACGAATGCTGTGTCTTACATGATAGCAACATCTGAATGAAAAAATCACATCATCATTAATTGCACTCAGCCAGCGCCATTTGGGAAACCGGAAAATAATATCGACACAACTGTATTCCTTACTCACAACTCGAGACAGATATTGGAGCCTGTCGAGAACAACGTTATAAGGAAGTTGCTTACACACCCAGAAGACGCACCAGAGCCTATGCGCAGCCTGCAACTTTGGCATGACGGAGTTCGTATCCCAGCGTATACCCCACCTTTCAGACCTAGAGAGGCCCGACTTTCCTGAATATCATTTCCGATTCTATGCCTAACGGATTGAAGCAGATGGAAGAGTAGACTATCAAAAAAATTGTGCCTGATGGTGTGGTAGAGCTCCTTGATCCTCCTCAAGTAATCCCTGAAGTTTCTGTGGAGCCGCTGATGTTGAAAACCTTTCAACCCATTCGGATTATAATGAAGAGTAGATCAAATGGGTTAAAGGTGATACAGACAAGCGAACATGCGACGCAACTCAGAGTTTTTGCCACATGGAAAAAAGATGTTGCTCGTATGGGTAGAACCAGCGCCGTAGAAATTGAGTGGCCAGACAAATACCTCTATGACCACGAGTTTAAGAGTGTAGTTGTTTTGAGGGAAATGTCCTCGGATTCCAAAGGGCACCAACATTGTTGTATGGAATTGTAGGGGTTTTCGAGGATTTCCTTCAAAACTAATATTGATCGCATAGTAAAAATGTACAATCCTCAGGTTCTTATACTTATGGAGACAAGATCAAGTGGCAAAGACACCTGGAAGGTGATAAGTACGTCACCATTTGATAAGTACTTTGTTGTAGAACCAGTCGGATTAACTGGGGGTATTGTAGTCTTATGGTATTCAAGTTCAATTCAAATCCATGCCAGAGACCATGGACAAAGTCAAACCTTTCATGGTGACATTATTCAGGTAGACTTCTTATTAGCAATTCACATGTGCTTAATTTTCATGTAACCTTATTTGATGTATCTCATAGTGAGACATAATTATAATGTTAAATTTTAATTGTAAAATAAGATAAGAAAATATAATTAAAGTAAATTATCAAATTATTGGGATATAAGTTTCGCAATTGACAATGTTGTAGGTTATCAGTACGGAACAAATCTTTTTCGTCAGTATCTTGAATAGTTATTATATGCCCATATTTTATTTGCATGGTCACGCACATAATTTAATTGTAGGCGGCAGGCAATTGAACGGGAACGGATGAAGATTTGGGCGTAGGACTGTGCGCGATAGTGAAGGAACTCAATCCTCATTGTGTTCCAATTAGTTTAATTTTTATTCATTGTTTGTTTCTTTTTGTCAAACTGATCTTACAACTCAAACAGTAAAATGTTGTTTGTTAGTCTTTATCTTAGAACTAAACATTGGTTTCGTTTTCTTTACGTTTATAATGTTTGTCTGTTGGCTTTTTTATGGATATTTACGTATTGTTTTTTTTAAGGATATTTTTTTTTTAATGTCTTTTTTATGGACATTGATTTATTTTTAAATTCTTCTTTGAGAGAATGTGAAATTATATGGCAATAGCATGTGAATTCAAGTGGAATTAAATTATACTGCATTGTTTTGAATGAGGGTATTTTGATTTTTGAGAGAATGTGAAAATTATGGCAATAGCGTGAATTCAGCCCAAACGTATAAAAAGTCTTTTTTATAGACTTTGATTTAATTTTGAAGTCTTCTATGATTATTACTTGGCAGTATTTTGGTCTTGGAGTATTTATTTTTGTCTTATAAAGGAGGTGAAAATTGATGGTATTAGCGTTTGAGTTAAGGGCAAACGTATATTAATTGGTTAAATTATGGTATTTTGTTAATTTTTGAGAGATCGTGAAACTGGATGGCAATACCGTGTCAATTCAAGTGGAATAAATTAGACTGCATTGTTTTGAATGGGGGTATTTTGATTTTTGGGAGAATGTGAAAAAGTATGGCAATAGCGTGTGAAATTCATCCCAAACGTATATAAATTGCTGTTGACTGAACAATAAAGGTGATCACTGTTTATCAGTGAGGTAGTAGTAATTAATTACTTTGCATTGAATCCATCAACTCTTCACCCACCCTGCTATATCACACCTAAATGCTCTGCCTATAAATACATTTACATATTGGACTTAGTTTGTTGCATCAGTCTCTTCACATCTCCCCTTTAATCTCTTCACCAACGTTTCCTTTAATTTTTGCTGATATCCAAGATGAAGATGACTATCACTGTGGAAGCTCATGACCACCCGATAAGGCCAGTCTTGACAGAGATTGAAAGGATGATGGATATGTACCGTTAAAGTAAGTTTATGTTATGTTTGTTAGTTTTCATGTTGTTAATAATTATTTTAAATTAATAATTTTTTAATCGGTTATGTTTTATCAGAGTTGAAAGAACATGGTGAAGATGCTGACGAAGCCCGCCGTACCCTCCCTTCTTTTCTAAAGGATACTAAAGACATCCTTGATGCAAGTCATATCTTAGTGAGCCACGAGGGGGCTATGGTGAAAAAGAAGATTTGCGACAAAATTTGGGAGTATAAACTTAAGAGAATGGGGGAATTGGGAATGAAGTGAGGAGCAAATGAACGTCCTCAAAAGCCAGCGGATCGGTAACCTTCCTTCTGTCGATATGGAGTATCCCCAGTTGAGGGAGTGGTTTTATAACGAATCTTAATCTGCTCCTTTTATTTGTTGTTTAGGGGAACAATGTGGAAGAAGTTTGTTTTTTGGTTTGTTTATTGAATTAAACTGTTGGTTTTTTGGTTTGGTTTGTTTATTGTCGTAATTTTTATAATATGATATTATGTACTTTCGAACAAGTGATAGCATTGTAAAATAGTTAGTTGTCAATCAATTAATAATCATTTCAGGGCAAGTAAAGTAACTGACATAACACTTATTGCATACAAATATAATCTTTGGATAAATGCTACCAATTTAACAATACAATAAAACAATTGGAGTAAGACTATAAGTTATGTGTTGATGAATAACACAAGCCATGTAATATTATAAGTTGTTCTTAGACAATTTTATTCATACGTGTGAAACGAGGATTCAGGGTTTGATATGCACTTAGTAATAGATCACGTAATTAATGTAACACCACGGTGTGTTTTTCCTAAGCGTCGTTTATTGTCTCGCAACTACCGTGATAAATGCAGATGCTTCCCACTGTCTTTTTTAAGTGATAAATGGATTTTTTAACCCATGTACTTTTAACTAAATATATATTCTTGTCCCCAAATTGAAATTAACCTAAACCTTAGGTACCCTTGTTCAAATATTTTCTTGATCTATTTAGAAAAGGCTTAAAAGATTATACGAAGCAATCCATATGAACCATGTAAGGTGAGTGATAGGACTATGTTTGCTGAAAGTGTCGATAAGTATGAGGTTATTATTAATATGTTGTAAGATCCTTTTTCATGTTATCTTCAGTACTTTTACAAGCCATGTAATATTGTAAGTTGTCCCTACACAAATTTATTCATAATACGTGTAAAACGAGGCTTTAGGGTTTGACATGCACGTAGTAGGGGTATGATTACTTGAACCAGGCAACTTAATGCATCACCTCTATGTTTTATAGCAAAGCGACGTTTACTGTTTTTCAACCACCATAATAACTACAATCTTTTCACACTGTATTTATAAAGTGCTGTGGGATTTTTCAATTTCCACAATCGCAATCCTCCTCCATTCCCACCACTCCCCCACAAAGACCAACATGGAGAAAAATAACCCAGATAACTCTGTTCAACACAATAATAGCATTGACCTTTCAAAATACAACGACAATCCTTGGCTGTGGGCAGTGGACAATCTCGATTCCTTTCACGCAAAGCAGAAAGAAGGTGATTTTTAATTTATGTACCCTTCAATTGTTTCTTCAGTTTTCCTATTTAAACTTGCTTTCTCACAACTTCTCATCCTCTCTTTCACTTTTCTAATCAGAATTGCGGTGGTTGCATGAAACCACACGTCAACAAATCGAAATAACTACTAAAGAATATTTGGCCAAACTGGAAGCTCTCGAAGTAAAGGAGCGAGTAATCAAGGCCGACATGATCCAGTCATCAGAGGACATTGAGGAATTAAAAGAAGAAATACAACATTTTGAAGATAACATTGAACAAGAAAGAGTTCGCGAACAAAATTAAGTTTAGGGTGAATGAATATTCGCCATTAACCTTTTTAATCCTTTCCTGTTTTTGTATTTTATCTCTTCAGAATTGTGTCAATGTAATGGGCTTATGTAATTTCGTTTAATTCAGAGTTCTGGTGCTTATACTGGACTTTTGGTACTATAGGTATGGTTTAACGAGTACTTTCCGTTTAGTTAGAGCCCAGGTTTTGCGAAATTTCGTTTTTAAGGGGGCATTATGGCCCAGTTTCGTTTTTAAGGCCATTACAGCCCAGTTTCGTTTTTAAGGCCATTCAGTTTCGTTTTTAAGGCCATTAGAGCCCAGTATCGTTTTTAGGCAACTAGACTTAATAGCCAATTACAATTTACAAATTAAATAATAAATTTACAAATATTAAATTTACAAATTATAACAGATTAATGTAATCCAATTACTTGTTAAAAGGAAACTAGACTTTCCTTTTACGTTTAGGGACAAGTTTCTGGAGTTTTGGTTTCTCCATGTTGTTTCCTTCAGCAATTGTGGGGAGATTACAAAAAGTGGGATTCAAATCACGGGCAACTATGGGCGCGCAACTGGTGCAGCTATGGAGAGATTAAATGTAGTGGCATTCAAATCACGGGCAATTGGTGGTCGCGGCGCTGGTGCAGTTGACGGACGCGCTACTGGTGCATTCGGTGCAACCGCCGCTGGTGCATTTGGTGCAACCGCCGCTGGTCCAATCGGTGCAATTGGAAAACAGTGCAAGTGTTCTCCAGATGCGGGCTGGCCCATCGTCTCTACGCCCGGAGCATTGGGGAAGCTTACGATCTTCCAACCAGCGGACATGACAAGCTGTTGTGAACCCCCAACTCCTCCCTGCAAATTCATAGGGATATAACATGCAGTCTTCTCCAAGTTATTGGATACAGTATAGTAAGACACATTTCCGGCCACACTTGTCATCCCATCACCGACCTATAGGAAAACATAGGTTCAAACGATCATCAAAATGTCCGCCTAAAACATCGGTCAAAACGATCAAAAAACAATATGTCAAAAAACAATCTGCTTACCATATGCTGCACTGTCTGTTGACAAGGCCCTACGGACCTTGCTGCGAGTTTTGCTGCCTCCAGATCACCAACCGTCGTACGCTGGAGTTGTAACATGCAAAAGTTAGTTGGTTTTAAAGGTAAAAAAATGGTATTAACATCCTGAACAAAGAAGTCATATTTACCTCTCCCCCCTTCCCCTTGTTGCGGTATGTCTCCGGGACCAACAGGATTCGTCCGTTTTGCTTATTCTTCGGAATAGGAGGGCAAAGTAACCTGACCTGCGAGTTACTTGGGGTTTCTGACCCCATGTTACCTACAGTACTAGGGGTATCTGGACCGGCACCCATGCCCGTATCTGCACTACTGCCCAATAGCAATCCATTGCCCACAGATGTATCACTACCAATACATGTTAATCCAGTTGAATCAACAATGCTCTGGCACCTCTTCCCTTCTGCTTCCTGCAGTTTCCGCTTCACATCTTCTATTGCCACCACCACAATGTCACAGAGGGCACTGTACTCCATTGCCTGAAGGGCAGCGGCATCGAATGCAAGGTGCATCATATCATAACCCTTCACTTCCTCTGACTTTGAGTGGTCATGGTAAGCTACTTTGACAGCCGTGTGTCTCCTAAACACATCATTCTGCCACCGTTTTAGTATGTATTGCTCTGAGACCTCCTTCACTTCATGATAGTCTAAAACCTTAATGCAGTGCCTACACATTATCCCATGGCACTCCATTAACTTGCAGGCACACTCAATCGTCAGTGTTTTCTTATTAAATGTGACCCGGTAGATTTTTTTCTTCTTTTGCGAATGCAACTTCACACGCTTACTTCTACTGCTAACACTCTTCTCCACCCAAACCTTGTCTTCTATTAAATGCTCGACAGTGTCCGCATCAATGTTTCTCCTTTCATTACTGTTACAGTACATGACCCTGTTACACTCCCTCTGGACTTCACAAAACTTGGCGTCAATGTAAACCTTCTGGAAACAGGACTCCACTTGGAACTCAGTGGTTAGTTGTCTAATGTAAGTGTTATCATTGACATCAGCGTTCTTCTCGTCCCGAGCACGGGTTTCCATAGCAAAGTAGTACTTCCCAACAAACTCACCTAGACTTGTGTGCTTACCTAGATACCCTTTAAAAAAATGATTTATGCTCTCTACCCGTTGAGTAGTCTTCATACCCGCCCAAAACAGGTGCCTCAAATACGCAGGAACCCATATCTCCCTTTCTTTGTACAACTTCTTAAGCCATTTGAACGTCTTCATGGGTTTCAAGTCCAACCCATACACCTTCATCAAAAGTGCCCAATCGTCCTCAAACTCTTGCGGACTCAATGACTCGTAGACTGTTTGCCTAAAATCGAAACTGAATTTATCGTAGCGATTCATACTCTTAAGCTTGTCAGGTATCTTGTTTAGTATATGCCATATGCACCATCTATGCCTTGTTAAGGGCATTGTTGATCTAAGAGCTGCGCGCATCGCTGAGCACTGGTCAGTTAGTATGCCATCAGGAAGCTTGCCGCCCATGGCTAGCAGCCATGTCTTAAACACCCACTCGTATGACTCTGTAGTCTCCATTGATAACAATGCACACCCTAGCAGAATTGACTGACCATGGTGATTCACTCCCACAAAGTTAGCAAAAGGTAACTCATACTTATTAGTCAAGTATGTAGCATCAAAGATCACCACATCGCCAAAATCCTCATACGCTGCTCGGCTCCTAGCATCCACCCACAACGCATCTCTCAGCACCCCAGATGTATCGTGTCGCAATTGGTAAAAGAAGTTCTGATTATCCTTGCTCATTTTCAGAAAGTAATCATGCATTGCCACTGCATCACCATCTTTCAATTTCAGTCTCCTTTCTTTGTCAATAGAATTACGCGTGTCCTTTTCGGAGAATGGCATGTTACCCAGGTCGCTCCGTTCGACCCTTAGTGTCGCGTTGATCTGAGCTACCAATAAACCAGCTTCTACGGAACACATTATCTTTCTCTTAATATGTTTATGAATGTGTCTATGCTGGTTCGAGAATTGTGACTTACTAGGGCTTGGATTATGGTTTGTGTGTTGAAGAACAACCTTTTTCACAACAAACCCCTCGTCCTTGTGTTGGACATATATCTTTGCACCACAACCACATTTTTTGGACTTACCTGGAGGCTTATCAACATAAGGGATCATAGTCTGGGTCGTTTTAAACCGCCTGTCACGTGCGTTACCATAGCACTCACAAGTCTAAGTTTTAGACTTGAGCTTTTTGTTAGAATAGTAATTGCAGCCTCCAACCACCACACCGAACCCCGAAGCCCTTCCAAAAGCTCTGTAATAATCTTCAACATCAGATTCCTTATCGAATATCATACCCACTCTTGGTGGTCCTACCTCCTTCCCTACAGAAGATGTTTCTGAAACTGCACCCAAATGCCCCATTTTCAAAGGTGTCCTATACACATACTGAACCAATGAGTTCTGGGATTTGGTTAGTTGGTGTCCTACACACATATCCAACACCTTGGCCATCAGTTTGTGAAACCCCTTCTACGCAATAACACTCGTCCACAACTCCAGTTTCTTCTGCAGTTTCTTTGCCCTCTGCCGAATCAGAATCAAAATCAGAATCAGAATGATACAAACACTAGTGGTTTACACTTCCTTCCACTGCAGCATATATGTCCCCTGAAGAATCTGAATAATGTGCATCTGCTGAGTCGCCCGACTGTTCCCTGACATCGTTAATTGCCATCCGATTATCCTGTTGACAACAATTGCATTTTAACACACATATGCAGCTGACACACATATTCATATTCATATGCAACAATTTTAACACACATAAGCAATGATGATTCAGTATGTATAAATTCGTGATTCGACAATTCAATCAATAACCTTAACTCAATAACTCAAATCACTCCACAATCCAGCTCAAAGATACAAATGTAGGTCAAATATATTTAACTCTAATATAAAAATGTAATATCAGAGCTAAATGTAATATTAATGAAATTATTGAGGGAACTCCACATTGCAATGCAAAATGCATACCATTCCTTCGCTTAATGAAGATTCGGCCAGAGTTGCTTCCCAATTGAACGTCAGAAATGAAATGCGTCCCAATTGCCCGAAACCCTAACTGCAAAATCAGCCTCTCAGGAGTTGTTTGTAGACAGGGTTTTCCAAATTTTCGGGTAAAACGATGTTTAAAACGATCCAATTGCGTTCTCCAGCTCCGATGGCGATGGATTTCGAGCTTACAGCGGTGGATTTCGAGCTCCAATGGCGGTCTGACCTCACTAAAGTAACGGCATTGAAAGAGGAGAGAGAGAGGGAATAATAAATGTTTGTTTGGAGTGATGTATATTGAGTTAGGAGAGAGAATAAAAACTATACACAGTGCTGTATAGGGATGTATTCATACATTGGGCAAACTTTTTTATGC
Organism: Tetragonia tetragonoides; assembly: GCA_038025085.1. Taxonomy (NCBI): domain Eukaryota; kingdom Viridiplantae; phylum Streptophyta; class Magnoliopsida; order Caryophyllales; family Aizoaceae; genus Tetragonia; species Tetragonia tetragonoides. Next base: position 27,612,280 of record CM076146.1, on the reverse strand, counting down.
TTTGCCCCATACGCTGCCCAGCATTTAAATACCCTGCCCGTATTCCAAGCTTTTTATACCCATATGAATACAAATCAATATTATATTTGAGTTTCAGATTATTCATCCCAAACTAGTTTGGGATCTAGCACTACTCCTTTGACCCCGCTCTGTACTCATTTTCGGTTGAGGGGTTAAATATCTTTCTACTCTACTTTGTTGCGTAAATCGAGTGAAAAGCCCAAAGCCAAACACAAAATTGAAGATTTATTGAGCCCAGCCAAGGTAATCTGATAATCTCCCCCTCAATTCTTTGATTATTATATTAAATCTTTGTGCACATTTCCAATTTCTGGTAAATTTCTCTCACCCTTTTTCTTTTAATTCTCATTTAGAGTAGTATACAAAGAGTTTTGGTCTTTTGGGTTTTTTGAAGTGATTGTCTATTGCACATCTTGATTGTTAATTCTCTGGATTTCTGCCAATTGTTATGTAAATATCTGTTGAAAGTTCAAAACTTTAGGGTTTTGGTAAGCATAGGGTTGACCCTTTTTCTAGATTATTGGCTGATTTTACCAAGTTGATTATTGGTACTGTAGTATGATTCAGATAGTTCATAGTATGATTGTTTAATTGGTTTTGTTTTAGGGGTTAAAAAATAACTTGAACATTGATTTGGCTTCTTGGGTCATAGAGAAGTGGCTTTAATTATATTTTTTTTGTGTGCAAATAATAATGTATCACTAGGGTTTTAGAAATCTAAACGCTTTCAATTGACTTTGGACTTTGGAATAGTGGAATGATAATTAAACCTTTTCCTTTAAGAGAGGTAGCAATTTGACCTTCTATTGTTGTTTACAGTACTAGCTTAAAGTTTGTGGGGGGTGGAAGTTTTATAAGTTCATCGAGAAGCTTCTACCACTGAGACAGAATAGCATATACATACAATCTTTGAGGAATCTGTCTGGAGTTTATTTTCACTTGATAAAACAAAAGAAAAAAATCAGAAAAAATGCAATACAGGATTCTGGCAGAGAATGGTTGTAACTTGCTTTCACTAGAGCGACCCGCATTCTAGTGTGACTATATAAAGGAGCCTCCTAGTGCTTTCTCAGAGAAGAAAAATATTCTAAAAGCATAAACTTAAGGCATAAGTGTTGGACTGTTGTCAGTTAGATAAGCATATCGGCGATCATTAGAACCTGTCTGTCTTACCCTTGTCAATTGATGATGATTATAATCTTTCAAATTAGTACAGTCTGTCAAAATGTGAGGCATGTATTACTGTGTCTTTGAGGACCTTGGCACTGTTTTTCTTTTCTTTTCTTTTTTTTGGGGTTGTCTATCCCAAGTTTTACTTTTAAATTATTTGTGAGAATTTGGTCTTCTTCGTTTTTGTGGATGTAAGAGGGCTGATCTTGCAAGTATCTCACTCTACCAAATCCTACTACCTTCTCTGGCTAACCACAATTTTTTTTTTTTTCTGGATATTTAGTTATACTTTATTGATCACCATAGGGAAAATACAAGTCATGAGCAAAATCACCAAAACAGAGATACCCTAGTTACAAAAAACCATTAAGAGTTCACCTTCTTTGAGGGTTGTGATCTTAAAACCAACATCATGTGCGCTATCTTGCCTAACCCGAAAAGGCTTGTTGCTAACTCTTGCTTACATGTTACAATATGTACATCATTGTCACTTTTAGTTCGATCAGTCAAACTTTAACCTATAGGTGTAAGGGATTTGGAGTTATCATGTTATGTTTACAACTACAAGTGTTATAGCCTTACAGACTTCTATTTGATGAGAACCTTCAAGGGTTTGCAATGGGTCCATTTATAACATAAGAGTCCACATATGTTTTGGGGGAAGATTGGTCAAGGCATGTTACTTGAATCCTTTGACCATGTACTTAAGATATCCATCTTGTCAGTGATACTTTGGACTTCCAGTGCGTATGGGTTAGTGTTCTGTTGTTTCAACTTTCAACAAATCATTTCAGAATATTAGCATTGTGAATCTGCAAAGTGCATAATCTGGCTCCGTTACAACATGCAATCACTCTGTAATTTTCAAAATCATGGAGTTCTCTCATGCTGAATGGCTATCGTCTCACTGCTGACATGGCAGTTTCTTCTGCACTTTCTGGTTTCTGACTCTCGACAATTTTTCTGTTTTCAATACATTCGAGCTATCTCTGATTTGGGTCTTCAATAACAATGGTGCAGCTGATTGTGGGTGGGAATCAAGTGGTTACTTTGGCGTATTGTTGTCGTATGTCGCTTAGGCTCCTTGGGCTTCCTTACTGCATCCAAAACGAGCCATATCTGTTTTATTTTTGGTAGAAATAGGACAATTAAAATAATTTAGCTAATAACATGGCTCTACATTTTTTTTGAGCACTCCATCTCCTTGTCCTCTTGCGGTGTTACTTTCGAGAGCTTTAATGCAATTTCCTTTTATTGGATAAAAACAAAAGTGTTAGTTGCTGCTAATAGTGTTGCAAGTTTTAAGTACCAGTGATTTTATACAGTCAATCATGAGCTTACTAGCTTAGGTGAGTGGCATTTGCCGGCAAGAATTTATGAAAGAGTGAATTGTACTTTTAATCTAAGTTCTACTCCTTGTTTTCATTCCTAGTGGGAGAATGGCTCAAAATGAAGGAGAAAAAAGCAGCATGCCCTGTGAAGCTTCTGTCGATTTGATAAGTGATTTACCAAAGGATGTAATTGATAACATTATGCAACGTATGCGGCTTGTTGATGCAGCAAGGATGAGTGTCTTGTCCAGAAAATGGAGATATAATTGGGCATCACTTCCGCAGCTTTTATTTGATCATAGCTTTTCTGATGTTGTATTGAGAGGTACTCGTATACGTGAAGACCCTGGTGATAGGTGGTCAAGCATCATTAGTAATATACTTATTCTTCATGATGGCCCTACCATTAAACTTTCCGTAACTATACCAAGCTGGAAACTTCCATCTCATTCTCATCCACTTATTATTCCATGGCTACCGGTGCTTTCAAGGAATGGTCTGAAAGACCTAACTATCCAAAATCAGAATGCTTATGATCATTTTAAGTTGCCATGTGCTCTTTTCTCCTGTATGGAGTTAGAAAAGCTGGTACTTCGTAAATGTATACTTAATCCTCCCCCTTCTTTTAGGGGATTTAGAAATCTTTTGACCCTTGTACTTGAGGATACCATCTTGACTGTCCCTGCCCTCAATGTTTTCAGTGACAGCTGCCCCCTAGTTGAGACACTGTCATTGATAGACTGTAGTGGCTACGATCACCTTATCGTTCATAAGCCTAATCTCAAGAAGTTAGTTGTTTGTGGGATGTTAAAGTCTATCACTTTCAAGAATGCTACAAGCCTTCTGTCAGTTTCATTAACTTTTAAGACTGAAAAGCTTTATCTTCCTTCAAATCAGAGTATGGAAGGGGCATCTGAGATGATGAATTTTCTCGGTAGTTCATGTAAAATTGAGAAGCTTGAAGTAGGTGGCCACTTTTGTGAGGTGAGATTCAAAGTTTCCATTTATGTTCATTTGTGTGCTGAAATTTAGACCTTACATCTTCATTTTTGGTCTATCAAAGGTGTTGGCTAACAGCGGTATTTCAAGGAATCTGCCTGCGACATTTAAGCACGTTAAAACTCTCAAGCTATCAAGCATATACGTGTATAATGTTGACCAGCTTTTCTGTGCTTTAGGCGTGATCTTGAGCTGTCCAAATATGGAGGAACTCGTGATCTCGGTTAGTTTTTTTTTATCTCGTCGTGATCTCGGTTAGTTGCCTAAGTACTAAGTACCTTGTTATAAATTTCGTTTCCTGTCGACTTTGAGATGAATAGTTCCATTTCAATCTGCAACTAGCTTGACTTGAGCCACCTGTCGAGCACTCATGCTTTCTTTGCTAAATCTCTTTTCTTGTCACATTGTTTTGTTTTTCACCATTCAAAACAAGCATGCTCTGTCTTGTCAGTTCTACATTGAGGTAGTGAGGTATAGCTTCAGAAACATCACAAGGATGTCTCTTTTTCTACTGCTTGTGGTGTCCACAACTTAGCAGCAACAAAATAGGCTCTTTCTTGAACTTTGGGTGAAATATGTTGTTACAACTTGCAAGTGGGTGCACAATAAAGCACTGATCTTGGCATTGATTTTTGGTGCAGGTATATGACACAATTGGCACAGTGGATCTTGAGCAATTTGAGAGTGATGCCCAGTATCTATTCAGCCATCTGCGTATCGTCTATGTGAGGGGCATCAACGGCTTCGCTGTTGTCCTGAAATTGATGGCGTTTCTGCTTGCCTCATCTCCTTCACTAGAAAAACTGTCATTCACGTGTGTTGAGGGGATGGGTGCTTCTGCGGAGTTGGATATGTATAGACAGATATTGCGGTTTCAGAGAGCATCGCCAAAGGCAGAAATTGTGTATGTGGGGTGCCCTAGTGGTGTCGTGGACCATCAACAGAGTTTGTTTTGGGTAGCAAGGTATTGGGCTGAACTATTTTATCAATTTGTGAAATTAAGCCTTTTAGGCTAGATTTATTAACGAAATGCAGAATTGAGTCGTAAAAGCTAGATCCATAGTTGGGAAACTGAAATACATCCCGTGGACTAAATTTTAATGGCACGTGCGGCAAATTGGTGGATTTTGGGTAAGTGCATTTACAATGACGAGCAGAGAACATCGGTAGTAGATTGTGGGAATAATGGGGGCAGAAATCTCGGTGTCATGAACAAAGGTGGGCAGATGAGGTCTCTCAGTGGCTGGTTGCAGTAGGAAGGAGGCATTCCAAGGAAGCCAGGACCTCGACCCACCTGGCCTTATATATTACTCCCACTTTAAGGTGGGTGACTTCACACAGTCATTGGTTTTGCAAGAAGAGTGAAAGCACAAGGCAATTTAGTTGATGCTGAACTTTCGGCGATCAAGCATGCTATGGAAATAGCAAGAGACCAGGACCTGACCAATGCCATTTTCTGCTCAGACTCCTCTTAGACGTACAGTTGATCTGATCAGCAATAATGATACCTCGCCATAAAACACAGTCATCTGAACATTCTTCTGGACTACAGGGACTTCCTGAACGGGAGGAATGGGAAGGTTTAGCATGAAGGAAGACTCGGTAACAAAGTTGTTGATCTTGCTAGGAAAAACTTGGATGGTTATGGATGATGTAAAATTGGACACCCGACCCCATAGTCTTTTGTATGTTCTAGAGCTTCACTCTATTAACATTTCTGTCATTCCTACTTAATTTGTTGTGATGCATTACTGAGCCTGACCTTTGTTGTGACGATGGTTCCTATATTGTGGACACCATATTATGAGTCATTCTGTCTCTGAAGAAAATGTAAAGACAGTCATGTTTCATGTCTAGCATGAGAAGTTTGACTCTATGGATACCTTAAAGACAATGATCACATGCCTGCTGTAGAAGACACATTAAAGCTATGTCAGTTTATATTCAAATAGTTTTGGTATTGCTCTTGTTAATGTTTATCCTTCATTAACTGATTCAAAACTCCATTACCAAGAGATCTTTTGTGTGGGGTGATTCCTTGATGTTTGGTTTATTTCTTGTGGCCTAACCGGCTACAGGATGTCTGAAAATTGTAAGACAAACCAGAACTCAGTTGTTTTGACATAATCAAGATGTTTGATTTTTGATGTTGTTTTGTTTGCTGAGGATTAGTAATTGGTGGTCAAAAACATCCCATTATACTTTGCCAAAAAAACCCCTCAAAATATGAGATTTTGGAGAAATCCCCTTACAATTTTATTTTATTTTCGAAGAAATACCCCATTATAACCCAAACGCCCTGCTAGGATATTCCAACCTCCCCTCAATGGCGGTTTCCGGGTTACTTTCTTCTTTTTTATAAGACTAAAATGAGCGAGGGTCAGGGGACAATTAAGCTGAAACTTCACTTTGTTATTCCCTAAATAAATTTTAAAAGAAAAATGTTGTTCAACCCTTACATTATGTTTGGGAACTTTGTAAATGAGAAAAACTGTAGAAAAGAAATCTATGAAAATCTACATAAAAGTAAAACCGTGGAAATCTTATCATTTTCACTTGTTTGGTTTATCGGTTTAAATGTTGTAGAAATGTAGGAGATTTACATCGTTTTTTTTTTTTTTTTGAAGGATACATCGTTTTCTTTAGTTTGGTTGGTTATCGTAGAAATCTATGATAGAATAAAGGTTTTCTTTTTAGATTTTCTCATATTTCCACATATTTTTCCATCGATTTGAGGGGAAAATTATGGAAATCTAATTGGGCAAATTATAACTAGGAGATTTCCACAAATTTCTTACTTTTAATTTTCTACAGTTTTCCTAACTAAAAACCAAAGAAAGAAAATTTAAAAATTTTATAGTTATCTCTAATTTTGTTTCATTTTGCTCATTAACCTGAAGTTCCCTCCTCTCCCTCATTGCTATCCCTACCATCACATCTCACCGCCAGCATATTTATACCCTCTTCGCACTGATGCACCACATGTCCAATACCAACCCATAAACGGCTGGCATTTTTTTCAGTATAAAATCATCCCTATCCTACATTTTTGGTTTAACCCTATTGGCTGATTGTTTCCCTTCAGATTTGAGAGTGAAAAATCATCTTAACAACATGAGTATAACAGTAACACAATTCAGGAATTCATTTGGGTTTGGTAGATAGAAACACATTTCATCTGGGTTTTGGTAGATCTGATCATGGCAGACTGTACTGCCAAAGCCAACAGTACTCAATCAAAATATGAGATCCTTCCTGAATTACTGTTAGATGTTTTTGTAAGGCTTCCAGGCAAGTCTCTTATACGATTCAAGTCCGTCTCTAAACACTGATTCTCTCTCATCACTCATCCCGACTTCATAGAGATGCATCATACTCGTTCATTCCTTCGAGAAGGCGGTGCATTCCTCGTATTAAGACCTCCTCCATCACAGAATTCTTATAGTTTGTACAGCTACCGCTGCCGTGTCAACCCCTACAATTGGGACCATCGATTCGAGAAGGAAGAATCCCAAGGATAGGGCAATCGTTCATGATCCAACTTCTCTTCCTTTCACCACCACTTCGGTTTCAAATATCGTCAATGGATTGATATGCTTTTATCATATAAACGATCCCAAGGGATGCGTCTATATATATAACCTCACCACTCATGAAAATCTGCCTCTCCGTCTTCTTGATCCTATAACTGAATACCCTATTCGAAGGATTTGCCACCTGGGTTTCGATCCCACAAGTAAGGTATATAAGGTACTTCACATATGGTCTTATTATTTTGGTGACACTACTGCTATTGACTATTCGTCGTCTTTCGGTAGAAAACAATATTGTGAAGTGTTTACCGTGGGCAACAATGCGAATAAATGGAGGTCGATCAACATTTCAACTGGCCTGACGTGTACGCGATACGAGGCTGACTGTTCCAATGGCGGGGTCCTTTATTGGAATAAGGGTTATAGGGATAAAAAACGGTGGATACTCAGCTTCAATCTTGAGCATGAAAAGTTTGAATTTATCAAGTACCTTGAAGAAGGAATAATGCATGACTCGTCAACTACATTTCTAGCCATACTTCATGGACAACTTTCGGTAGCTGCAATTCCACACTGTACGCGGGTATTGAAGTCAAGTTTGTCATGATATTGTGATTTATTTGTGGAGACTGATAGACCCAAAAGATAATAGTTGCCCGGTTTATTGGACTAAAGAGGTTACATGCCCTTTCCTCAACTATGGACGTGCGTCAGTGAGATGCAGTAGTTTTGGTCTCGTGTCTTTAGTTCGTTCTTCATCAATCCCGGGCCAGCTTATCATTGACTGCTATTTGCTAGCAACCGGGAAATAGATAGAGCTCAAAGTTAATAATGCTCAAGGACTATTGAGTGCGGGTGTTGAATTTCTCCCGTCCAAAATGGCTGAAAACATCATGCCTTTGAACAACTTCACATTAATTGAAGCAACAGATTTGTTAAACATGTGATGTATGCACTTGCATATTGCTATTATGAGTATTTTTTCTTCAATAATCTATATTTTGGATCGAGTAACGGAATAGTTGTATTCACACAATTGCTCTTTGTACTAGTTTTTGGCCTGATGAGATTCATTTAATTTGTAGGAGATACAGAATAGCCCTAGAGCAGCAAGAAATGTTTTATGTAATATCATCGTCTGAGCAATGACATTTTCTGCTCAGCAGACTCCTGTAAGACAGTTGATCTGATCAGCAATAATGCTGCCTTAGCTTGCCAAAACACACCTATCTGAACATTCTTCTGAACTACAGGGACTTGCTGATCCGGAGGAATGGGAAGATTTAGGGTGAAGGAGGGCCGACTATGTAACAAAGTTGCTGATCTGATGGCTAATCTTGCTAGAAAAAACTAGATGGTTATGGATGATGTAATTTTTGACACCCCGGCCACCCCATAATCGTTTGTATGCTGTAGAGCTCGACTCGACTCTATTAACGTTTCTGACATTCTTACGTAATTCATTTATGCTGCACAATTCTTACCCAAAAAAACAGAAGACATCACATTGTGGGTGGCAAGGACGACGTTGACAGATTACTGAGCCTGACCTTTGTTGTGATGATGAGTTCCTATATTGTGGACACCACATTATGTGTCATTCTGACTCTGAAAGAAAATGCAGTCACAGTCATGCTTCATGTTTAGCATGAGAAGTTTGACTCTATGGATTAACTGATTCAAAAACTCTTTCATCAAGCTGAGATCTTTATGTGTGTGGGAATTCCTTGTTGTTTAGGAATCTGTTTGGTTTATCTTTGTGTTCAGCAACAAATTTGTTATTGCCTAACCGGCTACAGGATTGGATGTTTGAAAATTGCAACACAAACCAAAACTCAGTTGTTTTGACATAATTTCAAATATTGAAAATTGTCCTCATATCAAGATGTTTGATTGAGTGTTTTATGTTTAGGCTCTGTTTTTTTCATCGTTTCCATGCTGCATTCCGTTCCAATCCGTTCCGTTCCGCGCCGTTCCGTTCCGCATTCTGTATTTCATTTTGTCTCACATTTTTTTGAATTATCGCGCTGCGCTGTTCCGTTTCGTTCCTCACCGTCCCGCACCATTCCGTTGAAGAGAACAGGGCCTATAGTGAGGAGTAGCATCGGTTGTCATTTATACGCGCAAGAAGTGAAATATATACTCGGGTATATAGTGGTTGATGGGCCCACAAGTGTCACGTTATTAATGATGTTGCGCTTGACACACGAGTACATACAAAGGTTTTGCCGTCCTAAAGCCCTGCTAGCACCCCCAACCTCATTTCAATGGTGGTTTCTGGGCTAATTTTTTTAGACCAAAATGAAGGTGAGGGGACATTAAGCAGAAATCTCACTCTGTCTCCTAAACGAATGAATTTTAAAGGAAAAATGTTGTTCAACCCTTATCACTATCCCTAGCTAGCGCCATCACATCCCACCGTCAGCCATATATATGACCCGTACCAATCCTGCAATCCATAGCCGTCTGACCATTTTTCCATTTATTTAACCTCTCTCATGGCTACATTTTTGTTTAACCCTATAGGCTAAATTCTGGCCCTTCAGAATTGAGAGTCAAAAATCTCTTAAAAAACTAATCCAGCAGTATAACAGTAACACAATCCGGGAATTGGTCATCTTGGTTTGGCAGATAGACAACTTATTTCATCTGGGTTTTGTTAGATCTGATCATGGCAGACTGTAGTGCCAAAGGAAACAGTACTCAATCAAAATATGAGATCCTTCCTGATTTACTGTTAGAAGTTCTTGTAAGGCTTCCAGGCAAGTCTCTTATACGATTCAAGTCCGTCTCTAAACATTGGTTCTCTCTCATCACTCATCCCGACTTCATAGAGATGCATCAGACCCGTTCCTACCTTCGACAAGGCAGTGACTTCCTTGTGTTAAGACCTCCATTAAAGGATTCTTTTCGTTTCCGCTTCTTCAGGAATCTCAACCCCTACAATTGGGACCGTCGTCTCATTATGGTTGATTGGAGAAGGAAGGATCCTAGGCAGAGGGCAAGTGTTCATGATCCAGCTTCTCTGCCTTTCGCCACCACTTCGGTTTCAAATATCGTCAATGGATTGATATGCTTCTATCATAGAGTTAATCCCAAGGGATGCATCTATATATATAACCTCACCACTCATGAAAATCTGCCTCTCCGTCTTCCTGATCGAAGAACTGAATACCCTAGTCGAAAGATTTGCCACTTGGGTTTGGATCCCTCAAGTAAGGTATATAAGGTTCTTCACATATGGTCTTATTATTTTTGTGAAGAGACCGCTTCTACCTATCCGTCGTATTTCGGTGACGAACAATATTGTGAAGTGTTCACCCTGGGCAACAACGAGAATGAATGGAGGAAGATCAGCATTTCAACTGGCATGACTTGTACGCGATCCGAGCGTGACTGTTGCAATGGCGGGGTCCTATATCGGAATGGACATATGCATGAAGAAAGAGCCATAGTTATCTTCAGTCTTAAGCATGAAAAGTTTGATTTTATCAATTACCCTGAAGAAGGAAAAATGCAGGACTTGTCAACTACATTTCTAGCCATACTTCATGGACAACTTTCGGTAGTTGCAATTCCATACTGTTCGCAGTCGGAGTATGGAAGTCAGGTTCATGATATTGTGATTTATTTGTGGAGACTGATAGACCCAAAAGATAGTAGTTGCCCGGTTTGGACTAAACAGGTTATTACATGCCCTTTCCTCAACTATGGACGTGCGTCAGTGAGATGCAGTAGTTTTGGTCTTGTGTCTTTAGTTCGTTCTTCATTAATCCCGGGCCAGGTTATCATTGACTGCTATATGCTAGCAACCGGGAAACACATAGAGCTCAAAGTTAATAATGCTCAAGAACTATTGAGTGCTGGTGTCGAATTTCTCCCTTCCAAAATGGCTGAAAACATCATGCCTTTGAGGAACTTCACATTAATTGAAGCAACAGATTTGTTAAACATGTGATGTATGCACTTGTGCATATTGCTGTTATGATTTTTTCTTCAATAATATAGCTTTTGGAGTAATGGAATAATTGTATTCACACAATTTCTCTTTGTAACTAGCATTTGGCCTGATGAGATTCATTTAATTTGTTAGGAGACACAGAATAGCCCTAGAGCAGCAAGTAATGTTATATGTAATTTATTCAGAAATGATGGTTGAGATGGCAGGAGCACAGAATGCAGTATCCAAACATGTCACCGACAGCAGATGAAAACGCAGCGGCAACAAATTTGCTTTTATTTCATGCTCTTGTGTCAAACTCTTTATTTTATGGCAGATTATTGAAATAAAGAAGTGGCAGTGCCAAAGATCTTCAGGAGATTTGGAATGTTGTGTTTCAATGACTGCGATGGAGTTTTGGTAGGCATTTCTTGCTCCGACCAACAACATTAAGCCGAGTGTCTGACCTTCAACGGTATGGATTCTAGTACCTTCAAATTCATTTCAGTATATATAGTTGTGAAAATATTAACTGTGACAGAGATCGCATCCACTCAAAATTGTTCTTTGTATCGGGTGAAGAATGAAATTCAGGCCAAGCAATTCCTGCAGGATTTGACCTAGTACATATATAACCTGACTCGCTCCAAGGACATTTTTCGCCAGACTTGATTCATAAAACTATTACCTTCATTACTATGTGGAGACTAATAGATTGGAAAGAGCTAATACATGCTTGCCCTGACTCAAAGGACATCTTTTGCTAGGCTATTGCGAGCTGTTTGCTGACCTATAGAGCATTTAGTTCTAGTCTAGTGCCTTATGTGAGTTTCTTTTAAATTTGGGACCAGGTTATAATCAAAGGCTATGTTCTATCTAGAGACTTGTAAACACATGGAGCTGTTAGTTACTAATGCTGAAGGAACTTTGCGGACAGGAGTTGCATCATGCCTGTCGGTAAAATGATATGTATGCAGACAACTTGGCTTCGTATAATCTGATGATCTTTTTATTTGTACTAACTTCTGTACAGAGGCCATAGAAACCCTGTTGGAAAATACTGACTGCGGCTTTTCCACTCAGTCAATGATGACTTCAATGTTTTCTCTGTTAATTCCTTGTCCTAGTCGTTGTTCTGCTATGCTTTTATGTGGACTGATCTAGAGTGTAAATTGCAGGTGACGTTCAATTACAACTTGCTGAAAAATTGTTTCAGTATACGCACAACATCGGACTCTCCTTTCGTAGAAAGAATAACGACACTATCAAGTGTGCTGAGAGGTATGGTGAAGCTCGATCATTACATTTCCATAAGATGCATTAGTGAAAGTAGTTGTAGTATTAGATATAATAGGAATTGTTATATCTGACTGTTACTATGAAGAATCTTTGGTTCTTATTATGTAGTATTGGATTTCTTTTTGGGTGATGTTATGATTAATATGTAGCTGTTAAGTGTTGAATCACTTTGCGTGGTATATATCAAGCCCTTGATGATCTTTTGAGTGTTTGAACTGTGACATCTACGGCTTAGCCCTGCAATATGACTATGAATGAATCCTCAGTCGTCGTCCCTCGATAGTCAATAGTAAAGAAGTGCTTTTGGTTACTTATTCCTATATGGATTCTGTCACCTATAGTTGACAAGGATTGTGCATGCCTGCAGATCTTAATATGAGATGTGGCTAGTCTCAGGGGATCTTACTATGTATCTAGTATATTTTCAAGGGTTAAAGGATTGTTTGTATTTTCTTGCACAGGCCATGCTGCACGTTTCTACTCGCCATTTGATGAAAGACAAAAACATTCGGACTCGTGAGGTTTTGAAGGAATGACAGCATAGTGTATGTATGTTCTTATATCATAATCACCCCTCTGTACGTTTTCGGGTTTTTATGAGCCTGGATTCTTGTTTTCCTCTGGCTTATGCCTATCAATTTTTTTTCATTGATAGCAGTTTATCAACCAATTCAATGTATGCTAGCTACCCACTGAATTTAATTTGGAACAGATCAGATGAACAAAGCTCGCTCAAAGTGACCTTCACTCCACCTTTTGAGGATCTTGTGCACCGTCTTCCCTGTAAAATGTATAGGAGCTGCTGTGTTGCATCTATCCCTTTGTTCTAGTGTCTTATTTAAGAAAATCAATGTGGTGTATGGAGTATTAGTTTATGATCTATCCTTGTTTTATGTGTCATGAATGCAGTCTTACTAATAAGGTTACCGTGCATTATCTCTGTATTGCTGCGTGTTTAGCGGCTACAGCTACAGCTACATCCTATTGCTATGGGTTTAATTAATTAGAGTTCAAAGTTTATGTCACCCATGTATTATATGTACATGAGTGACATGTAAGTCTTAAAATGTTGTCCTCCTCATTCCAAAGAGTTTTTCTGCGTGCCAACGAGGGTATGCCCTTAGGCAATATGCCTTGCACTATAACACTATTAGTTTTTTTTTTGGTAGTAATTGTGCATCAAATTAAGTTAAAGGGGGGTTAGCAAAGTTATTACATCCCAATTTGTTACTACAAATTAAAGCATCTAAATTTAATAGTTCTAGTACATCCACAGGTGGCCTTTGCAAAATGTGATCCAAATCAGGCCCCTTCCTAGCTCTCTTGCTTAACAAATCCGCTACCCTGTTTCCTGCCTCCCTTCATGCTCAATCTTCCAGTTCCTCCCAGTGAGCAAAGCCCTGCAATCCAGAACAATATTAAGATGAAAATTCTTAGGACAACATTCACTGTGTATCAATTCCACTGCATTGCTTGAATCTGAACAGAACAGCATGTGAGTCCAGTTGTTTTTGGTTGCCAGTTGGAGCGCTTCTTTTAGTGCTAGAAGCTCAGCCATAAGTACATTCCTTGCCTTGACCCTTCTTGCAAAGCCAATGATCCACTTGCTTGCACTATCTCTGATACACCCTGCAACACTATTAGTTAGTGTCCACTAACTTCCTGTCAAGATATACAGATAGATCTCCTTGAGTTTGTACTTGTACAAAGATAAAGATCTGCGAGTTACATGATGACTTGTCAATTATGAGGACTACCAAGCTAATTGTTTGATGAGTTGTCAATTAACTTATACGCGTTGCAAAGCTAATTGCCAATGAAGCAGCAGCTTGAGCAATTTGAGAGTGACCCTCAGTATACTGTATCTGCGTACGTAAAACACCACATCTGCACAGTGTGTGTGGGAATAACATCAGATCCAATGCAGAGCTGAAGCTGACTTCATATATGCTTCCCTCATTTCCTTCACTCGATAAAATGTCAATGCATCACAAAAGGCATAAATTGTGCATCTGATGCACTAAGGTGGATTCAAGATTGACTGATTACATTACTAAACGATAATGCTTCACCATTCAACCTTGGTTTTTTCAAGGTGCTCTCTGTTTCTCAGAAGTTTAAGCTCATGTCTATTGCATGTGTAACCATTTTGCTTGCAGGATATATATATATTTTTTTCATTACTGGATGAATAGTTTAATTTGCATTGAAAATTATTACTACGCATTCTGAAAAATATTTACATATACTTCGTTTATCAGTGGTAAGGTAGTAACCTTGTTTATAGTAGTGTTGTTATTGCTTGTTATACCTTTTTTTTTTTTTTTTTTGCTTAAAAAGAGTACATCAAATAAATTAGCTTGTAACCAAGCGAGAGCGCATAGCGCCTACAAGATCCAAGTCATAATAGTTTTTACAAATCACAGGAATAGTACTAATTTTAACTAAACTATTCAGTGTTACATCAGTCTTCATTGCAAACTTAGCAAGACTATCCGCTAGCTCGTTTTGTTGCCTAAAACAGCCAAGGATCTTCAGCTGCTCCAAGTTCCTCATCATTCCCCTACAATCGGAAATCAAGTTAGATAAGCAATGATTCTTTGAGCTGGTTTGAGTAATAAGCTCAACTGCTTTCTGACAATCCGAGATGATATTGACATTGTGACCATTGCTGTCCGTCAACAGCTTTAGTGCTTCTCTAATAGCTAATAACTCTGCTGTTAGTGCATCCTTTGCTCTTATCTTCATGAAGAACCCCTCTTGCCACACTCTGTCATGCCCTCTGATTACACCTGCTACAGATGCTACATGATCCTTTTCATCAAAGGAAGCATCCACATTCAAATTCCTCCATCCATGGATAGGTGGTTCCAAAGTAATGAGTATTTCTTTTCTGGTTTTATCTCTGGTGAGTGGTGTTGGGAAGTGAAGAACTCCCACGCTTTAGCTTACTAATGGAAAATGGGAGCAGTTGTTGTTTTGTTGATGGAGATGGTTTGTGGGATGGTGGTTGGGAGGGTTGGTGGGCTGAGGAAGCCATTGATGGAATTGGGGGTCTGAGGGGTGCGTTAGTTGTAAGGTTTTTTTTTTTTTCCCCCTTCTGTAATTAATCAAAGGGCATTCTGGTAATGTAGAAAATTGTATTAAAGGTTTTATTAGATTTCCAATGTATGTAAGTGAGAATATCCTTCTTTAGTTAATGCAAATTTCAAGAAAATAACAATAATAACGGTTAGTTATCATGTGACCTTAGGGAACATAATAGAAAAATCCAAACAAAAAAACAATACAAAATCTTGTGTGGACTTAGTCCACGGTGGACCAAACGACCAAATCTTTTTAAAAATAACTTTCATTTCTCTATAGTATGTGCATATACTATATATGCTCCGAATCCTTGGTCTACGGTGGACTAAGTCCAACAGACTGAACAAACAAATATATATGCTCTAATATTTTTTTATAGTCTTAGTCAAATAAAAGTAATAAGAAGTCAATCGAATCGACCGAGGCGAGCCATCATAGACTCGGGCTCAGCTTGAAATACATTTGAACCGACTCGACTCGAATCATGTATTGACAGACAAAGCTTGTATATTAGGGGGCCAAAAGAATTCTTGTAGATTCTGCACCAAACAATCCATAAGCCCAAGGTCAAAACAGATTCCCAAAATTTAGCAACTTCCCAAACTCCTACTTATTTATCAATCAATATTTACTCCTATTATAGTGGATGTGAAGAAAATCAATCACAAATTCACAACACTAAGCCCTCCATACCACATTTGTTCTGGTTGCATTACACAAGCAAGGTTAAGCACCTCTATAAAACTTCTTGCGCACCATGTATTTGTGAAAATGCCCAAAAGAACTGAACCATTATATTTATTCCTCCTCTGAAAGTTTGTACAAAACATTTTACATTTATACTCCCCTTCACTTGTTACCTGCTCTTTCGAACCATTTCCATAGACTCAATGGCTGGTGACAACAGTGAAAGCAAAGCTTATCAAATCTCTCTTGATGACCTATTGATGGAAGTGCTTGCGAGCCTTCCGGGCAAGTCTCTTATGCGATTTAAGTCTGTCTCTCAACACTGGTTCTCCCTTATCATTCATCCCCATTTTGTCGAAATGCATCGAACTCGTTCCAATGTCCGAGAAGGCGGTGTTGTCCTTGTCCGAAGTCCCGAGGACACCTACGCTTCACCCAACAGTTGGGACCGTCGGTTCATGTTGATCGATTGGACAAGAAAGGACCCCATGAAACGGGCGACTGTACACGAGCCATCTCTGCCTTACACCACCAACAGTATATCAAATATCCTTAATGGGTTGGTATGCTTCTATCATAACCAGGATTCAGAGGGATGCATCTCCGTCTATAACCTCACCACTCACGAGAATCTTCCTCTTCCTCCTCTTTCTCCTTCAGCTTACTAGTTATACGAGTATTGATGAGAGGGAATGCTACTTGTATTTTGATCCCATGAACAAGGTATATAAAGTGCTTCACTTTTGGTGGCCTATGATCTCAAAATGTGAGGTGTTAACCTTGGGCCACAATGTCAATAGATGGAGGCTGATCAACCTAGCACCTGGCTTTAATCATCCGTGGAGTACTCGAAAGAATTACACCTTAGATGACGGCTTCCTATATTGGACTTCCTCTGATTGTCAGACGAAGAAAAGTACAATAGTTTCCTTCAATGTTGAGCGTGAGCAATTCGATTGTATCAACTACCCTCAAGAAGAAATGAATACCAAGGCTTTTATACACTTAACACAACTATGAGGAGTTCTTTCGCTAGTCGTAATTCCCTACATTCCAACTTATTGGATGATGGGCATGGTCACGCAAGGTTATGATACTATGACGATTACTTTGTGGAGACTAGTAGATCGGAAAGACAATCTCAGGTCTGTTTGGACTAAACAGGATATAAAGTTCCCTTTCGAAATCGATCGATGGTTACCAGTGGGATGCACTAGTTTTGGACTAATGACTTTGTTGCGTTGCTCACCAATTCGTAACCAGGTTACTCTTGAGTGCTATATGCTAGCAACTGGTAAACACAAGCAGCTGAAATTTAACATTGCTCAAGGAATTTTGGGGTCCGAAGATATGTTTTGCCCATTGAAATTGGTTGAGAATATCATGCCCTTGAAGAACATTGATGGAAGAGACATGTTACCCCTATGAGGGACTTGGTTTTCCCTACATTATGGACGTCAGAATAATGTGCTTATATGGGATGGCTATCATCAAATTTACAATGGCAATGTGATAAGGTTCGTCTTAGTTTTGTAGTTTCGTATCTGAATATTTTTCCTCTTCCTGCAAGTTTTTATATTATTTCATCTGTCTCTGGAATGTATTTGCACTTGCTTGGAATATTTTTGTTAATTTCATTTCAAGCCCTGCTTTTGCTATGTCTTGTGTAATGCTTACCTGATGAAAAACATGTAATTGTCTTCTGTATGCTGACTAACTTGTTGACTGCCAGTTTAATTTGCCCTTTGTATGCTCAATAACATTTCGGAGGTCTTGGCTTCTCATGAGGAACCTAAATAAGCTGTAATCATCATTCAGTGTCCTAAAGATTTCATAACATACGAGTTATGTGATCGAGGATGTGGTTAATCGATCGACTTGTCAAAAACTTGCTTTCAAATTTATTATTTTTTTTTTCGCTTTTTTTGCTGTGTAAAATAAGAGTTAAACCAAGCTAATTAGATACATTACAGATTCTAGGAAAGTTAGCATCAGAAAGACACACGAGAGAGTAAGAGGCTTTCATTGTTTCGGAAATAACTAGAGATCATTTGGTTGTCTGCAGTTTCCTTTAGCAAGATATCAGCCACCTCATTGGTTTCACTACTATACCGCAAATTCTTACCTACACTTGGTTTTATGTACACCGCGGCCCATAAGTGAACAAAGCCCAATTTTGTTTTTTTGAAAGCCCAACCTTGAGTGTAGCTACTCCTGAGAGTAGCTTTGAAGCGCTGCTGGAGGAAGTGCAAATAGAGCACCAGTATAGTAGCAAAGTACATACCATAATCCGCACGATTTATACTATCCTGCTCCTAAAGAAACAACTAGAGATCTCAGCTCGTTATCTCTGATCTTCTTTGAAGTCTGACATGCCTGAATTTTGTCTTGACGGAATCATATACTGGACGACTCTGAAACGTCATGATGGTAACTGAATGACACTCACTTTCAATGTTGAGCATGATGACAAGTTGGAGTTCAAGTTGGTGTTCAAGTTGGAGTTCTTTCTCTAGCTAGTAACATGCATGTTCTGAAAAGTATGAGATTATGTTTTTAGGAGTTGTTTGTAAAGTAACCTACCCTGAGTTTAGAACTTTTTCATATTAATATTATGAACTAATTATCAAAAAAAAAAAAAGAAAAGAAAGAAGGATATGAGTACAGCAAGATTCTCATCAAAGACATGGAGAGGGAGAAGGCTGTGAGGCAGAGATTAAGTCCAGAGATCCCAGAAGAATTGCAGGTTGAGATTCTTTCATGGCTGTCAGGCAAGTCTCTAGCTAGATGCAATAGTGTTCGTAAACTTTGGGATCATTCTTTCACATTCTATGCTTTCTTGTTACGACACTCTCGTTCCCCAGATTGCAACGCGGATTATTGTTATGCCTATAATAACCAGTCCTATGAATATGAATATCTCATCAAATTCCCCTCTCGTCGCCCCGACAACAATAATGATAAGAACAACTCGAGTTTGGAGAACAAAATTAAAGCTTTTCGTGTGTCTTTACCTAATAGTACTAGTTTGCCAACGAGTTCGCCTTATCATAAAAGGTCTAAAGGACCCTCTCTACTTTCAGTGTCTAACTTATGCCACGGCCTGGTTTGTGTCTTTGATTTTTGGGATTGTGATGCTTACTCATCTACATTACTTTTTAGTGCTAGAACCAAGGTTTTCTTTGTTCTCCCTAACAAAAGGAAAGAACCTTTACGCCTTCCTCCTGGTAATTATTATAAAGAATTATTGGAACAATTGTATTCACAGGGGTATGATCCGGTATATAAGGTATACAAAGTTATGAGGTGCATCAGCGGACTTCATGAAAGTAGTCCCAGCAGCAAGTGGTACAGTGAGTATGAGATTTTGACCGTTGGATCCAACGTGTGGAAGCCAATGGATCATAATCATGTACCGTCTTCCCTCTATCAGGGTGTACCTTCTGATGAAGGATCTTTGTGTCTCGATGGAGTGATCTATTGGGTACATGAAGAAGCTGCTAGGGATAATATTTGCACTTTCATAGCTTCCTTCAATCTGACCATGACAATTTTCGAACTGAGAAATTTGATCAGTTGGTCGGCTGCTCCTACAGTAGCGATAATGAATATTACTTCACGCCCTTGAAAGGCTGTGCAACATTTTTTTTTCTTGAGGAGAGGAAACGACGAGATACACATGTGGACATTAGTGGACCCTGTAAATGCGGTTTGGACAAGAAGTTCAAGCATTGTTACCTCCCATGTCATCTCAAGGTTTTGGAATTCATGCACTCTACCGGCAACAGGAAGCAGCATCATCATAGCTGACAAAAAGCAGTTAAAACCAAGATTTCTTTATTGCTATGATCTTGAAAATAACACGAGTTGGGTATCAGATGTCGAACCTGAGCAAGAATGAAACCAAGTCCTACGAGCCGACATTCAACTATAAAGATACCACTATGCTACTTCTTGGGCATGAACGGTCAGATACCCAATTTCAGTTTTTATTTCATAAGCATAGTGTGCTCCTACAAGAGGGAATAAAATGGAAATCTCTATTGAGTTGTACTATTTCAATAGTAGTAATTCAGTGTCATTTGTACTTGATCAAAACAGTGAGGAAGACTCCCTCACTCAAGATATATCACTAAAAGTCATTATGCATTTTCCCCTGTACGTTTCTCTTTTACTCAGTGCATATGAATCTTTGTAACCTTACTGTTACTGGTTCAATAGCTTTTTCTGTATTAACTTTGAAGCATATATGGTACATCAGGTAAAGTGTTTGGGAATATTTTTAGGGACATGGGTTAATGGCATAAACAACTCCGCGGCACGCCTTGGGCGCTTTCCTAAAGACTTGATTTGTCCTTATGTGCAACGGAAGAACCAAAACAGTCTTTGAGATACAACGGAGTTCTGATATTAGGACACTTAAGAGACCAAGGAGAAGGTAAGATTGAGAAATTAGTGTGCTACATGGTATCAGGAAGTTACTCCCTTGTAACCACATGTTAACCATATACCAAGAGGCTTGTGGCTTCCTATATTTATAGATGAATACATGCCTCTTGTGAACCATTGCGACCTTTTATTTATGTCACACATGAAGCATCATGCCTATTAGCATGTGTCTTTTCACCCCTTCATAAATAGACATGTATGAACAATCATGTCTTTTCACACACTACACATACATGTTGGAAAGTTTCCAACATAAAGTTTATGCCTTTTAAACTATATGCTATAGTAAAGAAAACAAGATTTTCATTCTTGCCACCTTCGTTTACCAAGCTGGATACATTGGCATGAAAGCTAGATAAGTGTTATAAATACAAATAACCAAAGAGTATAAAACATATGCACATAATTTTTTGTAGAAACTAGTGTTGAAGAATTATTTTTGAGGTAGAAAATGTTTAATTGTGGTTGTAGACAGTGGAATGTCCATACATTAAGGATAAAAATGCAGCTTTAAAGCGGCCTGTTAGATATAGTTTACCCTTGTTTGATGCCCTCCGAGATTAGTCTACAATCAGAGTAGCTGATAGAGTGATATTACCTGTAGCAGCGACAACAGCGGATCGCAGTAGCAGACCCGTGGTAAACCTTGCTGGGTTAGTATACTAATGATATATTTTCCAGTGGTACTGAGTACTGAAGATTCCCTCACTCAAGATAAGCTCAACTTGCAAAGGAATAGCTTTTCAAGACAAATACTGACGAAACTATATGGAGGTATAGTAATTAAGCCTCAAGCTAGATCAAATGATGAGTAGATCTCAAGTGCGGTGCATGGAGGTGAATTAACTTGTCCTCATTCTCCATTGGCAATATAGGGTTGCCTAGCTTTTGCCTTGTCCTCATTCTCCATTGGTCATATACGGAGTCGGGAGTACTATATATATAGTATGCTGTTAAAACACGCGTGAGTAAGACTTCTATAACTCCTGTACATAACTCCATAATTTGTGCTGCTACTACTAGTTACGTACTTGAATTATATGCGAAGTTTAAGTTTTTGCTTATCTTGTGGTTTACCGTAAGAAAATGATGAATACAAGAGTCTGTCAAGTGCACATGGTGCAATTTAGTTTACAGTGGGATGATTGAATGCCTGAGGCCCTAAGGACCAGTAATCAAGTTACATAGAGTTCAGGTTACATTTTCCTTGGTGATGTTTGCCCACAAGCTCAATATACAAATTCAAACTACAACAACTAGGAGCTTCCAGAAGAGTAAAGAAATATTATCATATACATCATCACTGGCCTGTAAGCTGTTTCTGGCTAGTGAATCGGCTAGGTTAATCTTGTAGCTTAACAGTAAACTACGCACAGAAGGCTACGTGTCCTTGGCGCTTGACTGTAGCATCTGTACATAGAATCCTTGACTTCTGAAGGGAAACAAAAGCCTTAGAGGGCCTTGATTTCCATCTCATGGAGTTTTTTTTTTTTTTTTTTGGGTATGATTGAAAGAACTATATTAGCTTGAATGTCAGGCATACATTGTCCACCTAGGGAAATGCATTCCCTGCAAATCAGCCTTGAAGGCTATCATACTACAATTGTTCGGTCACAAAAGAGAGACAATATTTTTAAACAATACATGATTTGAATTTGCTTCATTTGCAAGAGTGACCGCAACTTGATTTACTTCCCTTGGCTTATGGAGATTAGACAACAAATTTTCACATAAATTTCTGTGAATGGCCTCATACCACGACAATGTTTGATTTATGGTGTCAAGTTTAATGAGGATTAGTATCGGTGATCGTTTGTACACGAGATTGATATGTCAGTTTACCAAATAGAAAGGTAAAGGAAAATTTTCCAAACACACGCCAAAAATGTTAGAGATCATCGAAAATCTACTTACAGATTATATTTTGAAGAAACACCCCATTATAATCAAAACGCTCGGGTAGGACACCCCAACCTCACTTCCATGGTGGTTTCTGTTCTTTGTTTTTTTTTTTGGAGCAAGTCTTGTGTGAGACGAACTCATAGAAAAATGGAGTCACTATTAATGTATAGGGAATCACTTTTATAAGCAGTAACCCTTTTTTATTAAAAAGTGACCCTCGTCCCACCAAAAGCTACACCTTCTCAAACAAGTTTTTATGAACAAGAAAATCGTTGTTTGACACTTTTTTTTTTTTTTTTTGGCGGTTGTTCAACCTTGATCAATAATCATCTCCTTTTCGCTATCCCTACTGCCATCACAAATCACATCTCACCGTCAGTATATATACCCTCTTCTCACATTCACCACATGACCAGTACCAATATATCCATAGCCGCCTGGCATTTTGTCAATTATTTGACATTCTGATCTCTCCCTTCTAAATTGAGAGTCAAAAATCATATTCTTAACACAATTCAGGAATTCATCTGGGTTTTGATAGATCTGATCATGTCAGAATTTAGTGCTAAAGGCAACACTACTCAATCAAAATATGAGATCCTTCCTGAATTACTGTTAGATGTTTTTGTAAGGCTTCCAGGCAAGTCTCTTATACGATTCAAGTCCACCTCTAGACATTGGTTCTCTCTTATCACTCATCCCGACTTCATTGAGATACATCATACCCGTTCCTTCCTTCGAGAAGGCGGTGCCTTCCTCGTATTAAGACCTCCTCCATCACAGGATCCTTATAGTTTTTACAGCTACCGCTGTCGTGTCAACCCCTACAATTGGGACCGCCGTCTCATTATGATCGATTCGAGAAGGAAGAATCCCAGGGATAGGGCAATCGTTCATGATCCAACTTCTCTTCCTTTCACCACCACTTCGGTTTCAAACATCGTCAATGGATTGATATGCTTTTATCATATAAACGATCCCAAGGGATCCGTCTATATATATAACCTCACTACTCATGAAAATCTGCTCTCCGTCTTCCTGATCCTATAACTGAATACCCTATTCGAAGGATTTGCCACCTGGGTTTCGATCCCACAAGTAAGGTATATAAGGTACTTCACATATGGTCTAATTATTTTGGTGACAATACTGCTATTGACTATTCGTCGTCTTTCGGTAGAAAACAATATTGTGAAGTGTTTACCGTGGGCAACAATGCGAATAAATGGAGGTCGATCAACATTTCACTTGGCCTGACTTGTACGCGATACAAGGCTGACTGTTCCAATGGCGGGGTCCTTTATTGGAATAAGGGTTATAGGGATAAAAAACGGTGGATACTCAGCTTCAATCTTGAGCATGAAAAGTTTGAATTTATCAAGTACCCTGAAGAAGGAATAATGCATGACTTGTCAACTACATTTCTAGCCATACTTCATGGACAACTTTTGGTAGCTGCAATTCCACACTGTACGCAGTCGGGGTATGGAAGTCAGGTTTGTCATGATATTGTGATTTATTTGTGGAGAGTAATAGACCCAAAAGATAATAGTTGCCCGGTTTATTGGACTAAAGAAGTTATTACATGCCCTTTCCTCAACTATGGACGCGCGTCAGTGAGATGCAGTAGTTTTGGTCTTGTGTCTTTAGTTCGTTCCTCATTAATCCCGGGCCAGCTTATCATTGACTGCTATATGCTAGCAACCGGGAAACACATAGAGCTCAAAGTCAATAATGCTCAAGGACTATTGAGTGCCGGTGTTGCATTTCTCCCGTCCAAAATGGCTGAAAACATCATGCCTTTGAGGACCACTTCACATTGATTGAAGCAACAGATTTGTTAAACATGTGATGTATGCACTTGCATATTGCTATTATGATTTTTTCTTCAATAATCTATCTTTTGGAGTAACGGAATAGTTATATTCACACAATTGCTCTTTGTACAAGCATTTGGCTTGATGAGATTCATTTAATTTGTAGGAGATACAGAATAGCCCTAGAGCAGCAAGTAATATTTTATGTAATATCATTTTCTGTAAATATGATGAAAATTTCTGCATATATGTATGTGCATTTGAGTAAAAAAACATGATAATAAAAGTTACAGCCTTGTTTTAGTGAAGTATATTCAAAAATGATGGTTGAGATGGCAGGAGCACGGAATGCAGTATCCAAACATGTCACCGACAGTTAGATGAAAACTCAGAGGCAGCAAATTTGCTTATTATTTCATGCTCTTGTGTCAAACTCTTTATTTTATGGCAGCTTATTGAAATAAAGGAGTGGCAGTGCCAAAGTGTTAGTTTATAATTGAAGTTTAGTTAAGTCTTTTAAATAATTATTAATTATTAATTATGTAAGGGAAAAGGTATGTTTAAATGGTAGTTATTTAGTTAGGTCAGTTATGGTGACTATTCAAGGTATCTATTTAAAGTGTCTATTCAAGGTACCTCTTCAAGGTGCCTCTTCATAATATGTATTTTCTATAAATAGGATATGATGTAAACAATTTCCACATTCAGAAAAGTTGTGTATTTTCTTCCATAAACTAATAATTTTATTTTATTTATTTTATTTATTTTATTTTATTATTATTTTTTTTTTAATACTGAGGCTTTGATAATGGATGACAGGGAAGTGCTTCAAAATTCTTCACTTGTTGTATGAGGGAGATTGTTGTATGTTGGGCAATGACTTTGCAGCGGATGAATGGCGGATATTTTAAAGAGAGGCTCTGATACCATATTAGTTTATGGAAGAAAATACACAACGATCTTCAGGAGATTTGGAATGTTGTGTTTCAGTGACTGCGATGGAATTTTGGTAGGCATTTCTTGCTCCGACCAACAACATTAAGTCGAGTGTCTGACCTTCAACGGCATGGATTCTAGTACCTTCAAATTCATTTCAGTATATATAGTTGTGAAAATATTAACTGTGACAGAGATCGCATCCACTCAAAATTGTTCTTTGTATCGGGTGAAGAATGAAATTCAGGCGAAGCAAGTCCTGCAGGATTTGACCTAGTACAAATATAACCTGACTCGCTCCAAGGACATTTTTCGCCAGACTTGATTCATAAAACTATTACCTTCATTACTATGTGGAGACTAATAGATTGGAAAGAGCTAATACATGCTTGCCCTGACTCCAAGGACATCTTTTGCTAGGCTATTGCGAGTTGTTTGCTGACCTATAGAGCATTTAGTTCTAGTCAAGTGCCTTATGTGAGTTACTTTTAAATTTGGGACCAGGTTATAATCGAAGGCTATGTTCTAGAGACTTGTAAACACATGGAGCTGATAGTTACTAATGCTGAAGGAACTTTGCGGCCAGGAGTTGCATATGCCTGTCAGTAATAAAATGATATGTATACAGCTGACTTGGCTTCGTATAATCTGATGATCTATTTATTTGTAGTTACTTCTGTAGAGAGGCCATAGACACCCTGTTGGACAATACTTACTGCTGCATTTCCACTCAGTCAATGGTGACTTCAATGTTTTCTCTGTTAATTCCTTGTCCTAGTCGTTGATCTGCTATGCTTTGACATGGACTGATCTAGAGTGTACGTACATTATTGCAGGTGACGTTCAATTACAAGGAACTTGCTGACAAATTGTTTCAGTATACGCACGACATCGGCCTCTCCTTTCGTAGAAAGGATAAAGACACTATCAAGTGTACTGAGAAGTATATATGGTGAAACTCATTACATTTCCCTAAGATGATTAGTGAATGAAGTGTGATCAGTAGTGCGTGGTAGTATTAGATGTAATAGGAATTGCTATATCTGACTGTTACTATGAAGAATCTCGGGTTCTTATTATGTAGTATTGGATTTCTTTTCGGGTGATGTTATGATTAATATGTGCAGTTGTTACGTGTTGAATCACTTTGCGTGATATATCAAGCATTTGATGACTTTTGAGTGTTTGAACATTTACATCTATGGCTTAGCCCTGCTAAATTATATGAATGAATCCTCTGTCGTCCAAACACAGGGCTTAGCCCGGGTCAGGTTAAAGCTAATTGCCATTGAAGCAGCTTGAGCAATTTGAGAGTGACCCTCGGTATACCACATCTGCGTAAAATACCGCATCTGCACAGTGTGGGTGAATAACATCAGAGGCTCCAATGCAGAGCTAAAGCGGATTTCATATCCGCGTCCCTCATTTCCTTCACTCGAGAAAATGTCAATTCAGGTGCCAAAAGAGGATGGGAGCTACTGACTGCCTGCTGCAGAGTTGCGGACATACAGAGAGATGTTATTTGTGCAGAAATTGGGCGGATTCAAGATTGACTAATTACATTACTGAATGATAATGCCTCACCATTTCAACCTTGCTTTTTCAGAAGTTTAAGCCCGTTCTACTGCATGTGTAATCATTTTGCTTGCAGGATATCTTTTGTTCATTTATTGGGTGAACAGTTTAATTTGCATTGAAAATAATTACTACGCAGCGCATTCTGCAAAATATTTACGTTTATAATGGAGGCCATAAGGTAGTAATACCTTGCTTAATATAGTAGTGTTGTTGTACCAAGGCATACAGCTTCAGGAATCCCCAGGGTGTGAGCTCTTTGTCCTCCTATTAAATTACTGATAGACCTCTTAGACAGATAGTTTTACCACATTTTTACAACAACTAATTAGTAGCGTTAATCACAAACTCTGATTGTTACAGTGATGGGGTCTTACATTGGAGTGGGGGATGTTGGCATAATAAAAAGGCCATGGCCCATCGTGGCCTTAAATGTTGAGCATATGAGAAGTTCGATTAAGCAACTACCCTCAAGCCAATAAGGTCTTGGCTTAGTGGTTAAGATTGAGGCCTTGGGTACATTAGGCACCAGTTTCAAATCCCCCATCCCTTATTGTATGTAAGTTTATTGTACTGGCTTCTACTAAACCTCCCATGGATCGGACCAAAAAAAAAACTACCCTCAAGAAGGAATATGCTTGCTAGGACGAATACAAACTCGCCGAGCTGAAAATGATAAGGTTCGGGCTTGGTTCAGTCTAGACTTGTGGCTCAGCTTGGCTTGGTTTGGGCGGAGTCAATTTTTTTTTTGGTAAACTGGAAGGCGTTAAACACGCCCAACAAAAACAAATATAAAAATTACGAAATTTCCATCCTAGGCTTCGAGACTCCAACGAGATCTGCGAAGAGGACATGCATCATAGTGGGGATAGGGGCCTCAAACTCATTACAAACAACATTGCAACTAAAACTAAAATTGGCAAGCGAATCCGCTGCTACGTTCGCTTCTCTGTAGGCATGTTGGATTTTACTTCGCCATGGGGTGTTCTGCATAATCGCCTTGCATTGCTCAAGAATGAAGTAATGAGGGTTGAACTGGGGAGTTGGAGTGCAGAGGAGATGTAGAGCAAGCTCGGAGTCTGTCTCGATCACAAGCTGAGTTATCTTGGTTCGTTGAGCGATCCTAAGTCCATGATAAATAGCCATAAGTTTAGCCATTAGCAAAGAGCCATAGCCAAGCTTAACCGCAAAGGCACGAATAAACGCTCCATTATCCGACCTGAAGATTCCACCCCCTTCTGCAGGGCCCGGGTTACCCTTGGCCGCTCCATCCGTGTTGAGCTTAGTCCATCCCAAGGGTGGGAATGTGCATTTAATGTATACCTCTGAACGGACACGCTTGGGCTCACAAAGACGTGCCTGCTTACGCGACTCAGCTTCCAGGTACTCGTTACTTCGAGCTCTCACGAACTAATCAACAAATGTTAATGATGTTTGCTCTCCGTTTAATATCCTAATAATATTTTATAATCTCAGTCAAATAAAAGCAAAAACGAAGTCAATTGAGCCGACCGAGCCGAGCCATCGTAGACTCGGCCTCAGCTTGAAATATATTCGATCCAATTCAACTCGACTCGAATCATGTATTGAAAGACGAAGCCTGTGTATTAGGGGGCCAAAAGAATTCTTGTAAATTCTGCACCAGACAATCCATAAGTCCAAGGTCAAACCAGATTCCCAAAATTTAGCAACTTCCCAAACTCCTACTTATTATCAATCACTACTTACTCCTATTATAGTGGATGTGAAGAAAATCAATCACAAATTCACAACACTAAGCCCTCCATAGCACATTTGTTCTGGTAGTATTACACAAGCACGGTTAAGCACCTCTATAAAACTTCTTGCGCACCATGTGTTTAAGAAAATGCCCAAAAGAACTGAACCCTTATATTTATTCCTCCTCTGAGAGTTTGTACAAAACATTTTACATTTATACTCCCCTTCACTTGTTACCTGCTCTTTCGAACCATTTCCTTAGACTCAATGGCTGGTGGCAACAGTGAAAGCAAAGCTTATCAAATTTGTCTTGATGACCTATTGATGGAAGTGCTTGCGAGGCTTCCGGGCAAGTCTCTTATGCGATTTAAGTCTGTCTCTCAACATTGGTTCTCCCTTATTATTCATCCCCATTTTGTCGTAATGCATCGAACTCGTTCCAATGTCCGAGAAGGCGGTGTTGTCCTTGTGCGAAGTCCCAAGGACACCTACGCTTCACCCAACAGTTGGGACCGTCGGTTCATGTTGATCGATTGAACAAGGAAGGACCCCATTAAACGGGGGACTGTACACGAGCCCTCTCTGCCTTACACCACCAGCAGGATATTGAATATCATTAATGGTTTGGTATGCTTCTATCATAACGAGGATTCCGAGGGATGCATCTCCGTCTATAACCTCACCACTCACGAGAATCTTCCTCTTCCTCCTCTTTCTCCTTCAGCTACTAGTTATACGAGTATTGATGAGAGGGAATGCTACTTGTGTTTTGATCCAATCAACAAGGTATATAAAGTGCTTCACTTTTGGTGGCCTATAATCTCAAAATGTGACCAGTGTGAGGTGTTAACCTAGGGCCACAATGTCAATAGATGGAGGCTGATCAACCTAGAACCTGGCTTTAATCATGCGTGGAGTCGAAAGGATTGCACCTTAGATGACGGCTTCCTATATTGGACTTCCTCTGATTGTCAGACAAGGAAAAGGACAATAGTTACCTTCAATGTTGAGCATGAGCAATTCGATTGTATCAACTACCCTCAAGAAGAAATGCCTACCAAGGCTTTTATACACTTAACACAACTACGAGGAGTTCTTTCGCTAGTCATAATTCCCTACATTCCAAATTATTGGATGATGGGCATGGGCATGCAAGGTTATGATACTATGACAATTACTTTGTGGAGACTAGTAGACCGGAAAGACAATCTGAGGCCTGTTTGGACTAAACAGGATATAAAGTTCCCTTTCGAAATCGATCAAAGTTACCAGTGGGATGCACTAGTTTTGGAGTAGTGACTTTGTTGCGATGCTCACCAATTCGGAACCAGGTTACTCTTGAGTGCTATATGCTAGCAACTGGTAAACACAAGAAGCTGAAATTTAACAATGCTGAAGGAATTCTGGGGTCCGAAGATAGGTTTTACCCATCGAAATTGGTTGAGAATATCATGCCCTTGAAGAACATTGATGGAAGAGACATTTTACTCCTATGAGGGACTTGGTTTTCCCAACATTATGGACGTCAGAATAATGTGCTTATATGAGATCGCTATCATCAAATTTACATTAGCACAATGGCCATGTGATAAGGTTCGTCTTAGTTTTGTAGTTTCGTATCTGAATATTTTTCCTCTTCCGGCAAGTTTTTATTTCATCTGTCTCTCGCATGTATTTGCACTTGCGTGGATTATTTTTGTTAATTTCATTTCAAGCCCTGCTTTTGCTATGTCTTGTGTAACGCTTACCTGATGAAAGCCATGTAATTGTCTTCTGTATGCTCACCAACTTGTTGACTGCCAGTTTTATTTGCCCTTTGTATGCTCAATAACATTTCGGAGGCCTTGGCTTCTCATGAGGAACCTAAGCTGTAATCATCATTCAGTGTGCTAAAGATTTCATAACGTACGAGTTATGTGATCGAGGATGTGGTTGATCGATCGACTTGTCAAAAACTTGCTTTCAAATTTATTTATTTTTTTTCGCTTTTTTTGCTGTGTAAAATAAGAGTTAAACCAAGCTAATTAGATACATTACAGATTCTAGGAAAGTTAGCATCAGAAAGAAACGCGAGAGAGCTAGACGCTTTCATTGTTTCGTAACAAGTGATTCATAGATGATTTGGTTGTCTGCAGTTTCCTTTACCAAGATATCAGCCACCTGATTGGTTTCACTACTATACTGGTGCTTTATTTGCACTTCCTCCAGCAGCGCTTCAAAGCTACTCTCAGGAGTAGCTACACTCAAGGTTGGGCTTTCAAAAAAAAAGAATTTGGGCTTTGTTCACTTATGGGCCGCGGTGTACATAAACCCTAAGTGTAGGTAAGAATTTGCGCTAAGCATGTGCGCAGCTGTCAATTAATCATATACTGGACTCTGAAACCTTATGATGGTAAGTGAATAATGATAGGCACTTTCAATGTTTATTTTGATAAGATTGAATTCATTAAGTACCCTCAAGTAGCCTATGGACATTAGCTCAAACTAGGTGCAGTTCCTTCTCTACTAACATGTTCTGATGAAAAGTTCTTCTCAAAAAAAAAAAACATGTTCTGGAAAGTACTTTATGAGATTATGATTATGGTTTTAAAAAGAAGTAATTATATGACGCCAAGCAAAGTACATAGTCTACATACCATAATCCGCATGATTTATACTATCCTGCTCCTAAAGAAATAACTAGAGATATCAGCTCATTATCTCTGATCTTCTTCCAAGTCTGACATGCCTGAATTTTGTCTTGACGGAATCATATACTGGACTCTGAAACGTCATGATGGTAACTGAATGACAGTCACTTTCAATGTTGAGCATTACGACAAGTTGGAGTTCCTTCTCTAGCTAGTAACATGCATGCTCTGAAAAGTATGAGATTATGTTTTTAGGAGTTGTTTGTGAAGTTTAGAACTTTTTCATATTAATAATATGAACTAATTATCAAAAAAAAAAATAGAAAAAAAAAAAGAAGGATATGAGTGATTTGGTATTGATTTTGGAAAGTACAAAGAAATTTCCAAAGTTAACATATTTTGGAGAAAAGGAAAGGCATAGGGCTACGACTAAAAAAGATATTTATTATTATTTTCTTTACTCATCATATATATATATATACGCCTTTTACGTGACTACAAAGGAACAGCCAGATTCTCATCAAAGACATGGAGAGGGAGAAGGCTGTGAGGCAGAGATTAAGTCCAGAAATCCCAGAACAATTGCAGGTTGAGATTCTTTCATGGCTGTCAGGCAAGTCTCTAGCGAGATGCAATAGTGTATGTAAACTTTGGGATCATTCTTTTACAGTGTGTGCTTTCTTGTTACGACACTCTCGTTCCCCAGATTGCAACGCGGTCTATTGTTATGACTATAACGACTCCACTGCCTCTGAATCTCTAATAAAATTTCCCTCTCATCGGCCCAACACCAACGATGATAAGAACAGCTCGAGTTCGGAGAACAATGTAAAAGCTTTCCGTGTGTCTTTACCTAGTTTGCCTACTAGTTCGCCTTATCTTGAAAGGTCTAAAGGTCCCTCTATACTTTCACTGTCTAACTTATGCGACGGCCTGGTTTGTGTCTTTGATATTTTGGATTGTGATGCTAACTCATCTATATTACTTGTTAGTGCTAGAACCAAGGGTTTCTTAGTTCTCCCTAACAAAAGGATAGAGCCGTTATGCCTTCCTCCTGGTACTTATGATGAAAAATTATTCAAACAACACTGTTCACTGGGGTATGATCCAGTACATAAGGTGTACAAAGTTATGAGGTGCATCAGCGGATATCACAGAAATAGTCCCAGCGGCAAGTGGTACAGTGAGTATGAGATTTTGATCGTTGGATCCAACGTGTGGAAGCCAATGGATCATAATCATGTACCGTCTTCCCTCTATCAGGGTGTACCTTCTGATGAAGGATCTTTTTGTCTCGCTGGAGTGATCTATTGGGTATATGAAGAAGTTGCTAGGGATCAAATTTGCACTTTCATAGCTTTCTTCAATGTGACGCATGATGAATTTCGTACTGAGAATGTTGATCAGTTGGTCGGCTGCTCCTACAGTAGCGATAACGAATATTACTTGACGCCCGTGGAAGGTTGTGCAACATTTTTTTTCTTGAGGAGAGGAAACGACGAGATACACTTGTGGACATTAGTTGACCCTGTAAATGTGGTTTGGACAAGAAGTTCAAGGATTGTTACCTCCCATGTCATCTCAAGGGTTTGGAACTTTTGCTATCAGACAGGAAGAAGCACCATCATGGAGGACGAATACTCATTCAAACAAAGATTTCTTTATTGCTATGATCTTGAAAATAACACGATTTGGAGTGCACATGTCGAACCTGAGCAAGAATGAAGCAAGTCCTATGAGGCTGACAGATATGTCAGATACGCAATTTCATTATTATTTCATTAGCATACTGCCCTCCTTGGAGAGGGAATAAAATGGAAATGTCTATTGAGTTGTACTATTTCAATAGTAGTAATTCAGTGTCATTTGTGCTTGATCAAAATAGTGATCGAGGAATCTTTGTAACCTTATTGTTACTGGTTCAATAGCTTTTTCTGTATTAAGTTTGAAGCATATATGGTACATCAGATAAAGTTTATGCCTTTTAAATTATATGCTGTAGTACAAAACACAAGATTCTCATTCTTGCCACCCTCGTTTACCAAGCTAGATACATTGGCATGAAAGCTAGATAAGTGTTATATATACATAATTTTTTATAGAAACTAGTGTTGAAGAATTTTTTTGATGTAGAAAATGTTTAAATGTGGTTGTAGACAGTGGAATATCCATACATTAAGGATAACAATGCAGCTTTAAAGCGGCCTGTTAGATATAGTGTACCCTTGTTTGATGCCCTCCGAGATTTGTCTACAGCTCAGAGTAGCTGATAGCGTGATATTAACTGTAGCAGCAACAACAGCGGATCGCAGTAGCAGACCCGTGGTAAACCTTGCTGGGTTAGTATACTAATACTGATGAAATAGCTTTTCAAGACAAATACTGATGAAACTGTATGGAGGTATAGTAATTAAGCCTCAAGCTGGATCAAATGAGTAGATCTCAAGTGCGGTGCATGGAGGTGAATTAACTTGTCCTCGTTCTCCATTGGCAATATAGGGTCCATAGCTTTTGCCTTGATGGGGTTATATACTGGACTCGGAATCGTCGGTGTGATCCCATAGTTGCGTTTGATGTTGAGCATGAGAAGTTCGATTCAATCAACTACCCGCAAGAAGAGTTGATCGGTGAAATCTTAACACACAGTAGAGGACATGCTTCGCTAGTAGGGATAACTTCGGACAGTAATGTTGAGATTACTTTTTGGAGATTAATGGATTGGAAAGACCTTGACCATCCGTGGAGTAAAGGGGTTATTGTCAGTCCATTTACTGCACGTGCTGGAGAAATTAGATGCAGTCATTCTGGTCAGGTGTACTCGGTTCGTTCCTCAGTGTCAGATTGTTTTGTTATTGACAGCTATGTTCCAGAAACTGGTGAATATATATGGAGCTGGAAGTAGAGAATGCTGAAGGAATTTTGGGTCTTAGGCATGGTTTTAGCCCTTTAAAAGTTGTTGACAACATCTTACCCTTGATGAAAATGGTGATCTGTCCCTAACTTTAGCGAGGGACATAATGCTTCGGAATGGAGAATACATGATCCATTACTAACACATTGTCTCCGAGCCTGTTTCAGTGTCAGTCACTATCTTTTCTAGCGTAGAAGGATTCATTCAGTCGGTAAGCTATTTCAGCAACGTAACAGATCAGTACCTCATCGTTCTGACAACAGGTTGGTTTCGTCGTGCAGTTTGTCTGTGGCTGTGTGTGTGTCTGGTTGTGTGTGTATGTGGGTGTGGGTGTGGGTGTTCTACTATAATATGACTTATGATGCACTTGGAATAACACAAGTGTTTCACATATACCTATGTTACATGGACTCGGCTGGAAGTGTCCAACATGGATACGTGTCCAAGTGTCGGACTCCGCAATATTTTAAAATTTTAACATGTTTTTGGCTGAAAATGAAGTGTCGAGTGTCCATACCCATGTCCAAGTGTCGAGTGTTCGACACGAGTACTCGAGGTGAAATGAAGAGTCCATCTAACATAGACATATACTCATGTTCGAGGTTGTGCATAGCCAGTTATCATCCGCTGAGATGGGTTTTTTTTTATGGTTTTTCCTTCTTTTTTATTGATTTTTTGGGTGTTTTCTATCTACACTTAATGATTGAAAAGGTGGTTACTGATTTCTATGAGTTGAATGTTATTTTTTGGTGCTTTTTTTTATTCTGATGTGTCCTTATTTAAGATATACTGATACAAGAACACCTCAGATCGAAAGAGAATAGATTCATTGATGTTTGATGTATGCTCTGCGATTTTGAGACTATTCTCATTGGATTGGAGAAATCTTCAAAATATTGAATTCATCACAGTAGTTAAGTCTTCAAAACAGTCCAAATTTCAGGCAAAATTCCAACATTCTTCAGCAAAGACTTCATGGTAAATAGAGTATAGTGTTCCTAATATTTTTCACTAAACCAAACTACAGTGAACTAATTAAGCACAAAAGGCTAGTTGTACTTGGTGCCTGACTGCAGCATCTGTACAAAGAACTTTTTTTTTTTTTTTTTGCCTTTTCGTACGAATGAAAGAACTATATTAGCCTAAATGTCTGGCATACAGAGTCTAGAGAAATGCAATATTCCATGCAAATCAGCCTTGAAGGCCATCATACTACAATTGTTCGGTCGCAACTCGCAAACGATAGACAATCTTTTTAAACAAGACATGATTTGAATTTGCTTCATTGGCAAGAGTGTCAGCAACTTGATTCACTTCCCTCGGCTTATGGAGATTAGACAACAAATTTTGACATAATTTTCTGTGAATGCCCTCATACCAGGACGGCAGGACAATGTTTGATTTCTGGTGTCAAGTTTAATGAGGATTAGTATCGGTGATCGTTTGTACACGAGACTAATATGTCAGTTTACCAAATAGAAAGGGAACGTAAATTTTGCCAAACACACCCCAAAAATGTTAAAGATCATCGAAAATCCACTTACAAATTATATTTTGAAGAAACACCCGATTATAATCCAAACGCTCGGGTAGGACACCCCAACCGCACTTCGATGGTGGTTTCCGTTCTTTGTTTTTTTGGTTTTTGAGCAACTCTGGTGTGATACGAACTCATGGGTCACTATTTGTGTATAGTAGGTCACTTTATAAGCAATAACCCTTTTTCATTAAAAAGTGACCCTTGTCCCACCAAAAGTTTACAATAAGACCGTCTCAAACAAGTTTTTATGATAAAAGAAAAATGTTGTTCAACACCTTTTTTTTTGGCGGTTGTTCAAGCCTTGATCAATAATCATCTCCTTTTTGCTATCCCTACTGCCATCACAAATCACATCTCACCGTCAGTATATATACCCTCTTCTCACATTCACCACATGACCAGTACCAATTTATCCATAGCCGCCTGGCATTTTTTCATTTATTTGACATTCTGATCTCTCCCATGCCTACATTTTTGGTTTAACTCTATAGGCTGATTCTTGCCCTTCTAAATTGAGAGTCAAAGTTCATCTGGGTTTTGGTAGATCTGATCATGTCAGAATGTAGTGCCAATGGCAACACTACTCAATCAAAATATGAGATCCTTCCTGATTTACTGCTAGATGTTTTTGTAAGGCTTCCAGGCAAGTCTCTTAGACGATTCAAGTCCGTCTCTAAACACTGGTTCTCTCTCATCACTCATCCCGACTTCATAGAGATGCATCATACTCGTTCCTTCCTTCGAGAAGGCGGTGCCTTCCTCGTATTAAGACCTCCTCCATTACCGGATCATATCTACCGCTACCGGTACAGGAATCCTCTAAACCCCTACAACTGGGACCGTCGTCTCATAAGGATCGATTGGAGAAAGAAGAATCCCAAGGATAGGGTAATGGTTCATGATCCAACTTCTCTGCCTTTCACCACCACCTCGGTTTCAAATATCGTCAATGGATTGGTATGCTTTTATCATAGAGACGATCCCAAGGGAAGCATATATATCTATAACCTTACCACTCGTGAAAATCTGCCTATTTGTCTTCCTGATCAAACAACTGAATACCGTTTCAAAAGGATTTGCCACTTGGGTTACGATCCCACGAGTAAGGTATATAAGGTTCTTTACATATGGCCTAATGATTTTGGTTACATATGGGCCTCTTCGGGTGACAAAAACAAGGAGAATAAATGGAGGCCGATCAGAATACCACCTCACATGATTTGTACGGATTCCGACCCTGTAGACTATTGCAATGGCGGTGTCCTATATTGAAAAAGAGGATATAGGCCTGAAGAAAGGAGGGGCATAGTCAGCTTCAATCTTGAGCAGGAAAAGTTCGATTTTATGAAGTACCCTGAAGAAGGAAAACTGCATGACTGGTCTACTACATTTCTAGCCGTACTTCGTGGACAACTTTCGGTAGTTGCAATTCCATACTGTAATCAGTCGCGAACTCGTACCCAGCCTCGTCATGATATTGTGCTTGATTTATGGAGATTGATAGACTAAATGGATAACCACAACCTGGTTTGGACTAAAGAGGCTATTACATGCCCTTTCCCCAACTATTCAATTGCACCGGTGAGATGTAGTAGTTTTGGTCTAGTGTCTTTAGATCGTTACTCGTCCATCCCGGGACAGGTTATTATTGACTGCTACATGCTAGCAACCGGGAAACACATAGAGCTGAAAGTTAATAATGCTCAAGGACTATTGAGTCCTAGAGTTGAATTTCTCCCATCAAAAATGGCTGAAAACATCTTGCCTTTGAAGAACTTCAAATTGATGGAAGCTCCAGATTTGTTAGACATATGATGTATGCACTTGCAAATTGCTATTATGAATTTTTGTTCAATAGTTTATTTTTTAGAGTAACTGAAATGTTGTATTCACACAATTGCTCTAGGTACTAGCAATTGGCCTCATGAGATCCTTTTCTAGGAGATCAGATATAGAATAGCCCTCAAGCTGCAAGTGATGTTTTAAGTAATATCAATGTGTGTGATTATAATGAAAATTTCTGCCTATATATGTGTATTTGAGTATGAAGAAATGAATATGTGAGTTACAGCCTTGCAGGAGCATGGAATTGCAAAATCCAAACATGTGAGCGACAGTAAAAATAGCAGCAGCAAATTTGCGTACTCTTTCATTCTCTTGTGGAACTCTTTTATTTTAAGGCAAATTAGTGAAGAAATTGTGAAAGTTCTGCAGGAAATTATGAATGTTGTGTTTCAGATCACTGACTCTGGTAGAATTTGGTAGCTAGGCATTTATTGCTCCAGCTAACAACGTAACATTAACACGAGTGTCTGACCTTCAACGGTAAGGATTCTAGTACCTTCAAATTCATTGCAGTAAATATAATTCCGTAAATATAAACCATGCATTACTCTATGTGGAGACTAATAGATTGACCTAATACATGCTTGCCCTGACTCCAAGGACATCTTTTGCTAGGCTATTGTGTCAGCTGTTTGTTATAGAGCATTTAGTTGATCTAGTCAAGTGTCTTATGTGAGTTTCTCTTAAATTCAGCACAAGCTTATTATCAATGTGTTAGAAACCAGTAAACACATGAAGCTAATAGTTACTAATGCTCGCTGAATGAACATTGAGGCCTAGAGTTGCATTATGCCTGTCAGTGAAATGATATGTATGCAGTCGAAACGACTTTGTATATGGTCCTTTTTATTTGTAGTAAGTGCCTAGACTGATTAACATATTGTTGGCATGGCACTAGCTTGTTTTGTTACCCTTAGTATATCCATTTAACTTGCTGATCAGTTACCACTCCGTGTATAAATCATGGAGTTTACAAACCTCAATTGATACAACTCAAGATTGTGAATCGTCAGGTTTTTAGTTTGGGTAGCCAGGCAGCCACAACACGATAACAGATGGAGGCCGATCAACATATGTCTATTCGACAGTGATTCAACTTGATCATTATCTATGGTCTTCTACCAAGTCTGACATGCATTACTGGATTTTTGTCTTGACGGAATCATATACTAGAAAAACCTTATGATGCTAAATGAATGAGATTAGTCACTTTCAATGTTGAGCTCAATTTGAATTTATTGAGTAACCTCAAGCAGCCTATGAATATTAGCAGTGGAGTTCTTTTAGTTGTATGTTTTTAGGAGTTGTTTATAAGGCTGTAAGCTACCCTGAGTTTAGACAACTCTTT
This sequence comes from Tetragonia tetragonoides, assembly GCA_038025085.1. Classification (NCBI taxonomy): domain Eukaryota; kingdom Viridiplantae; phylum Streptophyta; class Magnoliopsida; order Caryophyllales; family Aizoaceae; genus Tetragonia; species Tetragonia tetragonoides. Next base: position 27,573,541 of record CM076146.1, on the reverse strand, counting down.
GATATATATATATATATATATATATATATATATATATATATATATATATATATATATATATATATATATATATATATATATATATATATATATATATATATATATATATATATATATATATATATATTAAGTGGATGTGCACATATGCGTAATGGACACGTGGGCGTCCACATAAGCAAGACATATCCCCATTATTTGACACGTCATCGTAATATAAAATGCATGAATCTAAATTAATGCAAGAATCTACATTGATGCATGAATCTACATTAATGCATTAATCTACATTAAACTTAAATATATTTTCTTAAATTTTTATAATGATACATTTATATAATAATACAAAATATATTTATTTTGCTAATCATTTTTTTTTTTGCGGATGCTTTAACAATAGTAGTTACTATATTCGAGTCAAAGTGTACATCATTATTATTTCAATTTTTGCAGATTTGTTCTATAATAATCTTTACAGTAGAAACAAAATGAATTCCAACGATGGGTATACATAGTTGTTAACAACTTAATCATAATTTTATTGCATCCATTAGATACTTTGGATATGACTTTTAAGATTGGATATTTTGAGTAAACTGCAGAAAAAGTAGTAGTGTTAGTGGTCTTTTGGACTGAATATTAGACACTAGAAATTGGGTTAAATTGCAACAAAAATAATAAAGATTTGTTGGCTATACAAACCAGGTTTATATCACGATTAACAAGGAATGAGATATTGTATATATTGTGGTATTCTACCCTACAAATTAATGTAGTATTGCAAGTTTATACCTTATTAAGCGAGATATTTCATATAAGAGGATTTTTGTATCCAATCGTGCATCGCACGGGAATGTAACTAGTTAATAATAGTAAATGAATTAATCATCAAAAAAAAAAAAAGAGGGATAAAAAAAGGATATATGAGAGATTTGGTTTGATATTGGAAACTACAAAGAAATTTCCAAAATAACCATTACTTTGGAGTAGTTAACTTAAAGAGGAAACACAGAGGCGTGCAATTTAAGCTGGACTAATTAAAAAGATATTTAGATAGAGATCTCATCATATAAGTTTTTGTTGGGAAAAACTACGGTATTTACCACAATCACAACAACCGATAATTGGAAAAAATAAAGTGCAAGAATCCAAAATCAACACACGTAATTTTAAGTGGAAAACCCCTCTTAAATAGGGGAAAACCACGGTGCGGATCTCCACGCACTAAACAAAAATCCAATATGATAATCAAGAGTAGAAAGGCAACAATCACACCATCTATCTTTGGTACTAGTACAAATTGATAAACCCTAACTCAATTTGGTACTCCGACTAACCCAAAGATACACCCATAAAATACGTGTCGATGATCAATCCGTATACTCTGATTATCTTCTCCTAGCCGCAGTCGTTCAACACACCTCGTTGGAGTATTCTCTCTCTAACAACCTCCCTGTGTATTTGGCGCGTTACCTCAACCGCCTTTTATTTGACTACAAGGAACAACTAGAGATCTCATCAAAGACATGGAGAGGAAGAAGGCTGTAAAGAAGAAATTAAGTCCAAAAATCCCAGAAGAGATGCAGGTTGAGATTCTTTCATGGCTGTCAGGAAGTCTTTAGCGAGATGCAATAGTGTTTGTAAACTTTGGGATCATTCTTTCACATTCTATGCTTTCTTGTTACGACACTCTCGTTGTTCCCCATACTGCAACGCCGCGGACTATTATTATGCCTATACCTGCTTCTATAACTGTGAATATATATTCCTCTCTCATCGCCCCAACAACAACAATGATAAGAACAACTCGAGTTCGGAGAACAAATCAAAAGCTTTTCGTGTGTATTTACTTAACAGTACTAGTTTGCCTACTACTTCGCCTTATCTTAAAAGGTCTAAAGATCCCTCTTCACTTTCCGTGTCTAACATGTGCGACGGCCTTATTTGTGTCTTTGATTTTTGGGATTGTGATACTAACTCATCTATATTACTATTTAGTGTTAGAACCAAGGCATTCTTTGCTCTCCCTAACAAAAGGAAAGAGCCGTTAAGCCTTCCTCCAGGTAATTATGATGAGCCATTGGAACAACGATGTTCACTAGGGTATGATCCTGTAAGAAAGGTGCATAAAGTTATGAGGTGTATCAGCGGACTTCACGAAACTCCTCCCAGCTGCAGGTGGTACAGTGAGTATGAGATTTTGACCGTGGGACGATCCAACGTGTGGAAGCCAATGGATCATAATCATGTACCGCCTTCCCTCTATCAGGGTGTACCTACCGATGATGGATGTTTTTGTCTCGATGGAGTGATCTATTGGATACATGAAGAAGCTGCTTGGGATGATATGAACGCTGATGAAGATCATCCACCGGTCACTTTCATAGCTTCCTTCAATCTGACACATGATGAATTCCGTACTGAAAAAGTTGGTCGGCTGCTCCTATAGTAGTGATGACATATATTACTTCGCGCCCTTGAAAGGATGTGCAACATATTTTTTCTTGAGGAAAGGAAATGACGAGATACACCTGTGGACATTAGTGGACCCTGCAAATGCGGTCTGGACAAGAAGTTCAAGGATTGTTAACTCCCATGTCATTGTTGGAAATGAAGCTTGATATGCTTCATGAAGCTTGGTATGCTTCAAAGTAAAGTCCCACAAAATCCTTGTCCATAAAATCCATTGTCCCACATTGGTAGAGAAGAGAAAAGTGTTTCGTTTGACCGGAAAAAAGATTCTGTAACCGTTACAAAATAACTAATCATTATTACCTCCCTAAAAATCCGCCCCACATTAATTATTTTGCGGTTACATATTTCTTCTCTTTATATACTTTGTTTCTTGATTTCTTTTGGGCACACTAAAAACAGACACTCTAAAATCCTCTTTTCTTCTCTAGTCTTGGCAGTAGATCAGTTTGCTCTCAAAACCATTGCATCGCAGTACACCGGAGCTTTGGTTGTCGTGTATCCCTGGAGGTCGGTTGCCTGAAATTCCCTAGTGTACGTGTGGGGGCAAATTCGACTTTAGGGCAGTGATTCGTCACGCCACGACTTTTTTTTGAGATAAGTTTGTTCCTTCATTAGCTTTGTTTCTAACATTCTAAAGTCGAATTTTTTTTATACTATGGTTGATGGTGGAATTATATTCAGTATGTATAGGTTTGTGTGTCTTGGTAGAATGATAATCTGATAAATGGATAAACTTGATAGCGATGTGATTTGTTGCAACTTGCAAGCGTCTCCCAAGTTTTATAATTTAGAATCAGTAACCACAAATTCTTTTTGTGATTTATTAGTCCAGTTTTACTTTTTACGGGTGGGGTGTTTGACCGGCATTTCTACAGGTTCATATTATACTTTGAAAAGGGAAGCCTGTAAGTTTTTTTTTTTGTAAATGCCTTAGTGTCGTAGTGTTAATTCACCCAATGTGATTAATAAGTTATTAGTAATTGGCCTATGGGGTTTTGTCCTTTAATGAGATTACAAGAACATTTGTTTGGATTTATGGTTCCCTGTCAAGCAATTTGGATATGTGTATGGTATCTATGCAGTAACTGGGTTTATGAGATAAAGATAGTGTGTTAGTTGCTTGTGTATTTGACTTTAGTTATTGAGTCTGCGCCTACTGGTCAAAATCTTATACGGTGGAAAAATGACGGTTTATTTTTTAAGTTTATGTGTGCTTGCCATCATTGATGCCATTGTAATGATGCATTAAACTAACCGCCTTAAACGAGCTCGAGCAACGGTTAATGGAAAAGTTGAAACGTGTCCTTGTATGGCACTTGTATACTTCCATCTTGCATTTCGAATACTTTTGGAAAGGTAAAAGTATGCATATGGATTAATGGTTATAACTCTCTGATAGTAAATTATGTGATATGCTTATTAAACTGGATGCTTGCGGTTTTGGGACTTTTCAATCTAATAATTCTTTGTTTGAAGCATAGTTTGATCGAACATGGATCTTTTAAACTTGTTATTTAGAGAGCTTTTGGGACATTGGTGTTGTACTCTTTAATTGATTTGCAATCCAAAAGTGAATATAGAGCAGTGAAATCTACAGAGTCTAGTAGCTCATTCGATTTGGCAATTTAAATCCATAGTGTAATTTGCTAGTTGAACTAGCTTTTATGACATTAGCATATTCATTATTCGTTAAAAATTCAAATCTAATTATGCAAATTTTTTGCTCAACATTATATGCGTCTTTTTGATTGATGTTGACAAGAGTCTAAATGATTTTTGTGCGGGATAGAATAATAAATAAATAAATAAATTCTCATGTTTTGTGTGCTTACAAAAACAAGTAATTGTTAGTGTAAGAATTATATGAGGACTATAATTAGCCTTATTTATTGTGATTAAATGTTGTTCCCTTCATCTGAAAACCGTTATGGATTTTTGTGAGTTGATTAAATAATTTAAAAGATTTGGGAACCTTGTATGACTAGTTGGATGGTACTTGTAGTTCACGACATGCTACAAAATTCATTGTTTGGTTCTTTAATATTGTCAATTGTGGAATATTGATATTTTACATTTTATATTGCCTTCAAAGGAATTACAATTAAATTGATGAGTTGATATATATATTGAGAACATGTGGGGAAACTTGTATAACTATATTTATACTTATTGTTGTGTTCTCAATCTAAATTGATTAAACCCGATTCTTTGAGAATGTGGGGGTAACTAATAAATTTTAGTTTAACTAATAAAATTTAGTTTACCGAAATCTTTGTGGGTTTTTTATGAGACCTAGCTAAGATATTTGAATGTCTATGTATATTTCTTTTATATTCGTAAAATGTTACGTATAATTATAGAGACATCTTGAGCATAAGAATAATGATTTGAGTGAAATCATTTATTATTTCTAGTATAGCTTATATGCAATGTGGAAACGATAAGCTAATTATTGGCACTTGTGGTAGATAAGACCATATTATTTATATATGAATTTATCATATATTGAAAGAGGCCATAATTTTTATGTTCTCTATGCGAGGAACTCATGATAGCATATCACATAAGAACAACTAAGGTTCTAAATTTTATTTATTTATTTTGTGTATACTAGAGTTATTGAATTAATATGCTATAGATTAACTTGTGTTTGCACTTTGATAAACATCTTTGTCGTGTTTGATGGGTATATTGGTGCAAATTATGTGACAAGTTAATAATATATATACTTGTACAAGTAAGTATGTTTTTTCCTTTGTTGGGGTGTTGTCTCTAAAACTTGATTTTTATAGCATGTTATCTATAATTTAGAGTCATGTTGCAATGCATTGGGGAAAGCTAAGTGTGCCAATTTCTTTTAATTCTGATTTGTTAAAATCGGTGTGTAATGGTATTAAGAGATGACACATTTGCAATAGAAAAAGTGCATCAAGTAACCATATAAATTAAAGGAATATTGTTCTTAGTTTTGTTGTTGACTCGTCAAGGGAAATGAGTCTTAAGCCCTTAGATTGAGGAAATTGTGGTGTACACCCAACCTTCATTGGTTCAAAGTGGTCAAACAAAGCCATGAGATTACTCAATATGCACCTAAACAATAGTATGATAAATTCCATTGCGCGCACTTTGTTTTATTTTGATGGTTCAAAGGTTTATGATTATAATGCTTGTGTTGATTATAAATATGATGAGCATAAATGTACTACAAATTGTCTTTTTGTGGATGACATGCTTGATTTTAGTATAAGTATTGATGTGATAAACACAATATGAACTTTCTTAAAATCATGCTATGTTATGAAAGATAAGGGTAAAGATATTGCAATTTATTCTTGACATTAAAATCACTACAACTTCTGAGAGTTTGAGTTTGAATCAGTCTCATAAAGTTGAGAATTTTTTATTTTTATTGTTTTTTTTAAAAAAAAAGGAGTGTAGTCAATTTCGATTCTACTCTCGTTTATGATTCTAACATTCAGTTAGAAAAGAATAGAGGTAATAGTGTATTACAAGGGGAATATGTTAAGAGTGTTTGATGAGTTTGATGAGTTATACCATACCAAATATAGCATATGACGTATGCAGGTTGAGTAGATATACTCATAAGCCCAATCGTGATAATTGGAATACTTTGATTATTCTATTGAAGTATTTGTAAGGTACTATTAATTTGGGTTTAATTTGCACTACAAGAATTTTCCTTGTGTATGAAGGAATTTGCCATGCCAGCTAAATCTGCAAGAATGATGAAGTACTCTTGCTAGTGTTGCTATATTTTGGAAAGCTTCCAAACATTTTGTGTCTTAAAGTTTTACAATGGAATCTAAGTTTTTATTCAAGAATGTGGCCGGTTACAAAGCCGAATGGCTAAGAGGTTTGCCAGCAGATATTCCATTGTGGGGGAGACCGGCTCCGCTAGTATCCATTATTGTGATTGTCAATTGTGTTTGTCAATTGTGTTTGTCAAGTCGCTAATAGAGTAGCCCACAACTATTCTTTCTTTCAACGGAAAGAGAAGGCATGTACGCCTTAGACATGGAATTGTGAAAGATCTGATCAGATATAATGTGATATCACTCGAGTGTGTTAAGTTGGAGAGGAACTTGCAAATCCTCTTCCAAAGGCCTTTGTGGAAAGATAGTGCTTGAGTCAGCACTAGCAATGGGGCTTCAGCCCAGTGGGAGTGAATTGTGATGGATACCCAACCTGGAACATATCCAGATTCAATGAGGTCAAAAGAAATCACAAAACAACTCCAGTCATGTACTACAAACCTCATTCCTCTATAAAATGATGTAGTACTTTTCTGTATACTGTCATGTGTGTGAGGTTGAGCATTTTAGCTCTTAATGAGTTCATAGCCTTGTAAGGTGGTGTGAGACAGTACACACTTGATGAACTCACCTATGTGAATGTGGGGGAATTGCCCGCCCCCTTTGAGAGCAATTGGGCTAATGACTCTCTAGAGCGTTCACAGAAATATCCAGGCACGTAAGGGGCTAATGCATATATATTTTCGCGAGAGTAAATCTGATTTTGAGGTTAAACTAGTGCGCAGTTTGTACTGAACAAATACCGTGAAAGGTTCAAGGAATTTTTTCCACCTAAATGGTTGTTGGGCAAACTTGTAAGCACAAGGTACTAATTCAAGTCCACAAGACATTAGTATCGTAACGTGCGACCTCCTACTGCCATGAACTTCTTCTACCACTTTTCTTTGAATCATGTGGGGGATTGTTGGAAATGAAGCTTGATATGCTTCATGAAGCTTGGTATGCTTCAAAGTAAAGTCCCACAAAATCCTTGTTTATAAAATCCATTGTCCCACATTGGTAGAGAAGAGAAAAGTGTTTCGTTTGACCGGCAAAAAGATTCTGTAACCGTTACAAAATAACTAACCATTATTACCTCCCTAAAAATCCGCCCCACATTAATTATTTTGCGGTTACATATTTCTTCTCTTTATATACTTTGTTTCTTGATTTCTTTTGGGCACACTAAAAACAGACACTCTCAAATCCTCTTTTCTTCTCTAGTCTTGGCAGTAGATCAGTTTGCTCTCAAAACCATTGCATCGCAGTACACCGGAGCTTTGGTTGTCGTGTATCCCTGGAGGTCGGTTGCCTGAAATTCCCTAGTGTACGTGTGGGGGCAAATTCGACTTTAGGGCAGTGATTCGTCACGCCACGACTTTCTTTTGAGATAAGTTTGTTCCTTCATTAGCTTTGTTTCTAACATTCATCTCAAGGGTTCAGAATTTATGCTCTCTACAGACAACAGGAAGAAGCCTTATGGTCTGGAAAGAAAGCTCGTTAAAACCAAGATTTCTTTATTGCTATGATCTTGAAAATAACACGAGTTGGTGTTCAGATGTCGAACCTGAGCAAGAATGAAACCAAGTCCTACGAGCCGACAGTTAACTCTAATTAAAGATATGTTACTTCTTGCCTCTTGGCCCGTGGGCATGAACTGTCAGATACACAATTTCAGTATTTCATTAGCATACTGTGCTCCTAGGAGAGGAAAATAAAATGGAAACCTCTTTTGAGTTGTACTATTTCTGCAGTTTCCCCTGTTTCTCTTTCAATCAGTATTCACAGGAACCTTCATAACCTTTCTGTCATTCCTGGGTTGTAATAATACTGAAGTCCTAAGGTTCACAACGCGCTCACTATATTGGTTAGTGCTCTCAAGTTTTAGCTGACAAACTGTTACTGGTCAATAGCTTTATATGTGTTAAGTTAGAAGCATATATGGTGAAGCCTAACGACTGATGTCTTCTAAGAAAACGTCTTCCTGTGATAATAAAAATCCAATAAAAACATTTTTGTAGTAAAAGACTCCTAATTGTAGTAAAAAATGGTTTTGCTGATGCTAGCAGCACTAATTTTCTTAGAACTTGTCATCTAGGTACGTAGCTGATTTAAACTCTTTCATTTGTAGGTACCACGTATAGTGTTTCTAACTTCTTTTCACCAAAAAAAACTACAGAAATTGTATTCTAAAAGTAGACTAAGCACGAAAGGCTCCTTGGCACCTGACTGTAGCATATGTACAAAGAATCCATGACTTTTAAACTGAAATAAAATCTTAGGATCTCTGTTTTCGTTCTGCTAGACCTGTGAAATTCAATATCAGCTTCAATTTCGTTGAAGAATAACCCTTAGAGACCCTTGCAGATTTCTATCTTCAAGGAGGCAACAATTCATTTCCGTTCGTAAAGCTTCAATTATATTGATCACTTCATGGAGCCCTTGGTTCCTTCATAGGATCTAAGTAGGCCTGTATGTACTCAGTAATATCCCTTTTGCAACAGTTTTTGGTTCTTAAGCCAATAAACTCCAGCCAGCTGATTTTCGAGCAATGGCGCCTGAAGAAAAGGTGGTTGTAGCTTTCTCACTTATTGAGGGCTCAAAGTTCACTAGTATCATCAGCTTCTCTAATTGTAGCTTCTTTTGTTTCAGCTTTCATAGGAACATGTTGTTATTGGCAAGCCATTGTAATGTCATTCTCTTTTCTGTTGTGAATTTTCGGATCCATAAATCCTTTTTCAGAACCAGTAGTTCTGTATGATCTGTTCACAGTGGATCCACCAGATTTATCTACAATCAACATAGCTTCTCATTTCTGGTGAATGAAGTTTGATCTGTAGAACAGTTGTGCTATTGCAGATTCTTTACCAAATGAAATACTTTCTGTACCTTGATTCTCAATATCTCAAGGCAAATTATTAGCTCATTCACTTTGCAATATAATATCGATTTTACTATCTCCACCCGAACACAATATCCTTCAAAGATCGATGAAGTCTTTTGCCCTGATGGAATATATATCTTCCATGTCTACTAGTCTTCTTCCTTTCTTCACCAAGCTAATTAAAACGGATCATGTAGTTTACACTAGTACAAAAACAGCCATGTGCATCGCCCAATATGCGACGGTTTATAGTGACAACAGTTGCCCATAATAAGGCGGTGGCATTTTTGTAAATAAAAGTTGAGAATAGACGACGGGTCTAATGTACAACCAGACGTACATAACTTTTAAAGAATAAAAATTGAGAATGCACGACGGTTGACTTAAATACCCGACGCACATAGTCTACCGTATGCGTCGGTTTTGGAAATCAACCGTCGTTCATACTCTTAAAAGAATAAACCCCACAAAATTTCCCTTTCCCTTTCACTTTTTCTCACCGTCCTCTTCTCACGCCATCACTTTCCCCTTCTTCTCACCGTTCTCACTCCATTGTCATCGCCATCTCATCACTACTCAGAACCTCACGCCATCACTCCATCGTCATCGTCATCGCCAGCCTACTCACAACCTCTCACCATCTCCACCCTACTCAGAACCTCACGCCAATTCGCCGGTCACCAAGAGTTCTCTATTTCATGCCAATTCGTCGGTCACCAACAGCTTACTCTCGCCCTTTTGCTCTCTCTTTCAATCACTTTAATTTCGCAACAAGAAAGGCATAACAAGCATCAATTTGAGGTACTTTCGACTATTTTCCCCCTTTCTCTTGTAAATTGGTTTTTGCTGATTTTTTTGTAAATCTAGGGTTTTGAATTCTTGTAATTTTGCTCGTGATTTTAAGTTTATGTTGTAATTGTTTGAATTGTTCAAGGTTTTATTTTGGTTTTTTGCGTTCTGGTTTCTTTAATTACCACGAATTTTAAACCTAGGGTTCATATTGAGTTGGAACTGTTGAATTGGGTTAATTGTTGCTGTATCTAAATGCTACTGATTTGTCATTGTGAAAAATTTCTAGAAAATCAAAATTATTGACCTAATTCAGAACTTTACATTGAATTTATTGCTCACTTTGGCATAATTCGTGCATATGTGTGTGTGTTTGTTGCTGAACTGTTCTAGTTAAGTTGCCTGGACTAATTCTGCCTCTAACCCGGTAAATTCATTTATATACAACTCATATTATGATTCCTGAAGAATGAGATAGACTGCTATTTTGTCTGCTATCATCACTGTTTTCCTTATCAAAAAAGATTATTACACCTGATAGCTAAAGATGGCCATAGTGAAGCCAGTGTTGGTTGGTTATTTTTGTGACTATCATAGGATGTTTAGATCCTGGTTTAAGTGTCAAGCATTGGCATAGGCATGCTGAAATCAATTTGGCTGGTGGCTCAATTTTTAAATGAGCTCCAAATTTGCTGAATGAGTTTAATGGCTGGGCATGTTCATTTGTGAATTAATTAATAAGGGAAGGATCTGGACTTTTGCACCAATGAAAGTAAGAGTGATGTTGATGAAAATGGAGGATGGTAGATCCCTCGCAACACATAGCTAAATTCATGTTGAAATGGCTACTACAGGAGATCATATTTTTGTTTGTATGTGTGTGTGTTTCTCTTGTGGTATAGGCATGCCCGCAGGGGAGCTCACATTCTCACAACACCCAATATTTAATGAACTATGTATATATTTCGTTGAATAATACAGTAAGATTCTTGGAGTTGTTTAATTTGGTTATTAATTAGACTAATCATGCTATACTATTGTGCAAAGCACTCTTATAGAAGTTTAATTAAAATGAAAATAATAAGTCTTTTACGTTGTTGAAACAAGTAGCTAGCTTGTGCTATTTTATGTGAGCTTTTGTTATTCTGATGTACTGGGCTAAATCTACTGTGACTGTTTGTCTTGATTTGTTCACTGGCCTTGTTGATTATTGGATTGTTTGCTTAAAAGAAAGAGCGATTACAGTTTTGTTCTGAATTGTGGAAGTTGTGGAAGTTTGATGTATACTTGCAGTATTTCCTTGGGTTATCTTGCTTGTTTGACCTCCTGTGATTATGAAAAAAGAAGTGGAGCTCATTTGGTGGTGTAACTATTTGTGAATTTGGTCGAGTTTGAAATTTGGGTTCTGAAATTTGTGAGCTTTAGTGCTATATCTGTTGTGTTTTGGGCTGAGTATTGAAAATGTTATCTTGGAATTCTCATGCTGGAATTGTGGTTTGTGTAATAGAGCCTTGGTTCTAATTCCGAATTTGTTTCATTATTTACACATACAATTCGCTTCTCTGTCCTTTGATTCTCTCTTTCTTCTTTATTTTCTACCATTTATTTTGTAATTTCTGTCTCGATTTATCTGGAATTCGTTTACTTTTGCATTGAGATGGATAAATTGCCCTAATTTTGAAATTAGGGCTTGCTGAAATGATTTGTTTTGAAACTACGCTGTTTTAGATCTATTTGTTGGTCGAAAGTCGAAGACCACCACCATGAAACAAGAACTAAGTTTCGCCACCCTTTACTTCAGGTTTCTTTTTTCTATTCATCTTTCTCTAATTTTCATTTTGGTAACTAAGTTACACTTACATCGTGCTTCTTAATGACCAGGCACCTTATTTTATTTTATTTCTTCTCACCGTGTTTGTTTTACTGTTCACTGCTCACTGTATTTCTATTTCAGTAGAAATACAAAGTAGAGTTATGGATGTCAACTTTGGAGCATTACAGTTTAGCCTATTGTTTATTGAAAGCATTTCTCCAGTTATTTCTAGCTTTAACATTGCTGCTTAACTTTCACTTATGCTGTTACTAGTTGATGTTTTCCTGGTCTAAGCTCTTTGCAGGTCTTTGTCGAGTATTGAGCTAGGTTTCATGAAGATTATTGTTACTGTTTTTTGTTGACTGTGCCCCAGACAGTTTCTTACATGGCAGAATATGTCTTTGGCAAGCATTGGTTCATTCGGTGTAGTCTTTCAGGTGCTATTTCTGCCAATGTTTTAGCTTCTATCTAGATACTATTTTCTGCTTCCTCTTTTATCTGACTGCGATGTTCATGAGTATATTTGTATATTTATTTTCTACAGCAATTTCTACCTTGTGTTTTCGTTTGTAAGTTCAGAACTTTAAGTAGGGTCTTGTAATATTCAGCATCTTTTTCTACAAGTTTTTGACTCTGAAAGGGATTCTGAATTTAAGAGTTTGGATTATTTGTTCTGCTCTCTACAGCAGTTGCAGCAACTTGAGCAATCACCCCAGAGAAAGCCACAACAGCAGCCTCAGCCACAAATTCAGATTGGGCAAGGTGGTGTGCACACAAGGGCCACTAATGATTGGAATGATGATACGCATTGACTGAGAGCGGTTTCTAGCATGCTTGTACCTGTCAGAATATACTTTAGAGTCGCCATGCCCTTGAGCAGTAGTGTACAGATGAAGCTGTTATTTTTGCAAGGGTGCTATACGAAAAGGAAAATGAGAGGATGATTGTTATTGCAGGTTACTGACTTGACGAATTTAGGAGTTTTTTTGGGTATCATGTATATTACCACTGCTTAGAGCTTGTGAAGATAGAGACAGACATAGAGGTATGTGTGCAGGCCTGCAGGGTCTCATCTCTCTTTTTACTCTCACACAGTCTCCCCGTCAAATTTCTCAGACCACCCTCCTCTCTGCGTCTGCTCTGTCAACTTTCTCTCTCCCTGTTTCTTCCTCCATTGATCTGTATCTCTTCTTCATTGTGAAGAACTGCTACTCGTTCGATTCAGAACTCAAACTGTTGTTGATTGTGATTCATTTCAAGGTTATTTCTTTATCCCCAATTATTTTCAAGTATTTTTTTTCTCTGTTATGTTTTTGTTTTTGATTTGGGGTTTCAGATGGGTGTTTGTTTCTGATTCGTTCTGTTAGATCTGTTGTTATAAATACTAATTTGAGGTGTTAATCCTAAAAGATTAGGGAATTCTAAGGTTCTATCATTTTCAAAAGTATTATTTTGTAGAAAAGTTGTATAATTATTCTTATTTTCGAAGCCTATTAGCTCAGATGGTAGAGCAATTGTGTTATAGCACAAAAGACGTGGGTTCGAATCCCATATAGGCTGACTTTGTTTTAAGAGATTTAATTGTAGAATTTCGGAAAAAAAAAAAAAAAAAAAAAAAAAAAAAAAAAAAAAACCTCTGTGCGACGGTTGAGCAAAAGAACCGACGCACAAAGTCTGACTTTGTGCGTCGGTTGAGATAAACAACCGTCGCCTATAACAGGCATGTGCGTCGGTTGATGCATCAACCGACGCACAAAGTCAGACTTTATGCGTCGGTTCTTCTGCTCAACCAACGCACAAAATCTTTGTGCGTCAGTTCACCAACCGACGCATATGCTCTTGAGCATGTGCGTCCCTTGCATACGCGACGGTTCAAAACCAACGCGTATTAGTGTTTTGAACCGTCGCACAAGGTACTTTCTGTACTAGTGTTATTACTTTTTTTTCATGTTTATTTATTAGCTGATATATGTATTTTTGAAGCTAATACTCCTAGCTATTAGCATAGTGCATACTGTATTCTATAGAGTTACACGAAAATTTTCAAGTGTCACGATAATATTACTTACGTAGTGTTATAGTAACATTTTCAAGTGCTACTACATACTGTATTCTAGACACTTTTCTTTGACTTTGTTTCTTTTATTCTTCTTCCATATATTTTAAAGCACCTCCATAATTTCAGGAGTATGTGAGAGGGCAACAATACATAGAGTAACATATATATACACGTGGTGTTATCGAAATACTACAAAATTTCTCAGAGCTACAAAAGATGATAGACACTTGACTAACTTGAGCATAACTTGAAATAAATAGGAACTAATCAGCAATTGAAATTAAACAGCTAAGACAGGAAATTGAAACCCAAACTAAAGCCCTAGCCCTAGCCCTAACCAGAGACATGATGAGGTTTGCCTTTAGGCAAAGTGACCTTGAGAACTCCATGAGCCAGTGTCATCTCCATCTTATCAGAATCGACATCGTCGGGAACATCGAAGGTCGTTATATCAAAGTACCGAGTGTTCACCAAAAGAAACTCGGCAGGGTCCTTTGGGGCAGTAGTAATCTCCAACGTTTTGGGGCTTCCAGTCATCATGTCGTGATCAACGAACTGTACCTTAACCCGGATTTCGTCGGTCCCGGTACTTCGATGAAGATTACGTAGGCATCTGCGGTCTCCTTCCACCCCGTCGGCATAACAACGTTAGGGATCCTTACAATCGGTCTGTGAGGCTCGGACTCGGACTTTAAGCCAGGAGTGTCTCGTTTTCTGCACGCTGGTTATCCAGCATCTCAATTCTCGGATGGAGTATATATAGAGAGAACTTGGGGCTGGTTTGGTAACCTGCTTCAGCTTTGTTTTTTTTTTTTTTTGTTTTTTCTTTAATACCACAAGTGGTACTAAGGCTCTGCTTGATTCAACTTTAATTTTATTTAAATTCAGCTCAGTTCATTCCAGTTAAATTCAGTTCATGTGTAACTTTATTACTCAGATAACTTTTTTATTTCGAAATGAATTAATTATGATAATTATGTCATCGGAAAGATCTCAAAGCATACTTTCAAATGAGTCCAATATCGAATATGTTTGGACGAATTTTAAATGGTTAATGGTGAAGTTAAAATAAATCAATTCAGTTTATTTAAGTTTAGTTCAAGTTTTTACGGATGAATCAACCGGGGCCTAACTTTCAATTAACTTCACATTATTAGACATCAAAACATTAAGAACTTGACTAGGGAGAGACATATCCCAACTCGTGAGCGACACCATTACCCTCTCGGCCTCTATACCTAGGTGACTTTGCTTCTGCTTTGTTGATTCTACTTCTGTAAGACCGTAATCACAAGCAAAGGGTAAAATACAAGATCGATCTCTTGGTTCAACGACTGGTTTATGTTGAAAACATAACAATCATGTTAGCCTCTCACAAAGAACACAAAGAATATATATTTTGGAAAGGTGAATTTGGTTTGAATTCAACAGAATAATTTAGCAATTTCCTTTTCCTTTTTGAGAGAAAAGACTTTGCAATTTTATTTTTATTTTTTTGATAAGAAACGACTTTGCAATCTTGTTAGTTCTTTCTTACTTCTATCAAAATAATAATAATAAAAAATAAATAAATAAATAAAATACCTTTTACTATTCCTAGTTGGTGTTGTACTCGGGCACAATCGGTATTATATATGATTATTACAAAGTCCGCTAAAGGCAAGACAAATAAAAAGAGTCCCATCCAAGAAGTTTGTTTCTTAAGTTTTCACATCAATCAGCATTCATGGTTAATAAGAGACAGAGTCATGAAAGATTCAAAAGCATTCACAAGGATGAGATTAAGATGCCCAATGACGTGCTCATGGAAGTGCTTGCAAGGCTTCCAGTCAAGTCTCTTATGCAATTGAAGTCCGTCTCAAAACACTGGTTGTCTATTATCACTGATTCCGTCTTTGCAACTATGTATCAAACCCGAAAGTGTGATGCAGTCCTTGTACTTCCTTCTTCTTACTTGAACGACCAAGTTTCCCTCGTTGTTGATACAAACAACAACGAGGGAACCATCCACAAGCCGCCATCCATGCCTAACCTCCTTGCTAATGATAGTAATGAAGTAGGAGTAGCAAACATCGTTGATGGATTAACATGCTTTTATTACAAGAACGAGCCAAACAGATGCATCTACCTTTATAATCTCACCACTCGCGAAAGCCTGCTTCTCCCTGCAGCAAAACCGCTCCAAGATTCTGAAAGAATCACAACTTCATCGCAATGTTGCTTAGGGTATGATCCGAACAACAAGGAATATAAGGTGCTTCTCTGTTACTACAGCGGACATATGATTGTGAATTGTCAAGTTTTTACTGTCGGCAACCAAGAAAACACATGGAGACCAGTCAACATATCTTACATCTTCAAGGTTTCATCTCATTATGGGTGGTCTCCTACCAAGTCTGGCGTGCCGCCTGGACTTTATCTTGACGGGATCATATACTGGACTCTGAAAACTTCTGATGGTACTAATAAGACAGTGATAGTCGCGTTCAATGTTGAGCATGAAAACTTTGAATTGATTGAGTGTCCACAAGAAGCCTATGGAGGAACATTAGCTCAAATTGGTGGAGTTCTTTCTCTAGCAACATGTTATAGACACTACGTTAAGTATTGGAGATTAAGAAACCGGAAAGCCAATGACAGGCTATTGTCGGCTATTATTGCCTGCCCCTTCCCTGTTGCACCCAGTTGTACTGATTTCGGCGTATTGTACTGGGCGCATTCCTCATCTCCAGAGCAGTATACTTTCAAGGGCTATAATCTAGCAACTAGTAGAAAAAAAGTTCTGCAAGTAAAAACTGAAGCTCAAGGAAGGTTTATTCTCGACTGTCATCGATTTTGCCCTTATCAAGTGGTTGAGAACATCATGTCCTTGAAGAACATTAAGGGAAGACACATGTAAAACGTAAGGCGCCCCTATAATTATTATGTGTGTTAATCTTTTTATGGTCTTTTCGTTTTCAGGTATTGCTAAGCAGGCTAAGCTGTATTTTCAAACAAACTGTAGTGTATTCTTTTCTTACATTAGCGATGTCATGATGCACTCAAAAAACTCCACATTCTACTTAGGTACTGCTTTAGATAGACTCCGTGGTCTGTAAAACAAAAATAAAACACACTAATTTCTTCATGAATGAGCACTGTTCTATTGATTACCTGGAAAACATAAGTAGTAGTGAATGACGATCAGCGAGGAAAAGCAGATGTTTTTCTGTCAATATTTACCCTTAGCCTTTAGCATGATAATTAAGCCAAACATTGATGAACCTGCAAGGGGCAAGCAGGCTCTGCAGCTCGCGGTAGGTGCTTCTGCGACAGCCAAACTGAAGTAAGGGTTATATTCAATAGAATCGCCAGAATTCAAATTAACTGAGATCATGTGATTCTTCCATCCAATTACAATTATTCAACTTGTTTTCTTGTGAAGAATCATAAATCAGATTTGACAGTGGTTATCACTTTGTGTCCTACGTGCAGAACGAAAATAGACTAATTGCACTTTCCGAAGTGTTTATTGCTTGATTCTTGTATTCATAGATTTAACAGCTATACTGCAATGCCAATTTTGAGGGAGAAAATTGAAATGGTGATTCGTAAGCATCTCAGATCCACAGAACCACTAAACTTTCAGATTGAATCCTATACTACACATTCAATTTATGACATAACTTAGGCTGTTAGCATTGGTGTTTCGTATATACGCTTTATCGAATGAGTGTTTGTTGCTTGATGTGGATAGCCTGAACAATATGATTGAGTGGGAATGTCTCTACCCTTTATAAGTTAACTAATACCCTGACCAGTTTGGGAGAATATATCATTGTCAGACTTCCATCAGAAAATTTTGTTACAGAGATCCTAATTAGTGATGGGTCTAGGCGTCTAGGAAACATTTTAACTACTGTCATGTACAAATCACATCTCTGACAAACCATATCTCTGACAGCATAAACTTCTGCATAACTTCTGAGTCAGAGAAAGCAAAGATCCAACTTAAACCCACCGAAATTAAGCAGGTTGCGAATGCTTTGGCAAAGAAAGCCAATCCCTGTATCATCTCTTCAAGAGAGTAGAGATTCATGTTTAGAATATGTAATACTGTATCTGAGTTCTGTGTATTCTGAAATACAGTAGGGAAAAGGGAGAACTTCTTGCCTTTACCTGATTGACAGTTAAAAAAAAAAGTCACCTTTTTCAGATATTGTACTGGGTGCATTCCTCATCTACAGAGCAGTATACTTTCAAAGTCTATAATTTAGCAACTGGCAGAAAAACAGTTCTGCAAGTAAAAACTAACGCTCAAGGAAGGTTTATTCGAGGGAGAAAAGCACATAACATACGCCTATCAAAGTAATCAAGTAGTGAATGATAATTGAAGAAAAGCAGATATGGGATTTAAGCCAAAATAGTGATGAACCTGCTGCAAGGGGCAAGCAGGCTCTGCAGCTTGCGGTAGGTGCTTCTGCGACAGCCAAACAGAGGTCAAGGTTATATTCATTGAACTGCCGCAATTCAAATTAACTGAGATCATGTGATTCCATACCATGCAATTACAATGATTCAATTACTTGTTTTCTTGTGAAGAATCATAAACCAAATTTGAAAGGGCGTGGTAGGTGCAGAACGAAGATAGACTAATTGCATTTTCTGGAGTACTTAATACTTGATTCCTGTCTTAGTAAACTTAACAGCAATAATGCAATGCCTATTTGAAGGAGATCGACAAATGAATGTGGTTAGTAAGCATCTCAGGTACACAGAAACACTAAACTTTCAGACTAAATCCTATAATGCACAGTAACATTAAATTTTCTCCTTGTGGATTATGTTCTTCATGGACCATTAGTCTCAACCTGCTCTCGATTTTGAGTGCATACTTTCTAGTTCACATTACTTAGCAGATAGTATATTAAAGTTAACTAATACACCCTTTTTAAACAGATTTCCATCACAAAATTTTGTCAAGGAGATCCTAATTAGTGATGTGTTAGCAAAAATTTAAACTACTGCCATGAACAAAAACTCCCCTCTAATCGTCTAGCGGTGAGATGGAGGGGAACTCTAGAGAAAGGACAATAGAGGATCCGTTCCCCGGAGTCTCATATCCCTCAAAGAAAGAGACTGATTGCTAATTCAAAGAAATAGAACAAGAAACACTAACAGAAAATTCTTAGTTCAATCCTCGAAACAAGAAAAGTTAGAAAGGAATTATTTGTTCATGTGGAAGTACATGAAGAAAACTGTTGAATTATAAGGTCATTGATTAATTCATTTCGTTTGTGACAGAAAAAAAAAAAAGAGACCTAATTAAAGGTTATCTCGCTCTATTGCCCAAGAAGAAAACAAACAAACAGAATGCAAAACATCATCAAGTCATGAGATTCACCACAACCATTCAAGTTCCAAATTCATGCCAACACTACTTAACTTGTAGTTTAGCCAATGTGTATGATCTGACATGGTTCTTCGTTATTTATAACCCAAGAAGCACCAATCTCAAGATTATAGCAACGATACCTCAGGAAGCTTGGGTCCAATTTTGTTAGGATCATGGTACCTACTACGAATGGATAAAATTCGCTGTGAAAAATGCTTGGAGGAATGTGGGAGGTAACAATCTTCTTTGTACAAATCGGGTTCGAGTTTTGGTGGTCTGGTAGCAATGTCCACTGATAAAGAAGCACCTCATTCATTTTCTCCTTTTTATATAGCAGCGCTGGATGGCCGTTCAATGGAACCAGGTAATAGTAGTCCTTATAGCAGGTGCGACGGCCCAACTCATCATTCAAACTTAAAGCATGGAATTTTAGACTGGTCAAGTCCACAGAAGCTATATGAAAGTCATTATAAGCTGTATCATGCATCCAATAGATCACACCATTGAGGCAGAAATTCCCAGTGCTCCGAAAAGGCGAACCTCGAATGATTGGATATGGTACATTAGTATGATCTATTAGCTTCCAGGTGTTATTGGACCCAACTGTTAGAATCTCATACTCACTAGTAGTCCTTCCGTCTTTATCGTCGTTTATGTCGGCACGCAGAACTTGATACTCCTTTCGTGTAGGTTCAAACCCTAAGGAAAACCAATGCCACCAACGGACCCTAGTTCTTTCAGAACTTGCATTGGCGGACACAGAGGGGTGGCAGCAGGGCCAACCCCTCCCAGCAGGAATCGAAATGTTTTCGAGTAGTTTGCCTATGTTTCCCCTAGATTTTGAAGTCTTTCGCCACTTTCCAAGTCTAGACTTCGCCCATCCAAAATGTGAATTATCCAACGTTTGCCACTGCTCAAAAGAACATAACGGCCGCTTTTCAAGACTTGGGGTAGGAAGAGCAAAGAAATTTTTGCGTTCTAGCAATATAAAGAAAGACGGATGATAAGTCACGACAAGAACTATAGTTGAAATTATAGAGACAAACTAGGTCATCACAAAAGTTGGACACAGCCACACTTTCTGTAGATACTTGAGGAGGCAATTTCACTATCCGTGTACTAAAACTGTTGTCGTTGTTCTTGTAAATGTGTGTCTTGAAGGACAAGAGTTTCAAAGTCCAAATACAAGAAGGCCAAGGATATAAATGTGATAAATTTCAATAATTGGGCCTTAACAAGTGAGCACACATACAAGACAAGTGAGGTTCCAACCCAAAACCAATTGGTAATGGGTGGAGTAACCCACTTCCTTATATGTATGCTCAAGACCCTTTAATCTTTCCATGTGGTACACGTCGCAGGAGTTTCGACCAAGGAATGAGAGTGCGTAACAAGAAGGCAGTAGCAGTTAAGGAATAACACCAAAGTTTGCAAACACAACTAAATTTCGCCAAAGACTTGCATGACAACCACAACACGATCTCGGTTTGCAGTTCTTCAGGGATTTCTACACGACGACTCACCCGCCAGCAGGCGTTATCGGTCTCCATACTAATTGGTTTATTCCTCTGCTTTGATCCTCTTACTGTTTGTAATCGCTTACTGTTCTCCATACTAATTTGGGTTGTTCCTCTGCTTTGATCCTCTTACTGTCGGTACGAATAATTGCCAAAGCATATATATAGTTAAGAGAACAAAGGTAATCTTTAGAAGATAAACAAAAAAGGATTCGGAGTATTATAGGAATTTCAAAGAACTAAACTCCTTTTTGGTTGCTATACGTAAATCGCAAATTACTAAACGTAAATCCCCACTTCCCACAATACCCCTAGGTAATTTTCAGGCCTTTCTCTCTCTTCCTTCCTTTTCTCTCAATCAATTTTCACTCTCACAAGCCATAGGTGACATACAAACTGTCGAACAAGAACAACTTATGTTTGGCAAATCATTTACCATTTCAGCAGCATCAATTTCTTCCTCATCATCGACATTTGGAAAGTCTGGTGCAGTGACAACAAGGCTTGGATGTAACCGAGACACACCAGTGGGTGAAGGCATATCAAGAGACGGAACAACATTGGCAGATGAGGATGGGATTGATAGTTCTTCACGACAACACTCATCCTTATTAGTTGAATCTGATTTTCTAGCTTCCAGATAATCATTTCCATCAGTACAAACAGAATTGGATTCAGATTCATTGCAAGATATATCAGGAGCAAAAATCCTAGTGCTAGATGTCCTCGGAAACTGGGAAGCTTTGACAAACAATTCCAATTGTTGTTCTACCCTTTCAAGCCTTGCCTCCATACCCCTAATAGGCTTTACCAAGTTTTCCTCAAATCTGGAAAAGAATTGTTCAATTTTGGCAACTCTAGAAACAAGTTCGTCGAGGGATCTCTCTATGTGACTACAAGGAATCTCTCTACTCAAGGTATGAAGGCTACTTTGGGGATCTGGTGTTTGTACAGGAACCTCTGGTTTGGACATGTGAGTAGATGCCCCATTAAGCATGTATGGCGTTCTTTCTGCAGTAGATGTAATAGCTACATCAGTTGACTTGTTTTCCTCATATTGCTGCTTCCTTCTTTCTCTTGCAGCAGAATCATTTTGTTCTTGTGTTTGGTTAGTTCGAGATTTAGAAAGCTGCAAAAGAGTAGGAACGAGCATGGACATCAAAGCATTTCCAGATGAGTTTTCAAGTTTCTTGTTAGAAGTATCCAAATCATCTGATACAACAGGATCTGCAACAAACCCTAGCCCTACCACCCACAAAAACCCAAAATAATTAATAATTTGTAAAAAAATTAATCTAAATCTAAATTATAATAATTACCCCTCAATATCATCATTAATTTTATCAAATATATTGTTTGATCGAAAGAATCCTGCATATTGAATTATTGATTGACTTGAAGGAAGGATGAGAGAGAGGGGGGATATTAGGGAGGATTGAGAGGAAAAAAAAACAAGAAGGAAGGTGCTTTACAAATGTAAAGGGTATTGTGGGAAGTATTGGGAAAAAAATATTTGCGTTTAGTAAAATGGGATTTACGTTAAGCAATTCCGCTTTTTTATAGCATTGCTTTTTAAACTTTGTTACTTCACCTAACAAGTAATAAACAACTCAAAGACCACTAATATTTTATACCCGTCCCTCTATTCCAAAATCTCCTTTCTATTTGACTTTTTAAAATCAAAATTTACAAGCTATAACCATCAATTTCAGATGAAGTATAAAAATTTACAAAGTAAAAATATTATAGATAGATTCACTTTTAATTATACTAGTAATGATGCCCGTGCGATGCACGAGTTAAGTTCTATATATTTTTATTATTTCCACTGTTATTTTATTCTTCAATATTATATTTTAGGAAAATTCGAAAAAATAATTTGAAGTCTTAGCGGGCCGACAATAATAATCTCAAGTTGCAACATTTACAAATATAGTCCCAAGTTGTCAATTTTGTCACGAAAATGGTTCCGCTCATAACGCTGTACGTTAAGCTCCGTCACACTTTAGCACTAATTTAACTAATGAAACTATCTAACAAAAAAATTAGCCCATTCAATTCTATCTTTCGAGTGAAGACAAATGCCAATAAATAACTTTAAGATTAAACATATTATAAATGCATCTTATTTTGAAGTATTTTCTGATGCGGATACGACGGTACAAATATTATTATTTTTGAAGATGTGTAGAAGATTACATTTGTTATTGAAATTTCATCAAAGATCAAGTTATAACATTTACAAAACTCTAACTATTCATCACAAGTCAAACTCTCAATTTTTTTTTAAAAAAATTACTCAAATAATACATTTAATGATGTTGCATGCCTCAAAACTCACGAAATATGCCAACTTTATATATAGAGAGAAGATTTTTAAAATAACACATCTTTATAAATTTTATTGTTATACTAGAATAATTATAATTATCTATAGCCAAAGATGGAGGCACTGGGGTAATATTAATGTAATGTTAATGTTAATGTTAATGTATAGCCAAAGTGTGGTCTTGAAGATCGAAAAAAGTCAAATAAAAAGGATATTTCGCAACGGAGGGAGCACTCCATTAAACACGTCACAATTATTTAAGGAGCAGAGCATGATGGCCAAACTAGGCCATATTGCCCTCCTCCCTCTTCAAGTTAAATTACAGCCTTCCTCCAGTGAAATGAAATCTATCAGTTGGGCCACATAATATTTCAACCTCTGAGAAAACAATGTGATAGGGCCGATTTTTCGAGTGAAGCAAGCTAGGCGCAGTGCTGGGCTGCAATCTGTATGCTTTCAAGTTATAAATCTTTTGTTTGTGCAATACACTTATCTCTGTGCTGCGTTTTTGCCGTCTCGGTTTCAGAAACTTGCATCTCCAAACACGAAATAAAGTTTGAAACATGCAGAAAGAAACTATGTACAAGAGTTCATGTTATTACTATTACTACAACCAGTCATTGCTACTCCCAGTATTCAATGTAAAGGAGACTTTAACCAGTCATCATCAAACCACAACAGGGGCTAGGGAGCTTAAAACAACAGGGACAGCAGGTGGATCATGAAGCTTGATTTCACTCTACATACCTGCATTTTTTAACATATAACGCGGCTATTAAATACAGAACCACCCAACATAAACACAAAACAAAAGATTTATGGTAAGCAACCCGATCGAACATGTGAAGAGATTACATACCTCCATAGAAGACGAAACAGGAATCTATCTCATGTACTGCAACACAAGTAGGTTTTACATTAACTATTAGAATACAAAGAGAAGAGTTATCCCAATCTCAAAACAAGTAATAACATGATTATGTTAAAAGCAATGCTAGAGTAAAGGGGGTCAAAATGATTACCTGCTGCTTCCCCGCCACCCTCTCAATGCTTGTCCTCAACTTACAACTCTATGGATCTGTCACCACATCTATCAATCAGTTGCAAATCAATTTCACTGCCTGGGAATGAAGGCATTTCTGTTCAGACATCAGACACCAACACCATTAGTTTTTTACTCCAAAAGAGTGGCGAACAAACAACAAAGAGATGAAGACGCATTGGAGAAATCAGGGGCTTCCTATTAGCTACCTCAGCAAGCTCCAAGCCTCCAACATAGCCTTATCTTTTCAATATTTTCATATAGATTAGACAACCTTCACCCATGATGATTCATCTTAAAGTTGAATTATCTCAGTAGCAAGACAAAGGTCAACTGGGTGGAGCCAAGGAATCTACATAATCTATAAACAACCACAAATAATTCCATTCACTGTGCCAATATATCACTCACCCCATCAATTGCACCAGGCCTCGTTAGGAGTTGTGGCCTGTGGTGATTCTAAAAGGGCAACAGAAGTATTCTAAAAGGGCAACAGAAGTATTCTAAAAGGGCAACAGAAATTTTTTTCACAGTATCTATTCAAAAAAAGTATTCACTAAATTTGTGTTGCTGGTATGGTCCATGTATTTTATGCCAAATTATACTAGTTCTTAAATAAACATTAAGCAAGATAGGCGTCTAATGAACTACACTAATCTGCATAGTTTTCCTCACTCATCGATAAATCACTAGTTTCATTGTTTTACATTATTACCCATCTAAAAATTTGCTGGTACCATCAACATCTTCCTAACATCAAATAGCTAGTAAAACAGTAAGCTCATCAAACAGCTGACATTTCACTAAACAACTAGTTTTGCTAAAGATGCCCTTGACAATTGTCATTTGTTGACAAGGGAGTGCCTATGGTGCATTTAGGCATTTTTTCCTCCTTGGATAGGGACCTTATATGCCCCCTTCACCAAACAATTCATGACTTGTCAATTCTCATCGATGGAGGAACGTTACTTATAGTCGTACACTGGGGCGTCCTCCCGATTTGTAGCAGAGGAGGTCAGCATACACCAATCAACAGTTCGACACAAGGAGCCTAATTACGTGATGATAAAAAGATAATGCGTAACTTTGCCAAAAATTCCCCTTCTTCTGAATATACACAATAAAACAATGTCGTTGAATATATCCTTGATAATGGCTAGATTTTCTTTATAGGGAAACTTTAGTGATGAAATCCACATATTAAGAGTCTCTTTTAAGGCCAGTTTAGTAACCAATTTGAGCAAAGAGGTTAACATTACAAATCATAATGAATGCGAAATAAGAAAAGAGTAAAAGATTAACCTTATAAAAAGTACATGGCTCATTCAGTGAAGAGTAAATTACATATCTTGCCGCAAATTGAACCATGTTTTTCAAGCTCCGGTAGATAAACATGTCTCCATTAAATTCATTTATCGTATTTAAGGAGAGGAGCATAGAATAATTGATAAACATGCAGACATGCTTGAATAAAAAATATGAGTACAAGTTCCCAGTCACTCCATATCATCACATCGTGCCATTAGAATTCTACCAAAGGATTCCCACTACAACCTTGGTTCAGAAGAGCTTCATTAAACAGATAGCTAACACTTGATTCCATCCAAAATAAACCAACAGAAGACCCCGTAAAATTTAATTTCCCACCTCAAAAAGAAAAGGTTTAAGAGTTGCTCATAAACTGACTTTAAAAGCCACACCTCTGACTAAAGATAATTATTAAGGGTCACCATCTGAACAGAATTTAAAATACAATTGTGGATAATATGAGACAGAGTTGATGCATAATTCACATTTGAAGCACCATAAGGTGTAAGTAAACAAAGAGAAATGGTAAATGAAGCAACTACCTGTTGATCAAGAAATACAATTTCAGCTCTTAGTGAAGCTCGAAAAAACTTCAGCTAATCCTTTAGCATCCTTGTGTTTTCATTTGAAGGATCTCGATATTCAGATTTAACAATCATCTTCTGCAAGGACGGTGAAGAGCCAAGCAGAAGCTTTACAAAGTCCATTTCGTGTATTTTTCCGATAACGAAAGTATCTTTACTAATTTTAGGTGCCTGAAACTAAAACAGAGACTTTTTTCTGCTAAAAGTTCTGTTAGATAGGGCAATACATTAAACTCCGCAGCAAGTACCTATACATATGGACGCACATGAGAAACAAATAATTAGCACAAATGCACCACAATTAATACCATATCAAACTTCAAAGTGACAAAAAATTCTCAAAAGCCGTCCACAAAACTCACATTTACTTCAAGCTCCTGTAAGTTCGGGCAATTTCTAATCAAACAAAGCGTATTGTATACAATACCCCTGTCTTCAACAGAAAGTGATGATACATCAAGATGTAATAGATTGGGAAGATCCACAGCTCTTGCCTTGGATGAATGTTCTCTAAGTAGAAACTTGACAAACAGGTACAAATAGTTAGTATAGAAAATCTGATGGGTGAAGGTGATACGAGTGTGATGTGTAAAGATAGTAGGTTACCTTTGTTAACTTTCCAAATATCGACAATGCTTTTAGGTGATAAAATGCATGATAACATTGGAGCTCAGGGGAAGTGGCTGGACAACAATTGATCATTGAAGTGAGTACTTGGGTATTCTTCAGGTGAATAGATTCAAATCTCCCCAAAATCATCAACAGTTGAAGTTTTGGAGCATCAAGTGTCAAATTTCTGAGCCCGTCCACGTAGACAAGTGATAGTTTTCCAAGCAGTGGGCAGCCTGATATGAGACACTGAAATCCATCTGGTGAAACTGTGACATTTGCCAAATCTAGGGTCCTCAGCTTAACTAATCGATTGACATTCAGGGGTGGCTTGAAAATACAATTACGAAACAACAAAGCGATAAGACATTCACAAGAAAAGAGATGACTTGGCAATATGTAGCGATCCCGAGGATCCCCAAACGATAGGACAAGCTTCTCAACACTATTCCTGGACAGAAAACGGATCCATCCGATGTAATCGTCATGATCACTAGACAGTTTGTGGATGTATACTACGAACATTAGTATTGGGCCACTATGCTGAAAAAGAACGTTGTTGACAACATTGACACATTTTTGAGTGGTGCATCGTGAATCCCCCATTACAGAAGAAACTTTAAGGCTATCATCAGTGAATATAAGGTCTCTAATAGAGGTCCAAATATACCTCCACTTCCTCGACAAGATGCTTGTCTTTGCTGCATCTTTGATGGGTAAATGCGCAAGGATACTTTCTATTAGAGGGATTGGTAGGCTACTCAGCTTATCTGAATTTACATTCCGGACTTGCTTACGCATAGTTCCTGAAAGTACGTAACACCCAAAAAAGAAACAGCAAGGAAAAACAGCATTTAGGCTACAAACAAGAAGTAGAATATTTCAACCAGCTTGAAATTTATCAATTCTTAAATATAAAATATGATAACACAAAAAGGCAAGCAAGATTATTGTTCTTGACAGTAATAATGGGCCGAGAGAGTAACTAAATTATGGAGACGAAGTAAACTTTATAGTCCTTATAAAATCAATCTGAGACTGCAAAATACAAAGTACTGCTGTCAATCAATCACTCTATAACGGAGAGAACATGAATCAACACGTACGGTTGATTTTTAGGGTTGATGACAGCAAGGCATTACCATGTCCTCTTACCCATTGGATTGAACAACGACAAGGATGATAATCAAAGTGAAGCACACCAATACTGTATATGAAATTAGAAAAAGGTATAATATCTACCAAGTATTCACTATCCATATTAACCCTATAGAAACTCATATTTGAGTAACGAGGATTGTAGAGGAGTGATTGTGGACTTGAACACAATTTCTTGTGTTTGCCAAATCCACTTTGAATGTCTGTTTTTTCTTCTTTTGGCAAAAACTTTGAATGTCATTAATAATAACAATATGCAATATTTTGATCTCTCTGTTTCTTTTCTTTATGAGTTGGTAACCACACTAACCAGTAAGGAGAACAAGAATCCACTTGGTATTAAACGAGCAACTTGTCATTCCTATGTGAGAGTTGGCCTTGGGATCAGAAGTAACAAAAACATGTATCAAGTGAGCATGACCATGATCTATAATTATATGGTTAGTAAGAAATTCTATGTTTTCATAGTGCCTCTTGCAACATATACAGTTTAATTTACCAAATCAAGTTTAGAAGATACTGATGGTTTATATTATAGCACAATTTCATATTTTTTTTTATTAATATAAGAAAATGTTTTATTAATGGGAAAAAAGGTAATTACACACTACGAGGACAAGAAGTCTCAAAAAGCAAAACTAATTACAAATTCCCCCAGTGCCAAAACTTAAAGCACAGTTTCATCCTTTGAATTGTTTTCTTCATGACTATACGCAACAAGTAAAGCCCGTGAAGTGCTTTGGTTCTGTCTCGGTTTTACATAAGTTGGATATATTAAATGTTGTTTGGGTTCCTCTGTTGGCTCGCTCATATCTAATATTGATGGTTCCTCTAATCCTCTCTAGGCAAACGGGGAGCAGCCAGGCATGGTGCGTGGGTGCATAAGGGATAGTACTCTTGCTTTTGCGGCTAAATGCCCAACTGATCCTGGTGTAATGGACTCTAATATAGCTCAATGACACGCTTTCAAGCATCTCTTGGTAATGTTGAAGATGCACTTAGATTGCCCTCTCGCGTCAATACCATCATTGAAAGCGACTCATAGAATGATGTACGCTGGTTGAATCAATATCATGACAGGCCTATTACATTTTGGTCCTTTTTAATTTTGTAAACTCTACTCTTTATCTCTGCTTATAGAATTTGTCACATAATTAGACAGATAAATAAAGAAGCTGATCAACTAACTAAGAGGGGCCTAGTCAGAGGGCATCCCTTACTCTTTTGGATGTAAATATTAATCTTATTCTGTATCTATAGGCATTCTATTGATTAGGACACAAGGCTCTAATGGGCATAATTGTTTTGTTAGTTTTGTAAGTTGCCTCAACAATGATAAGTTTACTTTTTCTGTTCAGGAAAAAACCAAAAAAAAAAAAAAAAAAAAGTGAACATGAACAAACTCAATTGGAAAATCATGAATTTCACTTATACTCGGAAACAAGATTGTAAAATATAAAGAAACTAAAACTTGAAAGGAAAGAACTGAGGCATAGTATATCAGATCTTCAGACCAAAATTGCACTTAAAAATTTTAGAACTTAACTTCTTTTTCAGGTAATTCGAGTTGACCCACCTCATTTCTGACCCTAACCCAGAAATTTTTCAGGTTCTTGGTTGCAACAATTAGCAAAATTTTTGGTTTTCAGTTCAAAACTTTTGATGAAAACCCCAATTTTGCAGGGTTTATAAAACAATTCAGAGCTACATTCTATGTAAAGTTGCCAACAAGTTCTACAATAATGAAATCTTGATCAAGTTACATGAATTGGAGACATCATACCAAACTTATTGCAAATATTAGGAATATATATCAAGTAAACCCTAAATTGCAAAATTTACTCGTCAAACTACAATAAAACAGTGGACACAAGCACAAAAGTTTACCTTGTTGGTTGAGAATTACAACAGTCTTGTGCTTCGACTTCAATTCGTACGTTTTGTGCTTACAGAGTTGACGATTGTTGTCTTTTTGATGCAGAAAATGAGAAAATTGAATCAAATTTGCCGTAGTAGACTAATAATCAGAAATGAAATTGTTTGGATGAACAATTTGTGTTAAGAATTTCGATGTTCTGTGTGCTTTCTCTTTGGTGGGAAATAAGTTTTTGTTTTTGGAAGGGAAGATGTTTTGTGCTTTCTCTTGGGCCGAACCCAATACTTAATGGGCTAACATGTTTGGGAGGAAAGGATAAAGAAGGGGAACGGAGTAAACTAGGCGACCCGTTAACAACTAAAATGGCGCGACCCGTTTAAGATCCGACCCGGTAATAACTAAAACGGGATGCGACCCGGTTTAAACCGTGCCGGGTCTGGTTGGATATAGGGGACCCACCCATTTGCCCAAGTCTAGAGTAAAGTCACTGATTGGGTTTGAAGTTTGGACATAAAATATAAATGGGTAAAAAATTTCACTCAAGTCCGAATCGTTACTCCCTCCAAGCCTCCGGCGCACAAAATATGCTAACTATAAAAGCACGAGAATGTTAGTGTGAATCCGTGTAACGAGGCTTAATTTAAGTAGTACGCGACAATCACATAAGGGTATAACGGGTATTTACAAAAAAATCTGACTGAAAAATGGACTTTGGTATAACCCGACAAACAAATCACGGATAAAAAATAGTTACAAACAACTTTTTTTAGATAAGGTAGTATCTCATAAACTTTTTTTGCTAATAAAGTAGTTTCTCGCAAATCTTCCTTAATAATAAAATACTGATAATTTAATGTATATCCTCCTATTAAATTAAGCATTTAATATCAGTATATCCCGACTTTAGCCTAATAAAAAAAGCTAGCATAGTATTAGTAGCACATGGTACCAATCAAGCTCCTCAAAATGGTGTTTCCCGTTATCCAAGTTTGGATATCTACCATGTACTTGGAGAACAATAAGGTGACGTTTACTTATAAACAATGATGATTACAATGTAATTTATCATTTATAGAATAAATGTGAGTAGAAAAGGAATGAGGGGGAGGAGAAACATGAGATTTGGGGGCTTGATTGCATCATCCAATATAATCATCTTTACATGTTCTAAAGTAGAACAATTGTGATTACAATAGATGTGGTAATCAAATTCACTATTTCCATGTTTCTCATCCCCCTCCTTCCTTTTCTAACCCACAATTACCCTATAAAATAGTACATTATATTATAATCACCATTACTTTCAATTAAACGAGCCTAATATGTAATAACATCTCCAAATTTTGGTCACCTTTCCAAACACCTTTCGTTCAACCCATGACATCATAACTTAAGCATTAGCTATAAATTAAAGTGAATCATATAATATCAGTCTTATATTGTTTAGTTTGGGTTGTCCTCTCCCAATCAGCTTGCGAAACATTAACACCCCTACACACACACCCACCCACCCAGCCTGGACATAATTCATTTCGTAAGAAAACATAGTAGGATGCATGCCTTATTGTATCACTCTTGTATCCCAAAATTGTGTGTTATCTTGTATCCGACACATATATTTGACACATTATACTGCATTTTAGTTTATTACTATTAAATAAGAATACATGACAAAATCACGGATAATTAAAATATGTATGGGATAGTAGATAGAGTGAGATACAAGATTCAAATTGCAATTTAACACCCTATCTGTTGTGCTCATCCGCTTTTGAATAGCAAGCAATAGAAATGAAACATGTGTACAACAACATGGTTACTAATAGCTTCATTCATCTAACCTTGTTACACTCAAAAATAAATTACCGGGATATTCGAATAGACCGATAACTCGAAAAAAGAAATATATTACGAAAATATATTATTGCTTATAAAATAAAGATAGTTGCTGAAATTGACAACTTTCATTATCTCCTATCATTACCCATGGTAGTTATTTCTACAAAAACTACCCAATTAATCACTAACCCATGAAATAATGGTGATTGACTCCACCCATGATTGAATAATGGATGGTTACTAGAGGACCAAGGACTCTCCTATTTTCCTATAAATAGGATCGACGGAGCAAGCTGGAAGAAGGCAGATTGAATCTCACCGCAAAGATGTGTTGCCTTAGTTAGGAGTAGAGTAATGTTGTCTCTAGTGTAGTAGTAGTTTTAGGAGTAGATTAAACGTAATTTAGTGTATCATACTCCATTAAATCTTCCAGTTTGCACTTTGTTTACATCAATCGAATGAATGTCTTTTTTTCGAATTACTAGTATTCAAACTTCCCTCGCACCCTCCTCGTTACAGTAAAAGATATCCACGATCCCAACTCAACGCCCAAAAACCTTGTCGAATAGCAAGGTTGTCAACGTGATAGTCGAATTGAATCACACATCGAAAAACACTACCAACTCCCTGAAAAGGTCAAACAGTTGGTCGAATTGTGCATAGGTGTGGAATTCTATCAAGTGACTAGTAACCAACTGTCACCGTTGATCGTGTCCACCGTCAACCCGGAGTTGGGGGGTGGAAGGGTAGGTTCGAATAGGGAGCGACCTGCTCTAAGATAGACCTCGACCTTATTTAGGACTTTTTTAAGGGCCGTAGAACGGGCCCCCCACGATTGTTTGTGATCCCCAATTACTAAACACATTAACAAACCTTATAAAATTATCCTAATAGCTAATGAGGTTTTAACCTAGTGATAAACTAAAACCCTAAATACAATAAATCCCAGGTTCAAAATTTCTCACCTCCATTGTGTGTGTAAATTATACCGATTTCTGTGTCTAATTTAGACCCAAATAAATAAATAAATTGAACTTACCCTCAATACTATTACCGTTACTAACGGATTATGCATTCAATGAAGATAACGACTAGTTCCCATTATTTAAACATTTGACCCAAGTAGCCTGACAAGACGAGTCTAATGTTGGATGAATAGAACACCCACCACATACTGAACCTCACCTTATGTATATGGATACTCTTACCAGCAATTCAAAAAAGAAAAGTAAAAGGCCCCACATTTTGTAAAAAACCGCCTATAAAATGCTCTCCAGTGTTTCTTTCTCTCTCTCTTCAGTGATGGTTCATGGGCAAAACAGTAAAGTAGAGATGGCAATTTATCGGGTTAGGTCGGGTTCGTGTTCGGGTTATATATAAACGGATTGAAAAATACTTGACTCAACTCTAACCCGTTTATTAAACGGGTTGAAAACTTCAATCCTAACCCTACCCATTTAATAAATGGGTTGATCAGGTTGACCCGTTTAATCCATTTAATTAATTAATTTTTGGAAGAAAAGGGTTAAATTTTAAATATAGAAAGAAAAAATAATATTTAAGTTATCAAATAAGTATGTATTTGTTAAATAAATTATTGGGTTAAAAGAAGATGATATATTCTTATCATTATCAAATATGTATGTCACAAAATGTGTTGATATTCAATTTTCTTTTTTGTCAAAAGTGAGTAAATGATTTAGATAGGTCATTCTTGATTTGAGTCTTTCCACTCTAAACTTACCTATTTATTAAACGGGTTAGTCGTGTCGTGTTGGGTTATCGTGTCGGGTGAGCTTTTGTCAGCTCTACAGTGAAGCACCAAAACATGAGTAATTAAGCACAAAAAATTTTGACAGAATTCTCTCTCCTCTTCTCTAATGTGTTTCTTTCTCTCTCTTCTCTATTGTGTGTTTCTTTCTCTCCCTCTTCAATGTGATGGCCCAAAAAATCGAATTCTAAAGGGTGAAGGATTAAACTTGAAAGTAGCATTGGGGTTCTAATTCAGCAGCGTGTAACAAGGTATTAATTGCTTATTTCCCCCCATATTCGTCAATGTCTATCAGTACTTTCTTATCATTGCAGTTTGTGATTGTCAATCGTGGTTAGGGTTTTTCAATTTGAGAAATTCTTTGTAGCAATGTTTATGTGTTGTTTCATAGATTTTAGGGTTTAGAAGTAGAACTTGAACCTAAGCTGTTTCATAGATTTTAGGGTTATGTGTTGTTTCATAGCTAAAGGGTCTTCTCCAATTTCAAATAAAACATCAGAGCTACCCTTTTGAAGATTAGCAGCTCAGACTTGGGCTATTTGGGAAAGTTTATTTAACAAGAAATGGGCATTATTGGGGGACGAAGGGGGCAGTTTATTGTTTGATGGAACTGCAAGAAACCAAGTTAGAAAATGTAGATATAGATTCTGTTTTGTACATTGCATAGGTTATTAGCTTTGATAGGTAGTAACATCTCCTTGCTCTTAGGAGGATTCTTGGAATTGGGCTAAAACAGGCCTTTGAAATTCTGGTTTTTTGCTCCTAATTTGTGGTCCAAAAAGTAGAAGGTTCCTGTTATCATCACCAAGAGAATCAACAATGCTACGCCTACTTTGTTAGAATCCCAACTCTTTGACGCCCATCTTGACAAGGTTTTGGGAACCTAATGGAGCTGCCCAGGTTAGAGAAGAGCTTAAATGAAGTTGGGCTTCTTACTGGGTGACAATCTGAGACACCCTTAGGACTCACTCAATCCTACTATAAATCAATGAGGGACACTAAAACAAGAACTGGTCTTTTGCCTATGCCCTGAAAGATAAGACTGTAAACAGGAATCAGAACCACCATCTGATGTTATCTGACCCATCTGCTGTTCCTTCTGGGTCGATGTAGCCCTCTTCCTCAGAATATTTTTCTCAAAAATCCTTTTATCTGAAATTGCACAAATACAGCTGTTATCATCAGTAAAACTTGGGGCAAGATCATAGGGTATTTCATGAAGTTGAGCTTCGACCCAATTTTCCTTTATCCCTAATAACCCTGAGCTGTATTTTTCTGCCTGTAGGTGTCAAAATTTGATTATTGTCTTTTATCCAGTCTTCATGATTGTTTGTCCTTTTTATGTAGTAGAAACTATTTAACATATTTCTCGACACCTTTTGCAGATTTCTCAAGATGGTGACCTTTGGGAAGAAGTTGAAAGGAAGACAAATTCAACAATGGCAAGGGTATGCTTACTTTCTCTTGCATTATATATTTCTGTTATGTACCAGTATTCGGATTTCATTTGTTTACTTTGCCGGCAAATATGTTTGATGATTCTTGAGAATATATGATAACAGAGATGTTGTATTTTAATATTTCTTTATATGTCTGGGAATTCGTGTTTCTTTGTGAAGCTTGGTAAGATTAGTGTTATTTATAAAGATAATTTGTCACAATGTTGTGATTCAGAAATTCATTTTGTTTCCATTATGTTTGATTAAATCTCTGTGATTAGTCAATTCCTCCATTCATCCCCTCTTGCTGGCAGGGCTTATATGTTGGTGTCTTGGTAAATGATTCATTTTTGCAATGTTGGGATGGGAATTGATATGAAATAAAAACCAATATAGGTGTGCACGGTTCACTGTTTTGCTTATTCGTCCAATTTTCACGTGTAATGCTTCACTAGTCATTGTGATAATATATTCATTCAATGTTCAAGTGGGTAGAAGGATTTACTCTATATGAATGATAGCTACATAATTTAGGAAGCTATTGCATGACATGATTCTTGAAGCTTCATGTATGTGAGGTTTTGTCATCTGATTCAGGTATTATATCAACTACAAGTTGATAAAGAGGGTTAAATAAAGTGCTTAACAATTGAGAAATTGGAGCAAAGTCAAGTGCTAAAGGACTTCCCAAGGATGCTGGACAACCAGGTACACTGAATATAATTGCTGAGTATTCATCTACTGATGGTGCATTTTCAACTCTGATTTTACAAAACATAGAATAGCTGAATGCTAATCTTTATCCATTACTTTTCTATATGCTTGAGTTTCTCTTGGGACAATTTAGACTAAGCCTGGCAGGCCTCTCCTTGCCGTCCACCATGACTAACACGGTTCTTGATGATCTCAAACCTTGATGATCAATATCTCATATCTGATGTGGAACAATGAGGTGTCATAGGCTCATAACACTGCCAAAGTGAGAGCTAGAGTCAGTAGGACTATGTGGATTGACCATTGTTCCACCCTCCTTTAAGAGTGTGGGCATTGATTTAGCCATAAAACAAAGCTAAAACTCTAATATTCTTCACAAGGTATAAATGAACCCTGATCTTCTAAAATTTAATTCGCACACGATCTACTCCCTTTCCATGCTGCTAATTAGTTTACCTGTATGCAACCTTGTAAACAAATTTGTAGTCAGTTTGGCCCCTCTCTTTGTGGCTTGTGCTTTGAAGTACTGGGAATAGATCTGAGCTTATAGCGTGGTTTTAAAGAGCTAGTTACATTTTTTTTCAGCTTTGCACAGGCATGTATTTAGTCGTAGCCATAGGTCTGCTAACAGAGCCTAGGTTTTTCATAGTCTGGCAGGTTAGTTTCTGTCTTCATGGTGTGAAATTCAAGTGTTGCTTCCTTCACTGTCTGCCGCTCATCCTCTGGATTCATGGTCGACTCAGGCACGACACAGTACACACAACCCACAAACAACAAAGATCTTGGTAACCAATGGTCAATAAAGGTTTTGTTTTCGCAAATTATCTTAAATTTTGAGCTTTTATTGTTGCCACACACACATAAATTTTCTACCCACATACAGACATACTTTGTATAGTCATCTCTTCCTTTTTTTTTTTTTTTTTTTTTTTTGGCTTTTCCATCCCCCGGCCAACCCTATTAAAAAATCTTCTTCATTATCCTATAATGATTATCTATCTTCAACTCAAAACTCCTTTTATCAAGATGAAAATTAATGTCTTTTATCAATTATCAGTTATTTCATTCAAGATGAATGTCAATGTCTTTTATTGGTTATTTTCCAACAACTATTGCATTTTCCTTCAGCTATTTGCATGTCTACGTATCAATCTTTGTCATTACAATTGGTCAGCAAATAAGGTTTACAATTATTTTTTTGTTTTTTATTTTATCTTGTTTTATTACTGTTACACACGAAATAAAAATGGACTTAGAAAGGCAATAGATAAGTTAGTCAATATTAAGTCAAAGACCTTAAAAGTCCTAAATATGAGAAAAGACTCATAAAATAGGGATATATATATATATATATATATATATATATATATATATATATATATATATATATATATATATATATACCCATATATTTGCACAAAGATATTTATACGGAACATAAATGTACAAAAGTATTTTATACAAAAAGCAGTTGTACGAAAGGGTTAGTCTAAGAAACCCAGCACAACACAGAGACGTTCAAGAGAAGTGGAGAACGTGGGAGAGTGGAACGCCAGCATGAAGGAGGTGGATGAAAAAAAGAACTCCTAGATCATGGACAGTTACCTCAAGCCCCTATAAATACAAAGAAGAACAGAAGGACAAGGCAGCCGAGCTCATATTGACAAGACGTCAAAAAAGTAGTTTTAGAGTAGTGTAGTCTAGGAGTAGATTGTCACTTAGGCTCTTCGAGCGTGTAACCCGGCCACTCAGCAATGACGCCTTCATGTGAGGTATAATTGCTTTTATCACTTTTATTTTCTGTACTGAATCAAATGTATGCCTGCCTGCCTTTAATCGAATGAAGCATGTTTAGCTTTCCTTCCTGAGATCATGTTCGTTATTCCCTTTCTATGCTTGTATGTTTGGCTCTCTAATTCAATAGTATTCGAATACATATATACATAGTAGATATCACTGTCACCAAGTGTCCACCTCTCGGCGAAAGCGGGTGTCCTGCGGTGGAAGGTTAGGTTCGAATAGGGAACGACCTGCCCTAAGATAGTCCTAGACCTTATTTAAGACCTTTATAAGGGTCGTAGGACTGCCCCTCACGGTTGTCTGTGACCCCTAAGTACAAAACACGGCAACAAATTTGGCGACCACAGTGGGAGTTCGAAAAACACTCCACGAATAAATCCTTTTAATGCCTCAAACTAGGTCTCAAATAAGAAATATATCTGTTGGAATGAGTACTCAAAGAGAGGATAATGCTTCGAACACAGCATCCCAACCTCAAGGCTTTTCTTCTCGAGAAGAAACTCCAGGAAAAACTAAGTTCGATATACAAGAAGTTTATGAGAAATTTGTGGAATGTATGAAAGAAACTCTATTAGAGGCCCGAGAAAGCCAACAAAAAGAGTATAATGATCAGTATAGAGCCTTAGCACATGATACTTCAAGGGTTTACCATCAAATCGTAGATAGCATAGTGACAGACTCGAAAGAATGTCTAGCTAAAGTAGGAAAAATCATACTAGATATACAAGAGACCTTTAATTCTACATTTACAGCCTTATCGAAAAGTATGGCTAATGACGTGACAGTGTATTTAGAACCACATATTGAAAAGCATAATAAACTCATCGAAAAGGTTATACAGTTAACAGGAGGGACTTTTAAGGATAAATCACCTACGGGAGAAAATACCGAGACATCTATAGGGTATCCACCACCAGGTTTCCCTAGGGAACCCCAACGAACAACTAGGAATTTTGAAACAGGCCAACTGTCAAAATCCGATCAATTTGACATTATCCCCTGGAGTGAATACGAATTTAGGTCTAGGACCCACAGGGGACAAAGATAATATAGGAAAAGATAAAAATCCTGGGATACCTTTCAAATACCCCAGGACATCTAATATATCTAATATAATTCACTCTGACCCAAACCCACCAGGGTACACGACTATGGGTCAGGGAAACCCTTATCCACCTTTCGAAGGAAATTCTCAGGGGAGAAGACCAACTACTTTTTGGTCAGAATACACACTATAATACAAGATATGGGACGAATGATCCATATAATTCACAACCCACCTCATATCCATATACGATGTCAGGAATGATGGGGGAAGAACCTATTCAGTCACAAATTGAACAAATAGTAGAAAGGTTATGCGGGCCAACATTGAGAAAAGCGAACAGATCCCTAACAAGTAAACCTTACCCTGATTGGATAGATAGAGCGCATCCTTTCCCTAGAGGATTTAGGGTCCCTGATTTTACTCTATTCTCAGGAGAGGAGGAGAGGATAATGTATCTGCACTAGAACATGTAGCTAGGTTCTCATGTCAATGTAGAGAAGCAGCAGACAACGAATATCTAAAGCTTCGAATTTTTCCTAGTTCTTTAATAGGAACTGCTTTTAATTGGTATATAAGCTTAGCCCCAAATTCGATACATAGTTGGGAGGAAATGCAATTCCATTTCCAAAATATTTTCGCTAGAACAGATTCAGGCATCTCGATGAGTGATCTTGCTAGAATACGACAACATACTGGGGAATTAGTAGAGGAATACCTATCTAGATTTAAAAGAGCTAGGATAAGATGCCACACAAATTTACCTGAAAAAGAATTTGTACAATTAGCTAAAGAGAATATGGCCATAGAATATCGAATGAAATTCGATGATCTTCCTTTTCATGACTTTAGAGAATTGGCAGAAAGTGCAATACGATACGAAAATATGCTAAGAGAAGAAAGTCAAAGAAAACATCATGGATTTAACGCATTCGAAATAGAAGCACCATGGGTTTTTGAAGATCCTTTTGAAATAGATTATACTGAATTTAAGAAAGGACCACCGTTCTCATGCCCTAAACTCGAAAAGAAAGATAGTTTAGTGGATATAGGGGAGGGGGTGAACCTAGGAAATATTCTTTTGATGTTTCGAAAGCCGATAAAATTTTTGATTGGTTACTTGCTAATAAGAAAATTAGGAGAACTAGAAATATTAGGATACCTTCAGATGCAGAACTAGAGAAGAAACCATATTGTAAATGGCATAATACTATGACACATAAAATCAATGATTGTACATACTTTCGAAATATCATACAGAAAAAGATAGACGAAAAGGAATTATTCTTTCCTAACGAAGAAAAAACAGAAATTGATAAAGATCCTTTTCAACAAACTGTAGAAATCAATATGATAGATGTTGACATACTTAATATTTCGCATTTGTAGATATCGAGACCAAGGAATTCTAACATTTCCTAAGGTCAAAGATGAAGGGCTCGAAGGAATGTGTAGATGGCACATGAATACTCTACATACTACTGACCAATGTCAAATATTTTGAAGGTTTGTCGCCAAGCAGATGGAGCTTGGAACGGTAGAGTTGACCTATGTCGAAAGGGTTACTCTAAGAATGGAAACAACTGATGATATCGAAGTACATCAACAAGAGGTAAGACCTGTTAATGAAGAACAGGTGGCTAATGTTACGGACAAAACCTATAAAGAAATTCTCGAGACAGAAGGTGTGGTAACCCCGAAAATTGCTACTAACCTTAGAGGACTACAAAATGTATTATGTCTTGATTGTCCTGATATTCTGCACTTCGAATTAGTGCGATTACAGATTATCCCCAATGATCCAAATTGGGTACCGGCCTATCAACGGAGTTTTGGAATGCCCAAACGACCACGAATGGATATCCTCCCAACATGAAGAGGATATCGAGGAGGTAGAGGAGGCAGACTGGGGGCAGATATGCTCTCAGAGGAGGTTTGCCTCAGAACGGGTCAAGAGCATCAGGGTATTTCGAAGATGCCCGATCTTCTCATATGACTCAGCTAGGAAACATCCCTCGAGAGCTCAAGAAAGGAGGCAGGTGGCAGAGAAGTTAAGCCATGCCAGAGCTCAGGTTGCAATGAAAATGCAGCAAGAAGCACTCGTCAATCAACTGAAGATTAATGAGGATGCAATGTCGAAAGGAACATTGCAAATCCAAGTTGGACAAATCGAATGTCCATCAAAAGAGAGTGACGGGGTGGACATAGATACCCTTAGCGATCAGATGAGGGAAGTCAAAGTTCATCCCAGTAAGTTCGAAAGGAGGGATCGAGAGGAAGACGAATATACCTCAGATGACGGGATAGAGATCTACGTCAACAACGAAGAGTTTGCACGAACGCAAGCTGTTCAAAGGGCTTTGAATTTCGAAGATAAAACTTAAGTGAGCATGGTAAATGCCATGCACCCAGAGATTCAGCCAGAAGGACAAAATCGAGAACGTCAGCGATGACACGAGATGGTAGAAGAAGAAGAAGCCTACGAATTCATGGTTCAATCAGGTACGTCCTCTCAATCTTATGTAGAAATAGAACGAAATCCAACTTCTACTTTAGATGACTCACCATACGAATTCATAAAAAATACCCTCCTGGATTTAAAATGTTATGAAGATTTAGACATCTCAGAGATCGAAGAGATTGAGGCTTGTACTTGCGAGCATAACATAGATCCAGTTTTCAAGGAATTATTGGATAGAAAAGCCATTAATAATAATCACATCAAACCATTATATATCAAAGCAGAAATTGATAATATTGGGATAAATAGAGTTTTAATAGATAATGGGGCAGCTGTGGATGTGTTACCATTATCTACATTACCACTCTTAGGAAAATCCATAAAAGATTTAATAATCGCAGACGTAACAGTACATGGCTTCTCAGGGCAGGCCACAAAATCCGATGGACTGCTACCAGTTAAAATTAAAGTAGGAAATATGATTTCTTATACTGCCTTCTTTGTGGTTAATACTAGTTCTAGCTATCAGGCTTTATCAGGAAGAGATTGGATTCATAACAATTATTGTATACCATCTACTTTACACCAAATATTGATAATTTGAAATGGTGAGAAATTCGAAACTGTTAAGGCAGAAGAAAAGCCTCATTTAACCACTGCTAATTTTGTGGAAGCCAGGTTCTACCCAGGAGAATGCGCGCCAATTCGAATAGAGGTGCTCGAGAAACAGCGAAGAAAGGAGGTCAGCCGAAGACCAGAAGAAAGCGATGAAGCGAGAATCAGGGACTTTAGTAACAAACTAAAGGAAGGACCCTTGAAAATTACAGCTTCCTAGAAATAAGATTAGAAAGAGTTGTAATTATTGTCATTTTTAAGAAATATTGTTATGTCTGGAACAATAGATTGTAAGGAGGTTACTCGAATCAATGCAAATGTTTCTTACGAAGAAAATGGTTCTGTAGTTGAATTGAAGAAAGCCTTAGATAAAACATTAAGGGTCATGGCAAGTCTAAATAGCGAACGAAAGCTAATTCAAGCAATGACTAACGAATTAAAAGAAATACAAGAAGATATCACATACGAAATACCAGAACGAATCTGGGAGAAAAATGGGGATATAAAAATGAAGATACAAGATCCACTCGAAGAGGCTAATCTGGGAACAAAAGAAAAACCCAGAATAACTTACATTAGTGCAAAATTACTTCCAAAAGAGGAGGATTTTATCAAAATTTTAATTGAATATAAGGATTGTTTTGCTTGGGCGCATCATGAGATGCCAGGGATAGACACTCGAATAGCACAACATGAGCTACCCATAAAAAAGGATTGTAGACCAATTATGGAACCTCCACGAAGAATAGCCCCAGAGGTTGTTTTGGGGGTCAAAAAGGAAATAGAAAATTTACTCGAAGCAAAATTCATAAGGCCAGCCAAGTATGTCGAATGGCTAGCAAATGTAGTCCCAGTGGTAAAAAGGAATAAAAAAATCAGAGTATGTATAGATTTTAGAGATCTAAACAAAGCTAGCCCAAAGGACGAATATCCTATGCCAATAGCTGATACTCTGATCGACGCAGCATCTCGACATAAAGTTTTATCATTTATGGATGGATACTCGGGGTATTATCAATTACGAATAGCTAGGGAAGATAGACACAAAACAACATTTAGATGCCTGGGATCCTTAGGGACATTCGAATGATTGTAATGCCGTTTGAGCTCAAAAATGCAGGAGCAACATATCAAAGAACCATGAACTACTTATTTTACGACATGATAGGGAAATTCATGGAAGTATATATAGACGATGTAGTGATAAAATCACTAACACATGAAGATCATCTAGATCATTTAAAGAATTCATTCAAAAGAATGCGAAAGTACAAATTAAAAATGAATCCACTCAAGTGTGCTTTTGGAGTACAGGCAGGAAATTTCTTAGGATTTCTTATCCACCAACGGGGGATTGAAATTCATAAGATTAAAGAGAAGGCGATTTTGGAAGCGAAACCACCTACGAACAAGAAGGAGCTCCAAAGATTCTTAGGACAAATTAATTTTATCCGAAGGTTCATATCTAATCTAGCAGATAAAACAAAAAACTTTTCATCGTTATTAAAATCCAAGGAAGGAGAAAAATTCCAATGGAAACCAATACATCAAGAAACATTCGAAAGGATCAAACAATATCTGTCAGAACCACCAGTTTTAATCCCACCACGAATGGGAAAACTGCTAAGATTATATCTCTCCTCAGGGGATACATCAATGGGATGTTTATTGGTACAGGAAAACGACAGCGGAAAGGAACAAGCAATAATCTATTTATCAAAAACTCTAGCAGATACAGAGACAAGATATACACCCATCGAAAAGTGGTGTTATAGTTTATACTTTGCTTCATTAAAGTTAAGGCATTACTTCATGTCCTTTACAGTCGAAGTAGTATCTCCAACGGATATACTGAAATATATGTTATCACAACCACTTTTAAAGGGAAGACTGAACAAGTGGAGCCTTCACCTTCTTCAATTCGATATTAGATATATACCATAAAAAGCAATAAAGGGCAAGCCTTAGCTGACTTTTTAGCAGATCATCCATCAATTAAGGATAATCTAGAAAACCAACTCGAAAACGACTGTATTGAACTAGTCCCATGAAAATTATATTTCGATGGTTGTTCTACAAAAAGAGGAGCGGGTGCTGGGATATATTTAATATCACCAATAGGAGTCCCTACGAAGATGGCCGTATAGCTCGAAGGGCCTTGTACAAACAACAGAGCAGAATACGAAGCCCTAATTTTAGGTTTAGAATTCCTTCTCGAATTAGGAGCCAAAAATGTAATTATAAAAGGAGATTCTCAACTAATTGTGAATCAAACAAAAGGAATCTTCAAGTGTTTTAGTCCAATGGCAATTCTGGAAAATGCCAGAATTAAAAAACTGTTGCAATATTTTTATGAAGTCAATATATATTATATTCCCCGAATTGAAAATGAGATAGCAAACGAGTTGGCTCAATTAGCATCAGGGTATAAAATCCCTTGGAGTTACTTCCACGAAAAGATTACAATCAAGGCCAAGGAACTTGTTCCATTCGAGCAAAGAATAACGATGGAAATTAATAAAGTAGATATTATGGTTAAGGAAGTTGACTGGAGGGACGAAATAATTGAATTTCTCCAAGAACCATCAAAGAAGAAATATTCGAACAAACTAAAACTCATAGTACATCGATATGTGTATGATGGAGAACAATTTTTTCGAAAGGATGTTAGCGGTATATTGCTTAAATGTCTAGACTTAGATGATGCATTGCTAGTCATGGGAGAAATACATGAAGGCATATGTGGAGCCCACCAAACGGGGCAAAAGATGAGAAGACTAATACACCAATA
The DNA here is from genome assembly GCA_038025085.1 of Tetragonia tetragonoides. Taxonomy (NCBI): domain Eukaryota; kingdom Viridiplantae; phylum Streptophyta; class Magnoliopsida; order Caryophyllales; family Aizoaceae; genus Tetragonia; species Tetragonia tetragonoides. The sequence continues at coordinate 27,529,440 of CM076146.1, read as the reverse complement.
TGGGTATTATTGGCCAACATGGTGGTATTCAACGAGTCCCAGCAGCTAAACTCCATAGTATAATTAAACCATGGCCATTTCGAGGATGAGCGATGGATATTATTGGAGAAATTAGACCTGCTTCATCGAAGCACCATAAATATTTTTTAGTAGCCACTGAAAATGGGTCGAAGCCAAGCCTTTTGTAAATATAACATCAAGTGACATAGTAGATTTCATCAACGAAAATATATTTACTAGATTTGGGATCCCCGAAACTATTATAGTAGACCAAGCGAAGCTATTCAATAGCGACGAAATAAAATCATTCTTAGGGAGATTATCTGTCAAATTAACAAACTCTACTCCATATTACGCCTAGGCGAATGGTCAAGCGGAATCAAGAAATAAGATCATAAAAAGGGAAATTGCTAAAATGATAAAAAACAATCCTCGTATTTGGCATGACTTATTATTAGAAACACTATGGGCCTATCGAATAAGCCCTAGAGAGAGCATTCTAGTAACTCTATTTCAATTGATATTTGGACACGAAGCGGTTATACCCGTAGAAATAAGTATCAAATCCGCGAATACTTAAACAAATCAATTTATCACCACAAGAGTACGAAGAGGCGATGAATATGGAACAGTTAGATCAAGAGATCTTGCAAATTGAAGCATTACAAAATATTCATAAATTAAAAAGGTAAACCGAAAAATGTTACAATCGAAGAGTAAGAAAGAAAAAGTTCTCCAAAGACGAATTGGTGTGGAAAACAATACTCCCTGAAGGACAAAAAGATAAGTTCTATGGGAAATGGTCTCCAAATTGGGAAGGCCCGTTCATTATCGAAAGCAGTGAACCAGGAAATGCATACAAATTATTATACACGAATGGTAAACAATTTGGACGAGCAATAAATGGCAAATATCTAAAGAAATATTTTCCTTCGACTTGGGATATATATAAAGATAACATTTACAAAAGATTCCCACAACTTTGGGAAAACGTAAAAGGAGAATGAAACCAAAAGCAAAAGTCTCACATCTCTCTAGAAGCGTAAGTTAATATCCAAAATTATGACGAAGAACTAAGGAATTGCCTAAGACAGTAAGAAGAAAGGAAATAAAAGCCCTCAAATCCTGATAACCGGACAACCGAGCAATTCAAAGGTCCCGAGAAGAAGTTAGATCGGAAATACGAGACTGAATATCTTGTCTGTTCCTTTCATGCGCAGCTATTAAATCAATAACTTATGTTCTTCGACGAGATAAAGAATCAATCTTGTCCTCAATAGAAGTCAGCTCCATTTGAGCAGCATCGATGAGTTGCCGTTTCTGTTGGAGGAATGACCTGCCACTCGAAAGGCCAGACAAAAGATCAGCAGGACGAGCCCAACATTCTGCAGATCTTGCACGGCTGAGACTAAAGGGCTATGATCTCGTAGCACTAAGTCTCGGAGATCTGTAGGAAAATGTTGTTGATTAGACCGAACAAAATCCTCCAAAGCCGACGCGGCAGAGACATCTGACAAATTCATCTCAAGAGCGTCTAACAAATGAAGTCCTTCTTGTTTGATAACATCAGAAGCTCCAGGCGTAGGGGCCAGAAGATCATCAAGTAGAGACATCAAAGAGTCTATAAAAAGAATGCAAAAATAAGATTTGAATCATCAATAAAAATAATGAATAACAAGGTGTAAGAAACATACTCGAAGGGACCATCGCTTCGTCTGAAGGAGACGTCAAGGATTGATGGGCCAGCTAATGAGAAGAATGAACAACTAAATCCGAAGGGAGGACAGTCTGATCCTCATTGACAGAAGAAGAAATGGGATTTATACCTGGACCTAATTACGAAAAAGGGAGGGTAAAGGAAAGCAAAGGAAAAACACTCAAATACGGTGTTTAAATAGGCGAATAAAATTACCAAGAGGAGAGGAAAGGACAACAGAGGAATCCACCCCAGTATTAATATCTGATACGATAGGTGGGGGGGGAAGACAAAGGCTCAGGATCGACAGGCAAGGAAGTAGACCCAGTCCCTATACATAATAGCCAGTCACCATGATAAATAAAAATCATGGAAAATTTATAGAAAAAGAAGAATCAGAAGAAGTCTATACCAGAATCAGGTGCTGGATCGAAGGGATCACTTGGAAGAGATGTCCCTCCAATACGAGGAGAAAAAGGCAAGGCCTATTTTCATAAGATTTCTACATTAAAAGTCATTAAAGGAAAATGAATTAATTGTTAAAAAAGCATTAGTCAAATACGAGCCAATACCTCGATAGTATTCAAAGTATGTAGAAAAGGGGCAGCATTCTTTGGGAAAAGTTTGTGAATGACCTTTTCGAGGCGAGAATGTAAATTATTCCCTCCGAAGGAAGAATTGAAGAACTGGGTCCACCAAAGCGAGTATTCGGATTCACAAGAACATGCTCTAAACCAGGGAGGAATATCCATAGCTCCTAGATGGTTTCGAAGAAGGATATGACTTCGAAGAGTCATCTCGGAAGATTGATTCTCCAAACCCATGTCAATGGAGGCTTGACTTTGCCTAGCATGCCAGAGACGATTTAAAGTCTCCAATAAGGGAGCAGCAAAAGCTTGACGAATACCAAACTGACGAGTAACCAATTGAGGGTTATAAACCTCAGTATTTAAGCAGGGGATTTCGAAATATAAGAGATCCTGACAAGCAAGAATCGACCTCCAATAAGGCTGAAGATGAGGACTCATAAAGAAAGGATTGACGTCTCGAAGCCACCAAGGGAGTATCATTCGAGTGTCCGCTACACTAAAGCCAGGGATTCCCAAACAATGGTGAGGATGTCAATTAAAGTCAGTTTTCGAAGAAAAAACTTCAAAAAGTACCAGAGGAAGGTCCTCGACGCGAAAAGGTTGAAATAAGTCAAAACAGGCTTCAGCCACAGAAGACCATTCGGCAAAAGGAGACGGATTACAAGCTTGAAAGTCACCTGTGCGAGCAATTCCCTCTGATAAGAAAGGTTATGCGTCTCAATAGAGGATAAATTCATACGAGAGGGGTAATAGAGAAAACCCCAAACAGTAAGAATCCAGAAGGGGCAAGAATGTTGAACCTGAGAACCTTCAGGAAAAGCATCCCTGGTCAGATTCGACATGCCCCGATAAAATTGTGAAAGATGGAAGGGGGCCAAGGGAACAGGGCCTTCCCTCGAAGCCACATTGGCTACCAAATAAAGGAAGGAATTCCCAATCAAAGAACTATAATTCATAAATAATCGATGAAATACATAATTCAGAAATAAAACCACGTCTGCATTCGATACAAGAATAGCAGGAGGGAGATACGAGAAATGAGTCAATAAGCTCGAATATGAGACTGAACGAGCAGAGGTAGATGAAGAAAAGGTCTTCAATAATGCATCGGCAGGTTTGAAATAATCCTCTCTAACAAAAGACGAATCACAAAAAGAATACCCAGGTAATAAAATATCTTCATTTGGGCAAAGGCCAGTCAACTATGCAAGATCTTCGAGGGTCACGGTTTGAAGCCCTTCCCCAGTAACAAAACACTTGATAGTAGGATGCCAAGCTAGCCAAAGAGCAGTAGATATGTTGCCATTATAAGGAATTTTGGCAAACAGAGACAAACAAATAAAGTCCAAAATCTTATTTGAACGCCAACGAGAATGAAAGGCCTGAAGACGATTAAACCAGCAGCGATGACGATCATTAAGAAAGTTCACCCAACCATGAACGGGTCTGTCTCGAACCGGAAAATTGGGACGAAAGCACGAGAAGACAGAACTAAGGGTAAACCACGCCCACGAATGATAGAAGAGAAAACCGATAAAAAATAACTTTGTGAAATACCCCTAATTGAAGAAGGATCAAAACAGGGGCCTAAAGAAAAAGACCTCAAAGATTGACCTCGAAAAGGTTCCTCATCAGCGGTAGAATAAGATGAGGAACGAAGGACGAGACAATTGGACCAGTACGATTTGGAGTGAAGTTCAATTAATTTGAAAAGATCTTGGGCATCAAAAGCTTTGTTTCAAAGATTCGATGTTAACTAAATCCAAAAACAAAGGATGGGTAGCCATTGATAAAAAGCTTGAATTAAGCGAATAAGAAGAAGATGGAGAATTAGGGTTACAATGTAAAAATAATGAGTATAAAGGATAGAGAGAAGCGATATTTATAAAGATATTAGTCATCTGCAAAGGCGTAAGTAGAAAGGACTATATCATCAAGACGCGGGAAACGAAGCATCACTTGCACAATAATACAACATAAACTCGAAACATTTATATATGTATTAGGGGGGCAGTTGTTACACTCGAAACAAAAATGGACTTAGAAAATATATATATATATATATATATATATATATATATATATATATATATATATATATATGATAGAGTTCATATGAGATGGCATCCTACAGTGAGATGGTGAGAAGTGGTCACCACCGTTTAATCGCGCAGATCTAAAAGTTCAGATTACACCTGTGTCATTAATGGCATTTTGGTAATAACTCGCAACTTTCTTCTTCTTTTTTCACTGCTAGGTTCCTCACGTTTCTCGGTTTCTCTCTCCTCTCCCCTTCTTCACCATATCTTGTTTCTTTCCCCTAAATCCCTAATCTCTCTCCTTCCCCTTTCACTTGACTACGCCATTGATAACCATAAAGAAGTTATGACGCGCAACTCATGGCAGCACAGGTGAAGCTTGTTTGATCGTCGCCGGTGTTATTCGAAGTACTTGGATACCTATTTCAGCATATAACGCTCGATCTCCTCGCGGTTTTTGCAGCTATTTAATCTAGTTCTTATGAAATTAGGTAAAATTACCTATCTTAAGGTAGAATAATTTATCAAACCGTGTGACAATTTCTTTTTAGGGTTTTGAGTTGTTATGTTCGATTTCTAGGTTTTCTTCCTTTTTCTACTGACCTAGTTCATGTTTTTGTTGTATTGGTTGATATCTCCTCTTGTTTTTAGGATTGATGGAGCTATTGTTTTGTTTGATTTTAGCCTTTTGTTCATATTTAATTTTGAGCTAAATTAACTCCTGCAGTGCTACGAGTTCTATGAACTCTACTAGGTACATTAGTGTTCATTCCTTTTTCTGTTTGATTTTGGCAATAAATTTGGTTGTTCATCTCATTCAGTTTTGATTTGTTGATATTAATTTTGTTGCTAATGTGGTCTATGAGTGACCTTGCTTAGAGTTAGAAGTGACCTCTCTCTATTTTAACTCTTAAAGATGTCTAGAGTAACCCCTTTTGTGGCAAAACCAAGTCCACAGCCTGAATTTCCAACTGCTAATACGTTTAAATGTAAAAATTAGGTTAGCTACTCGAAGTGACCCCTTATACAAAGAACAATGAGCCTTTATACATCGGAAAGTGACCCTTTGTGATTGTTGTTTCGCTGACTCCGTGAAGGTTGACAAGTAGAAGCAATCTCTTTCTTCTGGTTGGTGCCTTGTCTCTTTGCCTTTTGAATTTATATATTCACTTATCATGCTTGCTGATATGTTGGGTTTTAAAACTATCATGGTTAGTTATACTGCTGGTATGATTTATGTAAGTAGTATAAGTGAGAATTGAGTCTTCCTTCTTTTTTTTATACAAATAATGTAGTTCTTTGTGCTACTATGAATCTGATTACTAGCGAACTGCTAGAGTTCCCCCTGTTGCCTTTTGATTTAGGTTTGCCAATCGATCCAAGCAGACTTTGGGTTTGTGCTACAAAGGTTCAAATATTACATAGGTTGTTAAGGCAAACTATATGTTGAACTTAAAAGTGACCCTTGTTAAGCGAAAAAGTGACCCCTACTTCACTAAAAAGTGATCACTACTTAACTAAAAACTAACCCTTACTTAAACAACAAAGTGACCCGTATGCAAAGGTTGCTTAGGGTTTGGGGACGGTAAAACGGTTACCAGGTTTATACGGCATGCCCTTTTAACATTTGCCCCTCGGTTTAGGTTGAATCAAGTTTTAGGGTTCATTAAGTGTAGAGTTTACACCGACCCCCAATGGGGTTTAGGGTATCTTTTCTTTTGGGGGGGGGGGGTGCGAAGAGTGCTTAGGGTTTGGGGACGGTAGTCCCCAAACCCTAACCCGTCATAAAACGGTTACCAGGTTTATACGACATGCCCTTTTTAAATTTTCCCCTCGGTTTAGGTTGAATCAAGTTTTAGGGTTCATTAAGTGTAGAGTTTACACCGACCCCCAATGGGGTTTAGGGTATCTTTTCTTGCCGGGGGCGGGGGTGTGCGAAGAGTGCTTAGGGTTTGGGGACGGTAGTCCCCAAACCGTAAGCCATCTTAAAACGGTTACCAGGTTTATACGTCATGCCCTTTTAACATTTGCCCCTCGGTTTAGGTTGAATCAAGTTTTAGGGTTAATTAAGTGTAGAGTTTACATCGACCCCCAATGAGGTTTAGGGTATCTTTTCTTGCGGTGTGCCGAGGGGGGGTGCGAAGACTGCTTAGGGTTTGGGGACTACTGTCCCCAAACCCTAAGCCGTCTTAAAACGGTTACCAGGTCTATACGGCATGCCCTTTTAACTTTTGAACCTCGATTTAGGTTGAATCAAGTTTTATGGTTCATTAAGTATAGAGTTAACACCGACCCCCAATGGGGTTTAGGGTATCTTTTCTTGCGGGGGGGCGCGGGGGGGGGGGGGGGTGCTAAGAGTGCTTAGGGTAAGCCGTCTTAAAACGGTTACCAGGTTTATACGGCATGCCCTTTTAACATTTGCCCCTCGGTTTAGGTTGAATCAAGTTTTAGGGTTCATTAAGTGTAGAGTTTACACCGACCCCTAATGGGGTTTAGGGTATCTTTTCTTGCGCGGGGGGGGGGGGGTGTGACAGTCCCCAAACCCTAAGCCGCTTAAAACGGTTACCAGGTTTATACGGCATGCCCTTTTAACATTTGCCCCTCGGTTTAGGTTGAATCAAGTTTTAGGGTTCACTAAGTGTAGAGTTTACATCGACTCCCAATGGGGTTTAGGGTATCCTTTCTCGCGGGGGGCAGGGGGGTGCGAAGAATGCTTAGGGTTTGGGGACGGTAGTCCCCAAACCCTAAGCCATCTTAAAACGGTTACTAGGTTTATACGGCATGCCCTTTTAACATTTGCCCCTCGGTTTAGGTTGAATCAAGTTTTAGGGTTCATTAAGTGTAGAGTTTACACCGACCCCCAATGGGGTTTATGGTATCTTTTCTTGCGCGGGGGGGGGGGGGGGGCGAAGAGTGCTTAGGGTTTGAGGACGGTAGTCCCCAAAGCTTAAGTCGTCTTAAAACGGTTACCAGGTTTTTACGTCATGCCCTTTTAAGTAAACGTGACCCTCTGTATAAGAATTATTGACCCCTTGTAAATGCAGCACTCTGTATCAATATATAACACCCGTAGTTAATTCCAACAGATGAACTACTTTGTTTAATTTCTCTGATTCTTCACTCTTTATTTGTGTGTGTAAATTCGGTAAGCATCTTGATGCGCTTGGTTATGTCTTGCTCCCGTTTTTCACCGTAGCAAGCCTTAAATTACTAGCTTTCTATATGGTGTGGAACACTTCCATTTTATTTTCTTTTTCATTCGTGGCAGGAGTTATGAGAAGTAAGAACCCAGGGTGTTCTGTTGATACTACACCTGCTAATGTTTATAAGACAAGATCAAGGGGCAGAAAAGAAGTTGCTCCTGTTTCAGAATCAAGCGATGATTCTATGCAAGAGTCTACCGAAACTGAAGCAAAGAAGAGAAAAAGGAGTGTTGCTACTCATGCAGAGGGAAGAAAAGGTCGAAAAAAACAAGCCGAGGCAAAAAAAAAAAAAAAAGTATACTATTCTTTTCCTTATTTCATGCTTTCATCCTGTTTTTGTTCTTTTTGCCTAGTATAATTAATAAAGTGATCTCTTATTGGACTTGGAGTGACCTGTTTTGTTACTATAAGTGATCATTTTTGTTCTTCCTCTCTTTTCATTCTTTTTTATGTTGTTTTTATGCTGTGTTGTTTTACTAAAAGTGACCATTTCTCTTTCTTGTCTTTCCTTTCTATTGTAGACCTCAATTAAGGGAACTGAAATGCAGATGCACACCTCATGGTTTGTATAACCTCATCAAGAATTTGAATCCAACCCAGATTCAAGCTGTTAAGGAAATTGGGTTTGGTGGTCTTCTTAGGTTGAAGTTGACAAAAACTCCTAGAGAAGTTTTGCATTGGTTAGTTGATAGGTATAATGGAATTAGCAATTTATTTACAGTTAGGAATGACCGGTTTGTGATTATAACTAGAGATGTGCATGATGTCTTTGGGCTACCCTTTGATACCGACAAACTAGTTTTGAAATCAGAAAGATCTGAGGATAGTGATTATGATTTAAGGATGGAATGGTTGATAAAGTTGAATGCTGTAGGACTTAAAACAGTTGGAATGCACCTTCTTGAAGAGGCTATTTTGTCGGATGAGTGTCAAGATGGTGGAGATGATTTTAAGAGGTTCTTTGTTGTGTTTGCAATGTCCACCTTTATAACTTCGACTGGAAGTAGGTCTCCTGACTTCAGCGTTATCAAGTCTCTTGTGATTCCTTCGGAGATTTTTACATTGGATTGGTGTGGTTATGTCTTGAATGTATTGAGTCGTACTGTTGCTGAGTATAGAGAAGAGCCTACCAAGAAAAATGTCAGTGGTTGTTTGTTGTTTCTTTTAATACTTTACTTTCATAGGATGAGCTTTCAAGGAGAGGAATATTCTACTGAATTGCCACTAATTCAACATTGGGATGATGAAAACGTAAAAAAAAAGATTGGATTTGGAGGAGGGGGCTGGTGGCTTGGGTAAGGAGGTCCTTATGGTTGTTGGTAAATATCCCATAACACATTCAAGAAGGCAAATTGTGAAGGAGTCGCTCAACAATGAGGTTGGAAAGAGGTCCATTACATATCAACTACCTGATGACATTTTGTCTGACCAAGATATTGAGATGGTTGCAAGAGATGTAAGTAAATCTTGACCTTGTTTAAATGTTCTTTATTCATATTCATTTTTATAAGTTTTTGACATGTAAGATGGCTATATAAGTGAAAATAAATCACAACCACTGGTACACAACCTAAAAATTTGGTTATAAGTCCCTATTTCTTTGTCATGTAAAATGACCCAATTATCTGTTTAAAGTGACCCCCAAGGGCTGTGCTGTTTAGTTTTAAACTTTATTTTATTAGTGTTCACCATTTTAATTTGTCGCTCTCCACCTTAAATGCCCCTGATATGCTCAATAAGTGACCCCTCTCTTTTCTTAGAATGACCTCATAACTGTCTTATAGTTTCCTATTTCTTTATATTTTAAATGACCTTTTTTATCTTTCAATGTTGCAGAAAGTACAGGAGTTATTTCTGAAATTAAAGAGGGATATTCATGTCTTTGGGGCGTACCATATGAAACCACTCATGTCTCTTAAAGAGACTTGCACCTCTCCTGATGCTGCTGCTTCTAACTCAGTATTGATTACTGATTCACAAAAGTATCACAGTTCACCTCTTGTTTCATTCATAGATTCTGTGACTAAGATGTATGATGCAATGAAGAAAGCTTGTGACGACTTTCCATCCGGGTTATCAGAGAAGGTGACTCAGAAGTGTGATGGAATGAAGAGACATAGTGACGGCAGGCCCTCCTTCGAAATATTGTCACATGAAACATTAAATCAAATTGGTGGTTGGGGAGGAGAAAAGAAGAGCACTGATAAAATTTCTGAGAAGGCGGCACCAGATGAGGTTATTACTGAAGTTTTGGATTCAATTAATCAACCAAACTCAGAGCCACTAGAATTCATGGATCATGACAGTGTAGTGCATGGGAATAGTACTGCATCACGTCAAGTACGTCGTGTTGTCTTTGATGTTTCGAATGACCCTAATATTAAAAGGAAAAAGCTCTTGAATAAAAAAGATCTCCATACCAGTTTTTGTTCAACATTCATGAAGGAGAATATGAAAGTGATGTCTGATTTGCCACAACTGGATCAACAAGTCATTGATTATTGTCTGTGTCGTGGTCCTAATGTTAATCAAAGGTACTTTCTTGCTCTTACTAAATGAATGACCCTTGTCCTTTGTTAAATTAAACACTCTCTTACTACATTGATACTCTTTCTTGTTAAATTGACCCTTTTCTCTTCTTCACATGACCCCTCCCTCTTCTGTTTTCACTTTGTTTAAGTGAGGTGATTGTGCGATTTGGTTCGGAACACCAAATATGCAAAAGAGATATTTTGTCCTTGAATTCAGCAAATTTCATCATCTCGGATATCATTGAATGTTGGGTGATACATCTTAATCTCATTGAGAAGGAAAAGACTGAGCAATTTCGGAACTATTACTTTGGCATTCATCATTCGGTAAAATGCTCTTTTTCAATTTGTTTTTTGTTTTTTTTCTAATCTTCTTTTTAACCCTCAACATTGATGTTTTTCAAATTATTTATTTCTTTTTTCCCTTTTTTGAATAGAGGCCTTTGCTGAAAATGACCACATCTGAAAGAACTGAAGAAGATGTCTGTGAATGTGTCAATGCATGGAAAACGTGGACTCAACTACCTTATCAATCTCGTGATATCAACACGGTTAACTTTGTAAGCATTGTTTTTTCTCCACTTTTTATTCTTTCTGCTAGTATTATAATAAAGTGATTCCTTATTGGACTTGGAGTGACCTGTTGTTGTTGTTGTTGTTGTTGTTGTTGTTGTTGTTGTTGTTGTTGTTGTTGTTGCTCATTTTCTTCAGAGACTTTTGATAGTGGTGATGTTTCTGTTTCCTCTTTTAGCTACTTTTTTATTTTAACAAAGTGATAACAAAAATAGAGGTCTCTGTAACAGAACGAGAAGAATTGAAGAAGAACCATAACAGGGGAACTAGATTGGAATTGGATTGAATTGACCATAATAGGGGAACTATAAGTGACAGGAATATTTGGTTTGTAAAGATAACAGTGACCCTTTGTATAAGCAAAGTGACCCTCTGTATAAGAAATATTGACCCTCTGTAAAAGAAAAAGTGCTTTGTCTTTTCTCTTTATTCTTTATGCCTAGTAGATTAATAAAGTGATATGTTTGCTTTCTGCTGAAATGTTCGGTTATAATTCAATTTGGGAAATCTAGGAAATTGACATGTTTTTAAATCTTAATGGTTGTTCTTGTATTTAGATCTTCGTGCCAACTCAACTTTATGATGTTAAGGAGTACTACGTTCTTGTTATTTTTGACTTTATAGCTAAGGAAGTCATGTACTTAGATAACCTGAAGTGTTATGACGCAGAAAAGAAATTTGCACGTCGTTTGTGTATAAACATGGTATGCTTTAGGTTCTTTTTATCTTCGATTTTTTGTCTTTTGTTTTGCTGTTTTTCTTTAAATGATTCTCTTGTAACAATTTTCAGCGTCATTGTATGTCAAAGTTTTTGGAATCCAAGAACCATCCGAGAGCATCAGAGGTTATCTCTTGGAGTGACTATGGCTCAGATGCATTGGCAAAATAATAGAAATACAACTGATTGTGGTGTGTACTTGATGATGCACATGAAAGGGTATGACGGTACTGGGTTTAGTAAGAATTGCCAGCGTTTGACTAAGGTTTGTTTTCTGTTACTTTCAACTAGTTTGCTTGATTTTGTATGGACACTATGGGTGAATATATAATGTGAGCCTGTTTTGCTCTACTATTGTCATCTATTTACTCTATAAATGACCTACATCTCTTGTTAACTTGACCCCTGTGCCTTCTTAACTTGACCTCTGTCATTCTTAACTTTACCCATGTCCCTTCTTAACTTGAGTATATTTCTAAAGTATGAATGATTGTTGTTTTGATGCTTGCAGGTAGAAGGAAGGCGTTATTACCGCAGTCAGATCTGCGCAACACTTGTTCTATCTCCTTTGAACATTGAACAAAAAGATGTGGTGAAAAGGATTGAATCCTTGTACAACACAACAATTAAAAGGTCCAAAAGAACAATAATGACAGAGAATACAGCAGCAAAAAAATGAAGAACAGAAAAGCATGGCAATAAAGAAGACAGAGCATACAGAAGCACAACATCAAGAAGCAACGCAACATAAGCCGCCTGAGATCATTAAGCACCAAACCATATCAGTTACGCAAAAGAACTAGAATGATGGCCACTAATTCCTGAAGAAGTTTTCCCACACTGCCAGCACAATACAGAGTCCGTGTACCACGCCATTTCCTTTTGCCTTTTTTTTTTGAATGAATGAATGAATGTTCCACGCTATTTTCGATTGTCAGGCCAATACGGGAAGCTAGTAGGTGCTTCTAATGCTCTCAATGGACAATTGGGAAAACTTTAGTACATTTGTAAATAAGAAATGGCGGTCTGTCATGTGTCATATTTTGTCTAGAAGATGAATTGGCAGTTCAAATATTTTGTATAGTTTGTTTAGAAGATGATATTTCAAATGAAGCAAATATGGTACTATTTTAAGATGTGTATCAAGTTGCTTATAGAGTGAAGAATTGCATATCCCTGAGAGCTAGACAGCTGTGCTGAGCAGAAGGAAGTAAGGAACATGATGGTCCTTGTAAGCGTGGTTGAGTACATATTGATCACTTATTGATGTTGTCAAACTCCCCAGAAAATGATTGTGAGGAAGCTCTGACTGCTTAGAGTTCTTGTAACCAGAACGTTCACCAAAGGAACTCTTAGTAGTTGTGACAGCGTACCAAACAAATTTCAGATTTCAATACTTGTGGATCCTATTTCATGAGTGTAAATTTTGAAACATTCCACCCTTTGTTCCAATTGTACTACATAAGAGAAAATTTCAACAAGAAGAGCAATCAAGAATATTTTCATTTAGTATCTAGTCACAACATGGGCCTAGTAGCATGGAGTAATAGAAATGCAACAATAACGAGCCAACAATGCAAACTGGGAAAACTCAACTTAAGCACTTTTTTTTTTCTTATGCAAAACCCTACAGGCCTGCATCAAAGACGAAGTGACCTATTGAAAAACACAAAGTGACCCCTTCAGTAATAAAAAGTGACCTATTGAAAAACATAAAGTGACCCTAATATAGGAAAACAGAACTTGTGATTGGTTGGGAGCTGATGGTGGTTCATATTGTCTCAAAATTTTCAATTCACTTTGCAATAACAAATCTATTCCAATAGAGTATGAACTAAAGCATATATCACTTTGCAATCTATTACATTAGAGAGTAAAATATAGTAAAACTCCTTTGCGTCATTTCTTCATCAACGTCTTTCTACCTTGTTGCTTCCAAACAATAGACTTCCACAATGCGCTTCTTTCTTCTTTCCGTCTCATCCACCCAGACACCTACAAAAATGACACATCAATAGAAAAGTGGGAGACACGCACAGTAGGACTTGAACATATTGATCAATTGGCAACAAAAAAAGAAGAAAAGAAATAAGCATCTAACCTTTCAAAAGTGTATGCTTTCAGGTTCCATGATCTTATAGTTATAGGATAGTGAAACAAAATGAACGTAGGAGTCACTTTTAATTAATAGAGGGGTCACTTTTAATGAACATAATGGTCACTTTTAATGAACATAGATTGAACAGCAATATCACAACATACTATGGATGAAAAGCCTGTTAGCTAGAGATTAGCAGCAACCCCCCAAGGACGCATAGACAAAGGGAGATGAAAATGAGAAAGAAAGAGATGAAAGGAGGTTACCTACTTGTTTTTGCAGTTTCGACTATCATGGTAAGCCATCTCATTACAACTTCGACAAAGCCTTTTCTTCTTTTGTTGATGTTCATCCATGATTTTATCTTTCTCTGATCTTAGCCTCTTGCCACTAAGCCTCTTGCCACTACCCTTATTAATGGACTGTTTTAGGGGTTGTATGGTCACTTCATTAGAGGATGAACACCCTATCAAAGTCTCTATTTCTTTCTCCTTGCTTTGATGGCTGGAAGCACATTCATTGACTCCCGTCTTCAATCTAAATTCTTTGACGTGATGCATTAGAGCTTTTATGTCATCCTCATTGTCTTGCACACCATTTACTGCTTCATAAATTTCAGACCATAATAAACTCATAACATTCTTTCTCTGATCCATCTTCACACACTCTTCTAGAAGATTGCCATCCAAGTCAAAAGTTGGATTTTTATGTGCATCTTTAGTCCATCTACTCTTGATATACTTATCAGGAATTGTATCCAACATTTTGACTTTGTAAACCCATAGAATGTGTCTGCACAGTAGACCTTTTTGCTCAAATAACTTGCATGAACAATTGACATCATTGTTTTCTGTGTTGTAAAACACAACAAACACCTTTTGCTTGTCCGTTTGTGACACTGAAAATATCTCTAGATGGCCATCTTTTATGAAGTTTTGAAATCCACGCTTGGAAAATGCAAGCTGTAACTCCTCTTGGAAATCATAAAAAATAGTATGAGTAAACATCAGAAGCGTGTTTTTCCAAACCCATTTGTAAGCCCACTGGATTCAGCGTTACAGGAAGCAAATTTTCAGTGGCACTGGTCAGTTTCTCATTATTTTATCTTTGCACATCAATGGCACTTTGGAAACGCATCCAAAACTCAACCAAAGTCACAAAGGGACTGAAAAAGTGCCCAAAAGCATGATTTTCACTTTCTGATCTTTGTGGGCTTCTCAACAGTCCCACCATGAATAAATCTCTAAAATAAGTAGGTACCCACATATCTCTTATAGCATATATCTCATTCAGCCATTCATTTTCCAACAAGTTGTTACGCGACATTAAATCAAACCACGACTTTTCAAAATCTTCCGGTTCATTCGCCATACTCCACACATATCCATTGATCTCTGTAAGAAATTCTTGGGTACAAATTAACTGACTTATTTTCTTATCCAATTTGTTCATAATATGTCATGCGCAAAATCTATGCTTTGCTGTTGTAAATACGTTGGGAATTACAACCTGCATAGCCGGATCTTGGTCGGTAACTATGCACTGAGGTTGTCGTTGCCCGATGCATTCCAAAAACATGTTAAAGACCCATGTGAATGACTTTTTATCTTCTCTCGCCATCAATGCCGCTCCAAAAATGACACATTTCTTGTGATTGTCCACACCAGTGAATAGAGCAAAGACCAAATTGTACTTGTTGAATGGAAATAGAATAATTCAGGCAACTTATACTATAAAAATGACCCCTCTTTCTTCATAAAATGACCCTTCTGTCTTCATAATATGCCCCTTACGTCTTCATAATATGCCCCACAATCCAGATACAGCTTACAATTAAATAGGGTTCAATAAAAAAATTATAGCTTAATAGTCAGGAGATCTCTACTATAAAATGATCCCTCTTTCTTCATAATATTCGCTCATTATAATATGCCCCACAATCCAGATACAGTTGACAATTAAAAAAGGTTCAATAAAAAATTTACAGCTTATTAGTCAGAAGATCCCTACTATAAAATGACCCCTCTTTCTTCATAATATGACCCTTCTGTATTCATAACATGAGCCACAATCCAAATACAGTTGACAATTAAAAAGGTTCAATAAAAAATTTCAAGCATTCTTTTATCCAAGTAAAGTGATAATACCTGTTGTAGGAGAAGGTGGTGTCGAATGATAACATATCTCCAAAAAGAGCATAGTTCTTTCTGCAAATAGGATCCGCCAAAATACAACACTCAAGCAATCATCATCATCGACTAGATAATCATAAAAAAACCCACTAGAAATAGATTTCTTTTTCATGAAGTTGTCAATGAACATTTGTGCATCATGATCTTTGATGAATAGCCTGATAGTCCTTGCAAAATTTTTGAAGTCGTCAACTGTTGCGCCAACGTATTCATAACCATTATATACTCTTCGCACATCCTAAAACTCTTCACAGGCCCAACAAACTTTGCATTGTCCACAACCACCATCTTATGAAAGCTCGTCATTTTCCTATTCATCTTCATAAACTGTGCATATTTAGCGTTGTAAAGCTTATGAGTGTGCCCTTCATGAAAGTTAAAGACTTTGTATTTTTGCCCAACGGAAAGCTTAAACACAGATGTTGCACTGCATCCCACACGAGTAATCTTTCTCCTATTTGTTATCTTTTGGCTGGCTGTTTCTGGTGTTGCTTGTTTTTCATTTGTTTTATTTTCCTTTGCAGCTCTATAACCTTGCCTATTGCGCACAACATATTGCAGCTTTATTTCAAGACCATCTTTATACACTCCGTATTTTCTAATATCAAATCCAGAAGCTCTACCAAATGAACGGTAGAATTCTATTCCGTCACTTAGTGACTCAAACTCTTGACCAATAGCAGGCTTTAAGGTAGTATCAACATTTGGGATCCATTCATGTGTACCACCCGGAGTTAATATTGGTCTTGAAGTAGGTGTTTGCAGCCATGAAACTGTTTGTTCTTTTGCCACCCCTGAGGAAGTAGCACCTTGTTCCATTACACCTAAATAAGACAAGTAAATAGTAGCAATATTAAGCTACAATCACAAGCTGAGTACTTACAATATCAAGTAGATGTACATCTGTTTTCGGGAAGCCCAAATCGCGACACACTATAGATGGGGTTTGGTTCCAGTCAGAAGTGCTGTCAGAAAACTTATTTGACTAGTTGAGGTTTCATCCCTAACCTAATTTAGGGGCACATAAAATCTAACTTATAATTTTCTTTAAAAATGACCCTAAATTCTCTTAAAAGTGACCCTAAATATTTACAAAAATGACCTTAAGTTGTGTGACACTTGACGAAAAATATATGTTAGAAGCAATATTGACCATAGGAGGTTCTTGCAAACAAATCTCAGAGGTGCATCAACAAAATTTGAATGACCTTGTTTATCTTAAAAGTGACCCTTGTTTTACTATAAAGTGACCCTTGTTTAACCAAAAAGTGACCCTATTCAACTAGAGTGACCATAATTTGTCAATGATAATAACTTCAGTCCATTTCCAGTATTCTAGTCCATGAAATAGTTCGACCAAAGTTACTCATCACATGCTTACACATACACTTCAAATGACCCATCAAGTGCCTAATGAATCGAATAAGCATCCCCTCTTTTAAGCAGAAAATTGAATCAATACACTCAAAAGTGACATGTTTTTAACCCATTCAAACAAAATCAAAGATTGATGCTATTAAATTCAGCAATTGTATCAAAGAAATTGGAGTAAAAACGAAATCATATCATACGAATTCAACTGAAATCAAAAATCACATCATCAAATCAAACATTAGAGCATACGAATTCAATTATTGAAAATAGATGTAAGATTGAACATATTACCTCCAATTGAAGAGAGAGAAAGCTTCGTTGAGCTTTAATGGAAGAAAAATAACTTCACTGGGGCGAGAAGTAGGGTTTTGTAATTGCGAAAATAAAATGGAACAAATTCCTCTAAATCAATTGAGAGTGATATAGATTCTTAAAATCAATGAAGTAGAGAGAAAGCTTCGTGAAGTAGTTTCTATGGAGGAGAGAGAAAGTTTCGTGAACTAGTTGCCATGGATGAGAAAGAAAGCTTTACAAAAAAATTGCTACAGTAGGTCGACAAATTTCTTAAAAAGCAAGGAAAAATAAAGTTCGGTTTATTTACCAAAATGCCATTAATGAACCTGATTAGATCTGCGCGATTGGATGGCTGAGATCGACTTCTCACCATCTCACCGTGGCTTGCCATCTCACTAGATCCCTACTATATATATATATATATATATATATATATATATATATATATATATATATATATATATATATATATATATATATATATATATATATATATATATATATATATATATATATATATTTGCACAAATATATTTATACGAAACATAAATGTACAAAAGTATTTTATACAAAAAGCAGTTGTACGAAAGGGTTAGTCTAAGAAACCCAGCACAACATAGAGATGCTCAAGAGAAGTGGAGAACGTGGGGGAGTGGAACGCCAGCATGAAGGAGGTGGATGAAAAGAAGAACTGCTAGATCATGGGCAGTTACCTCAAGCCCCTATAAATACAAAGAAGAACAGAAGGACAAGACAGCCGAGCTCATATTGACAAGACGTCAAAAAAGTAGTTTTAGAGTAGTGTAGTCTAAGAGTAGATTGTAACTTAGGCTCTTCGAGCGTGTAACCCGGCCACTCAGCAATGGCGCCTTCATGTGAGGTATAATTGCTTTTATCCCTTTTATTTTCTGTACTGAATCGAATGTATGCCTGCTTTTAATCGAATGAAGCATGTTTAGCTTTCCTTCCTGAGATCATGTTCGTTTAAACATTCCCTTTCTATGCTTGTATGTTTGGCTCTCTAATTCAATGGTATTCGAATACATATACATATAGATATCACTGTCACCAAGTGTCCACCTCTCGGCCAAAGCGGGTGTCCTGGGGTGGAAGGGTAGGTTCGAATAGAGAACGGCCTGCCCTAAGATAGTCCTAGACCTTATTTAAGAACTTTATAAGGGCCTTAAAACTGCCCCTCACGGTTGTCAGTGACCCCTAAGTTCAAAACACGACAACAATTACAATTAGGTTTAGAAGTTCTTTCTCCTTAGTACTTGGTCAAAACGTAATAAACATAGAAACCTTAGAAGACTGAACACAACGGGATGAAGAATGGGAAGGTGAAAATATAGCATCGGTTTTCCTTTCTTTTTAGCTGGACGCAAGTGGTTGATTAACTTTCCAAAAAGTAAAAAGACAAAGAAAAGGAAAGGGAAAGAAAAGATACCAAAAAATTAGGGTGAGTTCTGTTCGAATTGGGGAACAAGTGACCGAATTCTAAATAAACACCCCTCCCCTCAAAACATAAATTACCAACGCAAAAACACTCAAAACTCATCCTTGCTTGCTTCATTGCTATATTTTATTTCTACCTCCCATGGCTAACAGAAACAGTGAGCCTGCTAATAACAATCACCATATGCCTCTCGACTCAGTGATGGAAGTCCTTTCTTGGCTTCCAACTAAGTCTCTTATGCGATTCAAGTCTCTCAAAGCAGTGGTTTTCTCTCATCACCAATTCCGCCTTTGTCGTGATGTACCAAACCCGAAAGCGTCCTGAAATCCTTGCAATCCCTCCTTTTAGCAACTATTCCTCTTCCACGTCTTCCCGCCACCCTTGGCCCTGGAACGGAAGTTTCCTGGTGTTCGATACAACCTACAACAACCCAAGCGTACATGAGCCTCCTTCCTTGCCTTACACTACAAATAGAGTATCAAACATCGTGGATGGATTGGTATGCTTTTACCACAATGACTATGCAAAGGGATCAGGCATCTACCTCTATGATCTCGTTTCTCGCGAAAGCATCCTTCTACCTTCCACAACATGGCCCCAAGATTCTGGTAAAGACAGTGTTTCAAGGTGATGCTTCTTAGGATTTGATCCGAAAAAGGTGGAATATAAGGTGCTTCATGGTTGCACCAATGCTAATTCTGGGCCTTACAACAGTAATAAGATAGTTAAGTGCAAAGTGTATACTCTGAATGGCCAGGACAATGGATGGAGGCTGATCAACAGACCCCCGTACATAGATAATTGGTATGCGCGCAAACTCTTCTTGTCTGTCAAACCTAGCCAGCATGGCTTTTGTCTTGATGGGGTCATATACTAGTTGCCAGAGATGGATAATATAAATAATAGAAGAAAACTAGTTGCCTTCAAGAGCATGAGAAGTTTGAATTGATTGAGTACCCACAAGAGAAAAATAGTAGTGTGACATTATCTCAAATTGGAGGAGATATTACTCTAGTAGCTCACAGTTCTATGAACTGGATTTATCTCTGGAATTAAAAGATCCGAAAGTAGAAGACATGCGAATGTGGGTTAAAGAGGTTATTGTTCACCCTTTCCCTAACTGTAGAGACCGGAACGGGTTAGATGCACTGATTTTGGTGTACTGTTTTTCGTTCATCATCATTCCTCAGTTTCAGACCAGTTTACTGTTGAAAGGTATGATTTAGCGACTTGTAGAAGAACGGTTCTGGAACTAGATAATGCTCAAGGAAGGTTTGTTCTTGATTTTGGATTTTGCCCTTTACAAGTATTTGAGAAGTACATCATGCCCTTGAAGAACATTATTGGAAGAGACATATAAGTATACGCCGTTGGCAGATACATACTTAAGCACATCTTGATAGAGATGTCATTGTTTATCATAATCTGTTAATTTGCTTCCAAGGTGGTGTCTTGTTTCATTTTTTTCTCTTTTCTATATATTCCCCTTTCCTCACTTAAAAATCTTCTTCTAAGTCCTGTATTTTCTGTCAAACTAATACTGCTATCTTTCAAGATAAAAACTAATGTTAATAGAGAAATTTCACTACCAAAAGGGTATAAAGCTCATACAACCTAAGAGGCAATGTAGTAACTATGGCCACCTACTTGGTAGCGTTTCTCTATTAAAACATCCCCGAAACTCCGAAAGCGCCTAATTACAATTGATATCAGCCCCCCCCCCCCCACCCTAAAAAAAAAAAACCAAACTAGTAACCATCATTAAAACATAAGCAACGTACAAAGAAAACATAGTAAGGGTCTGTTCTTTTCACTTTCTTTTTGCTGAACTGATCTGCACAATATTGAATTGAACTTATTTTTACTAAATCTACCATTACTAAGAGTAATTTGTTCTTTGGTTTACCGAACTCTATTTTTCTGAATTGAACTGAATTTTACTTAATACTTCAAGGGAAAGTTGAGGAGAACAGGCCCTAAGTTATGCGTGAGACCAATTCACATGAAAATGTGGTCACTATTTAGAAATATAGGGGTCATTTATATGAGCCACGACCCTTATTTCACTAAAAAATAATCATCTCTCACCAAAAGTTATAACAAGACTGTCTTAAACAAGTTTTGTGAAGAAAACGAAGAGAAAAAGCTAATCACATAATCATGTTGTCAACTTCCAGTAAACCAACCTCGCAGTTGCTACTGTATTATTTTAGGCAACAGAGGTACCATAAACTATTGATAAATTACAGTGAGGTACCATGACCTTTTGATAATATCTCCGAGGTATCCTGGATTATTGTTTTGTGTGAAGTTGTGAATTTCAATGACCAAAATAAATATAATGACTAATAATATGCCCTCACCAAAAGACCATTAAAAATTAAGATCCCTTGTTTTATCTTTTTTTTTTTGGTTTGCACAATTGGTTTAAATTCAAGGAATTATTGTTTTTTTGGTTTAGATGGTTAGCATCGACTTAAAAAGCTATTTAGAAATGGGGTTACTATAAATAGGGTAACTATTTAAAAATGACTAATATACCTTTTAACTTTATCTCACTGCCTTTACAAAGGCTTCCGCCTACACAGGTAGTGGCGGAGTCAGGATCCAATTTAAATGGAGTCACTCTCTTATAATATATAGGACAAATTTTAAATATTGTAGAAAAAAACATATTTTATCAAGGAATTTTTGGAAAAAAAATCCATCCAAGTGGATTCAATAGAATCCATAACTTCATGAATATATTCGCCACTGTAGGCAGGGTAAGGGGGGATCGGTTGTACGCAATCTTACCCCTATGAGAATAGAGTCTCACAGAGACGCTGTTTTCGTTTGACCCGTGATCCAAAGTGCGATGACTATCGACAACTTCACAATAAATAAGAACTGCTGCCAATAAATGACTAATATACCCTTCCTAAAAAATCATTAACAATTAAGTCCGTGTGAGACCAACTAACAATAAAATGGGGTCACCATTTAGAAATGTAGGGTCACTTTTTAAGGATCGTGACCTTTGTCTCACTCAAATGTGATCCTTGTCTGATCGGGAAGTTATGAAAATACTGTATTATAGAAGTTTTTATGATTGATTTATTATCTTTTAAAAATTTCTGATTATCTAACTTCCGCTAGTTGATTTTCCTTTTTTTTTCCACAAAATTGATGAAAAA